>JARQOC010000003.1:488885300-490085300 GCA_033576535.1 Allobates femoralis
AGCCGTAGGGGAGAAGGCACCAACTAACCGGCCTTTGACCCCTGGGGTGGCAGGCTCTGAAGGGCACCCCCCTGCCATAAGGAGGTAGCGTTCCTCGCCTTGTAACGGGGGAGAAGGCACCAGACTAGACCGGCCTTTGAGCACCCTGGGTGGGCGGCTCTGAAGGGCACCCCCCTGACCAGAAGGTGCTGCTCCCTCCCAGCCTTGTATAGGGGGAGAAGGCACCAGCAGCCGCCTTTGAGCACCCTGGGGGCAGGCTCTGAGGGTCACCCCCCTGGTGCAGGTAAGGCTCTCCGCTTCAGACCTTGTTGGGGAACCAGACTTGACCCCTTTGGCACCCTGGTGGCAGCCTGAAGGGCCCCCCTGCCAAGAGAGCTGGCCCCTGCCAGCCTTGGGGGAACCCGACTAGCGCCTTTCCCGTGACCAAGCCCCCCCCTGCGCGCGCCCCTCCACCTGAGACCCGTGCGCTGAGCACCCGTGCACTCGAGTCCCCCCCGCCATAAGCAGAGCGGCTTGCACCTGATGGGGGAAGGCACGAACCCGACAGGTGGAGGTCGGTCCCCGCCGTAAGGGAGGCTCCACTTTAAGGGGGAGGCCCAGACACCGCCTTAGCCGGTGGCTCTGAAGGTACCCGAGCCAACAGACCGCCTTTGGCCCCTGGTGGCAGGGGAAAGGCACCCCTGACCAGTAAGCCGGTGTTGGCTCTCTCAGAAGGGGAGCCACCAGACTAGACCGGCCTTGAGCACCCTGGGTGGGCAGGCCCGAAGTACCCCCCACCGTAGGTGGCAGGTTAGGTCCCTCCCCCTGATAGGAAAGGCACCGACTGACCGCCTTGAGCACCTGGGTGGCAGGCTCGAAGGTCACCCCCTGACCACTGGTAGGCGCTCGTAGTCGGTCCCTCCGACCTTGTATAGGGGAGAGGCACCAGCTAGACCGCTTTGGAGCACCCGGGTGGGCAGGCTCTGAGAGTCACCCCCCTGACCAGTAAGGCACGGTATCTGGTCTCCTGCCAGCCTTGTTAGGGGAGAAGGCACCAGACTACCGACTTTAGCACCGGGTGGGCAGGCTCTGAGGGTCAGCCCCCTGACAGATAAGGCCCTGACCGTAAGTCTGGTTCTCCTGCCAGCCTTGTATAGGGGGAGAAGGCACCAGACTAGACCGCCTTTGAGCACCCTGGTGGGCAGGCTCTGAAGGGTCACCCCCCCTGACCAGATAAGGCACGGTAGTCTGGCTCTCCTGCCAGCCTTGTATAGGGGGAGAGAAGCACCAGACTTGACGCCTTTGGCACCCTGTGCAGGCTCTGAAGGCCCCCCCTGACCATAGCTAACGGTAGTCTGGCTCTCCTGCCACCTTGTATAGGGGGAGAAGGCACCAGACTAGACCGGCCTTTGAGCACCCTGGGTGGGCAGGCTCTGCAAGGTCAGCACCCCTGACCTAGCTACGTATCGGGACTCCGCAGACCTTGTATAGGGGAGAACCCAGACTAGACGGCTTAGAGCACCCTGGGTAGAGGCTCTGAAGGGTCCCCCCCCTGACCAGATAGATAGGGTAGAGGCCCTGCCAGCCTTGTATAGGGGAGAGGCCCGAATACCGACCTTTAGCACGAGTGTGGCAGCTTGAAGGGTCACCCCCTGACCGCTTAGCCTGGACGGTAGTCTGGGTCCCTCCACCTGTATAGGGGAGAAGGCCCACTAGACCGCACCTTATGAAGCCCGGTGGGCAGGCCGACTGATCACCCCCCTGACAGATAAGCCGGAGTCTGGCGTTCTGCCTCCAGCCTTGTATAGGGGGAGAAGGCACCAGACTAGACCGGCCTTTGAGCACCCTGGGTGGGCAGGCTCTGAAGGGTCACCCCCCTGACCAGTAAGGCTACGGTAGTCTGGCTTGCCTGCCAGCCTTGTATAGGGGGAGAAGGCACCAACTAGACCCGCCTTTGAGCACCCTGGGTGGGCAGGCTCTGAAGGTCACCCCCCCTGACCAGATAAGGACGGTAGTCTGGCTCTCCTGCCAGCCTTGTATAGGGGGAGAAGGCACCAGACTAGACCGCCTTTGAGCACCCTGGGTGGGCAGGCTCTGAAGGGTCCACCCCCCCTGACCAGATAAGGCACGGTAGTCTGGCTCTCCTGCCAGCCTTGTATAGGGGAGAAGGCACCAGACTAGACCGGCCTTTGAGCACCCTGGGTGGGCAGGCTCTGAAGGGTCACCCCCCTGACCAGTAAGGCTGACGGTAGTCTGGTCTCCTGCCAGCCTTGTATAGGGGGAGAAGGCACCAGACTAGACCGGCCTTTGAGCACCCTGGGTGGGCAGGCTCTGAAGGGTCACCCCCCTGACCAGTAAGGCTACGGTAGTCTGGTCTCTGCCACCTTGTATAGGGGGAGAAGGCACCAGACTAGACGGCGCTTGAGCACCCCCGGGTGGGCGAGCTCTGAAGGGTCACCCCCCCTGACCAGATAAGGCAACGGTATCTGGCCTCCTGCCAGCCTGTATAGGGGGGAAGGCACCACTAGACCGGCCTTTAGCCCCTGGGTGGGCAGGCTCTGAAGGTCACCCCCCCTGACACCAGTAAGGCTAGGTAGTCTGGCTCTCCTGCCACCTTGTATAGGGGAGAAGGCCCAGACTAGACCGGCCTTTGAGCACCCTGGGTGGGCAGGCTCTGAAGGGTCACCCCCCCCGACCAGATAGGCTGACGGCTAGTCTGGTCTCCGCAGCCTTGATAGGGGGAGGGAAGGCCCAGACTAGACCGGCCTTTGAGCCCCTGGGTGGGCAGGCTCTGAAGGGTCACCCCCCCCTGACCAGATAAGGCACGGTAGTCTGGCTCTCCTGCCAGCCTTGTATAGGGGGGAGAAGGCACCAGACTAGACCGGCCTTTGAGCACCCTGGGTGGGCAGGCTCTGAAGGTCACCCCCCCCTGACCAGATAAGGACGGTAGTCTGGCTCCCTGCCAGCCTTGTATAGGGGGAGAAGGCACCAGATAGACGGCCTTTGAGCACCCTGGGCAGGCTCTGAAGGTCACCCCCCCCTGACCAGATAAGGCACGGTAGTCTGGCTCTCCTGCCAGCCTTGTATAGGGGGAGAAGGCACCAGACTAGACCGGCCTTTGAGCACCCTGGGTGGGCAGGCTCTGAAGGGTCACCCCCCCTGACCAGATAAGGCACGGTAGTCTGGCTCTCCTGCCAGCCTTGTATAGGGGGAGAAGGCACCAGACTAGACCGGCCTTTGAGCACCCTGGGTGGGCAGGCTCTGAAGGTCACCCCCCTGACCAGATAAGCCGGTAGTCTGGTTCTCCTGCCAACCTTGTATAGGGGAAGGCACCAGACTAACCGACCTTTGAGCACCCTGTGGGCAGCTCTGAAGGTCACCCCCTGACCATAAGGCCGTAGTCTGGTCTCCTGCCACCTGTATAGGGGAAAGGCACCAGACTAGACCGACCTTGAGCACCCTGGTGGCAGCTCGAGTCACCCCTGACCAGAAAGCGGTATCTGGTCTCCTGCCAACCTTTAAGGGAGAAGCACCAACTAGACCGCTTTGAGCACCGGTGCAGCCTGAAGTCACCCCCTGACCATAAGGCCGTAGTCTGTTCTCCTGCACTTGTAAGGGAAAGCACCAACAGCCGCTGACCCCTGTGGAGCAGTCACCCCTGACCATAAGGCGGTAGTCTGTTCCTGCCACCTGATGGAAAGCACCAACAACGCTTTAGCACCCTGGTGGGCAGCTCTAAAGTCACCCCTGACCAAGGCCGAGTCTGGTCTCCTGCAACCTGTTAGGAAAGGACCAACAACGACTTGAGCCCCTGTGGCAGGCTCGAAAGTCACCCCTGACAAAGCTGTAGTCTGTTCTCCTCACTTGTAAGGGGAGAAGCCAGACTAACCCTTGACCTGGGCGCCGAGAGTCACCCTGACATAAGCCGGCTGTCCGCCACCTTGTATAGGGGGAGCAGGCTCTGAAGGTCACCCCCCTGACCAGATAAGGCTACGGTAGTCTGGTTCTCCTGCCAGCCTTGTATAGGGGAGAAGGCACCAGACTAGACCGACCTTTGAGCACCCTGGGTGGGCAGGCTCTGAAGAGTCACCCCCCTGACCAGATAAGGCACGGTAGTCTGGTCTCTCCTGCCACCTTGTATAGGGGGAGAAGGCACCAGACTAGACCGACCTTTGAGCACCCTGGGTGGGCAGGCTCTGAAGAGTCACCCCCCTGACCAGATAAGGCTACGGTAGTCTGGTTCTCCTGCCAACCTTGTATAGGGGAGAAGGCACCAGACTAGACCGACCTTCGAGCACCCTGGGTGGGCAGGCTCTGAAGAGTCACCCCCCTGACCAGATAAGGCTACGGTAGTCCTGGTTCTCCTGCCAACCTTGTATAGGGGGAGAAGGCACCAACTAGACCGACCTTTGAGCACCCTGGGTGGGCAGGCTCTGAAGAGTCACCCCCCTGACCAGATAAGGCTACGGTAGTAACTGGTTCTCTCCTGCCAACCTTGTATAGGGGGAGAAGGCACCAACTAGACCGACCTTTGAGCACCCTGGGTGGGCAGGCTCTGAAGAGTCACCCCCCTGACCAGATAAGGCTACGGTAGTCTGGTTCTCCTGCCAACCTTGTATAGGGGGAGAAGGCACCAGACTAGACCGACCTTTGAGCACCCTGGGTGGGCAGGCTCTGAAGAGTCACCCCCCTGACCAGATAAGGCGGTAGTCTGGTTCTCCTGCCAACCTTGTATAGGGGGAGAAGGCACCAGACTAGACCGACCTTTGAGCACCCTGGGTGGGCAGGCTCTGAAGAGTCACCCCCCTGACCAGATAAGGCGGTAGTCTGGTTCTCCTGCCAACCTTGTATAGGGGGAGAAGGCACCAGACTAGACCGACCTTTGAGCACCCTGGGTGGGCAGGCTCTGAAGAGTCACCCCCCTGACCAGATAAGGCGGTAGTCTGGTTCTCCTGCCAACCTTGTATAGGGGAGAAGGCACCAGACTAGACCGACCTTTGAGCACCCTGGGTGGGCAGGCTCTGAAGAGTCACCCCCCTGACCAGATAAGGCGGTAGTCTATGTGGCGCCCCGCAACGAGTGCGTCACAAGGGAGTATTGCAGCCGCAATATTCTCTAGACAAAGCAGTGCAATGGTTAACTCAGAGATCCAACCCAACATACAACACCTAGAACAGGGGACCAATCATAGGTCCTGGTGGTGGAGTGTTAGGGTAGTGAAGTAGAACACACAATAATCTAGATAGTCAGTAGAGTAGAGTCGAGTCAAGTCTGGGATCTAGAACCTAGAACACAGAACTTGGAGAGGAGCGGGGCTCCGCACTCCGTGCGGGCCCCTGGGCCGTCACCGGTCGGGTGTCAGCACCTGAGGCCTTAACCACCGGGAATGGGCATTTCTACACGGGGTTTCCCCAAAAAACTCCCGTGCCCCACAACTTACAGCCGGTTCACTGGTACCGAAGCTGGCAGCAGTTCACCTCTGTCACGCGAACCAGCCCCGTGGAGGAGCAGCTTTATAGGAGCACCCCACCACCAGCCAGTTTCCAGTCGTCTAACCAGCGGTGTACCCACCGAGGGACCCAAGGCTCCCCAAAGCATCCAGAACGTACATCATGGATAGGGCATTGAAGCAGCCTCCCCGTACCCGATCTGGTATTCCTGGGCGACGCTGGCAAGAGAAGCTAAGGAGGTAGAAAGGAGGTACACTGCGGATCTCTGAGGAGCACTATCACTGCTGAGTCCACCCGGTCTTCTACTCAACCACTGTAAGCCATGTACTGCCTGCTGGTTACAGTAAAGAACCGTTGCAGAGACTAACTGTGTCCGTGTCTCCTTATGAACTGTCCGTCATGAACTAAAGGTAACCGCAGCTGCCGCACAACATCTTGAGCAGCTCCAGCCCCCGGGGATCACCGCTCAGCCTGTGGGAGCGTAACATCTTGCTGCTGTCCATCACCCCGGGAGGTTCCGCAGCGTCGGTAGCCCTTACCGAATCTACTCATAGGTGGCGTCACGAAGAAAACAAATTAAACCCCCCTTTAATCTGTTCCCGTAAGACGTCCTCATTTTGATCTGCACTACACCGGGCCCCACTACCGGCAGGCGCGGTCCACCCGTGACAAGGAAGGAGAAGAATCGCCTGTCTAAACCGGGAGTAACCCTGGCCCCTGGTGTGCGTCAGAAAATGGCGTCACGAACAGGATACGAGCAGGCCCGTTACCCAACGGGTATATTGTGCTTAAACTGGACTTTATTGTCTACAATTGGACTTTGTTCGTCCCTAAAAGAACTTTCCCGCCTTTGCACCATTGGGTCAAGATGGCGCCCAAGATGGCGTTCCCGCCACAAGAAGCCGCCACGTGAAGCCCAGGAGTGAGTCAACCCCCCCTCACTGTGGGAGGGCTAAAGACAAAAGGCGCCAAACTCTTTGTCCGCCCTGATTGCTCGAGTCAACCATGGGGGCGGACCCCAAAGACTTTTCCCACGATTGGACTACAAAAGCCCAGAGGAGATGGGAGTGTCATACATAGACACACAGACGGAATTCTCGACCAGCTCAACCAGAACGTCTTACCGGTTGAACGGGTGTGGTTTCCCTCCAAAGAAGAATGGCCAGGATGAGACTCCAAGACCTGATGCGGGAGGTCGAGGCGGAGGCCAGAGCAGCCATCAGCCAACCGGGTCCGGATCCTGCCCTTACCATAGATGGCAGCCCCGACTTCTGGCTAGAGGCTCTACAAGACCTCCGGGTGCGGTTACTAGAGACAGTGGAATGGACGATCCGTAGCTGGAGCGCGACCCTAGGCAGACGACTACACCATGCGATGCAGCAGAGCCGACCGGGTGCAGCTTCTCCAAGCCCCGACGACGTCACCAGCTTCTCGACCGCCTCACCCTCGCCTACCACCTGTCCTGCTCCGTCACCTGAGCCAATAGACTGTGTCATTCCGGTGGAGGCCGCAACTCGACCCGTTCCAGCGACCAACATCGCAACCGATTCCGTTCTTGAGCCGGAGCTCATAACATGCTCCATGGAAGAATTAGATCTCTACCAGGTTCCCACTGAGGAACCCGCGACATGTTTCACCACTACAGAGACAGTCGCCTGTTTTGTCCCCGTACCGGAGGCTTCCCTTGCAACTACAGAGGCCTACCTGGTAACCGGGATTGAAACACCTTTACCTGCGGAAACAGATGAAGAGGCAGGCAGCCTGGAAGCCCTGCAGGACGTCCCTACGGAAGGATCCGCAGCACCACCACCCCGTTGTACAACGGAACAAGCTTTAACGTCTTTCATCATCGAGCAGCCTGATGTGGTCATCGAGGAAGAGGTCGGAGAGGATGACGACGAGACCCACAGCACCGCTGAGGATTTCGACACCGGGTTCGCTTGGGGAGACAACAAAGAACTTCCTTCCGGGCACACAGCTCGGGTACACTGGTCGGGTGCACTGCCGACACCTTCCCCTGTGCCGTTCCCCCGGGGTTCCGATACAGACAGCCCGCCAAGTTCAAGCTTCCCGCCAAACCACCAGCTCCGTTACTCATCTTTACACCCCGAGCCGTAACGACGGAGATGTACGCCAGAGACGACGAGAGGAGTGGCAAGCCCGAGAACGTGCCAACATGGAGGCCCGTGCCGAGGCTCGCCGCCAGCCGCCGCTGCCTGATGAACTCCGCCGTGAAGGTAGAATTTCCACCTTTAACTTACATACCGGGTGGGGGTTCGCTTGGAGGTGGGTTTGAATGAGGAGGTGTTTGTGGGGCGCCGGGACGTTGAGTCAAACTTGCCAAGAGGACATCCCGATCGCGACCTATACCGGGGCGATATAATCACCTACGAGCGCTATGCTTGTGCAGATGGGTGGTTCGCTATCCGGGTGCGCCATCACCCTCAGAGCCAGTGACTTTAAAACTTGAACTTCATCAATGACTCTGTTACCGTTAATCACTGACCGTGTGATCTTGCGGCTACAGCCTGGACTCTAGTTAAAGTACAGCCGACCGCCCGCCGAGTCCGCACAAAGTGATTACCTGTTTCTTTGCTTATATCACCAAAGCATATCTTTACCTGTTTTTCTATTTTAATAAAAGTGTGTCATTTATATGTATAAAAATGCAAAAACCTCTGTAATGTGAGTAGTTTGACGCTTGGGGACAAGCTGATTTAACCAAGGGGGAGTGTGGCGCCCCGCAAACGAGTGCGTCACAAGGGAGTATTGCAGCCGCAATATTCTCTAGACAAAGCAGTGCAATGGTTAACTCAGAGATCCAACCCAACATACAACACCTAGAACAGGGGACCAATCATAGGTCCTGGTGGGTGGAGTGTTAGGGTAGTGAAGTAGAACACACAATAATCTAGATAGTCAGTAGAGTAGAGTCGAGTCAAGTCTGGGATCTAGAACCTAGAACACAGAACTTGGAGAGGAGCGGGGGCTCCGCACTCCGTGCGGGCCCCTGGGCCGTCACCGGTCGGGTGTCAGCACCTGAGGCCTTAACCACCGGGAATGGGCATTTCTACACGGTTCCCAAAAGACTCCCGTGCCCACAACTTACAGCCGGTTCACTGGTACCGAAGCTGGCAGCAGTTCACCTCTGTCACGCGAACCAGCCCCGTGGAGGAGCAGCTTTATAGGAGCACCCCACCACCAGCCAGTTTCCAGTCGTCTAACCAGCGGTGTACCCACCGAGGGACCCAAGGCTCCCCAAAGCATCCAGAACGTACATCATGGATAGGGCATTGAAGCAGCCTCCCCGTACCCGATCTGGTATTCCTGGGCGACGCTGGCAAGAGAAGCTAAGGAGGTAGAAAGGAGGTACACTGCGGATCTCTGAGGAGCACTATCACTGCTGAGTCCACCCGGTCTTCTACTCAACCACTGTAAAGCCATGTACTGCCTGCTGGTTACAGTAAAGAACCGTTGCAGAGACTAACTGTGTCCGTGTCTCCTTATGAACTGTCCGTCATGAACTAAAGGTAACCGCAGCTGCCGCACAACATCTTGAGCAGCTCCAGCCCCCGGGGATCACCGCTCAGCCTGTGGGAGCGTAACATCTTGCTGCTGTCCATCACCCCGGGAGGTTCCGCAGCGTCGGTAGCCCTTACCGAATCTACTCATAGGTGGCGTCACGAAGAAAACAAATTAAACCCCCCTTTAATCTGTTCCCGTAAGACGTCCTCATTTTGATCTGCACTACACCGGGCCCCACTACCGGCAGGCGCGGTCCACCCGTGACAAGGAAGGAGAAGAATCGCCTGTCTAAACCGGGAGTAACCCTGGCCCCTGGTGTGCGTCATCTAGTTCTCCTGCCAACCTTGTATAGGGGGAGAAGGCACCAGACTAGACCGACCTTTGAGCACCCTGGGTGGGCAGGCTCTGAAGAGTCACCCCCCTGACCAGATAAGGCGGTAGTCTGGTTCTCCTGCCAACCTTGCATAGGGGGAGAAGGCACCAGAGTAGACCGACCTTTGAGCACCCTGGGTGGGCAGGCTCTGAAGAGTCACCCCCCTGACCAGATAAGGCGATAGTCTGGTTCTCCTGCCAACCTTGTATAGGGGGAGAAGGCACCAGACTAGACCGACCTTTGAGCACCCTGGGTGGGCAGGCTCTGAAGAGTCACCCCCCTGACCAGATAAGGCGGTAGTCTGGTTCTCCTGCCAACCTTGTATAGGGGGAGAAGGCACCAGACTAGACCGACCTTTGAGCACCCTGGGTGGGCAGGCTCTGAAGAGTCACCCCCCTGACCAGATAAGGCGGTAGTCTGGTTCTCCTGCCAACCTTGTATAGGGGGAGAAGGCACCAGACTAGACCGACCTTTGAGCACCCTGGGTGGGCAGGCTCTGAAGAGTTCACCCCCCTGACCAGATAAGGCTACGGTAGTCAGGCGGTAGTCTGGTTCTCCTGCCAACCTTGTATAGGGGGAGAAGGCACCAGACTAGACCGACCTTTGAGCACCCTGGGGGGCAGGCTCTGAAGAGTCACCCCCCTGACCAGATAAGGCTACGGTAGTCAGGCGGTAGTCTGGTTTCTCCTGCCAACCTTGTATAGGGGGAGAAGGCACCAGACTAGACCGACCTTTGAGCACCCTGGGTGGGCAGGCTCTGAAGAGTCACCCCCCTGACCAGATAAGGCGGTAGTCAGGCGGTAGTCTGGTTCTCCTGCCAACCTTGTATAGGGGGAGAAGGCACCAGACTAGACCGACCTTTGAGCACCCTGGGTGGGCAGGCTCTGAAGAGTCACCCCCCTGACCAGATAAGGCGGTAGTCTGGTTCTCCTGCCAACCTTGTATAGGGGGAGAAGGCACCAGACTAGACCGACCTTTGAGCACCCTGGGTGGGCAGGCTCTGAAGAGTCACCCCCCTGACCAGATAAGGCGGTAGTCTGGTTCTCCTGCCAACCTTGTATAGGGGGAGAAGGCACCAGACTAGACCGACCTTTGAGCACCCTGGGTGGGCAGGCTCTGAAGAGTCACCCCCCTGACCAGATAAGGCGGTAGTCTGGTTCTCCTGCCAACCTTGTATAGGGGGAGAAGGCACCAGACTAGACCGACCTTTGAGCACCCTGGGTGGGCAGGCTCTGAAGAGTCACCCCCCTGACCAGATAAGGCGGTAGTCTGGTTCTCCTGCCAACCTTGTATAGGGGAGAAGGCACCAGACTAGACCGACCTTTGAGCACCCTGGGTGGGCAGGCTCTGAAGAGTCACCCCCCTGACCAGATAAGGCGGTAGTCTGGTTCTCCTGCCAACCTTGTATAGGGGGAGAAGGCACCAGACTAGACGACCTTTGAACACCCTGGGTGGGCAGGCTCTGAAGAGTCACCCCCCTGACCAGATAAGGCGGTAGTCTGGTTCTCCTGCCAACCTTGTATAGGGGGAGAAGGCACCAGACTAGACCGACCTTTGAGCACCCTGGGTGGGCAGGCTCTGAAGTGTCACCCCCCTGACCAGATAAGGCGGTAGTCTGGTTCTCCTGCCAACCTTGTATAGGGGGAGAAGGCACCAGACTAGACCGACCTTTGAGCACCCTGGGTGGGCAGGCTCTGAAGAGTCACCCCCCTGACCAGATAAGGCTACGGTAGTCTGGTTCTCCTGCCAACCTTGTATAGGGGGAGAAGGCACCAGACTAGACCGACCTTTGAGCACCCTGGGTAGGCAGGCTCTGAAGAGTCACCCCCCTGACCAGATAAGGCGGTAGTCTGGTTCTCCTGCCAACCTTGTATAGGGGGAGAAGGCACCAGACTAGACCGACCTTTGAGCACCCTGGGTGGGCAGGCTCTGAAGAGTCACCCCCCTGACCAGATAAGGCAGGTAGTCTGGTTCTCCTGCCAACCTTGTATAGGGGGAGAAGGCACCAGACTAGACCGACCTTTGAGCACCCTGGGTGGGCAGGCTCTGAAGAGTCACCCCCCTGACCAGATAAGGCGGTAGTCTGGTTCTCCTGCCAACCTTGTATAGGGGGAGAAGGCACCAGACTAGACCGACCTTTGAGCACCCTGGTGGGCAGGCTCTGAAGAGTCACCCCCCTGACCAGATAAGGCGGTAGTCTGGTTCTCCTGCCAACCTTGTATAGGGGGAGAAGTCACCAGACTAGACCGACCTTTGAGCACCTGGGTGGGCAGGCTCTGAAGAGTCACCCCCCTGACCAGATAAGGCTGCGGTAGTCTGGTTCTCCTGCCAACCTTGTATAGGGGGAGAAGGCACCAGACTAGACCGACCTTTGAGCACCCTGGGTGGGCAGGCTCTGAAGAGTCACCCCCCTGACCAGATAAGGCCGGTAGTCTGGTTCTCCTGCCAACCTTGTATAGGGGGAGAAGGCACCAGACTAGACCGACCTTTGAGCACCCTGGGTGGGCAGGCTCTGAAGAGTCACCCCCCTGACCAGATAAGCGGTAGTCTGGTTCTCCTGCCAACCTTGTATAGGGGGAGAAGGCACCAGACTAGACCACCTTTGAGCACCCTGGTGGAGCTCTGAAGAGTCACCCCCCTGACCAATAAGGCGGTAGTCTGGTTCTCCTGCCAACCTTGTATAGGGGGAGAAGGCACCGACTAGACCGACTTTGGCACCCTGGTGGGCAGGCTCTGAAGAGTCACCCCCCTACCAGATAAGGCGGTAGTCTGGTTCTCCTGCCAACCTTGTATAGGGGAGAAGGCACCAGACTAGACGCCTTTGAGCACCCTGGGTGGCAGCTCTGAAGAGTCCCCCCTGACCAGATAAGGCGTAGTCTGTTCTCGCCAACCTTGTAAGGGGGAGAAGGCACCAACTAGACCGACCTTTGAGCACCCTGGGTGGGCAGGCTCTAAGAGTCACCCCCCTGCCAGATAAGCGGTATCTGTTCTCCTGCAACCTTGATAGGGGGAGAAGCACCAACTAGACGACCTTGAGCACCTGGTGGCAGGCTCTGAAGAGTCACCCCCTGACCAATAAGCGGAGTCTGGTCCCGCCAACCTGTATAGGGGAGAAGGCACCAACTAACCGACCTTTGAGCACCCTGGGGGGCAGGCTCTGAAGGTCCCCCCCCTGACCAGATAAGGCGTAGTCTGTTCTCCTGCCAACTTGTATAGGGGGGAAGGCCCAACAACCGACCTTTGACACCCTGGGTGGCAGCTCTGAAGATCACCCCCCTGACAATAAGGCGGTAGTCTGGTCTCCTGCCAACCTTGTATAGGGGAGAAGGCACCAACTAGACCGACCTTTGAGCACCCGGTGGCAGCCGAAGAGTCACCCCCCGACCAGATAAGGCGGGTCGTTTCTCCTGCCAACCTGTAAGGGGAAAGCACCAGACTAGACGACCTTTGACACCCTTGGGCAGGCTCGAAGACACCCCCTGACAGATAAGCGTAGTCTGGTCTCCTGCCAACCTTGTATAGGGAGAAGCAAGACTAGACCGACCTTTGAGCACCCTGGGTGGGCAGGCTCTGAAGAGTCACCCCCCTGACCAGATAAGGCGGTAGTCCTGGTTCTCCTGCCAACCTTGTATAGGGGGAGAAGGCAACCAGACTAGACCGACCTTTGGCACCCTGGGTGGGGCAGGCTCTGAAGAGTCACCCCCCTGCTACGGTAGTCTGGTTCTCCTGCCAACCTTGTATAGGGGGAGAAGGCACCAGACTAGACCGACCTTTGAGCACCCTGGGTGGCAGGCTCTGAAGAGTCACCCCCCTGACCAGATAAGGCGGTAGGTTCTCCTGCCAACCTTGTATAGGGGAGAAGGCACCAGACTAGACCGACCTTTGAGCACCCTGGGTGGGCAGGCTCTGAAGAGTCACCCCCCTGACCAGATAAGGCGGTAGTCTGGTTCTCCTGCCAACCTTGTATAGGGGGAGAAGGCACCAGACTAGACCGACCTTTGAGCACCCTGGGTGGGCAGGCTCTGAAGAGTCACCCCCCTGACCAGATAAGGCGGTAGTCTGGTTCTCCTGCCAACCTTGTATAGGGGGAGAAGGCACCAGACTAGACCGACCTTTGAGCACCCTGGGTGGGCAGGCTCTGAAGAGTCACCCCCCTGACCAGATAAGGCGGTAGTCTGGTTCTCCTGCCAACCTTGTATAGGGGGAGAAGGCACCAGACTAGACCGACCTTTGAGCACCCTGGGTGGGCAGGCTCTGAAGAGTCACCCCCCTGACCAGATAAGGCGGTAGTCTGGTTCTCCTGCCAACCTTGTATAGGGGGAGAAGGCACCAGACTAGACCGACCTTTGAGCACCCTGGGTGGGCAGGCTCTGAAGAGTCACCCCCCTGACCAGATAAGGCGGTAGTCTGGTTCTCCTGCCAACCTTGTATAGGGGGAGAAGGCACCAGACTAGACCGACCTTTGAGCACCCTGGGTGGGCAGGCTCTGAAGAGTCACCCCCCTGACCAGATAAGGCGGTAGTCTGGTTCTCCTGCCAACCTTGTATAGGGGGAGAAGGCACCAGACTAGACCGACCTTTGGGCACCCTGGGTGGGCAGGCTCTGAAGAGTCACCCCCCTGACCAGATAAGGCGGTAGTCTGGTTCTCCTGCCAACCTTGTATAGGGGGAGAAGGCACCAGACTAGACCGACCTTTGAGCACCCTGGGTGGGCAGGCTCTGAAGAGTCACCCCCCTGACCAGATAAGGCGGTAGTCTGGTTCTCCTGCCAACCTTGTATAGGGGGAGAAGGCACCAGACTAGACCGACCTTTGAGCACCCTGGGTGGGCAGGCTCTGAAGAGTCACCCCCCTGACCAGATAAGGCGGTAGTCTGGTTCTCCTGCCAACCTTGTATAGGGGGAGAAGGCACCAGACTAGACCGACCTTTGAGCACCCTGGGTGGGCAGGCTCTGAAGAGTCACCCCCTCGAGCTGACAGTCCCTGGCCCTCAGAAATGGCCGATAAACATAATTTATAATTCTTTAATTGGGTGTAAGCATTGAACAGAAGGCAATACATAATCATAAAGCTTTAAGAGTCGCCTCGTAGCATTGCCGAGTGACCACTAACCTGGCTGCGGAGGTTGTGGTGGGTGGCTTGGCTCTCTCCTTCAATGTGTTCTGGTTGTTGAGCGGTGGTTCCATCACTCTCTCCCCGAATTCACAACCAGATCGTGGGCGCGGCACATGTCCTCGAGAGTCTTCTCCCTGTACACTTTTTCGGCTATGGAGTTGGAATGTGCCAGATACCTCGCGAATAAGTGCTTATCCGCATCGTTATACCGTGACAGCGTCCACGTCTCACATGCACGTCGTACCATCCTGCTTGTTATGTTTGGAAGGTTGTAACTGTGGAGGAAAAAGGAATGGATCAGTACATGTTTTTACTCATTCGGTATACAATCTGGTTTGGCGAGGGATCTTGCCTTTTGTGGTAGCGCTGGAGCACAACCGTTGCGTTTACGTTGGCCTTCCCACTGCTGGACACGAAGAATGCATTGACATTCCTAAGGCCGCGGGCACAATTGGGTCTGATGAACTGTTCGTATACCTGGAACCACTGTAAAGGAAAAAGGCGGTCAAAAATGTGTTATGCCGAAAGGCATACTCGAAACAAGGTTTGCCCAGACACTTACCGATTCTTCTTCTTCTGTGAGAACGAACGAGGCTACCTGAGTGGTGGCGCATTTGTGACTCTTCACGCCGATTATAAGCTTGCGAATGCCTTGCTGTACGTAAGCGGTCCTGCTGTTCCACTCTGCAATCTAATGGGAAAAATACTTGTGAGCGTGTACATGTGTGTTGTCCCAAAACCCAAGTGCACACTTACGGTCATATTCTGCACGACACCTGGTCTCTGAAGGTGCTTCAGGATTAGAAGGGCCTGGAGGTAGCTCATTACTTGCATGCCGTCTGCAAGCGATCTATTATCACGGACCCCTTCCACGCACCGCAAGAAGGTAGGCTTTGCTACAGCCAGAATTTTCCTGCATTCATTTGGGGTCAATCCAGGTTGCATGAGGTATTTGTACCTTGTTTCGACTTTCTCCCTACATAAGCCTTTGTATAAGGCCTTGCTAAGCTCCGCTGTGAAATGCAAAAATACTTCACATGATCGATACAGCTGGGGGTCTTTCATGATCAGATCGTCGCTCATCTGGTAAGTCGTAAATCTGCGCACATGCTTCATCATACACAGTGCGGTTCCGTGTGAAAGGGACAAGCTGCTGAACTTTGAAAAGAAATCCCGGACCTTGTCGGGTCTTTTAAGATACTCATTGCTGACACGTTTGGGGTCCACGAAGTAAAGAAATCTGGCGATGTCTGAGACTTCCTGTCGGCAGTTTGGTACCCCAAGGGAGTCCGTGAGATAAGAGGAAAATCCCTGAAGCGTGGGGTGACTCAATGAATGTCGTTTGTAGAAGCCGGCTCTCCTTGGAGCCGTACGGCTTCTGGCTCTCCACTGGGTTGTCTGAACCCTGGCTGTGCTGGCATCTGGGGCCTCATCGTGGTCTGAGGTGGCCACTGGACAAGCCTCTTCCACATGAGCTTGTAAGGGGGTAAGCTCATCGTCCAAGTGAGGGTCCTCTTCCATGGCGCTATGATTCTGCATGGGACCAGGATCATCTCCCACCTGCGACTCCATTGCATCCCTGGGCGAGGGGCGTGGACTAGGTTGCGGCGAGTGGTCCATCATCTCCCCGTGGCTCTCTGATGGAGAAGGCATCTGTGACCACTCCGTTCCCGGCTTGCCTTCTACAATGAACCCACGTTGTTCCCAAAATGTGACAGTCTCTTCCATGGTATGGAGAGGCTTGATAGCATTATACTGGATTGTCGTACCAGCATCACGTTTGGGGTCCACGAAGTAAAGAAATCTGGCGATGTCTGAGACTTCCTGTCGGCAGTTTGGTACCCCAAGGGAGTCCGTGAGATAAGAGGAAAATCCCTGAAGCGTGGGGTGACTCAATGAATGTCGTTTGTAGAAGCCGGCTCTCCTTGGAGCCGTACGGCTTCTGGCTCTCCCTGGGTTGTCTGAACCCTGGCTGTGCTGGCATCTGGGGCCTCATCGTGGTCTGAGGTGGCCCTGGACAAGCCTCTTCCACATGAGCTTGTAAGGGGGTAAGCTCATCGTCCAAGTGAGGGTCCTCTTCCATGGCGCTATGATTCTGCATGGGACCAGGATCATCTCCCACCTGCGACTCCATTGCATCCCTGGGCGAGGGGCGTGGACTAGGTTGCGGCGAGTGGTCCATCATCTCCCCGTGGCTCTCTGATGGAGAAGGCATCTGTGACCACTCCGTTCCCGGCTTGCCTTCTACAATGAACCCACGTTGTTCCCAAAATGTGACAGTCTCTTCCATGGTATGGAGAGGCTTGATAGCATTATACTGGATTGTCGTACCAGCATCTGCGATCTTATACAGCTGCTTCTTGGCTGAAGTCAAGGCATCTGTTATCTCCAGTTCACTATTTCTTCTCATGCAGTACCTTCTAAGATGGGTGGAGAGGTATCTGCTGGCTCTGTGGCAAAGTGGGCACGTGAGGGATGTGCGTCTGTGACTGGGCGAAAAAAAAAAAAAAAACAGCCGTCAGTCTCCCATTACCACCTCGCTCACGGAGATGCAATTAACCGGCAAAGGGTATAAAACGATGTACGCTTACCGTCCCATAGCGAATGCTGCCCCTCCGCAAAGAGTCGCCGGTGCTCAGCGGACGTTATCGATGGCGTCTTTCAGCGTGGTGCATGTGTCCGTCGCTTCCGCTTTGACATCTTCCGGGCTGCCCTTCCGGACTGCCCCTTTCATGGGCTTGCCACAGCTAGGGGGCTGTCCTTCCCCAGGGTGCGATCATCCGGGGAGGTGAGGCATCCGGGGAGGTGGCCTCCTGTTGGCTTGGAGCATTGACAGGGATGCCCGCCCTCCTGATGATAATCAACCTTGTGGATGCGAAAAATAATCCTCAAAAAATAGGCTGTGCTAAATAATATAATTCTAGATCCAGCACATATTTTTTAGTCACCTCAAATACTCAGTAATGCTGATAGCGGATAGGTCTATGGTGGTTAATCTCTTCAATTACCACTACAATAATTTTATACAAAAAAAAATTTATTTCACAAATTATAGTTAAAATAGTTAAAAATTTCAAATAAATTTATTTAAAAATGTATATAGTAATTCCTTGATTTTTTGGAGACAACTCCTTTAGTGGCTTCTCTATAGGAAAATCTTCTTCTTCTCCACTCAATGCCAGAGAGCTATGGATAAAGGGATAAACCCCTATCAGTAATTTTGTTAAATTACTTTATTAATTGATATTTGAAATAATTATGTCTCACCTTGTTGAGACGTATGATGTTTTCTTGTTGTTGTTTGTTCTTGTGGTTGGAGCCCGTGTGTGGATAACTTTGGTTGATATATATTAAGCCTAATTGTATAAAACACATTTGTTATGTTCCATGTACTATGATTTCTATTTAACTGTTGGTATACACACCTTTAGTCTCTTTTCTGTGAGTACTAATGTTCTGGGTTTCTTTCTTGCAGTTCAGTCTGTGTTCCAAATTTCCATATTATAACCAGATGTATTGGTCTAAATCAGGGTTCTCAAACTCGGCTGAGTTGGTGGGCCGCACGTAGAAAAAAATTGATATGGGGGGGCCGCATTGCTTGTAGGACTAAGGGTACCGTTACACGTCGCAACATTGCATGCAATTTCACAGGCAATTTGCTGGTTGCAGTGAAATCATTGTTCCATTTGTACACGGCAACAAAATAGAACAATGTGTCCATGATTTCACTGCAACCAGCAAATTGCCAGTGAAATTGCATGCAATGTTGCGACGTGTAACGGTACCCTAAGTGACATTTTAGCAATACCAGAATTTTATGCTCAATATAGTAAAGTACAAATTCTGATCTTCTTGTAGGAATGTCCCCACCCTAATCTCCTTTATGTAGTAATGTCCCCATACTGGTCCCCATTGTATATTAATGTCCCCCAAACTGGTCCCCGTCTTGTAGTAATGCATCCTGGTCCCCTTCTTGAAGTAATGTTCTTCCCTGGTCCCTACGTGTAGTAATGTTCCCATCCTATATTAATGACCCTCATCCTGGTCCTCATCATGTAGTAATGTCCCATCCTGATCCCCCTCTTGTAGTAATGTCCCCATCCTAATCCCCTTCTTGTGGTAATGTCCCCATCCTGGTCGCCTTCTTGTAGTAATGTCCCCATCCTGATCCCCTTCTTCTAGTAATGTCCCCATACTGGTCCCCATTGTATATTAATGTCCCACATACTGCTCCCCGTCTGGCACTAATGTCCCCTTCCTGGTTCCCTTCTTGAAGTAATGTTCCTCCCTGACCCGTATGTGTATCAATGCCCCATCCTGGTCCCCATCCTATAATAATGACTCCCATCCTGGTCCTCATCATGTTGTAATGTCCCCATCCTGATCCCCGTCTTGTAGTAATATCCCCATCTTGTAGTAATGTCCCAATCCTGGTCCTCCTCTTGTAGTAATGTCCCCGCCCTGGTCTCCATCTTGTAGTAATGTCCCCATCCTGGTCCTCCTCTTGTAGTAATGTCCCCGCCCTGGTCTCCATCTTGTAGTAATGTCCCCATCCTGGTCCCCATCCTATATTAATGTCTCCCATCCTGGTCCTCATTTTGTAGTAATGTCCCAATCTTTTAATAATGTTCCCTCCCTTGTCATCTTGTAGTAATGTCCTGGTTTCTGTTTTTTTTGTTCTCTCGCTCACACACGCACTCACACACTCACATAGGGCTTGTCCACACACCTGCACTCTCAGTATTTAGCGCTTCTGCGCTAAATACTTAGGTTTTGACAGAGAAGCGCAGGTGCGTGTATGCGGCCGCTTTCAGCAGACGCTGTCCCTGGTTACCCGATGTGTATCGTGGTAACCAGTTCATACAGCAGGCTGCCTACTGTCCGCTTATCCCGAGCGCACAGGGAAACGCTACTTGCAGAATGTTGAAGAATGTATTCTGATGTTGCTTATTTGATTTATGTAATTATTTAACTCTCTTCATGCACTTTATAATGACCTTCCCATTGAAATATGTAGTATAAATGTATACAAGAGATCCTCCATACAGTGGTGGCCAAAAGTATTGACACCCCTGCAATTCTGTCAGATAATACTCAGTTTCTTCCTGAAAATGATTGCAATCACAAATTCTTTGGTATTATTATCTTCATTTAATTTGTCTTCAATGAAAAAACACAAAAAGAATTGTCCTAAAGCCAAATTGGATCTAATTCCACACCAAGCATAAAAAAGGGGGTGGACAAAAGTATTGGCACTGTTAGTAAAATCATGTGATGCTTCTCTAATTTGTGTAATTAACAGCACCTGTAACTTACCTGTGGCACCTAACAGGTGTTGGCAATAACTAAATCACACTTGCAGCCAGTTGACATGGATTAAAGTTGACGC
Organism: Allobates femoralis; assembly: GCA_033576535.1. Taxonomy (NCBI): domain Eukaryota; kingdom Metazoa; phylum Chordata; class Amphibia; order Anura; family Aromobatidae; genus Allobates; species Allobates femoralis. The sequence continues at coordinate 488,905,130 of JARQOC010000003.1, forward strand.
AACCTCTGTCCTGTGTCCTTGTGTATACCACATTGAGCATGGAGAAATGAAAGAAGACCAAAGAACTGTGTGAGGACTTGAGAAACCAAATTGTGAGGAAGCATGAGTAATCTCAAGGCTACAAGTCCATCTCCAAAGACCTGAAAGTTCCTGTGTCTACCGTGCGCAGTGTCATCAAGATGTTTAAAGCCCATGGCACTGTGGCTAACCTAGCTAGATGTGGATGGAAAAGAAAAATTGACGAGAGATTTCAATGCAAGATTGTGCGGATGGTGGATAAAGAACCTCGACTAACATCCAAACAAGTTCAAGCTGCCCTGCAGTCCAAGGGTTCAACAGTGTCAACCCGTACTATCCGTCGGCGTCTGAATGAAAAGGGATTGTATGGTAGGATACCCAGGAAGATCCCACTTCTTACCTTGAGACATAAAAAAGCCAGGCTGGAGTTTGCCAAAACGTACCTGAGAAAGCCTAAAACGTTTTGTAAGAATGTTCTCTGGTCAGATGAGACAAAAGTAGAGCTTTTTGGGCAAAGGCATCAACATAGAGTTTACAGGAGAAAAGAAGAGGCATTCAAAGAAAAGAACATGGTCCCTACAGTCAAACATGGCGGAGGTTCCCTGATGTTTTGGGGTTGCTTTGCTGCCTCTGGCACTGGACTGCTTGACCGTGTGCATGGCATTATAAAGTCTGAAGACTACCAACACATTTTGCAGCATTATGTAGGGCCCATGTGTGAGAAAGCTGGATCTCCCTCAGAGGTCATGGGTCTTCCAGCAGGACAATGACCCAAAACACACTTCAAAGAGCACTAGAAAATGGTCTGAGAGAAAGCACTGGAGACTTCTAAGGTGGCCAGCAGTGAGTCCAGACCTGAATCCCATAGAGCACCTGTGGAGAGATCGAAAAATGGCAGTTTGGAGAAGGCGTCCTTCAAATATCAGGGACCTGGAGCAGTATGCCAAAGAGGAATGGTCTAAAATTCCAGCAGAGCATTGTAAGAAACTCATTCATGGTTACCGGAAGCGGTTGATCACAGTTATTTTGGCTAAAGGTTGTACAACCAAGTATTAGGCTGAGGGTGCCAATACTTTTGTCTGGCCCATTTTTGGAGTTTTGTGTGAAATGATCAATGTTTTGCTTTTTGCTTCATTCTCTTTTGTGTTTTTTCACTGAAGACAAATTAAATGAAGATAATAATACCAAAGAATTTGGGATTGCAATAATTTTCAGGATGAAACTGAGTATTATCTGACAGAATTGCAGGGGTGTCAATACTTTTGGCCACAACTGTAAGTAATTTCTGAAAATAATTTCTCTAGATCAGAGGTCCTATCTGGTTGTATACCAGCTGCTGTTCCACCAAATACTTTATCAGCATCATCTTGCCAAACTTTTTCTTTGGCCGTATAATCCATATTCCCTGTGAGAGAAACTGTGCATAACATAGAAATGAATATAGTGAAAAATATCACAGGTGAAAATCCACACTTCATGATCCCAAAAAATCATGGACCATAGATATTATATTAGTGGGATATAACAAGATTATTATCAAAAACCCATCGCAATATCACTAAGTAATTAAGGAAAAAGAACAACAAGCGACTATAGGGTACAATAGACAATCAATTCTTTATTAAAGACGTCCTGAGACAAGGTAAAACTCAGGTGAACATACAATTATAAAACAAACCACGTATGCAAGCTTTAATTCCATATATATCTTCATAATCAATATAGAAAAAAGAACCTAAAGTGCAAGTGCAAATTCTTCCAAAATTCACATATGTGACTCAGATGTCCATAAATACGTAAATACAACTGGCCCCTTTAGAATTTACTTCCTATATGATTTTATGCTTAAATTGTTATATTATATTAGGAAAGTAAATGAGGGGAACCAATTTTCATTAAGATGTCTCAGACCAATATATATGTCTGGCCCCTTTAAAATTACTTCCGATATGAGCGCAAGCTCTGTGTATACAATTATATTGGGAAGATAAGATAGAGGACCGTAGTGATATTTACATGTATATACAAACAATTGTACTATTAAATATTAGCATCTACTTAGGGCCATCGTTGCACAGTTGAATTTGAATTGGCCAAGCGCGTATAAAGGTTTTTTAGGTCTATTTACCTTAGACTGTAGTGGAGTTAAGCCAGCAGCGCTCCAATGCGCATTTCGGTCGTATACCTTCGTCAGGGGGCGTGGTTAGGAATAGTCGCTTGTTGTTCTTTTTCCTTAATTACTTAGATGAGTGATGAGGCAAATTTTTTGTGAATGGTAAAGTTATCATACAAAACCACCGCTCTTGGTCTGACACTAACCCACAGTGGATAGATCCCTCCAAGCCTGTTGATGGTATGGTGTAGTATATGGGGCACAAAGATAGTGGGTCCATTCTTCATCAATGGAAATCTCTATGCCACTGGATATCTGAATCATGTAGCACTTTCAGATATCCAGTGACATTGAGGTTTCCATTGTTGAAGAATGGCACCACTATCTTTGTACCCCATATACCACACCGTACCATCAATTTTTGTGTTCCAGCTGTCTTGGAACGATCTATCCACTGTGGGTTAGTGTCAGACCAATAGAGGTGGTTTTGTTTGTTAACTTCACTATTCATCTGAAGGCAATAGTTGTAAAACACACACTAAGAAAAAAATGCTTAATTTTAAGTAAACCACAGAAAGAAAAACCTTATTTGATATAAAACACAGACTTCATCTTTTACCCATTTATTAACTACAAAACACCCTTTGATGGTAAATCCACAATGATATCCCTTGAAGCTTCTTAGCTTTGCTGTATTGGAGGTCGCACAGAGTTCCTGTACTCAATGACTGCACTGAGAGCTGCGACTGTAAGAGCAGTGACATGAGTGAGGTCACCTGAGAACACAGTTGGTGTACCTGATATCCTAGCTGAGACCTCACTTACATCACCACTCTCAAAGCCACAGATCTTGGTACTGTCATTTTGTGCTGGAGCTTGCACTGATTGATAAGTTCACTGCTCAGCATGACCTTCAAAGAGTAGAGCAGGGACAGGGACAATGTTCTGGATTTACCATGCAATCTATGCAAAATCATTCAGTGCATACAGACTACAGTGATTTGCCATCCGGTATTGTCCCTGTCTGACAGCATCAGTCTGCATTCAATTTTTGTCCCGGACACAAAATCGCAGTTTGCAAGATTTTTGTGTCCGGGGCAAAAATCTGACAAAATCGGATCCTGCTGGATACGGTGCGATCCGGCACCCCCTAACATGGGAGGCTATGGGTGCCGGATCGCACTAGATCCGACAGAAAATCATATTCGGCTGCCAGGTGCTGAAGTTCAGCTGCGGCTAGCCCTGAACTTCAGCACCTGGAGAGCTCCCGCCTGAAATTTCAGAACCGAGGCTATCTCCCCGCTAGCCGCAATTTTGAAATTTCAGGACCTGGACAGCGGCATCAGCACGTACTGATGATTCCGACAGAAAACAGAATCGGAGGGCATATTAACCCTCCAGTTCTGTTTTCTCTGGAGCTGTTAGGCTGTGTCCGGTGCATCCAGCAAAACACCAGAGACAGTCAGACAACAGAAAACTGTGGTGTGAGGCTGACCTGACATGCAAAGATAATTGTGCAATTAGCACTTTTAACAAGGTTCGTTCACAATTATCTTGCAGCATAAATGCCCCTTAAGGGCTTTTACCTTTACTGATAACTCTTTAGTGTGTTGGAGATCACAAGAAAAGAAAATTGTAATCTAGTTGGCACTGAAGACCTGCTCATCTACATGCAATCTACCCAAACTGTTTCGAGATGTGTTGGCATTGGTGTTCATGTAAAATCATTGCTCTATTTTGGTGTAAATTGAACCAGCTTTATAACCCAGTCTCTGATGCATCTACATGATGGAAAACTCTGCCTTCCATGTTGCCTGGTGTCACCCCATTGCAAAAAAAGAGGAATTCTGCGTTTCTTTTTGAAGAGTGCAGGAGTTTAAGGCTATAGTCACACACACTGTTGATTTATTTCACACATTGAACTATTTTTTTGCATCCATTTTTCAGTGAACGGATCAATCAAATGAAATCCTAGCAAAGTTAATGGGTTTTCACTTTCTGCCACTCACACAGGGAATTTGTGGTGTGATCTGTTTTTTTCATTGAAAAGTGATCTGTTCAAGAAAAGCGTATGTTAGTTTCTGTGGCGGTTTTCTTATCTGCTTTTCCCATAGGGAACCATTCTAAATGGAGATAAAAAATGCAGCACTTAAAACGCATCAAAAACAGATAAGAGACGGACAATACGTTTTCTGGTGCATTTTTTTAAAAAAGAGAGTAAATCACACTAGAAAAAATAGAGCGCAAAAATGGTGTGTGAATATAGCTTTAATCTTAAGGACATAACATCTAGACTACCCTCATCTTTGACAGAGTGGACTTCAGAGCTTTTTGATGGAGAAGATTCCATCACAGGACTTAGGCTTGGGAGATAAATAGTTCTCTGTCTGAAGTGGCCGAATAATATACAGTGCCTTGTGAAAGTATTTGGCCCCCTTGAACTTTTCAACCTTTTGCCACATTTCAGGCTTCAAACATATATATAAACTCTAATTTTTTTTTGTGAGGAATAAACAACAAGTGGGACACATTTGTGAAGTGGAATGAAATTTTTTGGATATTTTAAACTTTTTAACAAATAAAAAATTGAAAAGTGGGGCATGCAATATTATTCAGCCCCCTTGAGTTAATACTTTGTAGCGCCACCTTTTGCTGCGATGACATCTGCAAGTTGCTTGGGGTATGTCTCTATCAGTTTAGCACATGAAGAGACTGAAATTCTTGCCCATTCTTTCTTGCAAAACAGTTCGAGCTCAGTGAGGTTGGATGGAGAGCGTTTGTGAACAGCAGTTTTCAGCTCTTTCCACAGATTCTCGATTAGATTCAGGTCTGGACTTTGATTTGGCCATTCTGACACCTGGATACATTTATTTTTGAACCATTCCATTGCAGATTTTGCTTTATGTTTGGGATCATTGTCTTGTTGGAAGATAAATCTCCGTCCCAGTCTTAGGTCTTTTGAGGACTCAAACAGGTTTTCTTCTAGTATGGTCCTGTATTTTCTCATCAATTTTAACCACCTTCCCTGTCCCTGCTGAAGAAAAGCAGGCTCAAACCATGATGCTGCCACCACCATGTTTGACAGTGGGGATGATGTTTTGAGCTGTGTTGCTTTTACGCCAAACATATCGTTTTGCATTGTGGGCAAAAAGTTTGATTTTGGTTTCATCTGACCAGAGCACCTTATTCCACATGTTTGGTGTGTCTGGCAGGTGGCTTGAGGCAAACTTCAAACAAGACTTTTTATGGATATCTTTAAGAAATGGCTTTCTTCTTGCCACTCTTCCATAAAGGCCAGATTTGTGCAGTGTACGACTGATTCTCAGCTCTAGATCTCTGCAGTTCATCCAGAGTGATCATGGGCCTTTTGGCTGCATCTCTGATCAGTCTTCTCCTTGTTCGAGATGAAAGTTTAGAGGGACGGCCGAGTCTAGGTAGATTTGCAGTGGTCTGATACTCCTTCCATTTCAATATGATCACTTGCACAGTGCTCCTTGAGATCTTTAAAACTTAGGAAATCTTTTTGTATCCAAATCAGTATCTTGGACTTGCCTGGTGTGTTCCTTAGTCTTCATGATGCTCTCTGTATTTGAAACAGAACCATGAGACTATCACAGAGCAGGTGCATTTATTCGGAGACTTGATTATACACAGGTAGATTCTATTTACCATTACCAGTCATTTAGGACAACATTGGATCATTCAGAGATCCTCACTGAACTTCTGGAGTGAGTTTGCTGCACTGAAAGTAAAAGGGCTGAAAAATATTGCACGCCCCACTTTTCAGTTTTTTATTTGTTAAAAAAGTTTAAAAATCCAATAAATTTCATTCCACTTCACGATTGTGTCCCACTTGTTGTTGATTCTTCACAAAAAAACTAGAATTTATATCTTTATTTTTGAAGCCTGAAATGTGGCAAAACGTTGAAAAGTTCAAGGGGGCCAAATACTTTCACAACGCACTGTATATGGATTAATCCCTGAGGAAGGAGCAGAGGCTGCTCCGAAACATGTCGGAATAAAGTTACACCATTGCACCAGACTTCTTGGGTCCTGGTTTTCCATCCAGCAGTGCGAATCACCGGAACTGTTTGGGTTTGGCCACCTCGATAAAGGACTAGGGGCTGCAAAAGGAAGCAAAATAGAGATTAAAGCAGTTAAATTAGACTTACTAAGTTTCTGGTCGCTGTAACATTGCTTCCGGGTCCGCCTATTACACCTTATGCATATTTCCCTGCTTCCCCCGTCCACCTTCTGTGTCGGCATCTGTGTTTGGTTTTCCTCACACTAGAGGGTCCTGAAGTAGAATGTAAAAATAAAGAAATAATTGTAAAAAATGGTGTGGGGTCCCCTGTATTTGATACCCATCGTAGATAATAGACAACTAAAGGCAGCAGCCCCTAGCTGTGTGTGCTAACTTGGCTGGATATAAAAATACAGGGAACCCTATGTGTTTTTTTTTCAATTATTTAAATAAATAAGTTAAAAAACATGGCGTGGGGGCCTCCCCAATTTGATGCCCAGCCAATGTAAAGCAGATGGCTGGGGGCTGGTATTCTCAGCCTGGTTATTGGACCCTCCACAGTCTAAAAATAGGAGCCTGTAGCCACCCAAAAATTGATGCATGCATTGGATGCACAAATCCTAGCGCTTTACCCAGCTTATCCCATTTGCCTTGGTGCGGTGGCAATCAGGGTAATCTTATGGGTTAATGAGTGCAGTAATTTGTCAAAAAAAATTACAACTGCCATGAAGCCCTGAATTAGTAATGGGAGAGGTTTCTATGAGACCCCTGCATTACTAATTGTCTAAGTAAAAAAACATAAACACAGAACATGGAAAAAAAATCCTTTATTAAAAAAAAAAACAAAAAAAACCTTCTTTTCAAATTTATTAACCCCCAAAACATCTCTACAGGTCTGACATAATCCACAGACAGTAAGTCCTATGAAGATCACAGCTCTGCTACATTCTGAGGCTGAAGTGCATGGTACGAGACTGATAACTGTGGCCTCAGGAACACACTGAAGGAGCCACACCTGTGAGAGCAGTGACGTCAGTGAGGTCCCAGCTGCACAGTTCCCACAAAACCCCAGCTGTGATCTCAGGTGAGCTAAATAAAGGAATTTTCTCTGTGTTTTGAGTTTTTTTTTCTTTTTACTTTCACAATAAGTAATGGAGGGGTTTCATAGACACCTATCCAATTACTAATCCAGGGCTTTGTGGCAATGGGATATCTTGACAAATCACAGCTGTATTAACCTCATATATGATTCTAATTGCCATTACACTAGGGTAATTTAATGAGCCGGGTAAAGTGCTAGGATTGACGCATCTGATGGATGTGAGAATACCAGCCCGTAGCTGTCTGCTTTATCTTGGCAGAATATGAAAATTGGGCTGCACACCTTTTTTAAAATTATTTAATTAAATAATTTTAAAAACCTTGGTGGGGGGCCCCCATATTTTGATACTCAGTCAAGATAAAGCACATGGCTGGGGGCTTTGACCTCTAGCTGTTGCTTTATCTGTGCTGTGAATCAAATATGGGGTATCCAATGTTATGTTTTCAAATAATTTCTTTTTACACTCCACTTCAGGGACTCAGGCACCAGTGTGGTGGCAACCAATCACAGATCCTGGTACAGAGGGTGGGGGCATAGTCTGATTGCAACTAATCATAGACATTGTCACGTATATTCATTAGGTTTAATGAGCGGACCTGGAAGAAGCAGTGTGACAGAAGCCAGAAACTCGGGTAAGTGTGACTGTTTTGTTTTAATCTTCATTTTGCTTCCTTTTTCAGCCCCCTAACCTTACTACCATTTTTAGCACTAAAGTTAAGGTCCACATATACTTATATTAGGGGAGGGGGGAGAGGAGGCTGACAGGCACATGAACACTGCACGAGGACAAAGCTAGGTAACACCCAGTCGTCAGAAGTTATTAAACTTCATAAAGCTATATCTTAGCTTCTACAAAACAGTTTTTTTTGCTAAAACGATTGCCCCAAATGTGTGTGCTGGGTGTAGGGACACATAATAACAGTCCGAGGGGGTCATTTGGGGTGGTTGGTTCCCTTTAATTCATTAACTGTGATTCTGATCACATAGTCTACTGCATTGAATGTGAGGCATGTAATATAAAATATATAGGTTGCACTGTGAGAAAATGAAAAAGACGTATAGCGGAACATTTGAGTAACATTCATAGTATAGATTCTTGTAGCTTTTTTGGTATAGAAAGAGTTAAACGTTCAGTCCGGGGAGGTAATTGGTTAAGAAATCTCCATATGAAAGAAGCTTACTGGATCCTTACTATGGAAACAAAAGTGCCTGGAGGTATGAATTTAAAGAATGACCTCTTTTATATTTATTAAATATTTCTACTGACTATATCTCTAGACAGCTACAAACTGTCTTTTCTGTGATATTTTGGTATTTCTATGTATTGTGAAGTAAAATAGTGATGTATTATATGTAGGACTATATTTATATCCAAAAAATATTTGTGTAAGTCATGCAAGTTATGCTGGTCATGTGTGCTGGGGTTAAACTAGATGATGAACCAATGATGGAGTAATTTGGAAAAGGTGGGTGAGTTGGTCGACAGGCTTTGGGGTACTCGGATACCGGGACAGGGGGTTACTTCGGTGGGGGATCACGGCTGGTCGGTTATTGGTTCTGTGCCCTGGACCATCAGTGGCAGGGATGGGGGTGATGATGATGGGGAATGATAACGTGACGCCACCTGTGGTACCTGGTAATGGTTACCAGCGCTGCGGCAAGCCGCTGAGATGATGGAGGGCAGCTTTTGTAGTACAGCTTCCCACAGGTGGAGCTTTACCTCAGGGCAGCGGGGCGGATTAGGGGAGTAGTAGTCCTCACCTCCGCTGATGATTCTGTGGCCCTCCGGAATGAAAGGTGAACAGACACCACTTCAGCTCAAACGGGTCTTTACTTGCACCATATGGAAACAGGTACACAGTACATTCTGGGTTAATGGGTATTATAACCGTGGGTCGTGGAGGTTTCCTCAGAGTCTAACAATGATGCCCTCAATATGGTGTTCGTGGTCTTGTTACTCTCTCTTTCTCTCTTACCCCTCTTGAGCCAAGTCTCTAGTCCACGGGGTCTGTTACCTAAAAGTCTTTCACTTGTTGGCATCGTGAACCCAGCTGCGGGACTGATGTTGGACTGCTTTAGGGGTGATTCAGCTCCCTGTGTGTGTTGGACCGTCAGCTTGCCGGTTTGTAGTTAGTGATGAACCTTGCATTTAGCTACCTCGGCTTCGGTATTCCGGTGTTGACCTGAGTCCTCAGCTGGCTCCAACCAGGCCCGGGTAAACCCCCTTCCAAAGTCTGAGTCGCCGCTCTCCAAAGAGGCGCCCTCCTGGTGCAGCTGCAGGGTCCCCTGCATCTGCCTTGCTTGCACTCCTCACACCAACTCTCTGACTGTGCTGTCACTCCCCGTTTCCCGCTCTCTAGGCTCCACCCCCTGGGACCTACTGAATATCAGTCCCCTGTATTAAAGTGGCCTGTGTTGGGTGTTGGGGTGCAGACTCTGAAGATTCTCCACGTCCACGTTTACGGAGACATCACACCTTTAATTAGGGTGTGGTACCTCCCTGAGGTGCCTTGCCATAGGGGCGCCACATGGGTAATGAGTTTATATGTGATATTTTCTTTATGTGTAAATATCTGGGATTAAGGCTGTGTTCACACACTCCGTAATAGCAGCGCTTTTTTGTGCAGTTGCGCTTTTTTGTGGCGTCTATGTGCAAACAAGCGCAACTGCATTCACTACACTGCGTATTTTGACCTGCGCTTTTCTCGAGCCCATTTTATGGGCTATGGGAGAAGCGCATATAGAAATGACGTGTTCATTCTTTTTGCGGCACACTTTGCAGTGAAAGCCATTGCTTTTGCTGGGGTGTGTTCCAGCGCTGCTTTTCGCTGCATTTACGCAGATAAATGGTGAATTACGCAGCGTGTGAATGTACCCTAAGGGCGGTTGTATGCCAGAAACGCATCAGGCAGGATGGAGTGTTTCGCTTGATTTTATATGGCTTTTAATGGATATTGAATAAAGAAGAATTTTATGTGTAAAATCACCGGATTGAAGGGCTGTGGATTTCTTTTTCCTGACACTGCAAGTGTCAGACTTTTTTAGTCACAGAGGTGTGGCTGGAGCAGTTTCAGTCACCACTCAGTACACAGTGAGCAAAAGCTGTAACCACACTGCAGCACTGACTGACAGCTGACTTAACAGTGCATCAGTATGGATAGCGATTTTTGACATGACAGATTCCCTTTAAATACTATAAAACAAGTAATGATAAATGGTTTCTCCAAATTTAGCACAAAATGCCATTTATAATGACTTCTGATGTCCCTAATTATTCAGTACTTAGTAGAGCACCTTTGGCTGTTATGCTCTGCTGCAATCATTATACATAGCCAGACAACAGCTACAGGAAATATTCATGAGGAATCTTGGGCTTTTCATAGTTCTCTAACATTCCTGAGCTCACAGGCTGCAACCACTTTCTTCTAATCACACAAAAGATTTTCTATGGGATGTATGTGATGCCTACTACAGAATCTTCCAAGACGTCTTCTAAAACAAGTAGTGACACAAGAGTAAAAAGTCCAGGGCTCTGGCCTTTTTGCCCAGTGCCCTGGATCTCTGGTGAACACTACTCCTATCCGATGGTAAAGCAAAAAGCCAGAAGCTTCTTGCATCAATCTCCAATTGTTAGGCTGCTGTAGGCCTACAGCCTACGAGACATCAGTGATTTGTGCCGTCTGCCCACTATATATACATGTAAGGCTGGTTTCACACCACAGTTTTTTCCCTGATCAGGTTTGATCAGGTTTGTGTGTCAAAACCAGGAGTGTCTCCAAAACTCAGAACAGGTGTCAATCTTTCAATTATAGTTTTTCTCTGCAAGTTCCTCTCCTGGTTCCTCTCCTGGTTTTGACACACAAAACCTGATCAGGGAAAAAACGTGGTGTGAAACCAGCCTTACAAGAGGACATGAAGTCTGCAGTGGATGTGGAATCAAAATTAGGTAAGTATAATGGTGGGTTTACACACACCAATCATTGTATCCAATCTCTGAACCAATCTCTGGTTGCAGTGAAATCATGGACAGATTGCTCCATGTTGTACACAGCCACAAAATGGAACTATGTGTCCATGATTTCACTGCAACCAGAGATTGGTTCAGAGATTGGATACAATGATTGGTGTGTGTAAACCCACCATAAGTTTTATTTTCAATTTTATTTTTAATATTATACTTAAAGACACACAAGGGTTTAATTAGTTATGAAGGGGACACTCAGGGGACATTATTAGTTTTTAAAGAGGGCATTATTATTAATTTTAACTGGGACTACTTTTGAAAGGGGCACTTTTAACCAGTTCGCTCCGCATCCAATTTCAAATTTCTGCTTTTGCACATTTGTTTCCTGAAAACATTGTATATATTCCAAAATTATAGAAATAAAAATATTAGTTCTCGGCACAAAAAAACAAGCCTTCACACAGTTTTCTATCTTGAAAAAGAAGATAGGCCGGTTTCAGACTGGTGTTCCCCTCCGCAGCGTTCTGCGGAGGGGAATCGCCATGTGTGCGCAGCGGCCGCCAGCTCCTATCTTTATAATGGGAGCGCACGGTGCTGCGCTTGACTGCGCATGACCGTGCGCACCCATTCACTCCCATATGTGATCTGTGCACAGGCGGATGCCTGCGCACAAATCACACAGTCTCGTCCGCACCAGGGATGCGACATGTTGCATTCCTGGTGCGGACGAGACTGTGTGATTTGTGCGCAGGCATCCGCCTGCGCACAGATCACATGTGGGTGTGAATGGATGCGCACGATCATGCGCTGTCAAGCGCAGCACCGTGCGCTCCCATTATAAAGATAGGAGCTGGCGGCCGCTGCGGTCACATTGCGGATCCCCTCCGCAGAACGCTGCGGAGGGGTCCGCAAATGTGAACCCAGCCATAGAAGGACTAGTCCTTGCACAGCAATAAAGGAAAAAGAAGTCTTGTTTAAAAGATAAAAGTTTGTTAATGAGTGGCCTAAAACATTTAAAGATGCCCAATGTTTTGGCTTTATACAGCCTCTCTCAAGATCAATCTAAATCAAAGGTCAATGTCTTAGGTCAATAGGAAACAACTTTAGAGTAGATGCTTATAACATGTGCGAGTCACAAAGAATGCATGCCCATAAAGTGAGGGGGCAAAGCCTTATAATGGTGCAGAAAATTTGCTGAAGCCACCGTTAAGGATGAGACCTGTAGTGTGGAGAGCAAGGTAAACGTGCCGATGGACACATTCTTGGTTAACATAGCAGTGATCTAGACTACTCTGTGGATATTACTCCCTGCTTACCCCACTGCTATCCCTGCAGCTCCTGAATCACCCACGGGGATAGTGACCGGGTAAGCCGGGAGTAACTGAGGTGACTCAAGGACACCATTGCCATAATAATTGCTCAGTTACGTTTCCAATGCTACAGGCCTCAGCGCTGTCATTCAATGATCAGAGACCAAGGGGAGAAGAAATATTTTGCTCATCCCCGTGGTCTCTGATGTAGCAGAGCTGTGTGTGTCAAGCAGAGAGAAGATGAGGATCGTGAAGGGATATGATGGTTAACGGGTTAGTAAACATGGGGTCACTAAGTGTCTCTGTGTTTTCATTTATAATATAATGATTTGTCTCTGTGTTTTGTCTTTTTTAACCATTTATTTGAGATTCTTGATGTCCGGGTCTAACTTGGCCTGACATTAAGAATCTCAGGGCTTAATATCAGCTGACAATACAAAGCTGGTATTAACACCTTATTACTCAGCATGCCACCAGGGCACTGGAAGAGCCTTGTAAAGCACCTGGAAATAGCGTTTGATGAATGCGTCATTTTCAGGGGCAGCTGTGGGCTATTTTTTAGCATGGGGGACCTAAAACATGGGCCCTCACCCCGCTGAGAATACCAGCCCTCAGCTTCCTAGTTTTACCTTAGCTGGCAATAAAAATAGGGCAGAGCCCAAACATTTTTTTGCAGCCAGGGTAAAATTAGTCAGTTGAGGGTGGCAGCCCGCAGCTGTTGGCTGTCACTGGGCTAAACTGAAAAATACTGCGAATCTACACGCATTTTTTTTATTATTATTTATTTAACACACTATGATAGCAGGTTGGTTGCCATATGCTAATGTATGGCAACCAAGCACAATCACCATCAGTACTGAGTAAATGAGTCTGATTGCAACAACCAATCACAGAGGCTCTCACAGAGAGTAAGCATCTGTAATTGGCTGTTGCTGGTCAGTGCAGTGAATATGCATGAAGCCTAATGGGCGGCCCCGGAAGCAGCAGAGGGAGGCTGGCAAGATGATCTAGCTATTCTTATCATCTATGTATCTATCTTATCTGTCTATTCTATTCTAACTTTTTCCAGCATGAGAAAGACCATGCTAAAAATGCTGTCAGTGTGCTGTGTGATTTTTTATTGCACACATTGTCTTGCAATGGCCATCTACATGCGATATACAGTATATGTGCAATCGCAGCATGCAATGATTTTGCATGCAGTCCGAGATCAGCAGAGGAAAAAGTTACCAATCTTAGGCTAGGGTCACACTGGCGTCGTGTATGTGTTTTTTTCCATGCGTTTTTCACACTTGTCTTTTGTGAAAAACGCATGGAAAAATGCATCCATAGGCACCAATGCAAAAAACGCATGGCCAAAGTGCCATGCGTTTTTTGGATGCGTTTTTTGGCTCAGCACCAAAAAATGCATCATGCTGCATTTTTTGGTGCGTAGTCAAAGTCGCATGCATTTTTTTTAACATGGGGCCCCATGGGAATCGCATGCGAAAACGTATGGCACTAAATGGTACAATGCGTTTTCGCATGCATTTTTGCTTGCGTTTTTTAAGGCTGCTCCAGACCTAACAGCAAAAACGGAGCCCAAAAACGCAGGCTGTCAAAAACAACCTTAAAAATGCAGCCAAGTGTGACCCTACCTGACTGATTGTTTAACATTGGTCCGAGTGTTATGCGAGTTTTTCTGACATTGCACTCAGACATGTTTAATGCAAGTGTGGCTTTACCCTTAGGAAGAATTTGTGTTATTATAGCCTTCAAATCAGCACATGGGGCACAAATATTTTTTGGGGTAAAAAGGGGCCCTTATATTTTCTGGATAGTATTACTTTCTGAGACACTAATATTTTTATTGGGGCTATTTATAATATAATCCAAAGAATAGGACAGAAATCAATATATAGTAGGAATCACTGAACAAATCCTAAACAACTAAAAACGGGTAGAGTAACGTACAAATTGCAATGATATACTTTGTTACACATAATTTTATTTAATAAATTGTTTAAAAATTATCAGATGATAATATACAGAGGTGTATGAATACAGAGAAAAACATGATGCTCATATAACATGTAAAACTGTACACAATTCATAACATTAGCATATAGACAAGTTAATTTAATAAAGAAATAATGCAGTCCACTAATGCAGTACAAAGTTACTGGGTAAGTGGTACAAAAAGCATTCAAAGGAAAAACTTGTTTTATAAATAGTAAAATTGAATAGCCTCTTGTAGTCAGTAAGGCTAGGGTCACACATGCGGCATGATTTAGAAATCCTGATCCGGTTTTGAGCTGTCAAAAAGCTCAAAACCGGTTCAGGAACCGCTTCCCATAGGAGCCCATTATGGTAATCCGGTTACCGTCTCCGAATCTGTAGCCTGCGCTAAAAATCATGCAAACTGCAGTTTTCGGAGCGGTTCTGTGATCCGCAATGCGGTAACCGGATTGCTCAGGATGTGTAATCCTGAGCAATGCGGTTACCATATACTTTGTGCCGCAGGGATGAACAAAGTGTTAAATGTGTATTAAAACATTAAATATTAATATTAGCTGTGGGCAACATGTCTCTACGGGGTGCCCACCCTCCCTAGAGACATGCTGTCCACTCCTGTGGGCATGTGAGGGGTTAATAAGCTCGTTACAGTAAGCTGGCTATTGTCGGCTTTGTTGAAATTTATGAATGAAGCCGCGACTCCTTACATTAGAGCAGATACTGTATGTAATAACGTATAGTATCAGCGCTGTTCAGTGTCCTGTAACCATTAACATTAGGTCTATGGCAGTGCATGCACTATTTTTTGGTGCTGTTTTAAAAACGCATGCGTTTTTGGATGGTACTAAATGGTACCAATGTACCATGCGTTTTTGGATGGTACTAAATGGTACCAATGTACCATGCGTTTTTGCATGCGTTTTTGATGTCAGCTACTCACATAAGTGCAAAAACTCATGCCAAAAACGCAAGGCACTTTAGACATGCGTTTTTGCTTTTAAGACATGCGTTTTTGCTATTAGGTCATGCGGTTTTTAATATGGGGCCTATTTGTGCGTTTTACATGCTTTTTTAAAAACGCAGGTCCCCAAAAAAGCATGAAAAAGGCTAGGGTCACACTTGCGTTTTTTTCATGCTTTTTTGGAGACCTGCGTTTTTAAAAAAGCATGTAAAAATGCACCCATAGACCCCCATGTTAAAAAACGCATGCCCCAATAGCAAAAACGCATGCTTTAATAGCACAAACGCATGTCTAAATTGCCATGCGTTTTTGGCATGAGTTTTTGCACTTATGTGAGTAGCTGACATCAAAAACGCATGCAAAACGCATGCGTTTTTCATAGGAGCCCATGTTAAAAAAAACACATGCGTTTTTAAAACAGCACCAAAAAATGGTACATGCACTTTTTTTGGGTGCTGATTTAAAGACGCATGCAAAAACGCAGGGTGCCATCAGACACTTTAAAAAACGCATGCTGAAATGAAAAAAGCATGCAGAAACGCATGCTTTTTTTAAGGCACTAAAAAAACTCATGCCAAGTGTGACCCTAGCCTTAGTCCGTTTTTAGCTGCTGACCTGGTCCGTTTTTAAAAAAATGAATCATACATTCACACTTCGTTTTTGGGCAATGTGTTTGTTCTCCCATTTAGAATGGTGTCTTATGAGAAAAACGGAGGGGAAAAATGCTAGATAAATTAACAAGCACTTACGTTTGACGGGCCACTCCTCTAGGCAAAAAAAGGATCACTCAAACAATTCCCAGTCTGAATGGCCAACAGTGAAAACCCATTGACTTGGCTGGGAATTCATTTGAGTGATCAGTTTTATGCGGTGCAGTGCAAAAAACAGATAAAAAAAAACAGATGCAAAGACACACAGAGTGAATGTAGCCATTCTGGGTTTGTGGTATAAAATGCATTCAAAGGAAAAAAATTGCATGAAAATATTAAAGTTGAATAGCCTCTTGTAGGCTAGGGTCACACTAGGCATGAGTTTTTTTGGTGCCTTAAAAATAAGCATGCGTTTCTGCATGCTTTTTACATTTCTGCATGGGTATTTTAGGTGCTTTTTGGCACCCATGCGTTTTTACATGCGTTTTTGAATCAGCACCAAAAAATAGTGCAAGCACCATTTTTTGGTGCTGTTTTAAAAGCGCATGCGTTTTTTTAACATGGTACTAAATAGTACTAATGACGTTTTTGAAGGCAGCTCCTCACATAAATGCAAAAACGCATGCCAAAAACGCATGGCAATTTAGGCATGCAGTTTTGCTATCGGGGCATGCGTTTTTGCTATTAGGGCATGTGTTTTTCCTATTAGTGCATGTGTTTTTTGCATGGGGGCATATGGGTGCGTTTTTACATGCGTTTTTAGATACGCAGGTCTCCAAAAACGCATGGAAAATCTGCAAGTGTGACCCTAGCCGTAGTCAGTAAGGCTCCTTTCACATCTAATGCTTTGGTGCGCTTTGCTTCATTTGCGTTTCCATGCGTTTTTACCGCAAAAACGCATCAAAACGCATGCATTTTTGTCCCCAATGATTTTAATGGAAACGCATGTAAAAACGCATGTGCGTTTGCAAAAATGCAAAACGCATGCATTTTTGCAACCACATGCGTTTTGCTTTTTCTTGAAAACGCACATGCGTTTTTACATGCGTTTTTGCATGCGTTTCCATTAAAATCATTGGGGATAAAAACGCATGCGTTTTGATGCGTTTTTGCGGTAAAAACACATGGAAACGCAAATGAAGAAAACGCAGTAAAGCATTAGATGTGAAAGGGGCCTAACTCTGGAGGTCTAAGTTATCCACAATTATAAACAGAGAAGGTGTCAAGCAAGATGCACACAGTATGTATTGTGTGCAGACTACAGTATAAGGCTAGGGTCACATTTCCGTTTTTTTTTCTTTTTTTTTAAACCTGATCCGGTTTTGAGCTTTTAAAAAGCTCAAAATCGGATCAGGAAATGTTCCTCATAGGAGCCTATTATAAAAGCTGGATTGCTTCACAAGCAATCCGGTTACCGCCGCTGACTCTGCAGCCTGTGTGAAAAATCATGCAGGCTGCAGTTTTTGGAGCGGCTCTGTGCCCTGCATTGCGATAACCGGATTGCTCAGGATGTGTAATCCGGTAACCGGATTGCTCTGGATTACACATCCAGAGCAATCCGGTTTATGGACTGTGGCTTGTCTGAAGCCAATTGCGTTCATCGCATCCGGATCTGGATGCGGTGAACGCAATTCTATTTATAAGTGTGACCATAGCCTAAGAGGTTATTCAGCTTTAATATTTCTAGCAACTTTTTCCTTTGAATGCTTTTTGTACAACATACCCAGTAAGGCCTTGTTTACACATACCAATTTTAACCGTTTTTTAAGCCCTTAGAAAAACAGATGCGTTTTTCTAAGGGTGCCAATAGTGTCCCCTAAGGTCCTGAACGTTTTTGGCAAGTTTTTGGACTTAGTAATTTTTTCATTAAAAAAGCATATGCGTTAACGCAGGTGCCTATATGTGCCATGCATTAACGCATACGTTTCCCATAGGGCCCCATGTTAAACACATGCATGCGTTTTTTTAAAAACGCATGCGTTTCTTTACAGCACCCAAAAACGCTGCATGGGATGCTGAACAAAAATGCATGTGTTGTTAACAAACACATTGACACTTAAGTGCACCATGCGTTAACGCATATGCGTTTTTGGAATTCGAAAAAAAACTGTCCAAAATGTTCCCAAAAACGGATTTAAGGCAAAAACGGATGGTATGTGTGAACAAGGCCTAACAGTGTACTGCATTATTGTGCAGTACTATCTCTGTTGTCAATGTTATCTGCCGTTTTGCTTTTACACATTGCCTCTGCTGTTGCTGCAGGCTAGCTACACACCACAGTTTTTGGGATCCTGTTCTGTCCGGTTTGAATAGGACAGAATAAGATCTGTTTTTTCCTCCCATGTATCCCTATGGCACCGAATTGGTCCTATTTGGCCATCCGGTTTTGTGTATTCTGTGCCGGATTCGTTTTTGTCCAGTTTTTCACTGTCCCCAAAAACGGAGATTGCCGCATTTTTGGGCTACGGTGAAAAAATAGGACAAAATCTTGCAGAAACGGATGTGAGGTGATCCAGCGCACATAACATTGGAGTCTACGGGGCACCGGATCCGTGAAAAAATCGGATCGCTTTTCAGATCCAATTTTAAGCACAGAGCATGCTCAGAAATCCTGCCGTGCAAACTTCAGCACTATGGACAGCAGTACCTCAAGCACAGGCTGTGAATTCAGCACCAAGGACAGTGGCAGAGCAGACACAGAGTTCAGGACCATGGACAGTGGCAGAAAACGAATCCTGCAAAAAACGAGATCCGGGACCATATTTGGCCATACTTTCTACACATCCTGTCCTGTCAGGTTCTGTCAGGGTGATTCTGCAAAAAAAAGGATCCACCCTGACAGCCAAAAACTGTGGTGTGAAGCTAGCCTTACTTGCTCACTTGACCACATTAATCCTAGGATTCATTGTGTGCAGCCTCGCTCGCTTTGGACCTTATCTATTTAACCATGTAATTATTGTGGATACTTAGACCTCTAGACTTACCGACTACAAGAGGACATTCAATTTTAATATTTCTAAAAAATCTTTTTCTTTGAATGCCTTTTGTACCACATACCCAGTAACTGTGTACTGCAAGGTTCTCAAACTCGATTGAGTTGGTAGGCCGCACATAGAAAAAAATTAATATCGGGGGGCTACATTTATTGTACGACTAAGTCACATTTTTAGTAAGACCAGCATTTTTTTGTTTTGCTCAATGTAGTAATGTCCAAATCCTGATCTTCTTCTTGTAGTAATGTCCCCATCCTGCTCCCCTTCTTGTAGTAATGTCCACATCCTCGTCCCTTTCTTGTGGTAATGTACCCATACTGGTCCCCATTCTACAGTAATGTCCCACATTCTGGTCCCAATATTGTAGCAATGTCCCCATCCTGTTTCCCATCTTGTAGTAATGTCCCCATCCTGGTCCTCATCATGTAGTAATGTCCCCATCCTGGTCCCCTTGTAGTAATGACCGATCCTGGTCCCC
The DNA here is from genome assembly GCA_033576535.1 of Allobates femoralis. Lineage (NCBI taxonomy): Eukaryota > Metazoa > Chordata > Amphibia > Anura > Aromobatidae > Allobates > Allobates femoralis. The sequence continues at coordinate 488,924,738 of JARQOC010000003.1, forward strand.
ATATTGTATTAATGTCCCCCACTCTGATCCCCTTTTTGTAGTAATGTCCCCATCCTTGTCCCTTTCTTGTGGTAATGTCCCCATACTGGTCCCCATCCTATAGTAATGTCCCATATCCTGGTCCCAATATTGTATTAATGTCCCCCACCCTGATCCCCTTCTTGTAGTAATGTCCCCATCCTGGTCCTCATGTAGTAATTTCTCCATCCTGGTTCCATTCTTGTAGTAATGCCATCATCCTGGTCCTCATATTGTAGAAATGCCCCATATTGATCCACTTTTGTAGAAATGTCCCCTTTCCTGGCCCTCTTCTTGTAGTAATGTCCCCATCCTGATCCCTATCTAGTAGTAATGCCCCTTCCTGGTCTTCATATTGTAGTAATGTCCCCCATCCTGGTGCCTTTTTGTAGTGATGTCCCCCATCCTGATTCCCTTTTGTAGTAATATCCCTATACTGATCCTCTTTTGTAGTAATGTCCCCAATCCTGGTACCCTTTTGTAGTGATGTCCCCCCATACAGATTCCTTTTGTACTTATGTCTCCCATTCTGAACCCCTTTTGTAGTGATGATCCCCATACTGATCCCCTTTAGTACTGATGTCCTCCATCCTGGTCCCATTTTGTAATGATGTCCTCCATCATGGACCACTTTTGTAGTAATGTCCACATCCTGGCCCCCATAGTGTAGTAATGTCCCCAAAGCTGTTCCCCTTTTGTACTGATATCCCCAACCTGGTCTACTTTCTTTTTACACTCTCACACCCTCTCACACACTCACTCACACACTCACTCTTACACATACATTCACTCACATGTACATTCTCTCACACACTCACTCTCACTCAATCTCACACTGACACACACAAACTCACTCTCTCACACACACACTCACACACTCTCACACATTCTCACACACTCTCACACACAATATCAGAAACACACTCACACAAACTCTCACACACACACATGCCCATGCACACACTCACTCTCACAATGACTCTCACACACATTCTCTCACACACAACTCACTCACACTCAATCTCACATACAGACTCACACACACACTCACTCTCATACACACAAGCACTCACTCTCACACACTCTCAAACGTTCTCATACACACTCTCACACATTCTCACACAGACTATCATACACATTCTCTCACACACACTTACTCTCACACTCAATCTCACATACACACTCACACACACTCACTCTCACACACATTCTCTCACACACACTCACTCTCACACTCAATCTCACATACACACTCACTCTCACACACACAAGCACTCACTCTCACACTCACAAACACACACTCACTCACTATCACACACTCACGCTCACACACACACGCTCATGCACACTCTCACGTACTCACTCTCACACACATTCTCTCACACATACATTCTCTCTCACACACACACATTCACACACACACACATTCACATACATACATTCTCTCACACACTCTCATACACTCACTTTTACACACTCACACACTCTCACATACACACACACATTCTCTCGCACTCTCTCACACATTCACTCACACACATTCTCTCACAAACACTCTCACACTCACTGTCACACACAGTCACTCTCAAACACACGCTCACTCTCACACACTGACTCTCACACTCATAAATACACACACTCACTCTCACACACACATTCTCTCACAATCACATTTTCTTACACTCTCACATTCTCACACACTTACTGTCACACACACTCACTCTTACACTCACAAACACACACTAACTCTCACATACACACACTAACTCTCACATACACACATTCTCTCACACTCTCCCTATCAATCTCACATACACAATCACTCTCACACTCGCTCTCTCACACACTCACACACACGCTCATGCACACTCTCACACCCTTACTCTCACACACACATTCTCTCACACACACTCACTCTCACACACATTCATGCACATACATTCTCTCACACACTCACTCACGCACTCACTCTTACACACTCACATACACACACACATTCTCACACACACTCACTTCCACACTCATGTTCTCTCACACAAATTCTCACTCATTCTCACACTCACTCACTCTCACAATCACTCTCACACACACTCACTCTCACATACACACACACATTCTTGCACACTCTAACACATTCTCTTATACACACACACACTCACACACATTCTCTCACTCACATTCTCACACTCACTATCACACACAGTCACTCTCAAACACAGGCTCACTCTCCCACACTCACACTCACCATCACACACACTCAGTCTCACACAGATTCTCTCACACACTCACACACATTCTCACACACTCACATTCTAACACATTGACTCTCACATACACACTCACTGTCACACACACACTCACTCTCATACACACACGCACTCTCACATACACACACATATTCTCTCACACTCTCATTCTCACACATTCTCACAGATCACTCTCATATACACACTCACTGGCACACACTCACTGTCACACACTCTCTCACACACACATTCTCTCTCACACACGCATTCTCACACACTCACATTCTTACAGACTCACACACTCACACAGTTTTTCCAACCTTCAATACGCCCGAGATACAGTGCAGAGGGCCGCTGCGGTCCCCGTTGTGTTATGACTCCCGTCCACGGGACTTACAAGCTCTGCTGCTCAGCAAGATCAATGAAGGCCGCTAGCCAATGAGAGGCCCGCGGTGATGTCATACGCCAACGGCAGCTGTGGGCCTCTCATTGGCTGGCGGCTTGCATTAATCTTGCTGAGCAGCAGAGCTTGTCAGTCCCGCGGACGGACGTCATAACACAGCAGGGACCGTGGCTCCCCCCTGCACTGTATTGCCGGCATGTTGAAGTTGTCTACGGTGCCGCAGGTCGCACAGTGTAGCCTCAGGGGCCGTATGCGGCCTGCGGGCCATGTGTTTGAGATCTCCTGGTGTACTGCATTAGTGGAATGCTTTATTGCATTATTGGATTAACTAGTCATGCAAGTAATGTAACTTAACATACTAATGTTATGAATTGTGTACACGTTTACATGTAATATGAGCACCATATTTTTATCTGTATACATACAGCTTTGTATATCATCATATGATAATTTTTAAATAAGGTGTTAAATAAAAGTATGCTTTAGCAAAGTATATCATTGCAATTTGTGGGTTTTCTCTACCTGTTGGTGGGTGTTTAGGATATGCATCTATAATGCATGTGTGCAAGTGTGGGGGTAATAATATATTATAGTACTGACTCATTTTTGAAGCATTGAGGTCACTGAAGTGGGTGCATTCACAGAACTGAGGGTAGCAGCAGGATGAGGAGCTTGTTTAGGTGGAAAATGGTTCCATATGGTACTGGAAGGCAAATGTTTATTTCTTATGAGCACTGCAGTCATGGCAATGTTGTGGAGGTTTCACCAGGGTTGTGAAGTCAATGAGCCAAATCTCCAACTCCTCAATTTCTCTGAATCCGACTCCCTTATACATGGCTCATGTTTAAATGACACATTTATTGTAATACAATGGTAACGTCAGGCTTTAATCATTATTATGATACAATAATCAAGCTATTTAGCTAGAACATAATAATAATGAATACTAATAATATTTAGCATATATTGCATAGAATTACCATACCCAATTTATATATTTTAGGAGTCGGTCCATTTTATACTGCCTCCACCAAAATGTGCACTGACTCCAACTCCACAGCCCTGGTTTTCGTGTTGTTTTTGCCTAGGCCTGACAAAGTAGGTAGAGCTGTGACAACACAGAGTATGGTGACCCATGCTTGTTAAATTTACGAAGAGCAGTCACATATGTTACAACATAAATTGTACTCCTGTCCCTAACTATAGTAAGATTTATGGCGATGGGAACACAGAGACACATGCTGGTCTTGATGAAGCATTACAAGTGTATCCCCTTCTTTTAATGAATTTGTGCTATGTTTTCTTGGTTGTGAATTCTGAGGCTATAACATTACCCCATCTTTTTTGAATCGCCCTGTACTATAACACCCAAGCTTTATCTTGGTCCCAGAAGGCATGATATTTTTTGCTGGGACTTCCTGATACTTCATTGAATTTATCTTGCTCTCCACACACTACAATTTCACATTGCCAGAAGAAGCAAAAAATCCCCAGAGTATCACCAAGCTACCACATATTTTACCTTACTTACAGTGTTCTTTTAAGAGTATGCTCAGTCTTCCCATATCTCTAGGTATATTCAATATCTTTGCTACAAGTTCAAATCCAGATTGTTATTTTTGAAAGTCAATGATTTCTTTTAAAGGGGTTAGCCCATGAACAACGTACATTTGAATCAATAGATGTTATAATAATAAGTTCCACCATTGGATGTGTTCAAAAATGTTACTGTGCTAAGGTAATCCTAAACATGTGTCCCTTCTATGTACTGTGTACAGGCTGTTTCTGTCCATGCAAAGCTGCTCCAGTTTATAGTCTTAACATACACCCAGAGACCCACTGAGCGAGATGCATGCAAGATACTCGAACGAGTCTCGCATACCCCACCCAGTTATGGCCGGCGGCTTCCTGGACAAAAGCGTGTCAACTGCATAGAAACACACGTAGCTTGAGCGCTCCTGTCCAGAGAGATGGCAGTTATGCCAGGTGAGGCATGCAAGACTCGATAGAGTATCTTCCATGCATTTCGCTCAGTGTGTCTCCAGTCTACAACAGATTCTGAAGAGGGGAGAAAGCAAAAGAGCATATACAGACAGGACAGAACAGACAGGAACACAGCACATGCAATCTCATGCTGTAATGTCTGTATACTCTTTTGTTGCCTCCTGGCCCAGGAAATGTTGTATGATCATACTATGCTTCTGCAGTTAGACACAGCCATTACACAGTACATAGCAGGGGCACATATATATTATCTCAGCACAGGAACATTTATTTTAACACATCAATACTGTGGAACTTATTATTAGTATTTCAATTGATTAAAATCTAGTTTGTGGGACAACCTCTTTTAACTTTTTGTGCCACTCTCTTGAGAAGCCAAAAATATTATTAAACTGGAGGGCATTGCCCACTACAAACAGCCTAAGAACACTGTCAGAAGCTGGTGTGCGAACTATGCACCACATTTGCAGCAGATCATAACAGTCAAAGAATGCTCTAGTAAAGACTAAAGATACTTGTCTTGAATCAGTGAATAATTCTGAGACTGTAAGAGTCAATAGAAGTGTCATTTTGTGCAGATTTGAAGAAGCCACTTGTTATATTTGTTGTGGCAATATATTTATATTGTTTTTCTTTAATTGGTTTATCGCAAAGAGCAGAAATGTTGGTAAAAAACATAATGAGGGTTAAATAATTTTGAATGCAACTTTTATTTGAATCATAACATATTCTAGAAATATTAATGTTTGTCTTGGAATTATACAAATATACATACAAATATACATGAAATATTGATAAAGTTCAGCATCCTTGTCATGAATAAGATGTAAACACTAGAAAGTGAAGAACTTCTTTATTGGGTGGTATACCATAAGTTACATGACACTTCTACTTCATTTCAGTTCCTAAATATATTAGTGTAGGTGCACCAACAGAAAATTTTTTAGTGATGTCCATTAGGTAAAAAAAATAAATAACATAAAAGTCTGTTATAAATTAATTTCAGAGGGAAAGAAAAACAGATTATTTTCTGCTGTATTAACCAAGTTTAAGGAAAGGCCACCAATCAACAGAGGGTTAAATATGTGCTATTTTGCTATTTGATATTATACAGGAAGGTCTTTCCCAAGAGACTGATACATAATAAAAATAATATATCACTCACTGCTAAGCGTTATATATATGTTTATTATATTATAGATATTCTTCAGCCTTGTAATTAGAACAGAACTACAAACTTTTACCTTGAGTTGGTACATAAAATCACAAGACTGTGTTACAGAAATTCCATTACAGAAAGTCCATTAAATTACCAACACAGTCCTATCATTCCCATAAAAGACTAGATTTGATTGTAAGTTCTCCTGTGCTAAATTACCTTACAACCATTTTAATCTGCCAAGTGAAGTGCTGCAATACTGCTGTCCATAAATATATAAATATATGTATATATATATATATATATATATATATATATATATATATATATATATATATAAAGAGATGATTCTATACAGTGTGTACAGCTCCTTTCACCTCTGCGTTAATATGTAATTCATAAGCGCAGATGTAAATGCAGCCTGAGCCAAACATTTCTGTGTACACTTCATGCCCAGCATCCAGATGGCCAAAATTTCATTGTTCTCGCTTTTCAATTTTGTTCCTAAACTACTGAGTAAAGTTAAATATATCTTTTGTTCCAGAACACTTCTTCCAGACTATTCTATAGGCAGAGAAGTGTTGAAATACAGCCATGGTGATGGAATGATGTTCTCATTCTATTCAACCCTAATGGACAATATGAATCGCAATGCACTGATATTATTTACTATGTGTAGATCCCATATTTATCTAATGTCTCTTTTTGTTGTATATTACCTGTATATTAATATATGGTTGAATATATATATATATATATTATATGTAAAGAGATTAATACAGGAATACAGTGTGCATTAGATTTACAGCTTCTATCGATTCTAATATTTCCATTAAAACAGCCACAAGTGACTTTATAGTCAGTGAAGAAATTATTTCACAGTCCCAGTTGACAATCCTTTTGGCTTTCTGAGGGTAAAGTCATGCTTTTGCCCCATAACTCTATGAGCATCAGTTTCAGTGTTCATCAACAATACAAAGTCTAGAGAGAAGCTGGACATAGGATAATGCGGTTCTCAAGAAGGACGCTGATGACAAGGAAAACAATATATAGAGCAAACATCGTGCACCCTAAGAGCTTGTTCATTTTCCACTTGCACAATGCGATGGATAAAATGACGAACAGCAGCATAATGAAAAGGAGGACGATAGCACAGAAAAGGCCATTGCTGCTAACTCTCACAGGGATGAAGTTATGAATTGTGGAAAACATGAGCCACGGCATGGGGAGACTGTAAAAAAATAAAAATAAACAGTGAATAAAATAGTATTAACACAATAAATATATTTCTTTAGTAATTGTGAAGATGCGTGTCAATCCTGGTCCATAGGTGCACAAGTAGGGTTTGTGCACACATCTAAATAACTTGGCACGCCAAAATGTGTTGCAGATAAGAATGATTTTTATTACATTAAGAAATACACTATGAAGATACGTGCCCATGATCAGGATTAGGAGCATTTTGGACTCAGCATACTTTCGCTGCATCCAGAATGCTGCGTTATACAGTGCCAGCACAGTGTAAAAATGTGATGCTTCTTTTTAACACTGCATAAATTGACCTGCAGTGCGGGTTTCTTGTCAGCAGCTTGTCAATTTCTAATGCAGAGATGCTTAAGTCACCTGCGTGGGAGACCGCAGTGGAACCAGAGAAAATATGTGTTTAAAAAGCCACAGAACCCTAAGATTATGGTCTTTCAGTCTGTAACCACTGACAGATACATACATAGATTTCATTTGATGCAAACTGCAGATACTAAAAGTATACATTAAAAAAGGGAGAGAGTGACAGTGTTGTGATATGGCAATGACCTTGTTTATAGGTATTTGCACAAATACGTCTATCTGCAATTTGTATCTGATGAAGGTCTGAGGTTAAAGATGAAAATGTCATAATCTTACAGAAAATTGCATATTTTAAAAAGATCACTCTTGTATCTTCAATACATTCCTTTAAGAGCAAAGAAAATAGTTACAACAAATACTTACCCAACTGTGATATCAAATATGTTGCTCCCCACAGAACTGGATACTGCCATATCCCCTAGACCTTTGCGGGCAACAATGACACTTGTAATGAGGTCAGGGATAGAAGTACCAGCAGCTAATATCGTGAGCCCCATGATTTCTTCTGTGATGCCCATAGTTTCTCCTACCTGCAATAAATCATATTTTAAAATAATGCAGTGACTATTGTATTAGCAGTGCTATCATATTTCCTACACAAATTTAAAGGGTATTACTTTTTTTGACACAATCTGCCAACTAGATTACAGTTATCATTAATTATGGCTAAAAGGTCATTACACTATAATGTTCAGAAATCATCATAAACTGGATGGTTTTCCACTGAATTACCAGAAATAAGAGAGAAGTAGGTCAGAAGAAATTTCAAAATGACATAAACACTAACACTGCAGCTTTGCAGTGCTTGAGTCCTGGGTTCAAATCCCACCAAGGACAACATCTGTAAGGAGTTTGTATGTTCTCCCTGTGTTTGCATAGGTTTCCTCTGGGTACTCTGGTTTTCTCCCACACTTCAAAGACATAGTGATAGGATATTTAGATTGTGAGCCCCAATAGGAACAGTACTGCTGATGTATGTAAAGTGGTATTAATAGTGCTATATAAGTGAATATCATTATTATAGTAGGGGACCACAAATTTACTCTATTCTAGTATCTGTAGATTATGGCATGAACTCACCACTTGTTATGCCAGTGAGCCAGCCGAAGAATAGGTGCTTTAAAATTCTGTGTGAAGCTACTGCCACCACATGTTATAGAACTGAACACCTGGGTTGCAACTGTTCTATTTTGTTTGACTAGGCACTAGAAATAACCATTTATAACAGTATGCTGCATTGCGGCATTATTGTAGTGTCTACATTATTTTAGATTAATTTATAAAATTGTATGAAGACCCACCTAAGGGTATGGAAAGTAAATAAGTAGGGGAGCGCACCACCAATAAAAATAGATAACGAATGGGGATCACTAGACCAAATAAGGGAATATCAAACAAGCTAGCAAGAAATGGTCAAAAAAGCGATACAACCTCCAAAAGATAATATTAACAAAATTTATTCAATTATCAAAAAAACACACACAGGTAATAGTCACACAAAAAGGATAAAATCACTTAAAATAGCCTGATGCAGCTATAACAATTCACATGATAATAATATATCATTGAAAACCTCATTGCCAATTGCCCATGCCGGTTATAATAACGTACATATTATCAATAAAATGAAAACAGATGTTTTACAATATGGAACCCCATAAGTAAATAACAATACATAAGGCCACTTTACACACACAGATATCTGTGACCAACTTCTGAACAGATCTCTGGTTGCAGTGAAATCATGGATACATTGTTCTATTTTGTGGCTGTGTACAAATGTAACAATGTGTCCATGATTTCACTGCAACCAGAGATCTGTTCAGAAGTTGGACACAGATATCTGTGTGTGTAAAGTGGCCTATACAGTTAATTGACCATAAATGCACTTATCATACATGATACATGTGTTTGTTGGGAGCGCCATACCTCATCCCCCTATGCCTCCCTAGACTGGTAAACCGGTTTCTTTAAACTTGCCTGTTTTTTCCCCCTGGTTTCTCTAGATCAGATTTAAAGGAACCTCTCTCTATTTTTTTTATCTGGGTTTATTACATCCTCAAGTTAGCTCAATACTAACTAAGATTGACAGCCCCTTTTCTGTTATGCTTCAGAACCCTTTTGCTGCTCAAACACATGTATTATGTATGATAGGTGCTTTTATGGTCAATTAACTGTATGTATTGTTATGTTGGGGTTCCTTTGCTAATATCAACATCTACAGGGGTTTTTCTAAGCTATACTCTTATCAATTGTTTACTTATGGGGTTCCATATTGTAAAACATCTGTATTCATTTTATTGATAATATGTACATTATTATAACCGGTATGGGCAATTGGCAATGAGGTTTTCCATGATATATTATTATCATGTGAATTGTTATATCTGCATCAGGCTATTTTAAGTGATTTTATCCTTTTTCTGTGACTATTTCCTGTGTGTGTTTTTTTGATAATTGAATACATTTTGTTAATATTGATGATTATCTTTTGGAGGTTGTATCGCATTTTTGACCATTTCTTGCTAGCTTGTTTGATATCCACCTAAGGGCATGTGCACCGACATCTTTTCTTGGGGGAACACATATGAAACTATCTGAAAAATCACTGCAAAACTGCCACAAAAATGAATATAACTGTCACATTTTGACTGCTTCGCAGTCCATGTATGTTGCTGCTATGATTTAAATCTGTTTATTTCCTTTGGCAAATCAAGAGTTAATGCCAGAAAGCTGTTGTGTGTGGCTCTGCAGGTGGAGGTGGAGGGGTGTGTCATAGCATTCAGATCTCCACTCCCTCAGCCTTGAAGTAGTTCCACTTCCCTCTGCTGGGTATTGCAGATTGAGTTCAGTCTCTACTTGGACCCCATGCAGTGAGTACGTGCTGTGCTGCTGTTGCTGTTCCCTTCCATAGGAGCTGCTCGGTTTTCCTGATCCATGGGTGGAGATAGGGGCTCTTAGCCTAGAGATGATCTGGACATCCTCACCTTCAGAGGTAATTCCAGGATCAGGGTGAGACAGGGACCCCCACTGTAAGGGTCAGACTAGTTCCCCAGTTTGCCTTTCCCCATCTTACCATCTTGCCTCCTGATTCCCGATCTGCTATACCACCCCATGACAATAATGCACTGCAATGTAAAAATGAGCACTTCTTCCATATTACTTCTATTCACTCCAGGGTTCATAAAACTTGAATACATATATTAGTATACAGCAGAGATGTCGTTAGAAATGCTGGTATATAGTATACAGCAAAGTATAAGTATAGTCTACAGTTAGGTCCACATATATTCTTTGGAAGATGAAACCAAGATCAGCTTCTACCAGAATGATGGAAAGAAAAAAGTATGGTGCCGTCATGGTACAGCTTATGATCTGTTAAACATGATGGAGGCAGTGTGATGGCTTGGGCATGGATGGCTGCCAGTGGCACTGGGTCCCTAGTGTTTATTGATAATGTGACACAGGTCAGAAGCAGCTGGATGAATTCTGGGGTTTTCAGAGACATACTGTGTGCTTAAATCCAGCCAAATGCAGCCAAACTGATTCATCAGCGTTTCATAATATAGATGGACAATGACCCAAAACATAAAGACAAAGCAACCTAGGAGTTTATTAAAACAAAGAAGTGGTATATATTTTTTTGTTTTGTAAACAATCATTTTTATTAGGCATTTTATAAAATAAACAAAGCAGGTATGCAAAAGCCTCATATCAATGCTTTACAGTAGAATAAAAAATTAATAATGATAAACCCCCCCTTCTGCAGTGTAACAGTGTAAAGAGAAAATATCATCTCTCAGTTTTGATGCTATAAAATCCCCCTCCCCGATCAACTCTGTTAATGTCCCTCACAATGTTTGCCCTATTGTCCATGTTTAATACCTTCGAATATCCCAAAACTGTCAGCCTGATCCCTCAAAACCCCCAGAGTGCCTTGAATGTCATTCAATAAGTACCATTTGGATTGTACAAAAGGCTGCACCATCCTGATGATTTCATCACCTGAGCATTTCCTCTCTAGGAACTGTCTCCATTTTTTAAAGAACTTCCCTGTCGATTTAGTCTTATGTCTTTCTGCCTCTAATTTTTCAAAAAGCATGAGCTGTTTTAGGTTGATCAACACTTTCTTTACAGTAGGAGCCTTCTCTGAAATCCAGTTCCGTAGAATGCACTTTTTTGAATGCACTCTGTGTACTAGAGTGTGTCTTTGCCCCAGTTGTCCTTCGCTATCTCCCTCAATACCCTCCCCACCGTAATGGAAAATTCAGAAGTATGGATCCACTGTCCAATTTCCTCCCCAGATCCCCTTAACCAAATCTCTGACGCTCCTCCAAAAACCTTGTATTATGTTACAGCTCAATATACTGTTAAACAGGTAGGTGCATTCCTCTTGGCATTTGGGCACGTCTATACTGGGTATCCATCTAATTCTCATTAATCACATTCTTTTTCAATATTGTTCATCCTTGTGAAATCTTTTCAGCTATGTCCGTGTCATTAAACTGCTTCCTTAAAAATCATCTGATCACCTGTCAGGGATAATGTTTCTCTCAGTGTGCCCTAAGTTCTTGACACATTCAGGTCATACAGATCACATTCTAGCAGTTTGTCCAAAATACTTTTAAACAGTTCCTGCTTAATCTCACAATTCTTTCATAAAGAATCCTTTAAATTGTGAGTATTGTATACTCTGGAAGGCACTGAAATTAAATAGTTCTACCACCTCTCTTTCAGTCATCCACCTCTCCCCGGGGTCGGAGGTGGTTCTGCCATTTCTTGTATTCAAGCTAGGGATTAGTGTCAGGGGTCGTTTCCTCGGCCAGATAAGCAAGAATCTTCCGTCTTGCTTCCGAACCTATTTAAATCTACCTCTTGTTGTGTCTGTGTAAGGTGCTCTTTTCTCTCTGCCCATACCTCGAAATCTTTTTTGCTGTTATCAACCTCTTCTTTGCTGGGGAGGAGTGATCCGCCAAAAATGTTGTATATGCATCCCTCAGAAGTCTGCTGGTCTTATTATATTGCTCAGTTCTTCTGAGTGTCGCATAGCCCACGAAACACCCCCTTAAAATCGCTTTAGCTGTTTCTCAATTCAGTTGGACATTTTATTCGTGCTCTCTGTTAACGTATACCTCACCCACCACTCCTTCAGGATCCCATGAAAGTTCTCATCTCTAAGTAAATATGCCAGGAACCACAACAAAATGTCTGTCCCTCTCTGAAACCTGTCCTGTACAGTATTTTGACGCTTACTGGACTGTGATTAGATATCACGAAATCTTCAATCACACGGTCATACGTTCTGGGAATCATCCAAATGTGATCAATACTTGACCAACTGTTGTGGGGGTGGGAATAATGGGTAAACTCCCTCTTATTTTGGTGGTGCAACCTCCAAACATCTTTCAGTCCCGATCCCTCCCAAGACATGTCCTTATGTCCTTCATTCCCTCTTCTCCGTTTAGGCCTTGCTGGTTTTTGGTTCCTATCTTCCAAGTGGTTAGGTACCCCATTGAAGTCATCACCGACTACTATGTGTGATTCATTATCTCTAGCAATATTTGTTTCCAAACACCTAAAAAAAGCCTCTTGATCTGCGTTTGGGGCATAAGCATTGTGTATGCTTATAGTTCCCAAGGGCCCTGTGATCACTAAGTGCTGCTACCTTCCCTCCGAATCATCTTCTTGTAGAATGAGAGAGTGATTAACGTGTTTGTTGATAAGTATCAATGTACCAGCTTTCCTCTCCTGTGCCGGAGACCCATACACCGATCCCACCCTCGATTTCTTCATTCTGAAAAAGTCCTCTCTCGCCAGGTGTGTTTCCTGCAGTAGGGCTACGTCTGTCTTTGGTCTCTTTAGATGTCTCAAGACCATTTCTCTCTTCCCTGTGGACCTGAGGCCTCTGACATTCCAAGATATAATCTTAACCATAATCTGACGGCAGGTCGTTCTTATTGCAGGGTTTCCAAGAGAACCCTACACTCCGAACAGGCATCCATTGCGTGGTAACAGAGCTGTTAACCCTCCTCCCCCTCCCCTAACTCAACAACTTCCCCTTTAACATAACAACATTTCTGTACAAACATCTTCGTGACTTCCATCATTCTGGCTGCAAATCCTGCATCCCATATCCCCTACTTTCTTAGTTTTGTGCAATCCCCTTAAGCCCTACCCCTCACGGCCCCATCCACCCCACCCCCTCCCACCTCTCTTAATCTCACAGAGAGAAGGTGATGATCAGTCCTGTACAGCAACCCATCTTGAAGTTCACCCACAGGAAAGCAGCAAGTTATGCTTGAAGAGAAAAAAAATCCTCATATGACCCTTCACATCCTTTTCAACCTTTTTCCCCCCCTCCCGCCTCTCCCTTACAAGGTCAGGCTGAGTGGTAATGTGTGGTTTAGTCCGCGGTGCCATAGTAAAAACCTCGTAGACGAGTGTAGTCTTACACTCCCTGAGGAAGGAGCACAGCAGGCTCCGAAATGTGTCGGATGGACTTAATAAAGGTGTTATAATTTGAAGCCTTCCACTACGAGGTTTTTACTGTGGCAGCGCGGACTAAACCACACATTGTCCCTGGGAATTCTGGATTTTTGACCACATTGCATATAGAAGTGTGGGCCCAGCAGAAGCCGCCATTTTGAGCCTATTATACTGGTTGAGTGTCACACAACCTTTCAGGGTGAGCACCCATTACTGTTTTAAATTGTCCTGTCTTTAAAACGATAACACCCTATCTGAGCTTGCTTCTTTTCACAGTAAGGCTGAGTGGTAGGCACACTCCTCCACCTCTTGTCTCTTCCTCCATAGCACCGGAAAGGCGTTATGAGGTGTCCGTGCCCACATATTCCATAGTAGGATGTGTAAATGTGGCACCCCTGCAGGGGATTGCCACAGGATCCACCGGTGCAAGGAGGGAATTACACCTTGGTTCACACAGCACACAACATCTTCCACCCCAGACCTGAAGGGGGAGCGCTACTGGCTGTCTTAAGTCAGTTCCCCTTTAAAAGATCCAGGCCTGAGGGGTGGAGTCAGTGAGTTCCAGTTAGTCTGAAGAGAGAGCTGGAGTGAGGAGCTGGTCGCTGGGAAGGATCCAGACCCAGGATCAGGGAACACTGACACAGCTGTGCTGCACTTTAGGGAGAGGGTCGGAGGCCAGTGGAGGAAGCAGGGAATCAAAGAAGGGAACCAGGCAAGGTTTCCTTGTAGTTCACCCGGATACTGGAGTCCGACACTGCCAACATCCACTGCAGCAGTAAAAGCCCGGGAGAACCAGTAGGACCAAAATCCCCTGAGGTAACAGACAAGAGACACTAAAACTGATAAATCACAGGACCAGGAGCGATAGGAGGAATAGGGACCCTGCAGAAGGACCTAATTGTCAGTTTAAAGCAAAGTCCTGAGAGGGAGAAGGAGGGGTGAGTTCAGGCACAGGCAGGACTTACCCCAAACCACAGATCACAGATACAGAGGAGGCCTCACAACTTTCTAAGGTGGAAGTCCCAAGTTGCATCGGGGACCTGGTTATTTCTCTGGACTGTACCTGCTACCCTGTCACCAGTAAAAAGTACCGAAACAGCGATCACTCTGTGTGTGTGTGCCTGCTTAACCGCCGTCATTCACCACTTTGTCTGCAGAGACGCGACTACTACTCCTCTCATCCATCTCCGCTGCCCTGAGGTAAAGCTCCATCTGTGGGGAGCTATACTACACTCAGCTGCACTTCCATCACCTCAGCGGCCGGCTGCAGCGCTGGTATAACCGTTACCAAGAACTACAGGTGGCGACACGTTACCAATCCCCTTAACCACCACCGTTCCCTGGGACTGACCAGCTGTGATCCCCCCCATCAAAGTCGCCATCAGCCCCGTTACCCGAGTACCCCCTACCCTGTCGACCGCCTCATAAATATTATCCCCGAGAAGAAAACAATCTCTCTCACCTCCCCCCACCCCTCCGCCCTCAAAATCCTATATCTATTAAAGGCACACAGAAAAAAAAATAATAGGGGGAATTATTCTTTCTCTTCTAACTCATAAATATCCGAGTCTTGTCCTGCCACCGATGCAGGGCCATCACGAAATTGTATCCATATCCTTCCCGAGTCTTCCTCAGTGATCGTTGTTTGTCGTTTTGCGAACTCCAACTAGTGATCCTTGTTCTCCAGGTCTTCTTCCTTCCACATCTCTCCCAGCTGGCTGTCTGTTCCCTTTCCCCTGAGGACTGGCAGTGCTCCCTCCTCTCGCTGTCTCCCTATCCTTTTCTCTCTTCGATAGGAATAGTCTTTCTGCCTCTGTGTGATCCTTATGGAACTTGAAAGTTCCATCTGGCCCCTTCACTTTCAGCGTAGTGGGATAGAGAAGTTGGAAAGATATCTTTTTATGGTATAGAGCAGTGCAGACCTTGCTAAAGACCTTTCTCTTCTCTATTATCTCCACCGAATAGTCTCCAAAAACTAAAACCCTATGCCCATTTATTTGCAGCGGGCGGCGCCTTTCTCTGAATGCTTTTAATATCAGTTCCTTATGTTTGTAATCCAGGTACTTGGCGATGGCCTGTCTGGGTCTTTTTTGGTGGCACTTGTCCCTTATTGGAGCTAGTATTTTCTCTTGGTTCCTCCTGGTCTCTCAGAGGGCTCTACCCGACAATTTTGTTTGATACCTAGGGCCTGGGGCAGTTCAACCTCAAATATGTTATTCAGCTGCCATGATGGCACTGACTCAGGGAGGTCTATCATTCCCAAATTGCTCCACCTGGAGCGGCTTTCCAGGTCATCCATCTTGGTTCTAAGCATATCTATTAGTTTGGTCAGGGCCCGATTTAATTGAGACAATATCATGTCCTCCGAGTCCGCAATTCACTGTTCAGCCTCACATAACCTATTATCCTGCGCCTCCAGCCTTGCATCCATCTTGGACAGAGAGGCCTGGATTGCTGAAGTGACAGTTTGTTTGATGTCCTGTGAAATACGTGCTGCTACTTTACTGGCCATTCGTAATTCGCGGCAGATGCGGTGAAAAAACCGCATCTGCCGCGTTTGCCGCATAACGGTTCCACTTGCGGCACGGTTGCGGTTTTTTCCATAGGAAGTATAGGGGGACTTGCGGCAGATGCGGCAAGTGCGGTATTGCACTTGCGGCAGGTGCGGCAGCGAAAAAAACCGCAGTAAATCGCGGTTTTTTTCTCTGCCGCACCTGCCGCAAGTGCAATACCGCACTTGCCGCATCTGCCGCAAGTCCCCCTATACTTCCTATGGAAAAAACCGCAACCGTGCCGCAAGTGGAACCGTTATGCGGCAAACGCGGCAGATGCGGTTTTTTCACCGCATCTGCCGCGAATTACGAAAAACGCAGATGTGAAAGCACCCTTAGTAATAGTGCATTCATGAGGCTTGCTCATCATATCAGCTTTATGACTGGTGCCTCTGCGTTTCCTTCTGGACTCAATGCTGGCGATTTTATGATCTGCACCTCCTCCTCCTGCCCAGGCGGCTGTTGCTGGATCAGAAAGGCTCTGGCTGCAGTCTCCCTGCCAGGCCAATACTGCTACTTGAGAGTCCTGCTCCTCCCCACACTCTGCACCAAGGGTCATATCAGGATCTCCCTCACTTTCCTCAATGACATCGTCCACTAAGCAGCCTTCTTCTGCTGTGTTTGTCTCCATGGCTGTGCCCAGGGGTTCCCCCTTGTCTCTTCTCTCCTGCTCCTGCCCGCAATCCATCATTCTCCCTCCCCACTGCGCTCCTCCCTGTTCCCCAGTGCCTCTCCTAGGACGGGGAGACCTTGCAGACGGTGCCATGACACTCTTCTGGGGGAGTAACTCATCTCCATGGCACGCAGGGCCATCTCCGGTCTCCGCACTACGCGGCAAGTTCCTCTCCATGCCGCTTACTATCACCTCCAATTCGGTGAGTTTCCTGGGCGTGGCAGCTCTGCAATAGTCGATATAATGGCGGGGATTGAGGGTGCTGTCCTACTACACCACTGTTGCAGCCAGGGTGGGAACAGCAAGTAGAGAAGTGGTATATTCTTCATTGGCCAAGTCAGTCACCTAATCTCAAACTAATAGAGCATGCATTTCACTTGCTAAAGACTAAACTTCAGACAGAAATGCCCACAAACAAATAGCAACTATCTGCATACCTAATTTAATATGTGCAAAGCGTGCGGTAATGGATGGGATCGTGAACATGCTGCTGATGGAGCATGCAGAGGGCCATGGGACAGGTTAAATTGTGCATGCTGCAGGAGCACAACCAATATGCTCATCTATAAGCCTTATCTTCCTGTCCCATTTTTCGGAGGGGGGGGCGTAAGACACCACTCTTGAAGTTAGAACAGTGCGAAAAGGTGGTAGGTTGGATGACAGAGAATATTTCCAGTATATTCCCAGCACCACCTGTCTTCCACACAGTCTAGTTTCACTAGCCAAGAGTCTGGACCTCATAATCCTCGCCCTGATCCTTCTTACTCCCATTATGGTGAGATTATGGTGAGGATACAACTTATCCTGCACTCAGATACTCAAAGGGGCTCTTTATTTTACTTTCTTACCCTCCACGTTTCAAGAGGGATATGAGGAGATCATGTGTAGTGATGCACAAATATTTGAGCAGCCACAATCAAAAGAAGGCAACGGTGGTGAATGGCAATTGATGTCTCAAGAAAAGGATGAAGATGAGATACAGTTGCCAAAAAGTCTTGTTGTTAAATCAACAGGTCCGAAAGAGGACCAGAGTACAGAAGTGGAAGATGAGTTGGTGGACGAAGAAGTCACTGACCCAAACTGGAAAGGTGCTGTACAGAGCAATTTCACCAAAGGGAGTGGTGTCCTATCAGGTCCGCCAGGACACCACTCCCTTTGGTGAAAATGGATAAACAGCCACGTTGCACGTGGAGGTGTTGGGTCCAGCGGCAGCCGTCCAAGCGATTATACTGGTAGTGGGTCATCACAACCGGGAAAGGTGAGCACATTCCCTCACGGGGTTCATACTACTTATCTTCAAACGATAAGACACATATGCGCCTATTTTGTCTCCTTTGTTTTAGACCATACAGAGCAAGGACAGCAGTGCAGAGGGGAAGGCATCCACAGCACTGCAACAGGCAGGAAGAGGCCAAGTATGGTGGCCAGAAGGAGAAGGCATGCAACTGTTCCCCAGAGCACTCACACCCAAGTTCCAAGGTTGACTGTCAGGTGTTGCCCAGGCACTTTGTTCAAGAAAGTGTTGGCGATAAAAAAGCAGTCATTTGCAACCTGTGCCATACCAAGATCAGCCGGAGCCTGACCACTACCAGCCTGACCACCATCAGTATGCTCTGGCACATGTTATCAAAGCACGCGACTAGCTGGGCCAAGACTGGGTCAACAAACAGTGTTTGCAGGTGAAACCTATGTTTCCTAATGGTTTTTCCTGTAAAATCCATTTTATGTTCGGTTTTGAATGTTTTATTCTCAATCTATAAAAGTGGCATAAAACTCTGACAAAATTGTTCTGGGAGTCAGAGATGTGTCCCCATGCTGTTGCTGTTCCCATTCTATTTAAGTGCTGTTTCCATCCATTTGAGCAGTTCTAGGGCCTCCCCAGCAATACTAGCAGGGGTCTTCCAGAAAAATGCTTGAGTTCCATTATACTCAATAATTGAATCAAGCTCATTCTAGCATCTGACCTGCTCGATTTGAATATCAAACAATCAAGCATTTTTGTGCTTGCTCATCACTACCAGCTATAATAGCAGTACATCGGCATCTGTGATGGGTGAATATGGGCATGTTGAACAGTGCACCTCCGTATCGTGCAATGTAAATGCCCCTATTAAGGCCACTTTAAAGTGATCCTAAACCCAGAAACGGACCCCCCTGTATCTTTAGACCTGTCCCTGCACCCCCTCTTATCATTTCTAGCCATCCCTTTTGCAGAAAAAATCGCTTTTGTAAAGTAAGAGAAAAAGTTATATTACTTTGTCCTGTGTGAGTTCTCTCTTTCTGAGCAAGCCACAATGGGCGGGCCTGTGTGGGGCGGGGCTAAATCGCGCCATGCCGGAGCCCTTCCCCCTTTCATGACGCGGCCAGGCTCTTAGAAGCAGAGAGGGGCGTGCATAATTACAAGGCAGCAGCACACAGGCCCCGCCCATTGCGGCTTGCTCAGAAACAGAGAACTCACACAGGACAAAGTAAATATAACTTTTTCTCTTACTTTACAAAAGCGATTTTTTTCAGCAAAAGGGATGGCTAGAAATGATAAGAGGGGGTGCAGGGACAGGTCTAAAGATATGGGGGGGCAGTTTCTGGGTTTAGGATCACTTTAACACTAACCATGGCGTACAAAGCCATACACAACCTGGCCCCACCATACATCTCCGACCTGGTCTCCCGATACCTACCCTCACGCAACCTCCGCTCCTCCCAAGAACTCCTCCTCTGCTCCCCCCTCGTCACCTCTTCACACAACCGAGTCCAGGACTTCTCCCGGGCACCTGCCTTACTCTGGAACTCCCTGCCGGAACACGTCAGACACTCTCGCACCCTGAGAAGCTTCAAGTGTCACCTAAAGACTCACCTATTCCGTCAAGCCTACCACCTGCCATGAGACCCAGGCAACCGCCCCATACCTGACATTCCCCCATCCTACTGTATCCTAACCCGCCCCTCATAGACTGTGAGCCCTCGTGGACAGGGTCAGGGTCCCTGCCCCTCCTGTACCTGTACGTCCTGATCGCCTAGATTTAGTGTACTTGTTCTTGTCTCCCTTATCTAATGGCGCTATATAAATAAATACTACTAATAATAATAATACTTTACACACACAGATATCTGTGACCAACTTCTGAACAGATCTCTGGTTGCAGTGACATCATGGACACATTGCTCCATTTTGTACACAGCCACAAAATGGAACAATGTGTCCATGATTTCACTGCAACCAGAGATCTGTTCAGAAGTTGGTCACAGATATCTGTGTGTGCAAAGTGGCCTTTAGAGATTGGCAGTGACATTTAACAAGTTAAAAGCAGTGGGTTGAGTTCAAACACATCCGTAGCTGTTAGACGCTTAATCACACAGCCATCATTTGCCAGGAATGGGGAAGACTCAGTCTCTGTGTCCCCTTCACTGGATCCCGTAGAGTGATCTACATTTACAGCATCCGTTAGTAAAGGGTCACATTTGAGGCCTCACTTTCATTTTTTTTTATCTCCAACTTCTAAAGAACATTAACTTCATTTTGTAGGTCAGCATGATTACAGTAATAACAAATTGATATTATTTTTTCATATTTTACTACTTTTATGACCATTAAAGCGAACCTGTCACCCCCCCCCGGGCATCAAAAGCTCTAATAGCCACCTTCTGCAGCACTAAGGCTGCATTCTGAGAAGGTGCCTATAGGCTTTTGATGCCCTTTCTAGTATGAAATATTAAGTTAGGTAAATGCTCACTCTTCTGCAGATTAAAGACCGGGAGGCGGGGTTTCACGCTCCTCCGGCCCGCCCCGTCTTGTCAATCATTGTGCGCGCCTGCTGCTGTCTCCCCTCAGTGTGGAAAATGAACGCGCGTCTCCGTTCTCATGCACGGAGCCGCGCATGCGCTGTGCGCCCGGTGTCGACTTCCTGGACACCGGGCGCACAGCGCATGCGCGGCTCCGTGCATGAGAACGGAGACGCGCGTTCATTTTCAACACTGAGGGGAGACAGCAGCAGGCGCGCACAATGATTGACAAGACGGGGCGGGCCGGAGGAGCGTGAAACCCCGCCTCCCGGTCTTTAATCTGCAGAAGAGTGAGCATTTACCTAACTTAATATTTCATACTAGAAAGGGCATCAAAAGCCTATAGGCACCTTCTCAGAATGCAGCCTTAGTGCTGCAGAAGGTGGCTATTAGAGCTTTTGATGCCCGGGGGGGTGACAGGTTCGCTTTAATGATGCTTCCTAGCTCTTTTTCATTGCTTTGGTCAATGGAGCTGTGATAGGGCTTGTTTTCTTGTGGAAAAGATTTGCATTTATTTATTCTTGTGGTGAAAATTATGTTTCAGCTCCTTGAAGCAATGGCCAATTTCTGTTTCTGCGTTTAGGGGCTGCATCCCCCGCATGATATTTTATTCTTGACATGGAAATAAAATATTGAAGATTTTAATGAAGAGACGCCTGGTGCTGGAACTTTTCTTCTTCCTTTACCATTGAAAAGATGTCTACCAAAAAAACTGTTTAAAAAAATCAAGAACGGAGAAAGACATTGACCAAAAGAAATTGCTCCGAAAAAAGAAAAAAAAACAATTCTTAACCCCTTCACCCCCTGGCCTATTTTGACCTTAATGACCAGGCCATTTTTGTCAATTCTGACCAGTGTCCCTTTATGAGGTAATATCTCTGGAACGCTTCAACCGATCCTAGCGATTCTGAGATTGTTTTTTCGTGACATATTGGGCTTCATGTTAGTATTAAATTTAGGTTGATAATTTTTGCGATTATTTGTGAAAAAATTAAAAAATTTGGCAATATTTTTGAAAATTTAGCAATTTTCAAATTATGAATTTTTATTCTGCTAAACCAGAGAGGTATGTGACACAAAATAGTTAATAAATAACATTTCCCACATGTCTACTTTACATCAGCACAATTTTGGAAAAAAAAAAAATTTTTGTTCGGACGTTATAAGGGTTCAAAGTTCATCAACAATTTTTCATTTTTCCAGCAAAATTTACAAAGCCATTTTTTTTAGTGACCACATCACATTTGAAGTCCCTTTGAGGGGTGTACATGAAAGAAAACACCCAAAAGTGACACCATTCCAAAAACTGCACCCCTCAAGCTACTCAAAACTACCTTCAAGAAGATTATTAACCCTTCAGGTGCTTCACGGGAACTAAAGCAAAGTGGAAGGAAAAAATGGTCATTTTAATTTTTCCAACAAAAATGTTCTTTTAGCCTCAATTCTTTCATTTTCACATGGGGAACAGGATAAAATGGATCCTAAAAATTGTTGGGCAATTTCTCCTGAGTACATCGATATCTCATATGTGGTCATAAACCACTGTTTGGGCGCACGGCAGGGCTCAGAAGGGAAGGAGCGCAATTTGACTTTTGGAGCTAATTTTCCATTCAAAAAGTGAAATGACGCTCCTTCCCTTCTGAGCCCTGCCGTGCGCCCAAAGAGTGGTTTATGACCACATATGAGATATCGATGTACTCAGGAGAAATTGCCCAACAATTTTTAGGATTCATTTTATCCTGTTCCCCATGTGAAAATGAAATAATGTAGGCTAAAAGAAAATTTTTGTAGAAAAAAAAGTACTTTTTCATTTTTACGGATGAATTTGTGAAGCACCTGGGGGTTCAAAATGCTCACCACCCATCTAGATAAATTCCCTGGGGGGTCTAGTTTCCAAAATGGGGTCACTTGTGGGGGAGCTCCAATGTGTAGGCACACAGGGGCTCTCCAAACGTGACATGGTGTCCGCTAACAATTTGAGCTGATTTTTCAGTCAAATTGTTAGCGGACACCATGTTGCATTTGGAGAGCCCCTGTGTGCCTAAACATTGGAGCTCCCCCACAAGTGACCCCATTTTGGAAACTAGACCCCCCAGGGAACTTATCTAGATGGGTGGTGAGCATTTTGGATACCCCAGTGCTTCACAAATTAATCTGTAAAAATGAAGAAAGAAAATTTTTATGGAAATAAAAGTACTTTTTCATTTTTACGGATGAATTTTTGAAGCACCTGGGGGTTTAAAATGCTCACCACCCATCTAGATAAGTTCCCTGGGGGGTCTAGTTTCCAAAATGGGGTCACGTGTGGGGGAGCTCCAATGTGTAGGCACACAGGGCTCTCCAAACGCGACATGGTGTCCGCTAACAATTTGAGCTGATTTTTCAGTCAAATTGTTAGCGGACACCATGTTGCGCTTGGAGAGCCCCTGTGTGCCTAAACATTGGAGCTCCCCCACAAGTCACCCCATTTTGGAAACTAGACCCCCCAGGGAACTTATCTAGATGGGTGATGAGCATTTTGAATGCCCCAGTGCTTCACAAATTAATCTGTAATAATGAAAAAAGAAAATTTTTATGGAAAAAAAGTGTTTTTTATTTTTATGGATGAATTTGTCAAGTACCTGGGGGTTCAAAATGCTCACCACCTATCTAGATAAGTTCCCTGGGGGGTCTAGTTTCCAAAATGGGGTCACTTGTGAGGGAGCTCCAATGTTTAGGCACACAGGGGCTCTCCAAACGCGACATGGTGTCCGCTAACAATTTGACTGAAAAATTAGCTTCAATTCAATAGTTAGCGGACACCATGTCGCGTATGGAGAGCCCCTGTGTGCCTAAACATTGGAGCTCCCCCACAAGTGACCCCATTTTGGAAACTAGACCCCCCAGGGAACTTATCTAGGTGGGTGGTGAGCATTTTGAATGCCCCAGTGCTTCACTAATTAATCTGTGAAAATGAAAAAGAAAATTTTTATGGAAAAAAAAAGTACTTATTCAATTTTACAGATGAATTTGTGAAGCACATGGGGGTTCAAAATGTTCACAACCCATCTAGATACGTTCCCTGGGAGGTCTAGTTTCCAAAATAAGGTCACTTGTGGGGGAGCTCCAATGTTTAGTCACACAGGGGCTCTCCATACGCGACATGGTGTCCGCTAACTATTGGAATCGTTAGCGGACACCATGTCGTGTATGGAGAGCCCCTGTGTGCCTAAACATTAGAGCTCCCCCACAAGTGACCCCATTTTGGAAACTAGACCCCCCAAGGAATGCATCTAGATGCATAGTGAGCACTTTGAACCCCCAGGTGCTTCACAAATTGATCCGTAAGAAGGAAAAAGTACATTTGTTTTCACACAAATTTTCTTTTTTCATTATTACGGATCAATTTGTGAAGCACCTGGGGGTTCAAAGTGCTCACTATGCATCTAGATATGTTCCTTGGGGGGTCTAGTTTCCAAAATGGGGTCACTTGTGGGGGAGCTCCAATGTTTAGGCACACAGGGGCTCTCCATGCGCAACATGGTGTCCGCTAACTATTGGAATCGTTAGTGGACACCATGTCGTGTATGGAGAGCCCCTGTGTGCCTAAACATTGGAGCTCCCGCACAAGTGACCCCATTTTGGAAACTAGACCCCCCAAGGAATGCATCTAGATGCATAGTGAACACTTTGAACCCCAAGGTGCTTCACAAATTGATTCGTAATAAGGAAAAAGTACATTTGTTTTCACACAAATTTTCTTTTTTCATTTTTACGGATCAATTTGTGAAGCACCTGGGGGTTCAAAGTGTTCACTATGCATCTAAATACAGCGACGCCCATTTTTATTTTTTTTCTAGGACTAATTCCAGAAAAAAAATGGCGTAGGGCTCCGCCATATTTTTGGTCCAGCCAGGTACAACTTGGCAGCTACGGACTGCCAGCAACCCCCAGCTGCCTCATTGTACCTGGCTGGCAACCAAAAATAGAGCAAAGCCCATTTTTATTTTTTTTTCCAGGACTAATTCTAGAAAAAAATGGCGTGAGGCTCCGCCATATTTTTGGTCCAGCCAGGTACAACTTGGCAGCTACAGACTGCCACCAACCCCCAGCTGCCTCGTTGTACCTGGCTAGCCACCAAAAATACAGCAAAGCCCTTTTTTTTTCTTCTAGAACTAATTCTAGAAAACAAAAATGACATGGGGCTCCGCCATATTTTTGGTCCAGCCAGGTACAACTAGGCAGCTGGGGGCTGGAATCCGCAGCATGGAGAGGCCCAAGCGTTCTGGGCCCCCATGCTGCGAATTGCAGCCCGCAGCCGCCCCAGAAAATGGCGCATTCATTGAAGCGCCATTTTCTGGCGCTGTACCCATGCTCTTCCAGTTGCCCTGGTGCCGGTGGCAAACTGGGTAATAAAGGGGTTAATGCCAGCTTTTTATTGTCAGCTGGCACTAAGCCCGAGATTCATAATATAGGGCCAATGTTAGACCCGCCATCTGGAAATAGTCAGAAAATACACACAGAGAAAAATCTTTTTATTTGAAAAAAAAACACACAAACAAAATTCGGACTCCATCTTTATTATAAAGATCCGACGTAGTCCACAACGAAGGTCCCACGACGCTCGATCGCCTCCGACGTAGTCCACAACGAAGGTCCCACGACGCTCGATCGCCTCTGGTCAATCTAGAGACTGCAGCAAGGGATGAAGTGTCCTCTTCCTACAGTCTCTGGGGTCAGAGTTATGGTGCACTGTATGACAATGACCTGTCATACAGTGCACCATGACTATGATCCCAGAGACTACAACAAGAGGACACCTGATCCCTTGTTGCACCCATCCATCCACCTATGCACCCATCATCCACGCGTCTATGCACACACACATCTATGCACGCACACGTCCACACACATGTCCACACACGCACACGTCTACGCACACATCCATCTATGCACACATCCACGCACGCACACGTCTATGCACACACACATCTATGCACGCACACGTCCACACACATGTCCACACACGCACACGTCTACGCACGCACACGTCTACGCACACTCACGTCCACGCACGCTCACGTATGCACCCCCTATCCATTCACCCACCATCAATTCATTCATTCATTCATACATACATACATACATACATACATAGATACATACACATACATACATACATACACATACATACATACACATACATACATACACATACATACATACATAGATACATGCACATACATACATACACACATAGATACATACACATACATACATACATACATACACATACATACATATACATACATACATAGACACATACATACATACATACACATACATAGATACATAACACATACATACATACACACATACATACACATACAT
The DNA here is from genome assembly GCA_033576535.1 of Allobates femoralis. Classification (NCBI taxonomy): domain Eukaryota; kingdom Metazoa; phylum Chordata; class Amphibia; order Anura; family Aromobatidae; genus Allobates; species Allobates femoralis. The sequence continues at coordinate 488,951,055 of JARQOC010000003.1, forward strand.
ACATAGATACATACACACACATACATACATAGATACATACATGCATACATACATGCATAGATACATACATGCATACATACATGCATACATACACACATACATACATACATACATACTTACCTCCCTCGTTCCACCGATGAGCAGGAGGAGGCCGGGAGAGGAGGCGGGGCCACAGACCGGCGGGCCGGGCAGAGAAGGAGGAGCTGCAGCAGCGGCGGCAGCAGCGGCCGGTGCACCGACGTGTGCAGCCCGCCGCAGGAGGTGAGGGGGGGCCAGGCACAGGGCCCGGAGGTGGGGGCAGCCTGGGGGGAGCACTGGAGCAGGGGACCAGGCAATGTTGCCGGCGGGCGCACGTGGGTGCAGCCCGCCGGCAGATACATTATAATAGAGGGGGGCGGGCGGGCTGGGGGGAACGGGGGGGCCCCCTGGACAGTCCTGGAGCTGGAGGGGGCTGAGGAGGGGTGGGCACTTGCCGATCCGCCCCTCCAGATCTGATTGGAGAGCTCCAATCAGATCTGGAGGGGTGAATCCCTATGATTTCCTCCGATCGGCAGTTTCACTTTTACACTGCCGATCGGAGGGGTCCTGGGCATGGGGGGGTTAATTCACCCCCTGTGGGGTCATCTACAGGTTGTCACAGAGCAGCAGCATCTGTGACACCTGAGCGACCCCACTCACAGGAGCTGCAGCAGCTCTAATCTGCCAGGACGTTGTGCAACGTCCTGGGTCGTTAACAGGCACAAACACAGGACGTTGTACAGCGTCCTAGGTCGTTAAGGGGTTAAAGCATCTTTTGCTTGAAATAACAAATTAATTAATTTGTAGTATTTATACTTTGTGAAACTTGAGTGAAAGTACATATGTACATTATATACCCTGACAATCAAAATGAGAAAACAATGTATAATCACTTGAATTTTTCAGACAGAATGTAATCAATGTTGATCAACATTTGAAGGTTTCTGTGTAAAGAGTATACTATGCCACTGGAACAGTGTTTTCCAAATTAACCAAAGTTTATCAACTTAAACCCTATATTTTACACAAAACAAGATGATCATAATTAGAAAACAGCAATGACTGTAGCACAGAGAAAGATTAAAACTAAATTTTGTGAAGTTACAACGGTTTCCAATCAGTACAAAGTGTACAAGTCTTTGCTTTGAATGACTTCAGGACATCTGCAGCCACAGGATATCACTAGTCTCTCACACTGCTCTGGGGGGATTTTGGTCCACTCTTCTTCTAATCTCTTCCACAGTTCTGTGATTGTTGTAGGTTTCTTAGCCATAACTTGATGACCAAGGATTTTCCAGAGGTTTTCTATTGGGTTTAAATTAGGATTCTGGGCTGGCTATTTCAATGTTTCAATCTTTTCTGTTTCAAGGAATTGCTTTAGGCTGCATACTCACGATGAGTCTATGTAGCGTTTTGGACACAGCGTCCAAAATGCTGCATAGTACAGTATAAGTATAGGGGATGAGATTTCAAGAAATCTTGACTATGCTTAACTCGACTGCAGCAATCTGACAGCTGCGGTGCCGGCATTCCACTCCTCCACAGTATGTTCATTTCATGCTGCAGAGTCGGAATCAGCTCTCATCAGGTGACTACAGGGAGAAGCCGCCCTGCACCCAATGCACATGGTGAGTACAGGGCGGCTGCGGTCTCCCTGCGGCCACCCACGGCTTCACTCAGGTCCGGAGTAGCTGCCTCCAACACGCAGCTCATCCGGACAGTGAACACATAGCCTTACCCATTTTGGTGTGTTACAGGGGGCATTGTCCTGCATGAAAATTGCTGACTAATTGAGTGCTGAACGCAAGTAACAAACCATGTGTTGTTGAGAAGATTCTGATACACACTTGCAATCACCCTGCTATGTAGCTGTATGAGAGGTCCAACCCCTGCAACAGAAAACATTCACCTAAACATGACACTTTCACCACCATCTTTCACTGACTTCTTTGCACACTTTGGGCTCAGTCTTTCCCCAGTTTGTCAATGAAAATAATGTTTCTCATCAGACCTAAAACTTGCTTTCATCACTATAATAAACTGTGGACCACTTCTCCTCTGTCCACACAACATGTTCCTCACCATAGGTGAGTCTAGCCTTTTTAGTCTTTCTGCTAATGAGAGGTTTGGTCACTGCAGAGTGGGTTTTCAGTCCAAATGCTCTTAGGCTACGTTCACACACAGCACTTTTTTTGCGCGGGCGCTAATTCAGTGTTTTGCACCTGCGCAAAAAAAACGTAAAAAAAAAAAACACGGTGCATTCACACACCGTGTTTTTTTACGGGGATACTTCTTAAGTGATGTCACAGAGGGGAGGAAGAATCCTGTTCCTCCTCCCCTCTGTGACATCTGTCACAGCCCCATTTGATTTCACAGTGCATTATACACTGTGAAATCAAATGTAAAAGAATGTCAAATGTATTACAAATATTTATATAAAATGTTTACACCGTGTAAGGCTATGTCACACTTGAGGTCTGGATGCGATTTTACATGCGTTTTTTCACATTTGTCTTTTGTGAAAAATACATGCAAAAACGCATCCATAGGCCCCAATACAAAAAAGCGCATGCCCCAATGCCAAAAACGCATGGCTAAAGTGCCATGCGTTTTTTTGATGCGTTTTTGGCTCAGCACCAAAAAAATGCATCATGATGCATTTTTTGGTGCTTTTTCAAAAACGCATGCGTTTTTTTAACATGGGGCCCTATGGGAAATGCATGTGAAAGCACATGGCACTAAATGTTTTTTTAAGGCTGCTCCTGACCTAACAGCAAAAATGCAGCCCAAAAACGCAGGCTGTCAAGAGCAACCTTAAAAAACGCATGCAAGTGTGACCATATCCTTAGCCAGTAGATAGAAAAATATTAGAATTAATAGCTAACTGAAAAGATGGTAAACATAGCAAGCTTTCGGGACACTGTGGCCCCTTCGTCAGGCAGATAATGACACAGATTCTGAAGACACATACATACATATATAAGCAAATGAAACAAACAAAAAAAACAAAAAATCAAACAGTCTTAGATGCTGTAGTAAATGTGACAGGTGACGTAAACGAGAATCAGGCTAGGGAGGAAGAGAGGGGTTGGGGAATTGAAACTAAAATTCTAAGATAAGCGGAACAAATTGTATTATTGTTATATGGTAGTAGTCTGTGAAATACTTAAATGAGTTAGGGAAAGCAATAAAAGGAAGCGAGGGTGTTCACATAAGAAGTGTCAAAAGTTCATTGTCCTCAAAATAGAGTCTAATGGTGGGTTTACACACACCAATTTATCTGTTCAATCTCTGAACCAATCTCTGGTTGCAGTGAAATCATGGATACATTGCTCCATGTTGTACACAACCACAAAATGGAGCAATGTATCCATGATTTCACTGCAACCAGAGATTAGTTCAGAGATTGAACAGATAAATTGGTGTGTGTAAACCCACCATGAGTCTGTTGGAAGATGTGATATCCCCAAATGTCTTTTCAATTTATATAAAAACGCATGATTCTGTGATGCCCCAAATGTCCATTCATGTTATATAAAAAGCCATGAATCCATGTGATAATATTTAATCCTGTTTTGAATGTGTCAAAGGTCGTTATCAATTTGTATTCCCAAATTCTTCTCTCTCTCTGAGATTTCAAGTTGCTTTTTAAGATTAGCAGCCCCATATCAGTTTCACTGTGGTCAGGGCTGGAAAAATGTTTTGCTTCAGGTAGGTTCATACGCTTTTCTTTAATTGAGTGGCGATGAGAATTCATTCTTGTCCTGAATTTTTGCCCGGTCTCCCTTACGTACATGCCACCTGTTGAACATTTGGTACATATGATTAAATACATCACATTGCTTGTGGTGCAACTGAAGCTACCTGGGATCTTGTAGTCCTGATCTGTCCCAGGAATCCTTATCTGGTCCATTGTCATTATAAATGGACAGGTTTTGCACCTGTTCTGGTTGCAGGGAAAGGTTCCTGTTGCTGCTGGAGAGGACAGGGAGCTTCTGACAAAGATGTTTTTTATGTTCGGAGGTTGTGTAAAACACAAGAGTGGGGGATCCAGAAATATTGATTTTAGACGGACATCTTTTTGTAGGCGTTGTTGCAGTTTCTATGCAGCTTCTCTTAACACCTCCAGACTTTGATTGTAGGTGACTACGAGAGGAACTGTGTAGTTTTCTTTTTAGTTTTGTGTAGTTTTGTGATGTAGGAGATTATTCCTTGATATTCTGGTGGCTCTTGTAATCTGGTTCTCGATTGTTCTTGACTGGTAGCCCTGGTTCAAAAAGGTCTTTCTGAGGTCCTCAAGGTGATTGTTTCTATCGGTAGGGTTGGCACATATCCGATTGTATCTAATGGCCTAGCTATACACAATAGACTTTTTTATGTGTTTTGAATGAAAACTGTCCCATCACAGATATGTTGGACGGTCAATTGGTTTCCGGTACAGGGATGTCTCTATTTCATTATTCTGTAGCTTAATGATGGTGTCCAGAATGCTGATTTCAGTGTAGGAGTAGTTGAGTGTTAAGTTGATGGTGGGATGGAACTTCTTCAGCTGTTGCTCAGACTCCGTCCGGATGATTAAGATGTCATCAATATATTAGTAGTAGGCCAGAGGCCTGATAGGACAATAGGATAAAAAGTCACCTTCAAGCTTGGCCATGAAAAGATTTGCATACTGTGGTGCCATTTTGCTTCCCATTGCTGTGCCAGTCTCTTGTACATATACAGTATGTTGTCGTCAAATGTGAAGTAGTTGTGCATGAGGATAAATTTTATAAGCTTCACCACAGAGTCAGCATCAATCTCTGTGTTCTCCAGAAATGTTTTGCAGGCATTTAATCCATCCTCGTGTGGGATGTTACTGTACAGAGATTCCACATCCATGGTGGCGAGGATGGTTCCTTCTGGTAGAGGACCTATTGCTGACAGTTTATTCAGTAGGTCAGTTGTGTCCTGAATGTAGCTGGGTGTCTCTTTTACTAGGGGTTTGAGAACACCCTCTACCCACCCAGAAATTTGTTTGGTGAGGGTGCCCACACATGAAACAATTGGTCTTGCTGGATTTCCTGATTTGTGAAATTTAAAGCATGTAGGATGTGCCTGTTCTTGGACTTTCTGGTATTAGGTCATCAACTCTTAAGGATATGTCAGGTAGACAAGAAACCAGCATGCTTAATTCCTTCTGATAGTCCTGTGTGGGGTCAGACTGCAATTTCTCGTAGTAGCGTGTGTCCGTCAGTTGTCTATTTGCTTCCTTCAGGTAGTCAGATTTGTTCATCATGACTATTGCACCACCCTTGGCTGCAGGTTTAATGATGATTTCTTTGCTAATTTTCAAAGACTGTATGGCTCTTCTCTCCTGGGCATGGACGTTGGATGGTTGGCTCTTGTGTGTATCTAAAATAGTGGATTTTACCAAATGTCTGAAAGTGTCTATATATTTATCCAAATGGGGGCTAGGATTAGATTTAGGTGTCCAGTCTGGCCTTTTCTTGGTTGCCAGAATCTTTATTCCTTTGGCCCAGTTTGTTTCGGAATCCTCTTTGTCGCTGAAATATTCCCTTAGGCGTAGCCTCCTGAAGTAATCCTCCATGTCGCTGCACAGTTCAATTTTATCCAGAGCTTTAGTGGGACAAAATGAGAGTCCCCTAGAAAGCATAGCAAGTTCCACTTTGTTAGGTTTGTAATCCGAAAGGTTGATGACACAATTAGATGCTTTCTGACAGGAGTAGTTGTCCAAGTTGTCAGGATTTGTCCTTGTTTTGTTTGTATTTGATGCGCAATCTATGTAATTTATTTTCCTTGTTACGAATAAGATGATTTTGTAATTAATGTAAAATTGTTGTAATTTCTGTGCCATGGCTTCTGTAAGTGTGTTCCTCCGTGTTTCCAATTTCCTCTGGATGTTAATTTTGATGTTGTAGAACAGTGTTTCCCAACTCCAGTCCTCAAAGCACACCAACAGGTCATGTTTTCAGGATTTCCTTATCATTAGACAGATGATGGAATTATCCCCTGTGCAAGTGATTAAACTAACACCTGTGCAATCCTAAGGAAATCCTGATGACCTGTTGGTGTGCCTTGAGGACTGGAGTTGGGAAACACTGCTGTAGAAGACATGCAAAAGGTGGTTCCTTAGCCTCTCAGAGGTCCCGTGGCAAAGGCTTCATGCATAATGAGTATTCTAGGTATGCAGAAGTGGATTTGTAATCCAGAGTCCTTTGGGAATCAGATTCTCCTTCTTGCATTTGGATAGGAAAAATATGTCACTGTCCAGTTGTGCATGTTTCTTCAAAAGTGTCTTGGAATCCATAAAGATTCGGTACATTCCGGTATCTTCCGTTTTGATAAGGTTAAAAATGTTTGTACTGTGTTAGCCAGTAGATAGATAAGTATTAGAATCTGAGAGTCCTCAGCTGTTGATTCCTTTTAATGGCTAACTGAAAAGGTGGTAAACATAGCAGGCTTTATACTTACCCTCCACCGGGTGTTCGGGAGCCGGGAGCAGCAACAGGCATCGAACCTGCAAGGTCCTGAACATCTGGCAGATGATTAAGTATAAAATTCTTTATTATTTTTAATACATTTCACATTCTTTTACATTTGATTTTGCAGTGTATAATGCACTGCGAAATCAAATGGGCTGTGATAGATGTCACAGAGGGGAGGAGGAAAAAGATTCTTCCTCCCCTCTGTGACATCAGCGTCTGCGTATTCCGGTTGAATGGCGATGCATAATTCCAGTGGGAATAATGGGCACAATATGGGAGAAAGTGCGTGCGCAGCTGCGCAAAGAATTGACCCATCAATTCTTTTTACGCCTGCACTTTCTCCCATAAACGTTCTGCGCATATTAACGCTGTGTCTGTACGGCAAAGTGAATTTCCCATTCACTTTGCCGGCAGACACAAGGCACATTTCGCATTTTTGAAAAGCGCACGCAAAAAAGCACTCAAAATTGCGCAATCTGTGAATGTAGCCTTAAACATCGTGATGTTGTATGACGACACAGATCTACCATGTTCAGTGCTGAACTGGCGAGCTATTTCAGCTGCAGTGTCGAAATGATTACACATGGAGATTCTCTGCATTATCATGTCCTCTCTTGCATTTGACTTTCTATGGTGACCAGCCTTCTTGGGGGGCTTGAAAGAGTTTGTGATGTTTTAAAGATGCAATATTCTAGAAATCATAGACTTGGAACGACCAATGTCTGTTGCTATGGCTGATAGGGTGACTCCTTTGACCTGCATCTTGACAAACCTGCTGCTGGAGGGTTTCAGTCACTTTGGAAAGGCAAACCATTATTACAAAGTTAGTGCAAACTGGAAAGTCAGGCTGCCAGCTAAATAGGGTTTGTCAGATAATTAAGAAAATTAGCACCAGGTGCCAGATTAACACCAATAATTTATCTGAAAGTGTTCTCTAATTTTAATCAGTGTTCTTTTTCATTTATATAATTTACATTTTTCTGTGCTTTAGAATATACTCAGTCTATGAAATAAGCTTAAAATACTGCAATTTTACTCATGTTAGAATATTTTTAGATAAGACAACACAATGACCTCAACATTAAAGGGAACCTGTCAGGTTGTTCTATCCCCCCCTGCTATCACTACCTGTCCCTGCACCTTCCTAGCTGATCCCTAAATATCCCTGTCTGCTCTAAAAGTGTCCTATAAACATTGAGAAAAATGACTTATATACTTACATACAGTCTCCTTTCGGAGACTAGAAAGGCGGACTCCGAGGCTCTATTCTTCCTCCTCGCTTTCTCTCCTCATGCCCAGCTGGGCGTCATAAGTTTTTCTTCTGTTCCACTTCCTGTTTGAAATTGCCACCTCCTCAGCTACCGTGATGCCCGGCTGGAACATCATATCTGGCCCAGTACATTGTGGGGGCTGCTCAAGTGGTATGGCCCGGCTCTGGCGCATGAGCAGTACGCATATTGAAGCCGGCCCATACCACGTGATCAGCCCCCACAGTGGACTGGGCCGGATATGATGTCTTGTCTGGGTATCACAGTAGCAGAGGAGGTGGGAATTTCAAAAAGAAGGTAGAACAGAAGATAGACTGATGACGCCCAGCATGGTGTGTGGAGAGCAAGCAAGGAAGGAGAATGAAGCGCCGGAGCCCGCCTTTCCAGTCTCCAAATGGAGACTGTATGTAAGTATATAAGTCATTTTTTTCAATCTTTATAGGGCACTTTTAGAGCAGATAGGAATGGTTAGGGATCAGCTAGGAAGGTGCAGAGACAGGTAGTGATAGCAGATGGGTGGGTAGAACGACCTGACAGATTCCCTTTAAAGAAATTGTGTGTTCTCTAATTTTGATCGCCAGTGTATATATCAGAAAAAACATAGTTATTAACTTGTTAAATACAAGTTTTAAAAACATACTAGGGAAAACAACAGTGGGTTAGGTTAGATCAAGGCCCATTCTGATGTGTGCTTTTTGCATATGTGTTCTAATTCATGTTTTTCTACAGATAAAACATACCCATTATAGTCTATGGCAGGGGTAGGGAACTCCAGGTCTCAAGAGCCACACACACTGCAGGTTTTCAGGATTTCCTTACTATTGCACAGTGGTTGGAATCATCATCAATTATCACCTGTAAAATACTAAGGAAATCCTGTAAACCTGCACTGTGTGCGGCTCCCGAGGACTTGAGTTCCCTACCCCTAGACTGTGGGGCTGTGTGTCTACAGAAAAATTACAGAGACATTTTTATCAGCTTTATGAAAGAAGTTTATGAGTCTGTGAAAATCATGGCTAGCACACAGATAACATCAATGTACAGTTCATGTGCTATCAGTGATTAATATTGTAATTGATAGAAAATACTTTGTATTTTATTTATCTGTCCATACGTAGAAATTACCAAGGAAACACTGATAGTGGAAACTGACCCAAACCAATTGTGCCATCTCATAGAAATATATGACGCTGTCAGACTCTGGTCAAGAGTTGAAGCCAGTGCATGCATACCTCCCAACTTTTACAGAACAGAATGAGGGATAAACCATGCCATGACAAATTTTGACAATTTTGATAATGCCCCCTAGATACAACCCAAGCAACACCCATTTACCATTTCTTTCTACCTTGGCAGGAGGATTTGTCAGACTGATCAGTTGCAGTGAGGGATATTTAGCAGACACCAGGGACTATAGTGCATGGACTCAAATCCAGGACTATCCAGCTGTATCTAGAATTATGCCACTGTATCTGGGATGGTTTGGACTAGAGATGAGGGTGTCCAGGTCAGAGGTACCTGGAGACTGGACTGGAGGCTGTGAATGTTTTACCTGCTGGCATGTCTTTTGAATATCCATGGCTGATGCAGTATCACATACCTGCATGCTCATCTCTAGATGGAAACTATGGATTTATTTTTTGTTCATTCATTGATATTTGAAGCATCCAAAGAATTCTCATTTTCTATAAGCTTCACTATATAACATCTTGCTTTTTGTGTATGTAAGGTCATGTTCACACGTTGCATGAATATTGTGACTTTTGCATTCTGCAGGTGTCCACACCAAGCTACACAATAACAATCTTCTCTAATTATTGCATTTGTGATGCATTTCCCACTTAATTTATGCATTTTTGATGCAGATATGAAGCATTATTTTAATGTGGTTTATACAGCAAAGAAAAACTTTAAAAAGTAAGAAAAGGAAGTGCATATTTTTTACACCAAAGCACCAAACCCACACAGTTCAGCAGCGTCTTTAGACTAACAGTGGGTAGACCTTTTCATGAAATCACATCTACTTTTCTTGTTAAAAAGCAGAATTTCTGTGTAAAAAACACAGCATTTATCCCACATGTAAACTTTGCCTAAGGCTGAAGGCACACTGTCGTGTATCAATCACAGAGCGTGTTTGATGCACTACAGTGATGTGAGTGATATGCGTGTTTTTGAGGGTGTGTGTGGTGCGATTGTGGTGCGTGTGGTGAGCGTGGCTGGCTGTATGCATGTGAGTGTGCTGCGAGTGTGAGTGCGTGTGTGGTGCATGTGAGTGTGATGCTGTCTGTGGTCCTGAAGCATACTTCAGGACCACGAGCAGCATTTGCGATGAATTTAAACTCGCCGGCTGTCAAAGCAGCTTTCCAAGTACAGTAATCAATAATGTTCCAATGCTGTCACAGCAGCGCTGAAACATTATTGTTAAAAACACTCAGCTGCTAACAAAATAATAAAGTTATAAGGGTTAATCATCATGTTAACCCCCTCTGCAGGCTATGTGCTGCATATCGGCACATAGCCTGCAGATGCGACTATTAAAAGCCGGTGTGTAAAGGGTTAAAATGGAGTTGGTGTGCTGACATCATGTGTACACAGATTGTGTATTATTGTAATATCACGCTGGAACTTCAGCACCAGGGACAGCGGCTGTCATGGTACTCTGTTTGCGTACGCAATAGGCGTAAGTACCATGGACAGCTCACAATCTCATGAGCTGTGCTGATGGTACATTACACCAATTGCATTCATGACCACGTAGGGCTCCATAAGTGGAAGAGCTGAGCAGCTTCTGTGTAATGTAAATGTACCTGACAATTGCTGGGATCAGTATAATAAAGGAATTAACCCCTGCACCTTAGTGTATAAGAAATTTTTATGCTGTATAAATAAGATATTTTTCATTAATTAAGTATATGCTCACCTGATGTGCCCACCATACCATTAGATAAGAAAAAATTGCAATCCAGGTGATCGATCCAAAAAAGGTAATAGGAAAAAATTTTCTTGATGCCTGTATGACAAAAAGCAAGCAAAATAGTTTCATGAATAAGACTATACTTTAACATGCATAGTACAGCATAGTAACTTTGCATCATGATTATCGCATAAAGGTACCGTTACACACAGATATATATTGCATGCAACTCACTGGTTGCAGTAAAATCATGGACACATTGTTACATTTGTACACGGCAACAAAATAGAACAATGGGTCCATGATTTCACTGCAACCAGCAAATTGCAAGTGAAATTGCATGCAATGTTGCGACGTGTAACTGTACATTTAGTCTGAAACCTCAAGCAATCTGAAATAATGAATATTTACTTTATGTAAATAAATATACCACTATTGCAGATAGCACACATACAGTATTTATCAGCTGATTTTTATCTCAGCTGCACTTTCCCAGCATGATCTCCATTACAGTAAAGCACTCCACTCCAAGTGTAACAGCTCTCCAAATGTTCTAGAAGCTGCAGTCATTTCAGGGATTTGCCTGGCAGGCCGTATGTCCAATATGCATAGACTAATGTGGAAAATGTTCTGCTTTGTTGTGCATCTGTAGCTGTACCCATGTGTGTTCACAATTATCCCTTTGATGTCCACAGTTTTTTATTCTCATTCTGAAAGGAGAAGGTTTTATAGTGTTAGGCAATGAATATACACAAAGAGCATATGCTTATCATTGCTCTTCTCTTGTTTATTGCAGGACATTGAATACGTATCTTGCTGCAGTAAGCAGAGGGTAACTTCAGAAAAAAATTAAAACCTGAGCTGATAGTTTGTTAGCTGAATAACACTTGCTTTCATTTGATATCAAATATCACTGCAGTAACCTCAAGTTGCACATAAAAATAAGTAGTCTCTCTGCAGTGTGAAGGGGCAGGCTTTACAACAAAGTAGAAGAAATTTTCAATGAGTGTGGTGTGTGGACAAGGGAGTAGGCAAAGGAAGTATTTGAAATTGACCAAAATGATAGTGCCCAAATGCAGGCTGATGCTGGGGCCCTGAAGAGTGAGTGGGCCCACTCACTGTCTAAGAGGGAAGCAGTGAGGAGACCTGATCACAGATAGCTGCCTTCCCTCTCTTCTCTCCTGCTCTGTACTGATCTAGGTGAACGGTACACAGCAGGAGAGAAAGATTACTGGTAGCTCCATGGAGAATGAAGGTCCTTCCAGTTCCAGTCATGTGACTGATCACATGACTGAAATTAAGGCCCTTGACGTTACTGCTGCTGCTCATGTTCTGCAGCCTCCTGCAGCTCCCTGTCTCTCCTCTCCTGCTCTGCACCGATGTGATAATATATAGAATGTGTGTGTGTGTGTATCTGTATGTGCATGCATTGTTCATGTAGAAGAGCTGTGTGTGTTTGTATGTGCATGTAGCAGAACTTTGTATCTGTGTATGTACAGTACGGACCAAAAGTTTGGACACACCTTCTCATTCAAAGATTTTTCTGTATTTTAATGACTATGAAAATTGTAGATTCACACTGAAGGCATCAAAACTATAAATTAACACATGTGGAATTATATACTTAACAAAAAAGTGTGAAACAACTGAAAATATGTCTTATATTCTAGGTTCTTCAAAGTAGCCACCTTTTGCTTTGATTACTGCTTTGCAAACTCTTGGCATTCTCTTGATGAGCTTCAAGAGGTAGTCACCGGAAATGGTTTTCACTTCACAGGAGTGCCCTGTCAGGTTTAATAAGTAGGATTTCTTGCCTTATAAATGGGTTTGGGACCATCAGTTGTGTTGTGCAGAAGTCTGGTGGATACACAGCTGATAGTCCTACTGAATAGACTGTTAGAATTTGTATTATGGCAAGAAAAAAGCAGCTAAGTAAAGAAAAACGAGTGGTCATCATTACTTTAAGAAATGAAGGTCAGTCAGTTCGAAAAATTGGGAAAACTTTGAAAGTGTCCCCAAGTGCAGTTGCAAAAACCATCAAGTGCTACAAAGAAACTGGCTCACATGAGGACCGTCCCAGGAAAGGAAGACCAAGAGTCACCTCTGCTGCGGAGGATAAGTTCATCCGAGTCACCAGCTTCAGAAATCGCTGGTTAACAGCAGCTCAAATTAGAGACCAGGTCAATGCCACACAGAGTTCTAGCAGCAGACACATCTCTACAACAACTGTTAAGAGGAGACTTTGTGCAGCAGGCCTTCATGGTAAAATAGCTGCTAGGAAACCACTGCTAAGGACAGGCAACAAGCAGAAGAGACTTGTTTGAGCTAAAGAACACAAGGAATGGACATTAGACCAGTGGAAATCTGTGCTTTGGTCTGATTAGTCCAAATTTGAGATATTTGGTTCCAACCACTCTGTGTTTATGTGATGCAGAAATGGTGAACAGATGGACTCTACATGCCTGGTTCCCACCGTGAAGCATGGAGGAAGAGGTGTGATGGTGTGGGGGTGCTTTGCTGCTTTGAAGCCCATCAAGAGAATACCAAGAGTGTGCAAAGCAGTAATCAAAGCAAAAGGTGGCTACTTTGAAGAAGCTAGAAAATAAGACATATTTTCAGTTGTTTCACACCTTTTTGTTAAGTATATAAATCCACATGTGTTAATTCATAGTTTTGATGCCTTCAGTGTGAATCTACAATTTTCATAGTCATGAAAATACAGAAAAATCTTTGAATGAGAAGGTGTGTTCAAACTATTGGTCTGTATTGTACGTGAAGTCTCCATGTAGCAGAGTTGTGTGTCTGTATGTGCATGTAAGTAGAACTGTGTGTATCTGTAAATTCATGTAGCAGAGCTGTGTGTGTAGTGTGCATGTATTTGACATATAGCAAAGCTGTGTGTGTATCTGTGTGTTCATGTAGCAAAGCTATGTGTATGTACCTGTATGTTCATGTAGCACAGCTGTGTGTGTAGTGTGGATGTATTGGGCATGTAGCAGAGCTCTGTGTGTAGTGTGCATGTAGCAGAGCTGTACGTATCTGTATGTGCATGTATTGGGCATGTAGCAGAGCTGTGTGTGTGGTGTGGAAGTCGCAGAGCTTTGAGTCTGGTGTGCATGTGACAGAGCTGTGTGTGTCTACATGTGCATGCAGTAGAGCCATCTAGGTCTATGGGTATATAGCAGAGCTGCGTGTGTCTAATACAGTTTGCAGAAAGATACTAACTATAGATTTATTTCCTCCGTATTCTACCCTAGTACATTCAAATTAGCGTTAATGACACTTCCCTATTACACCACCAGAGAAGCTTTAATTAATAAGAAGAAATGTTTTCTTATTTACATCGGTCTATACCTGGGGTGCGGCTTATGGTGCAGATGTGCAGCAGTGCGGACAGAGTGTTAAAGTGGCCCATGGAGACTCTTTCACACGGGGCCCACAAATATCTGGAGCCGATCCTGTCCATATGGATCATTAACAAAGCATTAGATTTTTATGCATGGAGTACCTTTATTAACATTGGAAACAATATTTGTTCTTGTAAATTTTCTTAATTGCTGATATATAAGAACAAATGTAATATGGACAGGGGTGGATTAAGGGTAGCCAGGGCCCGGGGCTGTTCAGACTCTGTGGGCCCCCCCCCCCGGGTCATGTGATGGGGGTCATGTGACGGGGTCATGGGGGTCATGTGACGGGGTCACGGGGGTCATGTGACGGGGTCATGTGACGGGGTCGAGGGAGTCATGTGACGGAGGTTATCATATACCTGAAATAAATTATTCCAGAAAAATAGTTGCTGAGTGAAACTCTATCCTGTCAAACATCCATTGATCGTCAATTTACCCTTCAGTTAGGAGGAAAAAAAACAACCCTTTAAGCCATAGTATTGAGCAGTCCATTAGAAGGCGGCCATTATGCCCTGACTGCCCCTGTACTCAGAATAAATAACGTATAAACATCTCGAACGGCGTGCACCCTGTATGATAATCACCTGTTACCGGTCTGATGGACTTGTTTGCAGATCGATCCTTCCCGCCTCCTCGCGGTCCGACAGCATCTTCTTCTGAATGATGTAGATAACGCCTCCTGCCATCAGTGTTATCCACGTGACCACGTCCAATCTTCCCATTGCCTATGCTACGCCCATACCTCTCCGGCTTGTGCAGGTGCACTGTGCTCCATCATGGGGTTATCCTACAAGTTTAAAATCTCAGTAATGTCACCATACATTACACGCAGAAGACTGGGAGCCTGGAGCCACGTGCAGAGACCCCTGTGGCTCGCGCATGATTAGATGAGTTTTACATTGTAGCTGTAGTAGGGCAGAGCACGGTGCGTTTACACAAGCTGGAGAGGCGTCTGCACAGACGTGAGATGGGAAAGTGGGATGTGGATAACGAAGGCATGATCCATATCATTCAGAAGAAGAGGCTGTCAGACGGTGAGGAGAGGCTGAATGGACCAATCTGCAAGCAAGAATTTTGGACCGGTAATAGGTTAGAATACAGGGTGCTAGATTTCTATAAGTTATTTATTCTGTGTACAGGGGCATTCAGGGCATAATAGCCTGTTTCTTATAATGCAGCATCAGCGTGTGCACGATGCCTTACAGATACTGAGGGAAAAACTCACCAAATATCAGCGTGTGCACGAGGCTTACAGATACTGAGGTAATAACTCACCAACTACTCAGCGTGTGCACGAGGCCTTACAGATACTGAGGTAACTCCCAAATACTCAGCGTGTGCACGAGGCCTTACAAATACTGAGGTAACAACTCACCAAATACTCAGCGTGTGCACGAGGTCTTACAAATACTGAGGTAAAAACTCACCAAATACTCAGTGTGTGCACGAGGCCTTACAGATACTGAGGTAACAGCTCACCAAATACTCAGCGTGTGCACGAGACCTTACAGATACTGAGGTAAAAACTCACCAAATACTCAGTGTGTGCACGAGGCCTTACATATACTGAGGGGAAAAAAATCACCAAATACTCAGTGTGTGCACGAGGCCTTACATATACTGAGGTAAAACCTCACCAAATACTCAGCGTGTGCACGAGGCCTTATAGATACTGAGGTAAAAACTCCCAGATACTCAGCGTGTGCACGAGGCCTTATAGATACTGAGGGGAAAAAAAATCACCAAATACTCAGTGTGTGCACGAGGCCTTATAGATACTGAGGGAAAAAAAATCACCAAATACTCAGTGTGTGCACGAGGCCTTACAGATACTGAGGGAAAAACTCACCAAATACTCAGCGTGTGCACGAGGCCTTACAGATACTGAGGTAACAACTCACCAAATACTCAGCGTGTGCACGAGGCCTTACAGATACTGAGGGAAAAAAAAATCACCAAATACTCAGTGTGTGCACGAGGCCTTATAGATACTGAGGAAAAAACTCACCAAATACTCAGCGTGTGCACGAGGCCTTATAGATACTGAGGAAAAAACTCACCAAATACTCAGCGTGTGCACGAGGCCTTATAGATACTGAGGTAAAAACTGACCAAATACTCAGTGTGTGCACGAGGCCTTAAGGCCACTTTACACACACCACCTTATCTGTCCAACTTCTGAACAACTTGCTGGTTGCAGTGAAATCATGGACACATTGCTCCATTTTGTGGCTGTGTACAAATGGAAGAATGTATCCATGATTTCACTGCAACCAGTAAGTTGTTCAGAAGTTGGACAGATAAGTTGGTGTGTGTAAAGTGGCCATCACATATACTGAGGTAAAAACCTCACCAAATACTCAGCGTGTGCACGAGGCCTTACATATACTGAGGTAAAAACTCCCCAAATACTCAGCGTGTGCACGAGGCCTTACAGATACTGAGGTAACAACTCACCAAATACTCAGCGTGTGCACGAGGCCTTACAGATACTGAAATAAAAACTCCCCAAATACTCAGCGTGTGCACGAGGCCTTACAGATACTGAGGTAACAACTCACCAAATACTCAGCGTGTGCACGAGGCCTTACATATACTGAGGCAAAAACTGACCAAATACTCAGCGTGTGCACGAGGCCTTACAGATACTGAAATAAAAACTCCCCAAATACTCAGCGTGTGCACGAGGCCTTACATATACTGAGGTAACAACTCACCAAATACTCAGTGTGTGCAAGAGGCCTTACAGATACTGAGGTAACAACTCACCAAATACTCAGCGTGTGCACGAGGCCTTACATATACTAAGGGAAAAACTGACCAAATACTCAGCGTGTGCACGAGGCCTTACATATACTGAAATAAAAACTCACCAAATACTCAGCATGTGCACGAGGCCTTACAAATACTGAGGTAAAAAACTACCAAATACTCAGCGTGTGCACGAGGCCTTACAATACTGAGGTAAAAAACTCACCAAATACTCAGCGTGTGCACGAGGCCTTACAAATAATGAGGTAACAACTCACCAAATACTCAGCGTGTGCACGAGGCCTTACATATACTAAGGAAAAACTGACCAAATACTCAGGTGTGCACGAGGTCTCTACACATACTGAGGAAAAAACTCACCAAATACTCAGCGTGTGCACAAGGTCTTACAGATACTGAGGAAAAAACTCACCAAATACTCAGCGTGTGCACGAGGACTTACAGATACTGAGGTAAAAAACTCACCAAATACTCAGTGTGTGCACGAGGCCTTACAGATACTGAGGAAAAATCACCAAATACTCAGGTGTGCACGAGGCCTTACAGATACTGAGGAAAAAAATCACCAAATACTCAGCGTGTGCACGAGGTCTTACAAATACTGAGGTAAAAAACTCACCAAATACTTAGCATGTGCAATAGGCTTTACAGATACTGAGGTAAAACTCACCAAATACTCAGCGTGTGCACGAGGCCTTACAAATACTGAGGTAACAACTCACCAAATACTCAGCGTGTGCACAGGCCTTACAAATACTGAGGTAAAAACTCACCAAATACTCAGCGTGTGCACACGAGGCCCTTACATATTACTGAGGTAAAACTCACCAAATACTCAGCATGTGCACGAGGCCTTACAGATACTGAGGTAAAAACTCACCAAATACTCAGCGTGTGCACGAGGTCTTACAAATACTGAGGTAAAAACTCACCAAATACTCAGCGTGTGCACAAGGCCTTACGGATACTGAGGTAAAAACCCACCAAATACTCAGCATGTGCAATAGGCTTTACAGATACTGAGGTAACAACTCACCAAATACTCAGCGTGTGCATGAGGCCTTACAAATACTGAGGGAAAACTCACCAAATACTCAGCGTGTGCACGAGACCTTACAGATACTGAGGTAAAAACTCACCAAATACTCTGTGTGCACGAGGCCTTACAAATACTGAGGTAAAACTCACCAAATACTCAGCGTGTGCACGAGACCTTACAGATACTGAGGTAAAACTCACCAAATACTCAGCGTGTGCACGAGCCCTTACAGATACTGAGGTAAAAACTCACCAAATACTCAGCGTGTGCACGAGGCCTTACAGATACTGAGGTAAAAACTCACCAAATACTCAGCGTGTGCACGAGGCCTTACAGATACTGAGGAAAAACCTCACCAAATACTCAGCATGTGCACGAGGCCTTACAAATACTGAGGTAAAAACTCACAAAATACACAATGTGCGCACCCACTACCCCTCCACCTTGGATAGACATGTGAAATACCTCTACATATTGTATGTGCCCCTCTATGTGAATATTTTTCTTGAATCATGAATGCATGGACTCCATACGTACATGATCCAAGCAAGATAGCCACTTATTAGAGGGGCACATGATACACCATGTATAGCTATTTCACATGTTTCTGTATTATCCAAGATGGTGGGGCACACCACTCCAGTGATTAAGGGGCCTTTCACATCAGCGGTTTTGCTGATGTGCGGCCGATTCGGCAGGTGGCGCCGGATCAGCCGCCTAATGGCCGACTTGCGGTCCAGATGCGGCAAGCCCTATGCATTGTCTATGGGGCTTGCGGTCCGGTGCGGCAAGTGCGGTTCTGCCGTGTGCGGCAGATTCGACACTTGCGGCCGCGAAAAAAAAAACACCGCTTGTAGAGTTTTTTTTTCGCGGCCACAAGTGCCTGATCTGCCGCACTCAGCAGAACCGTACTTGTGATAGACAATGCATGGGGCTTGCCGCATCCGGGCCGCAAGTCGGCCGTTAGGCGGACGATCCGGCACATGCGGCGCCACCTGCTGGAACGGCCCAAACATCAGCTAAACACTGATGTGAAAGCTGCGTTCGTTAGGCCCCTTTCACATCACCGTGTCTTTCAAATTGCGGCAGATCCAGCAGATTTACCACATTTGCTGCCTAACAGCCGTTGCGACGATGGATGACAACGCGGTCAGCAGCGTTTTTTTTTTCCACCGCCGCAAATGCCGGACTTGCCGCACCCAGCAGAACCGCACTTGCCGCACCAAACCGCAAGCCCCATAAACAATGCATGGGGCTTGCCGCAAGTGTGCCGCAAGTGCGGCCGTTAGTCAGCAGATGCGGTAAATCTGCCGGATCTGCCACAATCTGAAAAAAAGCAGATGTGAAAGGGGCCTTAGTACACAAATCATTTAATTACTGCTTACATTCTTTCTTTACACTGACTGAGTCCTCCCTGCCATGCAGCAGCCACCAGGTCTGGCTGGCAGTGCACACACAGAGCACAGCCACAGGCAGCAGCTGCAGCAGCAGGGCAGGAGTCAGGAGTGGACATATCACTCACCTCTCTGTCACACAGGCACGTCCTCTCTGTGCTCTGTGTCGGCATTAGGTGACGGTCCCTCTCCTCAGACTCCCTCTCTTCATGCAGGCGGCGACCCAGGAGGTGGTGGACGGCGGTCGGCGGGTGAGACACAGACTCAGTCAGGAGGACGGAGGAGTCTGCTCAGCCTCAGTCGAGATCAGCTGCCGGCCTGGGTCTGGGTCCTCCTAGAGTAGGAGGATTCAGCAAAGCCCGGTCGGGACCGGCAGAATCATCATAGCAGGGCGGACAGCGGCAGCCGGGACTCGGGAGAACAATGCTGCCAGCAGAGGCCGCTGGGACTATAGGAGTGGGAGCAACATCCGCAGGCAGCTACCACCGGTACGCACACCTTGTAAGCACACAGCTCCACATGCTCCATACATACATGGCTCCGCTCCGTACACCTAGTACACACTCAACTCTGCTCCATACACCTCGTACACATGGCTCAGCTCCGTACACCTCGTACACACTTGGCTTTGCTCTGTACACCTTGTACGCATGCGGCTCTGCTCCATACACCTTGTACACACTCGGCTCCACTCCATACACCTCATACACACTCAGCTTCGCTCCGTACACCTCTTACGCACTCGGCTCTGCTCCGAACACCTCGTACACGCTCGGCTCCATACACATGCGGCTCCGCTCCATACACCTAGTACACACGCGGCTCCGCTCCATACACCTCGTACACACGCGGCTCTGCTCTGTACACCTCATACACATGTGGCTCCACTCCGTACACCTTGTACACATGTGGCTCTGCTCCATACACCCTGTACACACTCGGCTCAGCTCCATACACCTCGTACACACGCGGCTCTGCTCGGTGCACCTCGTACACACACGACTCCGCTCCACACACCTTGTACACACATGGCTCCGCTCCATACACCGTGTACACACATAGCTCTGCTCCATACACTTCCTACACATGCGGCTTGGCTCTGTACACACTTGGCTCCGCTCTGCGCTCCGTACACCTTGTACACACTCGGCTCTGCCCCGTACACCTCGTACACGTGGCTCTGCTCCGTACACACTCAGCTCTGCTCCATACACCTCACACACATGTGGCTCCACTCCGTACACCTCGTACACACGGCTCCGCTCCATACACCTCGTACACACACGGCTCCGCTCCATACACCTCGCACACACTCAGCTCTGTACACCTCGTACACACTCGGCTCCGCTCCGTACACCTCGTACACACACGGCTCCGCTCCATACACCTCGTACACACTCAGCTCTGTACACCTAGTACACACACGGCTCTGCTCCATACACCTCGTACACACACGGCTCTGCTCCATACACCTCGCACACACTCAGCTCTGTACACCTCGTACACACTCGGCTCCACTCCATACACCTCGTACAAACATGGCTCCGCTCCGTACACCTCGTATACACTCGGCTCTGCTCCGTACACCTCGTACACACTCAACTCTGCTCCATACACCTCGTACACACACGGCTCCGCTCGTACACCTAGTACACACTCGGCTCTGCTACATCCACACTGTAAATCCCTCCTGAGTCCTGACCCCACACATAACCTTCATCTCATCCTCTTCTTCACCTCTCCAGCACCATGACAACCATCACAGAGTGGAGGCCTGCATAACGAGGAGCTGATCATGTGATCCCTGACTCCTCCCCTGCATTCACATCATCACAGGTCCTGTAAGCACAGGTCCTCCTGTGCCCTGTGCGGCTCTACAGGTGGGCTCACACTGCGGGGGGGAGTGTAACACAGCGGCCGGGACTATAGGAGAGAGAGCGCCACGATCAGGCCCCCTGCGGTTGCCGCTCCCTGTCAACTAGCAGAGCTCATCACCTCATGGATGCTGTGCCTGCGTGCAGAGTGCTGGTGTGGTGGCGCCGTGGCGGATTATAATGGGGCAATTTACCCCTGGACTGTGGGCCCCTAGACACCATTGGACCCGGGGCAAAAGCCCATATTGACCTCATTATAATCCGCCACTGAATGTGGATTGCAAACATGACAATATGGATGAAAAATTGTCAATTTTTTCTAGATGAAAATTGGATAATTCATTATACACTCATGTATGAATGAGTGCAATATACTGAATGTTAGTTCTGGGTTAATGCCTGATTGTGGGTGTCTGGCTGAGATTATTTGCAAAGTGGGATCTTGGTTTTATTAATACAATTTTGGGATAGATTTGACATTTTGATTGCTTTTACAGCAGATGGCCAGAAGATGCAGGCGTGAGCGGCTCAGGTGGTAGGCGTGGCTTGCTGTCGGTGGCCATGGCTCAGCGGTTCTACCAAGAACCTAACAAGCATTTATTTTTAAGTCCACATGGTCGTGGAGGTGATTATAATAGAAGCAGGGTTCTGGGGGCAAGACCCCCAGGTGAAGCCCCCACTGCATGCTTAAAATGTATTAGTGGGCACTACCAGTTTATTCGGTAGGTATGATGGTTGTCTGTGCACTATAATGGATCGCTGGACCCCAGCTTCTATTATAATCACCTTTACGACCACGTGAACTTAAAAATGAACGCTCGTTCGGTTCTTGGAGGAACCGCAGAGCCACGCCCACCAATGCCAAACCACGCCACCACCTGAGCAGCTCACACCACGCAGCTTCTGGACGCTTGTTGTAAAACTATGCCATTTTTACTGCATTCTTTTGTGGCGTGGCAGTGCTGTTAATTTTATTTTTTGTTTGTTTAATATCTTTCTCAATTGAGTTAATCAATTTTATATTTTAAAAGATCAGTCTTTTGACTTTACATATGTGTAAATTTTTTTATTCAACATCTTTATTTTTTTTTACTGGGGAAAAAAGATGTGATTTGGATTTTTATGGGCTTTTAATTTTTTTAACATGTTTATTAAACTTTTTTGCTTCACTGGTTAGTCCCATTAGGGTACTTGAACCTGTAATCATCCAATTGCTTTTACTATACGCATTAACAGCACAGTATAAGGCTGGTTTCATATTGCTAATGTTTGGCATCTTTGTGCTTCCAACTTAAACTGGATGCACCCGCATCGATTTTAGGCCCCATTGAGTTTCAATGGGGCTGCAGACACTTGCGGGTGCATCCAGTTTTTTACTTTTCTTCTTGATCCAGGTGGTCACGTTTTTTTCCCTGAGACCAAAGATGCAACATCTTGGATTTTTGGTCTTTGTCAAAAAGTATGACCACACAGATCAATGGCAATGAAGATAGATTTTTTATTATTATTAATAGGTATTTATATAGCGCCATTAGGATACATGGCGCTTTACAATTTGAAGGGTAGACAGAAACAGGTGGTCGAGGACGACCACAAACAACGACAAACGATGACATATCACAATTAGTCATACGGGTACAGCAGGGTCGGAGATTTAAAATAGGGCTCTATGTAAGCCGGATCCGGTGGACTCCAGAACCCACTGGAGGATGCTAGATCTGGCTTTTCGGTCTGCGCATGCACAGAACGTAGTTCTAAATGACACACCCTCTAGGAGGCTGTGTCAATTGTCTCTGGGTCCAGGAAAGAAGGTACGTAATCGGAAGCAACTGTCTGCTCCAGCACTGCTATTATCACTGATCTGTGAGCCCAGATCAGTGATAATACCAGTGCCGGTTTAGACAGTTGCTTCATTCCTGGGAAGTCTGGATGAATCCGGGAGGATGCTGGCTTTAGCTGTATCACTCCGGATTGCAAAAAACGGCTGTGTAAAACTAGCTTTACTGTAGATAGGAAAAATCATAGTCTCCTTTAAAGGTTTGTGTTTCAATGGACCTTGGTGATCGCAAATATGGGCTCTTCAACAGGCTGTTACCGCCACCATGTTGCAGGGTGGCCAGTGTACACATAGAATAACACATGCTGGTGCACTGTTAATGCAACTGTTACCCTCAGCTGTTAAACGCAAATTCTGACTGTGTTGCACTCAGCCTCTGAGCCAGCCGCATACACCTTGTACTGTACAGTAGATGTCAGGAAGGGGTTATTATAACATTGACACTCTCTATTTGAATCATGTCAGAAACTGCAGTGAAGTAGTAGCTTTGTTCTGCATAATTATAGGGATCCCAGAGGTCTGACACCCACATATAACAAACTGATAGTTTTCTTTCAGCAGGGACACTGTTAGCTACCTATCAATTTTAAAGCGAACCTGTCACCCCCTCCAGGCATCTAAAGATAACATAGCCACCTTCAGCAGCACTAAGGCTGCAGTCTCAGAACGTGTCTATAGTATTTATGCTCCCTTGATTCACTGAAATAAAGACTTATATAAAATCTGTTTCAAACCTGATCCAAGACCGGGAGGCGGGTTTTCAAGTGTCTGTCTCCCTCCTCTGTGGTGTCAGTCATCCCTCTCTGCTCTCTGTGCACCTCCTCCAGGGCCATCTCCCTGCACTACAGAGCTTTGTCAGCTCTGCTACAACATAGAGCTGCTGTTATAGGAGACCCCACAGTAGTAAATCTAGCAGAAGGACCCTGAGCAGAGAAAGCACTGCCTGCTACATAGCAGCCCTTGAGCTGAGCTGCCAGCAGTGCAGCAGAGTTGAGTTTGTGCTTTAGATCAGGGGCTGAGGAGCAATGCTGCTGGGTACAAGAAACTGAAAGTGAAAACTGCTCAGCTCAGGGGCTGCTACGTAGCAGGCAGTGCTTTGTCTGCTCAGGGTCCTCCTGCTAGATTTACTACTGTGGGGTCTCTTATAACAGCAGCTCTATGTTGTAGCAGAGCTGACAAAGCTCTGAAATGCAAGGAGATGGCCCTGGAGGCGGTGCACAGAGAGCAGAGAGGGATGACTGACACCACAGAAGAGGGAGACAGACACATGAAAACCCGCCTCCCGGTCTTGGATCAGGTTTGAAACAGATTTTATATAAGTCTTTATTTCAGTGAATCAAGGGAGCATAAATGCTATAGACACGTTCTGAGACTGCAGCCTTAGTGCTGCAGAAGGTGGCTATGTTATCTTTGGATGCCTGGAGGGGGTGACAGGTTCGCTTTAAATTCCAGATAGCTATTTGAAAGAAATAGAAATAGAGACATTTTGATTACATTATAACTCAACCTGCTTAGGATGCTTGCTTGCTTCCTGGAAGTTGAATTCTGTAAAACTAACAAAAATAATCACTCACCTTCTCTTGCCCTGTGTCCAGTGTAGGCCCCTCTGTAACCCATGTCGGTATGCCAAGTGATGCTGTCACCATTCAATCAGCAACAAGACCACAGTAGATGGTGGCAGACTTCCGCAGTCAAGTCACTTGTGTGTTTTTCTGATGACATGCGATTCAAGTTGCTTGATTGTACAACAAGCACAGGCCGCAGCAGTTCTGTGACTGGTTGAACTGCACAATCATTGCATCTACAGTAGTACAGAGCTTAGAGCAGCCTGCATTGTAAACAAGAGCGTGGCAGCACATGGACACAATTTATTTTGTTTTGTTTGTTTATATTTACAGAATCCAACCCCTAGGTAACAAGCATCCCCTTAAATTCTGTACTTGCTATCAATATCACACACTGTCTTCTGTCCAGTAATTTATAAAAGGACAGAACTGTTTTTTTCATTTGCATCTATGAAAATTTTTTAAACATTTTCTATGAGTTCTCACATAAAATCCAAAGGTGTTAAGAAATGATACAGTGTATTACATCCAAAGCAATTGAGCAACAAATACTTATACATGACATGGGAAGGTAAATGTTACATAAACTGCAGAATGTTGGATTACAAAGCACTGGTTTAAGTACAGAATGAAACCAAAATAAGAAAATCAAACCAAGTTGTATTCTTTTAAAGACAATGAATACATAGCTATTCCTTATAATTAGTTATTGAACCGAACTAAAAAAGGGGTGCAAAATGCCTCAAATGTTGCAAAATTTTTGCAAAACAGGAAGGTTATGTCCAGGCACATTGTTTTTTGATGCAAACAGATCTGCAGCAAATCTGCGGCAAATCCTAGGGGTTGCTTTTGTGTCGCCCATGTGGCGAGGCGCCACAGGAAGGTATTACAGTTTTAATAAAACGTAATGTCAAGCAGTGATGGAATTGGAGAGAATTGCAGAGTCCAAACCTGAGCACCCAGATAAGAAGCCCACCCTAGCATAGGGACCGTATATTCAGTAGATCCAGGGGGTGGAGCTTAGTGAGAGAATGGGTGACGTCAGCGGGAACTTTTGACAGTTAGTCAGTCAAGTCCAGACGGTGAAGGGGAGAGACAGAAAAGCACACAGCGGATCCTGTAGTTGTGACGAGGGCATCCTTTTTCAGGAAAGGTGACCCAAACAAAAGAAGGCGGTAAATCCAGGACTGGTTGGAGCCAGCTGGAAGCCCAGGTCGACACAGGTACTCCGGAACCAAGGTGGTCAGTAAAAGGTTCATCCCTGACCACAGACCCGCAAGCTGTGGGCCCGTTAAAAGGGGAGTGACAGTACCTCAAGACTGACGCTCTGACCTCAGTCCTAACTTGGGTCCAGGACACTTTAGGGAAAGGACCAAATTCCGGTGGCGGGTGGATTAGCTTGTTGTCGCTCTCAACCGTACCAGTAAGGAACCGACTGTACCTAACAGTAACAGACCAGGGGGCTGGCGTATGGGCTCTTTCAGTGTGAAAGAATTAGAGACCACGAGAGATTCAGTTTGACACCTCTGAGGGACACTGCAAAAATCTCCATGATCCACAGCTGCAACCCCAGGAAACTCGGTGAATATTGTGTACCATAACAAAAGGGTACCAGTAAAGAAACATCAAAGTCAAATCTGGTGTCTCGTCTGATCTATCCGTCGCTAGAGGGTTTCATCAGCATCTGTGAGGTGAGAACTACTACCCCCAAAATCCACTCTTCAGCCCTGAGGTAAAGCTCCACCTGTAGGGAGCTGGACTATCAAGCTGCGTCACATCACCTCAGAGGCTTCCTGCAGTGCTGCTACCCAATTACCAGATACCACAAGTGACGTCACGTTAAGTTATATCCCAATTTCCCCATCATCATCACCCCCATCCTGCCACTGAGGGCCCAGGGCACAGAACTGGAACCGACCAGCCGTGATCCCCATTGAAGTAACCATCATCTCGGCATCTGAGTCCCCCACCCTGTGACCGACTCACTTTTTTCTTCTGATTTCTTGGCAGGAGGTTTGCTATATTTTTTTGCTGCAGATTTGCTGCATTTTTTTATTGCATTTGTGATCCAATCTGCGCTGTTAACGCTTTGGATCGCGCTGTTATTCATCGACAGCGCGATCCAAAAGCAAAGCGACTGGGATCGTGCCGTTCCCCACTGTGATCGGAAATCCTGCGATAAGATCGCGGGATCTCTGTGTTTCACCTGATAGCCCAAGGTCCTGCAGTGACCTCGAATATTATCAGGGATCACTTCCTGTGGATGGTTGGCAAGCGCTGCCAACCACAGAAGATGATCAGTTGTGCCATGTCCCAATGTGCTGCAGCTCTTTGGGACATAGCACAAGTGATCGGACAGTGCAGCACATATTTAAAAATATGAAAAAAACCCACAAAAGTTCTAATCACCCCCCCTTTTGCGCCATTCAAAATAAAAATAAAAATACACATATTTGGCATTTCTGCATTCAGAAATGCCCTATATATTAAGATATAAAATAAATTAATCAGAGCTGTAAACTGCGGAATGGAAAAAAAGGTCCAAACGCCAAAATTACGTTTTCTCGGTTGCTGCAACATTGCAATAAAATGCAATAACGGGTGATCAAAACAGCGGATCCACCCAATATTGGTATCATTAGAAACATCAGCTCAAGATGCAAAAAATAAGCCATCACACAGCTCTAGATCCCAAAAAATGAGAATGCTATGGTTCACGGAACATGGGGCAAAAAGTGACATTTTTTCTTGTCAAAATTCTGAATTTTTCTCACCACTTAGATAACAGTAAAAGTATACATATTTGGTATCTATGAACTCATACTGACCTGAGGCATCACACCGTCACATCAGTTTTACCATATAGTGAACATGGTGAATAAAAAAAAACAAAAAACGTGTAATTGCACTCTTTTTGCAATTTAACCACACTTTGAATTTTTTTCCATTTTCCTGTACACTTTATGGTAAAATAAATGATTTCATCTGAAAGTACAACTCGTCCCACAAAAGAAAAGCCCTTCATATGTCTGTATTGATGGAAAAATAAAAAAGTTCCAACTTGTCCAACTTCTGAACAACTTACTGGTTGCAGTGAAATCATGGACACATTGCTCCATTTTGTGGCTGTGTACAAATGGAACAATGTGTCCATGATTTCACTGCAACCAGTAAGTTGGTCAGAAGTTGGACAGATAAGTTCGTGTGTGTAAAGTGGCCCTTAGAAGAAGAGGAGGAAAAAATAAAAGCGGAAATCGAAAAATCGCAGTGGTGCTTTAATTAAAAAATGTACTTCATTAGATGACAGATGTACAATTCCTATGCTGGTTCATTGCAGTTGAAGGATATGGAAAATCATTAGGCACATTTTACTTTAGTACACTCTAGATCAAGGCTGGCAAACAAAATGCCAATTTTGGTGAAAAAAGAGGCCATGTAATCTACAAATAAATGAAAATCTGCTCTATGAAATGATACACCCCCAAAAAATGTTTATATTGTCATATTGCTCTCTGAAGGATGTCATCCATACCTTTATGTATCCAATTTTGAGGTTCTTTGACTTCAGTCTCATTTGTTTGTGAATAATGGCTCGCTCATACAATTAAAAAAGGGACTGCACTGATTAATGTTATTCAATGAGACTGAGCAAACTAGCATTTTTTCTCAGCTGTATTTAGAATGTGCTGTGATTTGAATCTGAAATCAATACAGTGCAAGAGTAAAAATGGATGTCATATACAAAATCGGTATGGCATTTACAATTCTAAAACATGGGAAACTATAAATGGTCCTGTAATAGATTAATAGCTGCTAAGTAAAAAAAATGATTGCAAAAATACAGCACACAGATGACAAGTGAGAAAACATTGTCCCACATTTCTGGCTAAGAATAGGACTGAATATTGTATACACTCATGTGACTCCAGTGTTAAACTGATATTTTTCAGTTGTGGAACAACAGATTACATCAGTGAAGATATAGATGACATCACCTCTCAGACAGCAATGTGACCATATAAAGTTTGGAGTATTGGATCATTTTGCCACATTCTCTTTAAGGCTAGGGTCACACCTGCGGTATTTTTATACATCTGGATCTGGTTTTGAGAATTAAAAATGCTCAAAACCGCATCTGTGGTGCCCCACTATGTGGGTGCCACAGAGGGGTACTGCACCCGTAGAAGCGGTGCAGATATCCCAGCTGCAAGTGGATTTCAGGATGGTAGGCGGAACCCTAAACCCACACCCCACACTAGGTCATACAGTGGGAGGGAACCCGGGAGGGTATATAGTCACCTCCAGGGGGAACTAGAGTGTTCTGTGGTCGAGCAGTTAGTTAGAACCAGGCAGGGAGCCTGAGGCACGAAGGAGGGTCACCTCGGTTGAGGGACCCAGGGACGGGAACGACAGATCCCAGACCCAGAGAGAAGGGAGCAAGGAGCTCGGAGGGAGCTTGCTCACAGGAAGGAAACCAGGTACCGGACCCCGCACCTGTAGGAACCTTTATGGCCTGCAGAGAATCCGTAGAACGGGGGTATCTCCAGATACGGCCCTGATTCCTAAAGCAACCATTAGAGGGGACCAGACATGGCTGGCTAACTGCTGTGCATCGAGTCGCAGTGTCAAAAGGGCTGCCGCACTCAATAGAAGGTTCACCCGACGGGAGCAAAGGAAGTAAAGAAAGACAGCAGGAGGTCAGATCTAATCTATATGAGGTCAGGCTTCACACCGCTACTGGGAAGCAAGGGAAGAAAAGGAACAAGAAAGGCACATAAAGGGGGTTTCGTCTATCTACCAAAGATCCACTTGCAGCAACTCGTAGCCACTTGTCGTTGTAACATCCAACTGCACTTTGAACTGTATGACTGCAAAAGTTCCAGTAAAGTACCCGGTGAAGTGACCCTCGACTCTGCTACATCTTTCTTTGCATGAACTCATTCCTTTACAGAATTGCTGCCCCGAAGGTCCCAGTTCTGCCTGCGGAGGACTACACCATCATTGCCGCAATACCACCGATCTCCGGAGGACTGTGGCGGCGCGAAACAAACTTTATTTTATTTTCCTTTTATTTTCCCCCTATTTATTTGACCACCAGGGCCACAGCCTCAGGCAGCCACCCGTGACCTTTGAACTGAGCTTGAGATCTGAGTACCCTGGCCTGGGTGAGTCACATCCAGATCCGCAGCCCATAGGCTTTAATTGCACTAAATGCAATCCGCTTACCGCATCCGGTTTTGCAGCCTGCGGTAAAAATCATGCAGGCTGCATTTTTCGGAGCAGTTGCAAAACCGGATCCAGTTTTTTTAACATGGGACCCTATGGGAACCGGATCCGGTACCGCAAGGTACATAAATGTACCTTACGCTACCGGATCCGGATGCGGTTTTCAAAATTGCAAAAACCCACATTCCAAAACTGGATGCATTAATGCATTCAGATCCAGAATGAGGGTTGCAATTTTACTATCAAAAGATAGTGTGAAGGCACACGGTAAAACCGCATCCGGTAATGGATGCGGTTACCGAATTGTGCCTTTTAAGTGTGACCCTAGCCTAAGGTATTCGACTGTGCCTTCATACTGATAATCTGTAAAAATGCAATCCTCATTCCAGATCTGGATGCATTAATGCATCTGGTTTTGGAGTGAGGATTTTTGCAATCTTCAAAACTGCATCCGGTACCGGATCCGATTCCTATAAGCGCACATGTTAAAAAAAACGGATCCAGTTTTCCAACCACTGCGATAGACGCAGCCTACATGATTTTTAATGCGAGTTGTAAAACCAGATCCGGTAAGCGGATTGCATTTAGTGCAATCCGGTTTTTCTATTGCAGCCTATGGCTGCAGATCCAGATCCGGTTTTTGAGCATTTTTAATGCTCAAAACCGGATCAGGATCTGCAAATAGAACCGCAGGTGTGACCCTAGCCTAAGTGTAGTTTTTTTCTTGCATGTTGGCATGCCTGATGGGGGGTTTACACGTTGCGATATCGTTCCGATATCGGATCCAACGGCGCGGGAGCACGCATTTTGTGCCCAGTTTTTTAAAGAATCGCATCGGAGGTTTACACAGCGCGATATCGTGTTACAACGTCCCTACAATGTCTACGCCCCCCGACCCAGGAACGACCATTTAACATGTGAGTCAATGGAGGACGTTGTACTGCACATCGGAGTTGGGCTGTCACACAGCACGATCCGGCTTCCGATATCGGGCCGTTGAATAGCACGCTCATTCGACCCCCGATATCGGTTTGCCATCGTTCCTGCATCGTATTGGACGTTCACACCGTACAACGCACGAACGATATCGGGTCGAACGCACGAACCACGTGACTTTTGGTCGGAGTTGGACGCCGATATCGCAACGTGTAAACCCACCATAAGAGCTTAAAGGCCACTTTACACATACAGATATCTGTGTCCAACTTCTGAACAGAGCTCTGGTTGCAGTGAAATCATGGACACATTGTTCCATTTTGTGGCTGTGTACAAATGGAGCAATGTGTCCATGATTTCACTGCAACCAGAGATCTTTTCAGAAGTTGGTCACAGATATCTGTGTGTGTAAAGTGGCCGTAACAGTGCAAAAATACAGACCTATAAAGGTATGTGCTGTGGTGATGTGGCCCCTGGCCGGGTGCATCACACGGGTTATCAGTGCAGATCTCTGTTCACATGGGCCAGTTTTCCTGTGTGTGTGGGCTGTGTGAAGTCTGTCCGGTGTACAGTGGGTTAACAGCTGAAGAGTTTTCATGAGCTGAGTAAAACAGCTGAGTGTGAGTGCTTTGCTGGGCTAAACCTTATGGTGGGTTTACACACACCACATTTCTGTGTCCAATATCTGAACAGATCTCTGGTTGCAGTGAAATCATGGACACATAGTTCCATTTTGTGGCTGTGTACAAAATGGAGCAATGTGTCCATGATTTCACTGCAACCAGAGATCTGTTCAGATATTGGACACAGAAATTAGTGTGTGTAAACCCACCATTAATGGTGCACATGGGGTTAATCACATCTCAGGTCTGTGTGTGAATGAGATGTGCTGATTGACTCACTGTGTTGCAGCTGTAGGTGAGGCAGCCTGGATAAGAACCTGCCAGGTGTCGGAATGGGAGAGGATGATGGGAATCAGAGAAGTCCAGACCACTGCCATGTGAGGATATGCTGGAAGTGAAGGGAGCCTGCCAGCTCCATGCCGGTGGCACGTGATGCGTTCATGCCAGCCAATGTCCAGGACCGAGGACGGCTCAAGGGCCAGGCGGTCAGATGTGCGGTGTGAGAGACCGAGTATGGCTCAAGGGCCAGGCGATCACAGGCGACTTTGGGATTGACTGAGTGAGTCATGATAGTCCCGTTGATACAGATGTAAATGTGCCGGATCCCGGTGGATCCGTGGAGGTCTCGTGTGTACTGAGTGACATGGTTCCTGGTACTATTGTGGTCCCTGAGTATGTAGCATATTGGTTTATGTAAAAATGCTATGAATGCTGTGTAATGTGTGAGTCATAATGGTTCATGAAAAAGTGTCATGTGTGATGACTCATGTGCAATAGGATGGGGAATGATCCCTGTCAGGGTGTTAGGTGGTGGTAACTGCCATTGGGACCGACAATAGGTCATGATATGGTCCCGTTGATTCTCATGCGAATGTCCTGTAATGTAATGTCATGTGATGTACTAATGTGGAAGTTATGTCATAAGAAAATGTAGATACGGTGTTATGTTTTATGTTATGAAAGCGGTTTATGACAGAAAACAATAAATCTGCTGGTTATGTTCCGTTGAAATGTAGTTGCTGATGTCATTTCCGCATGCCAAGTGGGTTCCCCTGGGGCGCTACCTCACAGTGCACATGACGTTTTTTCAGATAGGTATAACTAATTTGGAAAAATATTTACAAAATGGTCTAAAAAATAAACTTAGTAAAAACAACATGCTGCAAATATGTTCAGCCTTTTAAGTTTTGTGTTAACCATCTCTCATTGTAATCATGTAAAGTGTTTAAAAGAGTGATGACCATTCTTCAGGCAGCTTCTGCTCACTATTGTATACATTTTATACTATCATATTCATACAAATAAAAAAGATAGGCTGTTGTGCGCGCATAGCCTTATTGGGTGTGAATCTAGCCTGTGGTCGATTGAAAAAAAATTGTCCCAAAAGGGTACATTGAAATCCCATTTGGGACAGTGATGTGCCCAGGTGTTTTCTATAAGGACTCATTCAGTCATCAGGTTTTCATGGATAGAACTTGTACCTATTATAGTCCATGGGGCTGTTTGCATGTCCATGTATTTTTGCGGTCTGCACAAAATCATGGAGACATGTCAAATTTTGATCCAGGTTTTGGATCAATTTTGCCAATGAAAGTCTTTGGATCTATGAAAAAATTGGAAAGCACTCAGATGCTATTTATATGCTCTCCGTTTTTTTGGACTGTTTGATAAGAAATTAGTCCATCATAAGCAGGATTGTTGACCAACATAGTGGGCATCCTGTTAAAATCTCCCCCAAAGCATAGCAGGCAAGCCTGAAAAAGGCGAGAAAGAGCAAATGTTAACAGGAAAATTTTTACTAAAGATTCTACTGCAAATACCACATGACACCACAAAAGGCAGCCACTGCTGTCTAAGGCTAGGGTCACACTTGTGTTTTTTTCATGCTTTTTTGGAGACCTGCGTTTTTAAAAAAGCATGTAAAAACGCACCAATAGCAAAAATGCATGCCTTAATAGCAAAAATACATGTCTAAAGTGCCTTGCAAAAACGCATTGTACATTTGTACCATTTAGTAGCATCCAAAAACGCATGCGTTTTCCATAGGGACCCTTGTTAAAAAATGCATGCGTTTTTAAAACAGCACCAAAAAATAGTTCATGTACTTTTTTTGAGTGCTGATTTAAAAACGCATGCAAAAAAGTGGGATGCCATGAGACACCTTAAAAAACGCATGCTGAAATGAAAAAAGCATGCAGAAACCCATGCTTTTTTTAAAAGCACTAAAAAAACTCATGCCAAGTGTGACCCTAACCTTAAAACACAATGTGGCCTGTCTTAAGTTTGTCTTGGATACTCATGTTTGTTAAGGCTGGTTTCACACTGCAGTTTTTTCCCTGATCAGTGTCCATCCGGTTTGTGTGCCAAAACCAGGAGAGGAACTTGCAGAGAAAAAGTATAATTGAAAGATTGACACCTGTTCTGAGTTTTGGAGCCACTCCTGGTTTTGGCACACAAACTGGATGGAACCTGATCAGGGGAAAAAGCTGCAGTGTGAAACCAGCCTTTCAGAGTGAAACTAAACTGGCTGAGATCATATAACCAGTGCCTGCTACATGATACCCATGAATCAGACAGCATGTATCTGCTGTCAGATTCCCTTTAATTATATTGTTTGTCTATTAATTGTTTGTCTATAAATGTGACTTAAATAAAAGTCAGATCACATTGTATTAGCAAAATATTCCAAAGGGTTAACTTGCTTTTTCCTTCAAACTTTATACCCTTTAAGGTACATACTTGTGTATAGCAAAACATAATACTTACTGAATTTCGGACATCAGGCAATGTAATCCACAAAGGAAATACAATTGGTAGCACAGCAAGATACACGGCTATTTTACGTTTGTTAGTAGGAAATGCTAGGCTTAAAGGTTGGTCACCATCATCAGCTTGTTCTGCATCCGCTACCTGGTAAACAGAAAGTGAATAAAATGGTATGTTTAATACTAGACAGAACAGAGACAAAGTTGAGTCCATTATCTTGAATGTGCCTCAATTTATCAAACAAATTACATGATGGGTCTCAAACTAAATCATCTGAAGTATGCTAAGGCACTGTTGGGTCATGATTCTGGTGCGTTTGATAGACACCTCAAAAGTTTGTATTACTGGTTGGCTATATGCACCTTACTGTCCTCTAACTTTTTATGACTTTTTAAACAAACTTCAGTTGATGATTGAATTGCCTCTACCACTTTTTACTCTTGGTTATACCTTTTTTTCTTTCCACTCCTTTTGGCTCCTTTCTTTACAACAGATGCTTCCTTAGGAGACCTGAGGTTCGTCATCAAATGATTTCTTTATTAAGAAATATCATAAAAGGCAGTACAACACGTTTCGACTCTAGTATGAGTCTTCCTCAGGTTCTATTATACAGTATCAAACAATATTGTTTGATACTGTATAATAGTACCTGAGGAAGACTCATACTAGAGTCGAAACGTGTTGTACTGCCTTTTATGATATTTCTTAATAAAAAAAAAACGCTAAAAATAGTTTTTACCTTCCCGACTAGGCAAAGTTTTAAATCTGACATATGTTACTTTATGTGGTAATTACTTTTAAATGCTTCTACATATCTTTGTGATTCTTGGATTCATTTTTTCGACACATTATACTTTATGTTGGTGTTATATACAGGTTGATAAAATCTATTTGTTTATTTTGATCATTAAAATAAATTGAAAAATTTACAATATTTCAAACTTTTAGTTTTTAAGCCCTTAAAAGAGATTGAAATGTAAATAACATTAACCATATATCTACTTCCGTTTGAAGTGACTTTGAGAGGTCTTTTGTTACACTTAGGAAGAGAGGGATTCAGGTAACTAGATGGTATGAAGGGCGAAGGGAGTCAGGGGAGCCTAATCTGACCCTGATGCTGGGGTCCCTGGCTCGCCTTGTTCTCGGAGGTACCTCTGATGGGGAGGAGATCCGAGCCGCCACCCTTTTTCCTAAGCTCCTGATTAACCCTAGGCTGAGAGCCCCTACCTCTACCCACGGGTCAGGAACCACAGCTACTCCCAAGACAATAGATCTCCAGGAGAGACTTCAGCTCAGCAGCAAGGAGTCTTCACAGTTCAGTGACCAAGAGTAAATAACTCATCAATGGCATCTGACAGAGGAAAGGGAAGGCTACTTAAAGGCCAGGGGGACGGAACTCCTGGTGAGCCAGACCCAGCCTCACATCAACCAGCAATTGAGCACAAGACCTTTACATCCATACTTCATGTAGCTCCTGAAGAAATGCAAACACACACAGTAGCATCAGTGAAGTCAGTGCAATCTGAGCACATGACTGTACCTCCTCCCCCTTTATGAGAGGCCTCTGGACTCTAAACCGGACACATCCGGCAACGGTCTAACCTTTCTGAGTGATGACCTGTGAAAGACATTATGGGTACATGCCACAGAAGGAAGCTCTAGCTGGAACAGCGCAGGGTTGCAAATGGCCGAAATTCTAAATGGATCAATAACTCCAGTGGTAGGAGCTCCATCCGCACACTTCCACCTTACATGATTCAACAGCACTCACATACAGTTATCCACACTCAAGTTTGGACCTAAACGTTTATTACCAGACATTCAAGTACAGACAGCAGGTATGGTTTTAGGAAGGCAAACAGTGGCGTCTCCCCAGACCCCAGGACTTCCTCCTTTGGGGTACACAGGAGGAACAATAGCCTTCCCCCACCCTCTTTTCCTAGGAAGACATCTAAACTCATATGAGCCGGAGGTGTAGGTTGGGCTTTACTCACATACTTCGGTAAGCTCCTAACCCCCCTCAGCTGGTGATGCAGGAGTAGATGTAATCAACATGGCTGAAACAGTAGTACCTAAGCACTTCCCCTCATAGAAAGTACCCCAACAAACTAGCTCTCTGGCCCGCCAGTCAATTACTGGGTTATGCTTTTTTAGCCAAGGGAGGCCCAACACTATGGGTGTAAGGAGGTTATCCAAAATGTGACAAGAGAGGATCTCCTGGTGAAGGAGTCTTATGCCCAGTTTCACATTATGCACTACTTGTGTAATCACCTCCTGGCTAAGTGAAGCGGAGTCAATGGCAGAGATGGGAATGGATTTCGCTAATGCGCTACAGGCTATACCAAGGGCCGGAGCAAAGCGAGAGTCCAAAAGATTAACTCCTGCTCCACAATCAACCAGCACTGGCACAGACTCGGTCTTACCATCAACCAGCACTTTGGCAGACAGTGTGAATGGAGACTTAGGAAGGAAATATAGGCCCTCCGGTCGTCTCCTTCCGAACGACCGGAGGTGCACGACATCTGAGACTGTGCACTTGCTCCGGAGTGATGCAGACAAACCTTAATAAAATGATCGGTTTTTCCACAATAGAAACAAGCTCCACCCACTTGATGAACCATAGTCACAGGAGGTTTAGCCTGAAGACCAACCCCCCCCAATTGCATAGGTTTGCCGCGTGGAACCTCCTCACCAGTGATAGCCACATGGGACAAAGTTGGTCTCAGTCACCCCCTCAGACTTCTGTCCACCTTGAAGGCTAGGGACATAGCAGCCTCCAATGACTCAGGTGCGGTGTACTGAACCAGGGTGTCTTGTAGTCAAGCTGACAAACCGAAGCAGAACTGACTCCTGAGAGCAGGGTCATTCCACTGGGTAGAGGAAGAGGGAAGGAGTCTCCACCACCCTATACTCACTGGATTCCCAGGCAAACGGAAAGTGGTTGGTGTCCACCGAGTTATGTAGAAAAAAGAAGGAATATCCGATGCCACATACAGTTGATTCTCTATTTGAATAAAAAATTACATAGCCTCGGAGAGGATCCTGGATACGTTTCAGGGACGCATCCCCTTAATCATCAGCAAAATTCTAAGTAAAACACATACAATATATACATACTAAAACCTGCCCCCCCCACCCCCCAAAGGTGTGTAATCAAATTCACATTGTTCCTTAGAATCTTAACCCCTGTATGTCTACATTACATGCCAAGTTAAGAAAAGTTTTTTTTCATTCTCCTTCTCCCCATAGACATCCAGGGAATCATTTTCATGGAAGTTGAGATTTTTTTTTTCTTTCCTTCTCTCCCCAGACATCTAGGGAATCATGGTTGGTGGAAACCGCTTGTACGGACGGATAATATAAAATGAATTCATCATGTCTTGCATTAATATTCCTTTTTCAATTTGATGAATGTACTGTTCATGATTGTATGTACTTATGTAAAGGGAAAGGAAAAGCAAGATTGCGCCACGCTCATCCCACACTTGAATGAAGATTGGTCTGAGGTACACTCACCTGGAACTTTTGTGCGAAGCACAACAGGGAATGGAATACGGGGTGAGTGTATAACCGATCTATTTATCCTAGAACGGCCTTCAACTTAGCTCCATGCGGCAGGCTCCGAGGTCGTGGTTACCGTATCCACCGGGCCTGATCACTTGACCACAAGGGAGGCAGCTCTATTACAAGTTCAACGAGGTCTCTCCTTCAGCAGCTCTCATACCACACCCCGAAGGGATGAGGGCAATAGATGAAGAAGGGAAAAAAATATAGTATGGAAGTGAGCGCTAGAAAAGACCAGGGAACTGAGAATTAAAAGATTTACCTCTAGGTTTATTAAAAAGTGGGTAGAGCGAGCCCTCAGCCACAACGCGTTTCGACAAACTTCTTTCTCAAGTGGATGTTCGGCTCAAAATAACCATTCCCTATATATCAAACTCTTACGCCTCTGTCCTGGAGGGTGTGATTAGTCCATCAAAAACACCTCCCATCCTAAAAACAGAGTTTTTTTTCTCTCTCCCAGAAAGTCCGTTTAGCCCCGCCCCCTGAGGGGCGGAGCCAAACGGCAAGTTCTGCAAAAAAAAAAAACTCTGTTTAAATGCTGCTGAAGAGGGAGAGAATGATTGTAAGTGGTGGGCAGATTAAACATGCAGGGGTGTGAATCTGCCCTTGGCTGCAGCCCCTAGCCACCTCCTTAATGGCTGGAGCATGTAAGTTTTCTAAGTGTGTAATCTCGGGGTACACGGCTGCTCAAGTGCTGGGGGAACCCTTGCCTGCATGCCGCAGACATGCTGCATCCAGTGCTGTAATTAGATCACCATGCCTGGTTTGGTGACAGGTCCTCTTTAACTTGACATGTGATGTAGACATACAGGGGTTAAGATTCTAAGGAACAATGTGAATTTGATTACACACCTTTGGGGGGGCGGGTTTTAGTATGTATATATTGTATGTGTTTTATTTAGAATTTTGCTGATGATTAAGGGGATGCGTCCCCGAAACGCGTCCAGGATCCTCTCCGAGGCTATGTAATTTTTTATTCAAATAAAGACTCAACTGTATGTGGCATCGGATATTCCTTCTTTTATCCTCTTTCCACTGGGTGTCAATCACCTATCTCCGAAACTCCAAGCAGTACTCTTCCACTTCCCTTGTCGCCTGCTTCAGTTTATGGAGATTCGACTCGGCAAGAGTCACCCTATCAGGCTCACCATACACCTGAGCCAGAGCAGCAAAAAACCCATCCACCAACCGCAAGGATAGGGAGTTAGTCGGGAGGGAGAAGGCCCAGGTCTGGGGGACTCCTTTTTGATGGGAGATTGTAATGCCCATGTTCTGTTCCTCACTCCCAGATTAATGGGGCTGAAGCTTGAAATAAAGTTTACAGGCGTCTTTTAACACCAAGAACTTATCGCTTTCCCCAGAAAATCTATCAGGCAGGGATATCTTGGGTTCCGGTATGGCTTGAGCATCAGCCGAAGCCAGATACCCCACAACTTATTGCAACTGTTGCACCACCTGAGTTCGCAGACCAGTGACCTCAGCAGAGATGGTCTGCATCAGTTGTGCAAAGGCATCAGCAGAGGAAGCCTGAGACATGGTGCCACAGAAAAAGGGATATGGGCCATTGATAATGTCACGCTTAGGAGAAGAGGGAATCAGGTAACTAGATGGTGTGATGGGCGAAGGGCAGGGGCGGGCTGGTGCTTCTAATACCAGGAGGCAGAATTGTCCTGCCAGCCTGAGGTGAGGAGCGGGGGGGAAGGGGGGTTGGGGGTGATGTCAGCCCGAGGTGAGGAGAAGCGGGTGGGG
Organism: Allobates femoralis; assembly: GCA_033576535.1. Classification (NCBI taxonomy): domain Eukaryota; kingdom Metazoa; phylum Chordata; class Amphibia; order Anura; family Aromobatidae; genus Allobates; species Allobates femoralis. Next base: position 488,990,498 of record JARQOC010000003.1, read on the forward strand.
GGGGGGGCTGTCGGAGGTTTTGAGGAGCTGGGGTTCGATTTGCTGTAGGAGGTATTAGGCTCTCTTACCTGCATGTCAGCCGCGTCGCCTGCTATTCTGCAGCTGCGGCCTCAAGGTAAAGCTGGCCGGCCCATTTTGGTGGGGGGGCGGCTCTAGATGAAGGCAGTACCACCAGCCTGGGGGGCACTTGCCCCCCTGCCACCTGGGCAAGTCCGCCCCTGGTGAAGGGGGTCAGGGGAGCCTAATTTGACCTTGATGCTGTGGTCCCTGGCTCACCCTGTTCTCGGAGGTACCTCTGATGGTGAGGAGGTCTGAACCACCATCCTTTTTCCTAAGTTCCCGATTAGCCCTAGGCTGAGGGCCCCTACCTCCACCCACGGGTCAGGAATCACAGCTACTCCCAAGGCAATAGAACTCCAGGTGAGACTTCAGCTCAGCAGCAAGGCATCTTCACAGCTCAGTGACCAAGAGTAAATAAATCTATTACCGGCATCTGACAGAGGAAAGGAAAGGCTACTTAAAGGCCAAGGGGAGGGAACACCAGGTGAGCCACACCCAGCCTCACATCAACCAGCAACTGAGCCCAAGACCTTCACATCCTTACTGCATGCAGCTCCTGGAGACATTCAAACACAAACACACACAGCAGCATCAGTGAAGTCAGTGCAATCTGAGCAGGTGACACCTTTATGTTAGAAACCCCCAAAATAAAAGGCTATTTTGAAAACAACTTTTCATGTGCTTCAAACGAATTAACACAAAGTTTAAGAACATTTTGATAAAAGCAATCAGTTTATTACTAAAATATTGCTTTCATCCCAATTTTATTTTAATTTTCACGAGGGGTAATAGGATAAATGTTGTTGCATAATTTCTCTGAGCATGCCAATACCTCTTGGAAAATACTACTTAGTCACACCCCAGAGTTCGGCAGGAAAAGGAGTATACGTTATTCATTTTCACAAGGGTAACAAGAAAAAAAAGGTCCTTAAATTTGATGTGCCATTTCTGGGCACACTGCAGGGCTCAAAAGGGGAGGAGCGCTGTTTTATTTTTGGAGCACAATTTTGTTTCCAATAGATTGCAGATAAAGCCCCTAATGTTCCAAAAAAGCAGAAACCTCTGTGGTAACACTATTTTGGAAACCACATCATTCAAGGAACTTATCTAGTGCAATAGTGAGCATTTTGAAACAAAAGGTGCTTCATGGAATGTAATAAGAGTGAGCAGTAAAAATAAAAAATTACATTGTAACACTAAAATTTTGCTTTAACCCTACCTTTTTAATTTTTCACAAGCACAAAGGAGAAAGTAGACATCTAAATCTGTTAATTTGTTAGTGTTTAAAAGGTGAGTTGCACAATTTTTTTTTTTGTAGTGATATTTTGGCTGGAAAAAATGACAGACGCCTTATTGCATTTACAGAGAATTTGAGGTGGTTAAAGAGCACAAAGCCCCATAGGTGAAGGTGATCCCATTTTTTATACAACAACCCTCAAAGAATTAATCTAGGAATGCACTGAGCATTTCAGTCCCACAGGTGTGTCACAGACTTTTACAACATTGGGATGTGAAACTGATAAATGTAATTTGATCCACTATGATGCTACTTTAGCCCCATATTTTGCATTTTACAGTGAGTAATAGGAGAAAATCAATCCTGGAATTTGTAAGGCTGGGTTCACATTTACGGACCCCTCTGCAGCGTTCTGCGAGCTCCTATCTTAATAATGGGCGCGCACGGTGCTGCGCTTGACAGCGCATGACCATGTGCACCCATTCACTCCCATATGTGATCTGTGCGCAGGCGGATGCCTGAATAGTTGCAGATCAACTATTGTTCTAGAACAACAGAAATCCACCCCACTTTGGAAATTACACCCTTGTGGAAATTAATTTATAGATGCAGTTATGAGTTTGATCCCACATGTGTTTGCCAGAAGTTAGCCAAGTTGTAACAAATTGCAAATGTACCAGTTTTGTGCACATACATTGTACTGAGCTTGTACTTCTAAAAATACACACCCCATATATTGTTAAATGGCCTCTCTCTGGTACAGAAATACCAAACATGTGGACACTGAGTGCAGTTTAGGCACAGTATGAGGCTAAACTCATGCCATATTGCCATGTTGCTTTTCCCTAGTCTGTGTGCTACCAGTAGCATGTAAACCCATTATAGTTCCATTGAGAGATGAGGGACTGTTTTTTGTAGCTTGAGTTGAAATTTTAATTTGCAGAAATGTTGGGTACATAAAACTTTTAATCACTTTTATGACTTGATTGACATTTTACCTGTGCCTACGCTGTATATGTACATTGGAGTTTCCATCTAAGGCCAGCTTCACAACTCAGTGCATCAGACAGGCCCAGACCCGATTTTGCCATAATACAGCCCTATAGGGCTGGATGGAGCCAGATGGCAGCTATCTGCCATTCGGTTTCCATCTGTCTGGGAGGATCCGGGTGAATTCAGATTTTCCTCCCAGACACAAAAACATTGCTTACTCCCTAACATGGGAGTCTATGGCACCGGATTGCCCAGATCCGGAAGGACCGAGCACTGCTAAACGTCAGCACTACCAGCTGTCCCCTGCACAGATTTCAGGACTACGGCTAGCTCTCCGCGATCTTGAAATTTCAGCAGCTGTGGCTGCAATTGAGAACTCTGGCTGCAAACCAGACCAGAGGGCATATTTTTTTTTTTTTTTTTTTTTTTAATACCTGTTAGATTCTACATATAGCAGGGTCTAATAGACCACTGCAGATGTCAGACCCAGAGATCAACCTTTGAACTCCAGTAACCAAAACAACAATCGGCAACCCATGATCATGTTGCACGGGGCCAATAAGGTGACAGAAGGAGTTCCCTACCACTCACCACTGTCTGGATACTGTGGTCGCTATTGCGTATGAAATGATGTAACTGTACATCATAATATGGAAACACCTTTCACATTTTGATGTACATGTATGTCAAATGTTGGATGAAGGTTAATATCACAATTTAAGAATAAAATAGTTTAAAAAGTACATTAACTTTCAAAGGCAAAATAGTTCACTAATAATAATAGTCTTCCAATAATAGTTTTTTCATACAGGTATATGGTTATAGAACCATATATAGACATAGTTGGTTATAGGACCAGACCAGATCAGACTACATACGGTTTGTTTGTAGTCTGCAGTCATAGCGATAGTTAAACCACATAAAATGTTAGTAAAAAGCTATTTTGTAAGGGCAAATTGAATTGTCCAGATTATTATGGTATTGAATGCAATTCAATGCCTTAAGAGAATTTCTAGAATGTAAAGAAAAACACTCATTTAATAAGTGATATAGACCGAGACAAAGAAGAAGTATCACCTGTGTTTCTGCAGCCTCTATATTATGAGTGACATTTCCATTTTGAACTGGACCAGCAGATTCTTTGGGTGGTGTCACTTCAACCTCAACATTTGTACTGTTTGGTAGATCATTTTTTTCTAAAATGGAAGTATTTGAAAATAAATGTTACAGCAAACATTCTGGAAATACACATTACTAACAGTAGCTACACGTACTCGTAGCTGTCACAAGCAATTGAAGCAATCATGTAGGTCCATTCTATAGAACCTGTCATCTCTGATGACGCTATTAACCAGCAGATTTAGGGTTAAACTAGAGGTTAATAGTATTATGAACGCTACAGTCTCCCTATTAATATAAAGCTTTAGAACCAGCTTGGGGAGTGGGTATAAATGAAATACCAAACTTTTGACTTTGTAATTTAAGGCAGAACCTCCCCAGGCATGTATATGTAGCTCTACAGCATACATTACTAGTGATGTGAGAAACACCCCAAACACTGACCAACCTGAAAAGTCTGTATTACTGTTCGAGTTATGTTGGGAGGCTGTCAAATAAGTAAAACAGTGATTAAACAGTAGCATTATACTTACAGAGGACCGTGTGCTTGTATTTCCGGGTCATGTATTAACCTCCGGTTTATTTACTGCATTCTGGCTCCAACAACCAGTCACAGATGCCCACTCTGTGACAGCATTTGTGATTGACTGTTGTGCCCACACCCATTGTGACCACATCTTTGATTACTTGCCATTGGCAATTAAGCTGCAATTATAGGAGTGCAAAAATAAATATTTAAAAATTTTTTTTGTAATGCTTCACTGTATTTTGAGTCTTTGCGCACATAAAGCAGCCAGCTATGGGCTGCCACCTCCAGCTGCCTGGATTGAACTTGGTTGGCAATCAGAAATACAAGAAGCCATTTTGTCTTTAAATTATTTAAATAAATAAAAAAGCAGCACTCAGCTACCTAGAAATTGTCATATTCATTAGAATCACCAATTCTTGGCGCTTATCCTGGCTCTTCCGGATACCCTGGTGTGGTGGTATTGGGTTGATAGAAGGGGTTAATGACAGCTGAGTATTGACAGCTGTCATTTTACCCATAATGGTAATGTCAGGTCTCTATGAGACCCACCCATTACCAATCCTGTAAGGAAATAGTTGAAAAATGCTTTAATTGAAATAAAAAACCCACAAACCCTTTTTCACCACTTTCCCTAAAATAGTCCAGGTCCGAAGCAGTCCAACATACATCGTCCCTTGATGAGCCTGGATTCAGAAACTGCACCGATGGAACAAGCATCTTATCACTCTAGTCTCTGGGATGACACTGACTGCCACGGGGAGCAGTGACATCACTGAGGGTTCTCTGCAGCCGTCAGTGAACTAAGGTGACCCCGCTGCTGGATTGTGGGACAGCTGTCTGGCAATCTGGCAGCATGTCCAACTGAGTTCACAGCAGTAGTTTCCCATGCTGTGAACTCAGTTGAACCTGCTGCTCGTTTGCCGGACTGCTGCTGTGCTGCCATGTCTCGCAATCTGGCAGCGGAACCACCTGAGTTTACTGACAGCAGCAAGGAACCCTTAGTGATTCCATCGCTTCCCATGGCAATCAGTGTGATTCCAGAGACTGGAGCAATAGGAGATTTGTTCCATCGCTGCAGCCTCTGGTTATAGCAGACCCAGAGCAAATTGTTGAGGGACATCATATGCTGGACTACTTTGGACCTGATTTTTTTGGTGGGCGTTAATAAAGTGGTGAAAAAGGGTTTGTGTGTTTTTTTATTTCAAATAAAAAATTGTCAATGTCTGTGTTTTTAAACTATTTCCTTATAGGATTATTAATGGGCGGGTGTCATAGATGCCTGACATTACCAATCTGAGCTTAATGACAACTTTCAATACTCATTGGTCATTAACCACTTCTTTGAATGCACCAAATTCTGCGGCGACTGTAATTATATAACCCGGGGTGCCCGATAACTATGGGCCTAATAACTGTGAGAAAACCACTTCCCAGTTGCCAGGTTTTTACCTTGGCTGACAATAAAAAAATAGGATGAAGCTCACGCCTTTTTATTATTATTTATTTAAATAATTAAACAAATAATAATGGGCTCCCCTGTATTTTGTTATTGCAAGCCATGGTACAGTCAGGCAACGGGGGGTGGCAGCCTGAAGCTGGCTGCTTTATCTGTGCTGAAAACCAAAAATACAGTAGAGCCCTATGGAATATTTTTTAAATTATTTATTTATTTTTACAATTCTATGATGGCAGATTTGTTGCCAATGGCAACCAATGACGGTTGCTGCATAATGGGTGGGAGCACAACAGGCAATCACAGATGCTGTAACACAGCGTGGGTGCATGTAATTGGCTGTTGCAATTGGAGTGCAGTGAATTATCAGGAAGTTAATGAGCGGCCCAGAAAAGGTGTTACAAGCATTTTGGTCGGTCCTCGGTAAGTATAATGCTGCTGATTTAATCACTGCTTTGCTTACTTTTACAGACCCCCAGCGCCCGAGCCACAATTTTGTAACTGTAAAGTATGAATTCGGGGTTCAGGCTCAAGTTTGGGTCAAGTCTAGTCCCGAATTTGGACTTTAAAAAATGTTCAGCTGGATTAGCCAAACCCGAACATCTGCGGGTTCACCCATCTCTGTACATCAATTGAAGATGGTGCCACTGGCCTAGATGGTATGCAATACTGATGCAAAATTTGGCGTCAATAATTACAGGGACACAGCTACACTAAGTAAAGCTACAGCCATAGTTTAATAATTGAACATATTTACTCAAGAAGCTGTTTTTTAGAATTATTTGTACACATATAAGTGAACAATTTAAATAGTATATGGTATATCATTAGGGGGAAAAAAATCAATGATGGAACTTATGTAGAGGGCACTATCAAGCAACAAGAAGAAACAAAAAGGTGCAAGTGCTGAACACTGAACATGCTTTAAAATAATTCCTCGGAAATTTTACATTTTTTTGGATAGCTGAGGTCTGGCAAAGAGGCAAGCTACCAACAAAATCTGCTTTGCAAATTATTCTTCATATAACATTGATTTTTTTTAAAGATTTATTTGGATACATATTCTATTTTATCTAAAAGTGTTATGCATAACCTTCAGCTGTGTTAAGCCATGTCAAAGCCGTTTGCATTTTTATTTTGCCTTCATCCGGCTCTATATTTAAATCCTAAGTATAGGCTTACACATTAGCCATACATCTACAATGTGATAAAGTACAGAGACTAATTATACAATCTAACATAAGGTTTATTTTACATTCATATTGGTTTTAGTTAGTCCTTAAAGTAATACTTGCCATCATAGTTGGCTGCTCCATTTAGTCTTTCACTGTCTTCCACTTGACATTTCTTTTTGGCCATTTTGTGCAGAATTGAAGCCTTCTCTTTAAATTTTCCTTCAAACATTTACAAAAATAATTATCATTACAACAGTTTGTATACCAATGTATTAAAAACCAGTGTTACTGGAATAATGCAATATGGAAATTTATAAAGTTTTTGGTATTCAAATAATTTAATTGTTAGTCTTCCATTACATTAGCATCTTAGTTGGAGATACAAAAAAAGCTTATGACCACTCCCAATAAATAAGCATGGATTATAAGAGAACATGGATCCTGTACCTTAGGCTGTTTTAATTGCTTATTATTTAACACCTCTTTAGTTTCGCCACAGGAATTCTGCATTCACCTGAACATTTACACGAGGGGTGGGGAACATTTTTCCTGCTTGGAATCATTTTGATGTTTCTACCAACATTCTGGGGCTGCACAATATAATAAATTTGAAAATTCCCCTGCTATATTTCGTCAAACAATAATATAACTCCCCGTTATTGTGGTGGCTGGAAATACTTTTCTTAGGTGAGTGTGTGATGTGAAGTGATGTTGATCTTGTTGCTTCTCAAAACTGCTTTTCTAGGTTTGTCATAGCATGGAGCGCAGTCAACCCTTTGTGATAAGTTTTGTAAAGCATATACATCACATAAAAGATGCTCTGGCTGCTGTATATACATCATATTGGAAATGCTGGGACTGCTTAATGTACATCCCTGGAGACGCTGGGGCATATACATCACAAGAACCATGGGCCTTAGTATTTACATCATAAAGGAGACGCCAGGGCATATACATCACAGCAGACATGGGGCGTCAGTATATACATCATATAGGAGATGCTGGGGCATATACATCACAGGAGACACTAGGGTTGCAGTATATAAGTCACAGGAGACACTGGGACATACAGTGCTGTGCAAATTAAATCGTAAGTTGGGGTTACCAGTCAGTGATTCAAACCAGTTTTAACTGCTTTGAACAGGTGTGAGTGTACAACCTTGGGTAACAAAATGTGGTTTGACTGGTTTTTGTCAGAAAATAAGAGCTAGTTGCCCCTCAGCTTTAGTTGAGAGCTTGTTTCTGTGAGGAGTTGTTTAGTGTACTTTTTCTCTCAGTGTGATTCGTGCCTGTAAAAATGGATGTTACTCCATGGAAGAGGTCTAGAATTATTACTCTTAATGAACATACAAGTCTGGCTGTAAGAGAAATCGCTTCCACCGTTGGTATTGGAAAATCTACCGTTTCAAGAATAATTTGCACACAATGAAACTAGATTGTTTTCTCCAATACGAAAAGGGAAATGTGGAAGAAAAAGGAAAATGACACCAAGACACTTATCAGAAATAGTAAAACTAATGCAAGAAAAACAAGTAAAGGCTAGGGTCACACATAAGCCCTTGGTTTGTTTTTGGCATCAGTTTTTTTGTTTTTTTTTCTAAGTCCAAAAACTGATGCAAAAACAGATTATATGCAATAAATACGCTATCCATTTTTTACTGCACCCAAGAACGTTGCTAGGAGCTTTTTTAACCCAAAAACATTGGTAGGAACATTTTTCGGTGCAGTTTAAAAACGCATGCCTTTTTTAACATGGGGCCCTTTGGGAAACGCATGCGTTAACGCATGGTACATATAGGTACCATGCGTTAACGCATATGTGTTTTTAAGAAAAAATGACTAAGTCCAAAAAACGTCCAGGGACACAGGAGGCACGAAATGCAGCCTAGGAAAAACGGATTGGTCATGAAAAACACTTCCAAAAATGGATTGCTATATATGACCCTAGCCAAAGACTTGCTTTGTCCCAATTAATTTGCACAGCACTGTATACATCACAAGAACTATGGGTCTTAGTATTTACATCATATAGGAGACAATGGGGCATATACTTTACAGGAGACATGGGGCTTCATTATATACATCATATAGGAGATGCTGGGGCATATGCATCACATAGGAGACGCTGGGGCATATACATCACCGTAGACACTAGGGTTGCAGTATATACATCACAGGAGACACTGATGCATATACATTACAAGAGATGCTGGAATCATATACATCTGAGGAGGACTTAAGCCATATATATTACTGGGGCATATACATCACTATGGAGGTCTGGGGGGTGCATATATATCACTGGAGAAAGCTGGGGGCATATACATCACTGGGGAGGGCTGGAGCATATATATCACTGGGAAGAGCTAGGGCATTTACAGTACAATGGAGGATGGGGGCATATACAACAATGGGGAGGGCGTGGGCACATACATCACTGTGGAGGGCTGGGCGTATAAAGCACTTGTGTCATATAAACAATGGGGAGAGATGGGGATACACAGCACTGGGGAGGGTAGGGGGTCATATAAAAAATTGGAGAAAGCTGGGGTAATATACAGCACTAGGGTCATATACATTACTGGGGAGTGCTGGTGGCATATACATCACTGAAGTTGGTAAGGCTACCACTGCTCTCTACATCTGTGGGACAGTAGCACATTGTGCGTTAACTCCACCCGTGAAGTACATTCTCACACTGACACTGACCAGCCTGAGGACGTAATCCTTACATGCATGGGCGCGAACTGTTCAACAGTTAACAATGCGTGCACATGCCCGCAGAACAAGTTGGGATTTAGAGGACCGGCAGCTGGCAAAACGTGGTTGCTGGCCTGACCACTGCTGTCCCCAGAAACCTGCCTGTGGGCCACAAGAAAGGTAATTGCAGGCCGCATGTGGCCCAAGGTTCGGAGATTTCCCACACCTGATTTTCAGTAAGTGCGTTCAGTAAATTTTATGATGGTTTGTCTTTATGTATTTTTTAATGTTTTTATGGTATAAATATATTAACTGTACTTATTATTCAACATACTAACTACATCACTATAGTAGATATTGGCACTATATAATGTACTTGAATAAATAATAACTGCTATTAATTATTAACATGTTATTGTACTTAAAAAAATTAGGATCATATGTATTTTATTTTATACAATGGATCACATAGTAACACATTATAATGTAGATAATAGATAATTATCTATGTAAAGCATAAGTAATGTGTGGTTTATGACTTAAAAAATGCAGAAAACAAACATTTCAAAGGGGCAAAAAGCCTTGTAAATGTGAGAGAACTTAATCATACTGTATATCACAGCTAATACATAAAGTACATGTTCTGCACACTCAGTATGCTAAATAATATAGGAAGGAAAAAATATAATCAGTATAGAACAAAACATTTATTATATAATCTACTTGGAATAAATATCTTGAAATTCACAAGAGAAGAATATAGGTTTTGCATACCATTTTCAGACACGAGTCTAATGTGATATTTTATTAGTTACACTGCTGTTAAGTTTTTTTTTAAATCAACTATAATGTGCTTGCATCCGTTACACACTTCTAACCAAAGTCCACAATTTATGATGGCTACGATGCTGAACAACCCAAGTTTTGTTTTATTGATGACATACCCCCACATAGAAGGAAGAGCAATCACAGATCCCTGATTAAAAAAACAGGTCCTCTTTAGCTCCACATTATGACTTGCTCATTATAAAATTGATAGAAAACCCAAAATGTCTGATTTAATGCTCTGTTCACCTAGCATACTTATATGCTTTTAATACATTATATATTTGTTTATATGGTTACTATGGTAAATACTCATAGTGAGTATAAGCCACTACTTATTTATTGATGACCCATATTTTGGATAGGCCATCAATATCTAATTGATGGCCCCTCCGAACAGCTGTTACCAGCAGCATCCTGAAGTTCTTGGATGCTGCCTGAAGACAGCAGCTCCGTCGTTTCTCAAGTGGCCAAAGCTGGGAACTACAGATCCACCCCTTATTTTATAGTAGCCACTTCAGCTTACTGTAAACCGACTTTCCTATTAAAATTAAAAGGAATCTGTAGTACCTTACCGAAGCCACTCTAGGACTGACGGAGCTGCTGTGTTCCAGCAGCAATAAAGAGCTTCTATTCACTGCCAGTAACTGAACAGCAGGGGTGCCATGTGTTGCACATTCACCAATCATATATTGGACTATCCTAATTGGCCATCAATCAGAAAGTAGTAGCCAACTACTTTAATGAAGTGTGGACTGTGCACTGTGAGCAGACCACTAGAGGCCCTTGCCCTAATCCGAGTGTCTGAACTTTAAAAAAGATCCATTGTGAGATTCAACATGATGCAAATTCTTCATTATGATTGCTATGTTAAGTTTCACAACATTTGTATTACTTCAATGTAATATAAAAGAACCTCATTGCAAACTTTTAAAATAGTTAATTAAAAGCTCCTGCTCGTTTCTTTAAAATCTATTCAGATTTGTTGCCATGGTAAGACTAAAGTTAGATGATAATTCAGATCCGTTAGTCATACTGTCTTTATTAACTCTCCCAAACTACTTTGTAACCTACCAAATGTATAAAGGGAAAATGAAGAGAGGACATGAAGACTATGACTACAGGATTAGAATTCACTTGTTTCTTTGTTACTACGGAGAAACAAATTTGCAATACAAATTGTTGAACTTTTATTCAATGAAGATTTGGTGTATTGCATTGAAATCTGGATTTCTGACCAAACAGTTGGCAAGTATAGATACTTTCGTTTTCTTTTTAATTTCTACAATTTGGATAACCCCTTTGAAACGACAATCTACTCGCCTGTACTTAAGTTCACAGATTCGTGCAGATTTTCAAGTATTATTTACAAAGAAAGAGATTTGAGACTTTTTGAAGTGTAGGGAAAATCTATGACCATAGTAAGAAAAATCAATTGGATTTTTACAAATACAGATGCAACTATTATTTTCACAGTTAAACATTAAAGTTCCAATATTGCTGTATGCTTAATACAAATCCTGGGCAATTTTGTGTTGTATTGACTCCTTATAACTTGTCTTATATTTAAAAAAAACAAAAGAAATATTACAATTAAAAACAAGACAATGTTGATGCATAAACAGTTTGTGATAATATTCTATTGTCATATGAGTTAAAAAATAGAATGTCTGAGAAAAATGTTCCCCAACTTCAGTACTCAGGAGCCACCAACATTGCATGCTTTCAGGATTTCCTTAGCATTGTACATGTGTTGGGACCATCATTAATTTAACGTCTATGTAATAGTGGGAAATCCTAAAAACATGCACTGTCTTAGATAACGCATATTGTATTATGTCCGATATAAGAATATCATTCTAAAGTTAAAAGAGTTGTATGAATATGAGCTTTGCTGTGTTAAAGTGACTAGGGATCAGGTGCAATACTAAACACAACCTGTAGACTGTTTTTATGTATTAAGAAGCTATGCTATTGTAATCATAGACCATGCCTTTAAGGCCATTTATCTAGATTCTAGTGTGACAGCTAGTGATGGGCGAACCCACCCATGCTCAGAATCGGCAGGTTCGCCAGGACCTTTTGTAAAGTTTGAGTTCGAGGCATGACTCAAACTTGCATCCGAACCCCGAACTTGGACTTTACAGTTATGAGATGGGGTGGGGCTGTAAAAGACAGCATATAGTTAATAAACCTTATAATTATACTTACCGGGTCCTGCAGCACGTGTCCTGCAGTCCCGCTGTCACGGCCACATCTACTTCCGAAGCCACTCATTAACTTCCGGGGATATTCACTGCACTGCTGAGAACTCAGCAGTTCTCTGGGCAATGCTTGTGGTGACACAAGGGGTCACCCGAGTTCATGGCTCAGCTATGAACTCGGTTCAACTCTGACTGTCACTGTCAGTCTTAGCCTTCCTCTCGCTCTGGACAGACGCTTGTCTGCTCAGAGCGATGAAGCAGAGATGAACCTGCTCTGCTTATGGACTACATCAGAGGGAAGGTTTTTTTGTAATTAAAGGTGGAGTCCCTAAATGTTTTTGTTTTATTTCTAATTAAAAGAAAACACAACACAGAGAATTTGTTTTTTGTTTACTAGAAATTCATGGTGACCATCTCTAATTTGGCTTGACACCATGATTTTCAGGCTAGGTACCAGCTGAGAATACAAAGCTGGTATTAACCTCTTATTACCCAGCGTGACACCCCACACCAGGCTCGCTGGAAGAGCCAGGTAAAGTACATGGAAATGGCGCTATGATGAATACACCATTTTCAGGGGTGGCTGTGCTTTTCAGCGTGGGGGGCCCAGAACATTAGGTCTTACAATGCTGAGAATCCCAGCCCCCAGCTGTCTGGTTTTACCTGGCTGGCAATCAAATATGGCGGGAGCCAACGCATTTTTTTAAATTATTTTATATATAACAATATATATACAGTATATAAAATTTTGAAATAATTAAAAAAAAAATATAGGGCTTGCCTGTATATTGATTGCCGGCCAAGATATAGTCAGGAAGCTGGGGTGTGGCAGCCCGTAGCTGTCCGCTTATTCTGCACTAAGAATCAAAACTACAGTGGAGTGCTACATCATTTTTTAAATCTATTTTTACACTACTATATGGGTGACAGACCCAACAGCCAATCACAGACGCTGTGACACAGAATGGGCGTCTATGGCAGCCCTTAGCTGTCCACTTTATATGCGCTGAGAATTGAAAATATTGTGAAGCACTACATAATTTTTTTAAATTATTTATTTATTTTTACATTACTGTGATGTCAGTCAATCTGTGAAGGACCCAACAGCCAATCACAGATGCTGTCACAGAGAGTCACCCACCTCCTCCTCAGTCTCCCGCCCGGCGGCCGTGCATCAGGTCCTGGCCGCTCATTATCCAGGAAGTGAGGACAAGCCTCCCAGCTGCTGCCGAACAGAGAAGGGAAGAAGAGAGCGGAGAACAAGACACAGGTGAGAGGAGGAAAGTGGGGGAGAGCAGGGGACACAAGAGAATGAGAGCTGGTGGACAGAAGAGGATGAGAGCGGGGCACAGAGGAGGAGGATAAGAGCAGGGCACAGAGGAGGGGGAGAGCAGGGGACACAGGAAGAGGATGAGAGCTGGTGGACAGAGGAGGAGGATGAGAGCGGGGCACAGAGGAGGAGGATAAGAGCGGGGGACAGAGGAGCAGGAGGATAAGAGCGGGGGACAGAGGAGGGGAAGAGCAGGGGACACAGGAAGAGAATGAGAGCTGGAGGACAGAGGAGGAGGATGAGAGCTGGTGGACAGAGGAGGAGGATGAGAGCTGGTGGACAGAGGAGGAGGATGAGAGCTGGTGGACAGAGGAGGAGGATAAGAGCGGGGCACAGAGGAGGGGGAGAGCAGGGGACACAGGAAGAGGATGAGAGCTGGTGGACAGAAGAGGATGATGAGAGCAGGGAACAGAGGAGGAGGATAAGAGTGGGGGACAGAAGAGTGGGAGAGCAGGGGATACAGGAAGAGGATGAGAGCTGGTGGAGAGAGGATGAGAGCGGGGTACAGAGGAGGAGGATGAGAGCAGAGGAGGAGGATGAGAGTGGGGGACAGAGGAGGAGAAGAGCAGGGGACACAGGAAGAGGATGATAGCAGGGGACAGACAGAGGAGGAGGATGAGAGTGGGGGACAGAGGAGGAGGATTAGAGCGGGGGACAGAGGAAGAGGATGAGAGCAGGGGACAGAGGAAAAGGACAGCAGGGGACACAGGAACAGGAGCGGGTGGACAGAGGAGGAGGTTGAGAGCAGGGCACAGAGGAGGAAGATGAAAGCAGGGGAGAGAGGAGTAGGGGAGCAGGGGACACAGGAAGAGGATGAGAGCGGGGAACAGAGGAAGAGGATGAGAGCGGGTGGACAGAGGAGGAGGATGAGAGCGGGGCACAGAGGAGGAAGATGAGAGCGGGGGACAGAGGAGGATGAGATTGAGGGACGCAGGAAGAGGATGAGAGCAGGGGACAGAAGAGTAGGGGAGCAAGGGGCACAGGAGAAGGTGGAGGGTGGGGGGACAGAGGAGGAGGAGGAGAGCGAGGGGCACAGGAGAGCGGGGCAAAGAGGATGCTATGAGGCTGCATATATAAGGCTGCACTATATGGAGAGCTATGAGGCTGCATGTATAAGGCTGCACCATATAGAGAGGCTATGAGGCTGCATATTTGAGGCTGCACCATATAGAGAGGCTATGAGGCTGCATATTTGAGGCTGCACCATATAGAGAGGCTATGAGGCTGCATATATAATACACTATATAGAGAAATATAAGGCTGCACTACATGGAGAGATATGAGGCTGCATATATAATACTCCACTATATGAGGCTGTACTATATGGAGAGCTATGAGGCTGCATATATAAGGCTGTACTATAGAGGCTGCACTACATGGACAACTGAGCCTGCATTATACTGTATAGAGGGCTGTGAGGCTACGTTATATTATATGGAGGGCTGTGAGGCTGTATTATACTATATGGAGGGGCAATGAGGCTATATTATACTATATGGAGGGCTGTGAGGCTGTATTATACTATACAGAGGACTATGATGCTACTATATGTAGGATAGTAGGGGTGCATTATAATAATTGGATGACTATTGGGGCTACCTTATGAATGGGGGACTATGGGATGCATTATAATACATGGAGGACTATGGGGGTCTATTGTAATATATGGAGGAATATGGGGATACATTATAATAATTAGAGGACTATCGTGGCGGGAGGAGGAAGACCGTATATACCAGGACGGGGGACATATATACCAGGATAAGGGCCATATTCCCGGAGGGAGACCATATATAGCAGGATGGGAGACATATTTAAAAGGATTAGCTCCATATTCCAGTAGGATGACCATATATAGCAGGATGAGGGACACTAATACATAGACGGGTCAATTTATGAGTCTTTATAGAACTTAGAACGTTACATGGGGCCCATACATCCGACCAACGTGTGCCCGTGGGTGGGGGGGGGCCCCGGTCTGAATTTCGCACCGGGGCCCACCAGACTCCAGTTACGCCACTGCTTATAGACACTATAGAAAGTGCACCTCTAACAATAGTTAAAGCAATACTGCACCAACTGAGAAGAAACACAAGGTACCCAATCTAAAATAAGGTGAGGATCACTTTCAATGGGCGGTTAAACATAAAAACTAATCTGGCCATTCTGTCTACCTCTAAATAAATAGGCAGATACATAATTCCTACCAACTTGGAAGATGCCAATAACTAATAAGATCATCACCAGGTCCATCACCAAAGGTATAAACCTAGATGACAGGGACTTTAGTAGTTACAATGAATGGTACTAAGAATCTATGTTTTCGTTGCCCCACCAACTACAAGATTGAGTACAACTACCACACAAACTCCAGAGAAGTCCACAGGGGAAGATATGAGTAAGTTACAAAAATACCCAAAAGATCATAAATCAACCTTAAAAACCAGTGAAGCGATTAATATACAATATGTTGTTTTTTAGGTCAACAAAGACATTAATGTGATGGTGGAATGAACCTATCGAACACCGGCAATCCAAATTGAGGACATGTGCGACATCTATATGAGATTATGCTTTTAGATGTAATTATTTTTAGAGTAATGTGATACAATTTTTAAACCTTTTAAATAAACATTCGTATATATACGGTTAAAAAACTTTCGTGGGATGATTACTTACTTTTACAATTAGGTCATTGCTAAGGGGTTACTGATAGCACTGGGACTAACCCAATACTTTGGCATTATTTACAAAAAGAGGAGGAATCATACACGGTAAATTATCCAAGGTCTTCTAGCAGCTACAACCATTAAAAAAAATCTACTTTGAATAGTCCTAAGGACTAGCCAAAGTCCCCTTTATAGTCTAGCTCCAGTGTTCAACAATTTATGAATTAAAAAATGACGTAGTGCTCCACAGTACTTCTGATTCTAAGGCGGCCGTCACACGCTACAATATCGCGAGCGATATTGTAAGCGATCACGTGCACGCGCGATCGCTTACAATATCGTTCACATCGCTGGTGAGATGTCACACAGACAGACTCACCAGCGATGTGGAGCAGCGAAATCGCTGGTAACTATGGTACACATCGGGTTACTAGGCGCCGCGCGGCGCTTAGTAACCCGACGTTTACCATAGATACCATCTCCCAGCATAGGCTCTGCCGCTGGGAGATCGTTCATCGTGGTGTCACACACCACGATGAAGCAGATTGTTAAATCGTTCATCGCTTGATATGAGCTCCGGCTCTCATATCTGCGATGTCACGATCAAGCGATTTTACATTGTAAAATCGCTTGATCGCACGTAGCGATGCACAAACGATATCGCTTAAGCGATCAAAAAGCAGATCGCTTAAACGATATCGTTCAAGATATTGCACCGTGTGACGGCCGCCTAAGAGCAGATAAAGCAGATAGCTATGGGCTGCCACTCCCAGCTGCCTGACTTTACCATGGCTGGAAATCAATATACAGGAAAGTCTAATATTTTTCTTTTAATTATTTAAATAAACAATTTAAAAAAATGTGTGAGCTCCGGCCATATTTTGATCCAACAAGGTACAACCACATACAACCAGACAGCTGGAGGCTGGGATTCTTAGTGTGGTACGGTCCAAGTGTTCTGGGCCCCCCCAGGCTGAAAAACACTGCCCAGAGTCACCCCTGAAAATGGCGCATTCATTGTAGCTCTTCCAGTGGCCTTGAGGGGGGTGGCTCACTTTATAATAAGAGGTTAACACCAGCTTTGCATTCTCAGCTGGTACTAAGCCAAATTTAGACCTGACCACCATGAATTTCTAGTAAACATTAAAAAAAATAACACAGAGAATTTTTTCTTGTAGAAATAAATCAAAAAACACATTTAAGGACTCCATCTTTAATTACAAAAGAAAATCTTCCCTCCAATGTAGTCCATAGGCAGAGTAGGCAAGCAGGCTGAGATTGACAGTGACAGTCAAATGTCAATCGAGTTCATAGCTGAATCATGATCTCTTGTGACCTCTGATGTCACCGCGAAGACTGCTGAGAACTGCCGAATTCTCAGCAGTGCAGTGAATATCCCCAAAAGTTAATGAGCGGCCCCGAAAGTAGATGCGGCCGGGACAGTGAGATGGCAGGACGTGCGATGGCAGCACGGCATAACCTGGTAAGCATAATGATAAAGTTTATTAATAATGGGCTTCGATTTATAGCCCCAGACCTGAACGGTACCACGGTTTTCCCAGGAAACCTGTGTTCGGGATCTGTGCACAAACACTAGATGTTTGGTAGAGACCACGAATTTTACAGTTCGGGTTCGCCTATCACTAGTGACAACCCTTGGTTTCAGGACATGAAAAACCTGCTGGATATGAACAAACAGTAGGCTGCATGCAACAATAAAGCAGTTCGTATAGCAAAAGCAATTTATACAGGAACATTTTAAAATATGATGTGTCTGAACTAAACCAAATTTCTGAAAACATTAAGAACAAAACCTAACAAAAAAAAAAGTTTATGTTGACAATTAGTTTTTTCACAACTTTATTATTTGGGTCACAGGAACTTTGGCTTTGACAAAGGTCATGGGGCCAAAGATTGCTCTATGCCACTGCTACATTGCAGCATAATGCAGGTAAGTGGGGTCGCATTGTCAAATTCTACCACAATAAACATGTTGCAAAAAGTCAACATCAGCCCTTTAAATTTGTCGACTTTGACTTGGAAAAGGTATGTCTAATGAAAAAAAGGTTAGGGGCCCATTAAACAATGTTATACCATGTGGTAGTTAGTAGACACACACAAATTGGTCAATTTGTGTATTAAGTGCCTCAATTACAAAAGTATAATCTATTGCAGTATTTATGTTTAAAATTAACACATTTAATGCTTGTATATATCTTAGGCTGGCTTCACACTGCAGTTTTCACTGATTAGTGTCCATCAGTGTTTGGGTGCCAAAACCAGGAGAGGAACCAGGAGAGGAACTTGCAGAGACAAACTATATTTGAAAGATTGACACCTTTTCTGAGTTTTGGAGACACTTCTGGTTTTGACACCCAAACACTGATGGACACTGATCAGTGAAAAACTGCAGTGTGAAGCCAGCCTTAGTGTGCACAATGTGCTACTTCGCTCTTTGATTTGTATACATTAAGGTCGCTTGCAACTTGCACATGTTTAAAATAGCTTCATTCTCTTAGCAGGTACAAGTCAGTTTTTGCTTCATTGTAGCTCACTCCATATATCATCAAATTCTGGCTTTGGGAATGCCCACGAATGGCTGAATTGGTGAGTAAAAACTGTGACTTGTTTGGCTTTTTTCATATTCTGCTTTACTTCTGACCTGTTTAAGAACTCTAAACTTTGGTAATAAAGAAAGCTTTGTCAGAGAGAAGCCAAAAGAGCTGCAAAGCAGTTAGCACTAAAGATTCATGGCAATAGAACTGTGTAACATTGATTATGCTTATACCTCATTGATGTTGCATCTAGCACAATGCTTAAAGCAAACCTGTCATGTCCCCAAAGCTCTCTAACTTAGCAGAAGGCACATGTGTGGGACAAAATCCCCTGCGTAACCATCCATGTGTCATGATATTCTGCAAATCTTCAATTTAAAGATGTGATCATTTTGCCCCCACTGAGCCCAGATCTTTGAGTCTGGGTGGACTGAAGAAAAACTGCGCAAGCCTACATCTATAGAAGGTATGTGGTTATTGCTCCAAGATGTTTGCACATACATCCAGATGTAGTTAATTGAAAAAACGTGTGTAAGGGTACCTAGAAGAAGAGATGCTCGCTTGAAGGCAAAAGGTGGCACTAAGTATTGACTTAGATTTCTCCTTTGAGTAGAAAAATATTGGAATCTGAGAGTCCTTCGACTATTCATGTCAACTGAAAAGAATAAACTATTAACTCTTCTATTTTTGAAGACATTCTTCATTTGTAGTTATTTATATATGTATGTATATATATATATATATATATATATATATATATATATATATATATATATATAATGTATAGCAAAAAAATGGATGGCAGCTCTTCCTTCAAAAGTGAACAGTTGTGGATTTATTCCCCAGACCGCAACATTTCGGCTTGTCAGAAGCCTTTCTCAAGCAGTAAAGTCTGAGTTACAAAGTGCACAGATATGTAAAGCCCAGCACATTACAGCAGTGATTAAACCAATTAGTAAAAGAAGTGACAATAGTTCAGTAGTGCCAGTGTTATAAGAATATACAATCACTTCAGTGATATGGGTTAAAAACTCAATTTCAATTTAAGATAAAAATCAAAGAAGACACCAGATAAAGAGGAAAGATCTTCCGGTGTCAAAGCACGTTTTGGATATGGGACACACGGAACATTAGCTTAGGTTTCGTATAATTGATACCATCCAGGTCCAAAGGCGAGAGGGTGATAGGATACGTCTTTTGACAAGACGTGAAATTGAATGGACTCATCGTCTCAATACACGTAAGCCATTTGGTTTCAATGTAGACTATGAGAAAACACAAATTTTGTAATATGTTGGATATCAAATGTGATAGGTATTAGACATTGTGATATGGAAATTTTATTTCTCCCTTAGTAGATTACTCTATCAAACTATGGTATTTTAGTCTAAAAAATATTTTTTATATTTTTGTATTTTTTAAAAGCTTTTATATCATTGTTATGATTGTATATTGGTAAAAATATAAATATTAATGTTGTGTATTGTTCCTTTTTTCACAGACATGCTGGATCCAGGACAACTGATCATGTTTCTTAATTGGTGCTCCATTAGATCCATTTCAGTGTATAAATCATCTTTGATGTTGACTCTTCTTGGCTAATAACAACTGTCCTGAGATTATTTTTTTTCAATAAAGAGCATGCTATATTCTGGTATTTGTGGTCCTGTTATTAAGGGTAATCTGCAGAGGGTGAGGAATGTCAGTTGTGCAGGAGTTGTCCAGCATGTGGGGTGTCCTATTTATAGGTATAATCCCCTGATGTGCTGTAGGTTGAGGCATGATTGTATTGTGTCTGGCTGTATATGGTTATATACTCTACTGATATTCCAATTATCCCATGAAGCATAACCCTAATGGTACCTTTACACGCCGCCACAACAGGATGCATACAACCCGCTACAGGCTACAAATGTGGCTTGTCGCGCCAATATCGCCCGTAGTAGCGGCGTCTGAAGACGGGACGACACAGCCGGCTACAGATACCTCTGCATCCGTGCACTGCCCATAAACAGATGGCAACATCGCCGATTGTAGCGAGCTGTATCGGCGTGTAAAGAACCCACAGAAGGCAACTCGGGACACCCGGCGATGTAGCTGCAATGTGGCTAAGGCGTCACCCATGCTCCGTGATACCGCGCCCCTTCAGCGATCATTGGTGGAAGATGCTGCGTTACGATTGGCCCTTGCCTCACAGCCCTCCATCTTGGATGAGCTGTCCCTTCAGCACTACACATACGCGCCGTATGCACGATCAGATAGTAGTACAATTACGCGGACACACACTTGAACGTAAAATCATAAATGGCCCATGATCTACATACAGTGTGCACATCCTATCAACATGATAACGAATAATGCGGGACACAGCGCACAAGTGTGTGTTACGTACCGCTCTGGCTTATTGCACAGCAGCTGCCGTAGAAGTGTTCCGGGTCTGGCAGTGCGCGCAGGGCGCACACAGATGCACACAATCCCATAGCACATCGGAGGAGATTACCCAGTCGACAGATGAAAGCCGTGTTATACGGGCTGCACTGTGGGTCTTCTGCAGTAGGGGCCGCATAAGTGTGTCGGGCGAGTCTGCGTGTTGGGCTACTTATAAAGGTGCGTCACCCCGACAGCGGCCGTAATGACGTCATGACGTTGGTTTCATTTTCACTCTGCCTGCAAGATGCCAGCCCCGCCTCTGCACACACCATAGCAGTCATGGCAGCCGTGCACCGCGCCGCAACATGGGGGATGGCGGAGCTGATCATCCTCATTGATCACTGCGACCGTCGGGACTATTGGGGCCACCATCCCCACCGCCACCCCAGGCTGCGCAATCGGTGCACCGTGCGGCGGATACAGCGGGCCCTGCTCTGCCAACTGGGGGTACAGAGGACAGTCAAAGCGATCCAAAAAAAGATCGCTGACCTGAAGCATAAGTGCCCAGGTCGCATACTGGACATCCGTGCCAGGATTGCCAGGCTGCGTGGTGAGTAATTGTTGCCCCCAAACACACACCGCCACATGTGCATGTCCCACAATACACAAAAAATGATGGAAAAATATGACAAGGGACAGTGTGGCCTACACAATCAAACACATCTTCACAGTGTTGTGCTCATCCAGTCAGGCCTAAAAGTGTCTCACACGCACAGTCCATGCATACAACATGAGTGTATGCATCCAGCATCACCTGGTTGATGCTAAGTAAGGCTGGGGTCACACACACAGATATCTGCCCACATATTGTTTGCAGATCTCTGTTTGCAGTCAAATGATGGTCACAGGTTGACATTTGGAGACAGCCTCAAAATGGAACAATGTGTCCATGGTTTCACTGCAACCACAGATCTGTCAACAATATCTGGCCACATATCTGTGTGTGTGTGAGCCCAGGCTTAGCCGTCAAATACATACCCACACAAGCTCTTTGTAGGCCAACAATGTGTAGCCATGATCTTATTAGGTATTTTATGTTAAATTTTCAAACTAGATGCTGATTCCTCATCAGAAGAAGGGCCCCAGGCCCCACCCCCAGGTGGCCCATCAAGAACCCCGCCACATCCGGCTCAAGTGGCACCCTTGTCCCCAGGGTCAACACCTGCCCCCGGGCCTCAGGAGCCAGACGTCCCGTCACCCACCGGGACAGAGGATGTGGAGGACCAGTCCGCACCTGGCAGCCCGCTGGAGTGTGACCAGCTGTCCCCATCTGCCTGGCTGCTGGAGGAACACATCAGCTCCCCACAGGAGGGCGAGGAGCTGCAAGAACCTGGCGGACCAGAGGAGTGTTTGCCCCGTAGCCCAGGACCACTATTACCCCTGAACCACTTAATGTGGCCACGGAGCCCCAGCCCGGGAGTAACACCACCTCCCACTGTCTCCAGCTCAGTGGCGAGTCCTGGGGTGACCATGTCCCCACACAGTGACTATGGTGGTAAGTGGGTTATGTTGCCACAGACACCCTGCACACTGTTGCTTAAATTTCATCTGTGGCCAAACATTTTATATAAACAAACTAAAACATGTTGGTTCACCCTTTTTCCAGAAGGTGAACGTGCGGGCTCATATGGATGGAGCTTGACCCCATCTCCCTCCCCGTCTGATGTTGAACTGGATTTGGAGGAACAGGGTAAGTGGATGGTTGCGGCCAGTCATGACTAACCATCAGCAGTGACGACTGTGTAGTAAAGTGTGTGTTTACTCCCAATACAGGTGCCCCTACCATGGAGGAATTCATCCAGGCCCATCAGGCCTTTGTGGCCCGTTTGACCACGGCACTACAGCGTGGCCTGCAGGACCTTGGCCGGCTGGCTGAAATGCTGGCGGCCCTACACCCACACCATGGTTCACACCCATGAATTTGAGGGATGCATTGTATCCTGGCCAAACATGGCCCCCCAAACAGTTGTCCTTGTTGGACACTTACATTTTCACACGTTGGCTTGTTGCCTTGCTAAATTGAAAATCTTGTTATTTTTTGGTTGTTTTGCCCCCGTTGGGCTCTTTTCTTATAGTGTCCCACATTGGGACCATCACAAGTGTGGACTGGCTAGCCCCATCTGGCCTACAATCCCTATACTGTCCCACATTGGGACCATCACAAGTGTGGACTGGCTAGCCCCATCTGGCCTACAATCCCTATACTGTCCCACATTGGGACCATCACAAGTGTGGACTGGCTAGCCCCATCTGGCCTACAATCCCTATACTGTCCCACATTGGGACCATCACAAGTGTGGACTGGCTAGCCCCATCTGGCCTACAATCCCTATACTGTCCCACATTGGGACCATCACAAGTGTGGACTGGCTAGCCCCATCTGGCCTACAATCCCTATACTGTCCCACATTGGGACCATCACAAGTGTGGACTGGCTAGCCCCATCTGGCCTACAATCCCTATACTGTCCCACATTGGGACCATCACAAGTGTGGACTGGCTAGCCCCATCTGGCCTAAGCCTTCCTTGTATGATGGAAAATGTCTGTGACACATGTATGTTTACAATACAATGCTGTTCTAACTTTGTTATACGCTCCTTCATGTGACCTTACTAATCTTTGTTGACCAAACCTCACCATAAGCTAACTATGTGAGGCACATCACAACATCCCTTTGTGAATGTGCTAAGACAATCCTAATGAACAGATGGTGATCCTGCTGAGCGACCACTGGCCCAAATTGTGTGGCTTGGGGAAACCTATTATTGGCCACAATTACATTCACCCCCAAAAACCCCCACAATCCTTATTCGGAAATTAATACACAATTGTGTTACTGAAATAAGTTTAATCCAGGCTGGACTTTAACATAAATGACAAATAATAGATTTTTTGGTGGAATACACCAAAAAATACAACCACATTTTTGGGCCAATACTCCAGCCACAAAATATACAAATAAAAGGCGATCCATGAAATTATAAAGTCCAGACTGCCAATTCTGTGCATTGGCCACTAGTGTCCAAATTACTCCTCTTCTGTCGGCTCTGACAATGCCGGATCCCCCCTCCTCTGAGGGCAGCCCCGACCTGCCCCAGAACGTCTGGTTGAACGACGATGTGTTGAGGGGGGATGGGGTGACTGTGGCGGGGCCGGTCTTCTCACGGGCCGAGATGGGGCAGCTGGTGAAAGGGGCCACAAGGTGTGTTGCATGGGGGAGGGGACGTGGCAGCCCCATTGAAGGGCCCCATCATCGGCAGCATCAGCGGCATTGTGGAAGACCCTCAGAAGGATCTTTTTCTGGAGCGGCTCCATCCCTCGCATTCTGTTGCTCATGTAGAGGGCGTCGGGGTCCATGTGGGTCCGCTGTTCATCCAACAGCACGCGTCGGGCCCAGGCGCCCAGCTCCGTGTCAGGTGGTGCAGGACGTCGGCGGCGACGGATCCCGGAGCTGGCACCTGGGCCTGGACCCACATCACTCGCCGCGCCCTCCTGCTCAGCCCCAGATGTCATGGGCTGAGCATCATCAGCAACAGAATCCTCGGCAATGGAGCCGTCCTCTTCTGGGGCCTGTGGGTGGGGATAAAAAAAAAAAACCATTAGTGGAGGCAATATCAACTGTATACATTCACAACAGCACTCTATATACCACTCCCACACACACCAAGGCCAACTACCAGAATGGAAAATGAGGAATAAGACAGAAATGCTAATAAGGTGCAATACCCCAACACCAGTGGTTCTCCTGTACACTCACCTCGACCATTCCAGGAGCTCAGCTAAATACATAATTAGTTGTTTGTCACGTAGCCGTAATCCAATCTTAGGACATGTCACCACAACACCTTGATACTGGGGGCTGTGCTGCCCAATGACACATATTGGGCACCTTCCCATTCGGACTCCTTTATGGTGAGAATCCACCCCTCAGTCAATTACCTTTAACCCAATGGCAAAAAAGCCAACACACATGTGAGCCAGCACCATTTACTGCATGGTACTATGTGGCTGATTGAGCACAAACCACCAGCTATCTTGAAAGCATTACATAACTAACCTAAACATACCAAGGTGTTGTGGAAGAAGCAACATTGCATTACGGCTGGAAGCATAGAATAGAAAAGCCTGGCAAGTCATGGAAGGAGGGCAGATAGATTGACAGGCCAAGGTGTGCGGCAGCAAGGAGGAAAATATGGCAACACATTTGGTGTGAAGGATTTCTCGAAGCACACATGTGAAGGAACCATCGTGGCCCACCACTGTCACACAATTACCCACCTCCTGTGGCGCAGATGGTGATGCAGCCGGGCCTACATGGGACGCAGCCACGGGGCAGTTGGTGGTCGTTCGATGCGGGCGCACCTCGCCCAGGATGAAGGTGAACAGGGGATAGTACCATAGGGTAGGTGATGGTACCTCCTCTGCTCCAGCCCCTGAGCGACGACGCTGGTACTGAATGTGAGCCCGCATGAACGCCGACCTCATGTTTTTTATCTTAAGTGCCACCATAGGCTGGTCCCACGTCTTGCCTACCCTTGGCTCCAAGCGATTTGCCAGAGCCACAAGACTCCGGTAGGCCTCGGCCCTCGCTGCCCGATTTTTATATTCGGGCAGCGAGCTGCGCCACAAACATTCGTGCCGCTGATACTCCGTGAGAAGCTGGGATTCCAATTCCACAGTACCCGTCGGCATCTGCCGATGACAAAATCAACCAAAAAAGCAGTCACAACACAAGGCATACCGACATTTCTAAACTTGCCAGAATCATAC
The DNA here is from genome assembly GCA_033576535.1 of Allobates femoralis. Taxonomy (NCBI): domain Eukaryota; kingdom Metazoa; phylum Chordata; class Amphibia; order Anura; family Aromobatidae; genus Allobates; species Allobates femoralis. The sequence continues at coordinate 489,016,548 of JARQOC010000003.1, forward strand.
ACATAATCATTAACTTTCTACAGTGATCATCTATGCAGCAATTTTGTGGGTAGAAACTGGTCATGAGTGGGCCATTTTCTCTATCTCAGACCGCTACTAACTCCAACACATGTATGCTGGCAATATCAAGCCCCGGATATCGGTGTCCACCTACAGATGTTTCAAACATTATTTCAGTCCCCAATGTAACTATTGCAACACACCTTGACACGGTGTGTGCATACATACCTGTAGAGGGCAACATGTGACCTAACACGTTGTGTGCTAACTAGTACCTGGTCAGTGTCCAAAATGTTAAGGGGTCACTATATGAGAAAGGCGGGCTGGCTGTGTGGCAACACTGCACATACTACATGTAATGTGCACCCAGATGATCATGTAGGTGTTCCTCAAGACGTGGAACTCACATTTTAACACATGTACCCAACATCCCTGGAATGTACGGCACAATTCTACCACCCCTGAAATGTTGATGTGAAGTACCAGCCAAATACATAACACCGTGCTCTTTGACCATTGCCAAAAAGCAGAAGGTGCAATACATACTTACACTACATAAGTAGAGGCACTACCTGGCTACTGGGCGACACAGAATAAGGTACACATATTTAATATTACGTGTTCAATATTTGCATGCCGCTTCAAACATGCCCATACACACATCGCCTAAGCTGCCTGTGCTTGAGCCTGCTGCGTTCATTACATTTTCTTACAAACCGCTAAAGAGGCTTACCGTCAGAGCAACAGAAGTCAAACAGGACACTAGTAGCTCAATGCACATCGACGTCTGGACACGGAGCAGTGGCCATTGACCTGCCTTTATAGTCCGGGACACCAATCACAGCGGACACAATTATGCACATCCTCATGGGGCACCTGGGTGCGGATTTGGCTGCCGCTAATTGGTGGAGATCGCTGATTCGTGATAGGTTGGCGGCCCTTTAAAAGCTGGCCATCCCGCCAAACATTACGCTTGCTGGCCAGACCCATTAGGTAAGTTATTGTGGACACACATGGAATTTGCGCAGGGTGGGGTGCATATGTTGATGTTCTTGGAGAGCGCCAGAGACTGCTGTAGCGGCCGATATAGGGGTTGGTATTGGTGGGGACGAGATATAGTCTAGTGTGTGGGTTAGGATACGGCATTTTGTGTGGGCCTTGACACTTTTGTTGAGATACATTGCTGTGTTTGTTTCCAGACAACATACAGGAGAATGGATGCATGACTGTAGACAGAACTGTGTCACTCATGTCGACTGGATCGATTTCTGCATACTGGTTGTGGCCAATGGAGACTGTGTTCAACGGGAATGGGATGACACAGGGCTTTGAGGTGTGGCGCTCCAGACATGGCATAGATGTGTATTTAAAAGGACAGCTTCAAAAACCAATTACACCATGGGTAACCATCCGCAGTCATGTGCAATGTTGTTTGGTTCATGTAGCCTTCCTCACCCTTCCATATCGGGGTACGTCACATTCGTTATTCTTCTCATTTTTACTGTAATCAATTGACATAATGGCCTGTGTAATGGATTATGGGACCTGTTTGACCAACATTATTGTTGACACATGTCCCTTTCTAACTCACCTAGGTGCAGATGTGTGAATTTTGGGCCCTCCCATTGACGTTGATGTAGAGGAGCCCACTCTCAATCGCCGTGTGCCATGTTGTTTGGGGTGACTACTGGGTGTTTGGCCTCCTTGCTTCAGGGTTGTGTTTTGGGCCCACAGGAGAGATCCCATCCTCTTGGCTATAGTGTGTAATGGAAAAGAGGTGTGGCTTGCTGACCCTGCTGACTTTGCCACATTTTGTTCTATGTACTCATGTTGTGTTTTCTTATCTACAGGTGCTGATATTGAGGATGCAGAATATCCATGACCGCCATGTTATCGTGGCTCTTGCGTTGGCGGAAGAGCAAATGTGGTATCAGGATCGGTATGAAAGGTTGATGAGGCGCAGACAGCGGCGGATGTGGACCCGTGATTGGCTTCTGAGGCGGGAAACCCGGGGCCACATGCAGCTGTTGCGGGAGCTGGAGCTTAACTGTCCTGATGATTACCGAAACTATCTCCGTATGCCCGAGGACTGTTTCACCTTCCTATTGGAGCGTGTAGGGCCAATGATAGCGCGTCAGGACACTATTATGCGACCAGCAGTATCAGCTGCTGAGCGGTTGGCGATCACTTTGCGGTTCCTGGCTACAGGGCAGTCCATGACATCCCTCACATACGTGTCACGTGTCTCCCTGCCCCTGCTGAGCCGCCTGATCCCTGAAACGTGTTGGGCCATCTGGAGAGCTCTGCAGCCAGCCTACATGAAAATGCCTTTAACCGCCGCAGAATGGCTGGAAGTAGCCCGAGGGTTTGAAAGCCGGTGGAACTTCCCCAACTGTGGCGGGGCATTGGATGGTAAGCACGTGAGGATTACCAAACCTGGCCACTCTGGCTCTTTGTATTTCAATTACAAAGGGTATTGTAGTATAATCCTCATGGCTGTAGTCGATGCCAACTATGAGTTCCTCTACGTGGATGTTGGAATGCCCGGTCGCAACTCAGATGGGGGGGTGTTTGCCCTAAGCTCCTTGGCAACACTACTAGGGAATGGTGGGCTAAACTTACCCTCAAATGAGCACACGACCGAACATCTCAACTTTGCGTTTGTGGCGGATGAAGCATTCCCACTTCAGGAGCACCTACTGCGGCCATATCCCCAGAGGGCCCTTACTTCTGAGAGACGCATTTTCAACTACCGGCTATCCCGGGCCCGCCGTGTAGTTGAAAATGCGTTTGGGATAATGGCGAATAGATTCCGGATTTTTCATACGCCTATACATATGAAACCGGAGTCTATTGACGCGGTAGTGGTGGCCTGCTGTGTGCTGCATAACTTCCTGCGTCGTAGGGATAGGGCATCATACACGCCAGGAGGTTATGGAGATTATGCAGACGCTACAACAGGGGAGCTCCGTCCAGGGTCTTGGCGTGATGAGGCCCATGTGATTCTGCCACTCCAGCCGCAGAGCCATGGCCGCACTCGGCGGGAGGCCAGGGACAGTAGAGACGCTTACTGCTCCTACTTCAATGGGTCTGGTGCAGTGAGCTGGCAGGACCAGGCCATATGATGTGGCTGGCTCTGGGAGTTGCTTTTGTGTTTTCAAGGAAGGTGACAGCAGGTTAGCTGCACCCCTTTAATGTTTGGTTGACCTTTTCCATTCTCTTTGTTTTCATTATGTGCATGAGTTTTCATTATGTAGTTAGTTAGTTAGTTAGTTTAGGTTATTTTTGTATTTTTTCAATGCACAGTTTGCAATGTGTGGTGATTTCGTTATCCGTTTAATGTGGCTGATTAATGTCACCTGCTCTGGAATTCAACAATGTTTGTACTTTATGTATATTTTGTTTGCACAAGACAAGGTCAACAACATTCATGCAATATATTAAACCTTTTTCTGTTGGATCCAACATAATCTGTGTGAGCCTGATTACTTGGTGGAGGAGGGCAATGTGATGCAGGGTTGGGTGGGGGCCTGGGATGTCATAGCCACCTATTGCCTGGGATTGTGCACACAATATGTGTGGGTAGCCATGTTTTTCGGAAAGTCTTTTGCCCAACAGTGTTTGTGGCCATTGTGCCTACATGATCCTTTATTTTGTTGCAGGCAGAGGGTCCCCTGCACACAGCACATTGATGCAGGACAGACTCTTGCCAGGTGTTTGCTAATACACTGTCACACAGATCTTTGACTTGGTGTCTTGGAAGCTGTTCCACTACATTCACATCTGTCAGCACATATATTAAACCCCATTCAGCCTGTATACATACACATACTTCGCCACAGTTGTCACAGATTGTTGACAGAAAACGCACATACTGTCTTTTGTAAGCCGCTAATGTGTGTCACACAAACGCACCTCAGTTCAATCGGCACACGCGGCTGTCACAAGCGCTGATCGTGCGTGACAAGGCAAACACTTGTACTACGCACACATAGCCCCGGACCGCTACTTTAATACACACGGGATATGTGATTGGCCCCCGCTCTAGCGTGATCCATCGATTTGGATGCATTCGGCAGGCTCCGCCATGTCACAAGCGCTAATTTCGTGCCACACTCTGCTCACTAGTACGGCACGTCTCGCCCATCCGCCCTCTCCGTCGTGCCCAATCACAACTCCGTAGTGTTGGCCAATGGTTGTGGTTTGGGCGCGGCGTACAGGTTTGTGGCACGCCTATTTGTTTTACGTCCGGCCTTTGTTGCTCCCAGATCACTCTGTGGTGGCGGTGTGTAAAGCTGGTACGCTGAGCTACAGACGGCTACTTGCGACACCCGGCGATGTATGTAGCTGTAGATGTAGCGTCGCGTAGCGCACCTTGTGGCGGCGTGTATAGAGGGTGCGGTTCCCGTTGGTAACCGTTCGGCCGTGCTCGTGCACGTGAAGTTGCCGTTGGTATCCATCCTGTTGTGGCGGCGTGTAAAGGTACCATAAGGGACATTATGTGGCTACAGTAGTGGCCTGGAATAGTAAATATGCTGTTAATAATAAGGATGATTGCCTCATATGAAGAGGAATGCTGGAGCAGCAATCGGTATTCACGCAGCGTTGACTGCTTTGTTGAGGTTTGCTTGCTTGCCAATGTAATGAAAATGGCGGCCGAGATTCCCGCAGCGCTACTCTGCATGCGCGGGATTTTGCATACAGTAGAAATGAATCATCATTAATAGACATGCACATAGCGCTCCAGTGAATGCTGTTTGAGCACTGAGATGGTATTGGTGAGCCCATGCTTGTGAACATGTAATTCAACCCAGTTCATTTTGTCACAGGTGTAATTTAGATCAATCATATGTATTATGACCCTATTTTATGATGGTCATGATTGAAATTAAATTTAATTAAATTGAAAGTGAGGTTTTAATCTGTATCACTGAAGTGATTGTGTATCCTTATAACACTGGCACTACTGTACTATTGTCACTTCTTTCACTAATTGTTTTAATCACTGCTGTAATGTGATGGCCCTGTGCTGGGCTTTATATATCTGTGCATTTTGTAAATCAGACTGTACTACTTGAGAAAGGCTTCTAACAAGCCTAACTGTTGCAGTCCGGGGAATAAATCCACAACTGTTCACTTCTGAAGAAAGTGCTGCCGTCCACTTTTTTGCCATACCCACACCTAAGGATTTGTGGTAGGAGTGCTTGCACCCGAAGTATATAGTTCTTTTTGTGCTGTTCGATTTTTCTGTCATATATATATATATATATATATATATATATATATATATATTCATATTCATCCTTTCTGTCTAAATGTAATTGAAAGTAGTAATGTGCAGATATCTGCTAAACTGAAATTCGAGTGTCCTTGAACAATGTGTGAAATGGATATTTGTAGCACTGATGTTCCCCATGAGATCATAAAGCCGTGCTGATCTCTTGTACTTGTTCGCTAAGCTGAGTATGCAAATAGAACAATCCAGCTGATTACGACCGAGTTTGATTGCTTCATCATGACCCAGTACAATGGGAGCGGAGAGGCAATCAGAACACTACTCAGACACAGTAATGACTTACAATCAGTCAAATAAAATGTGACAGTACTGTGATCTTGGATGCGTGACTATTTCATCTTTAATTTTATCTAAAATAAAAATGACAAAATAAATTTATAAAAAAAGGTGATGATTTGTTGTGCATTTTCTATAGCACACGTTTGCAAAATATTTTGGCAAATATTTCATTGTGCAACAACAGTAATGTGAAATTCTAGTTTGTTTCATGTTCTGCATAAAGTGCAGGACAAAATATTCCAGCATGCTACATTATTTTAAGTAGTAACATTACAGCTGATACAAAAGTCTTACAGAACACATTATAGGGCCTTTTGGACGCTGTTGGTGGTTCGTCATATGCAGGTTTTGGCACTGTGATTATGAAAACAGAAGCACAAATGTGAACAAAGCTTCTGTTAGCTGTTCATGTTAAAAGGGTAAGAGCAGATTTACTAAAACTATTTAACTGTTTGGACACTTGTATACAGTCCTCTATATACATTACATAAAAGTCAGATGAAGCCACTAATTTCTGCAAAACTGGCTGATCATTACAGACTCCTCTCAACTAATGAGTCATTTAAAATTTCATTTCTAGAATATTTTATTTTCAGAGGAGATAAGCAAAAACTAGAGATGTCTGGTAGCAGCCCCTCTGTACAATACAAACACATGAACGCTAAGTTAAGCCTTGTGTTCACGTTTATGGAGGTATACGGGAAGTTGGTTGAAATATTGCAGCTGACACTATTGGGTGACAATATATGGCTGGCACAGTTCTAGAAAGACATTTTGTGACTGACTCTCTTGCTGGAAGGCATTGCGTGATTGCCAATAAAAGGGACTACGCTCTGCTTTGGCATTAAAATTTGTAGACAAGCATCTTTTATGAGAAATGCTAAAGGCAAAAGAGTCACTGACATTTTTATTGCACTATTATATTGGGTTCAGCAAAACAGGGGACCCTGAGTAAAGTGCTACTAGGAGCAGTGTGGAAACGTTGGGGCTAAGAGAACAACAGCAGAAATGTGAGCAGACACATCTGGTCAAAAGGGCTGATGTCTTCAGCTAGGTATAGAGTGTAACCATTACAAAAAATTTAATAACAGTGCAATGGCCATGACTAATAAAACTGCACGCTGGAGTTTTATAAAGGAGTCTGCTAAGGAGACTAAGAGTGAAACCCAAGAACAGTGAAGAATGTAAGCTTTTACCATGATGAATCCTACCTTTCTATGAGGCAATATGCTCACTGGCTGAAGTAATAGCTGGATTGTCAGGAAAGTTGCTAGAACAGACAGAGAGTCAGGTAGCTGTGACTGCAATTAAGGATGTCTAGCCTCGACAACCGGTTGCCACAACTTCAGTCACATTGGGACTAGAGTTCAGGCCTTAAAGGGACAATTTGTCCATGCTCATTTTTTGCATTGAGAGATTAGCCGGGCCAGTGACATTACGTCTCTTCGCATTCTGGACAATAAAAGAGCTTTGCTGTTAAGTACTATTACTAGAAGTTAGCACTACAAGTATGGAAGATATGAATCTAACCCTGATCCTCATGTGTAATTGTGTCTGTAAGTCCAATAATACACTTTTAAGTATTTGGTGCCGTCATATTGAGAGGCTGTGACCACAAATATGCATACTGACATGCTTCTGTCTCCATTAAGTGAATTATAAGCTTTTCAGCACTGAAGAGCTCAATTTCTATCTGCCATAATTCACAACCAACCCAAATTTCCATGTTATATGACTAAGATGATTGCTTTGGAGCTTTTTGTATTGCTATTTTTTGCCCCTTCTCATGTTTAGCATGTACCACAACACACTGCATCTGCATTCATAAAATAGTTTGAACGAGTCCTTATGTATTATAGCATATCTAGTATATTTAATAAAATTATTATTATTATTTATTATTATCATAGTGCCATTAATTCCATGGCACTTTACATATGGAAGAGTATACAAAGACAAGTACAAGGTATATGGACGACGTATGGCATACAGGTACAGAAGAAGAGAGGATGCTGTCTGCGAGGGCTCACAATCTAAGAATTGCAACCATTTGTTTTTCTTGAAAAATGTATGTACAGTACATTTCTAATGTTATATTTTTGCTACTGTACAGTTTAACATTTTATTGTATGTTGAAACCAACATTTTTAGTTTACATACAAATACATTACACAAGTAAAGTAGAATATATTTAATATATCAAGGCACTGGTGGACACAGATAGAAAAGGGCCCCTAACAATATGTGGGCCCTTTGCAGTCCAAATAACTCCTAATAATGCACAATTTCAACTTATTTGGAGGAAAGAGTGGACATCCTCACTTATTGGTCCCCTGTTAGAGGGGGCACATATCCTTCTCATCAGTTGTTGGACTGACAGAGTTATCTGATCCTACTATATAATCTTGGTAAGTTTAACCCTGTTTTCATAATCTTTCTCAGACTCCTGCCCGATTCTCCCCTTCCTTTCCCCATTACACCCGTTTTTACTTTATCTTTCTATACAAATTCACAGCTATATTCATATGAATTACCTTGATCTCACATAGGAGGTCTAAAAACCTATGTATGACAACATATATTACTGTATTATTAATTTGGACATTTTTATAGGTCAGTGAACCTTAAGAAGCAACCAAAAGAAAACACAAGGGTTCTTCAGATATTACTACATAGGTATAAAGCACCTCTTTTTGCATATAAAGATATATTGTGTATAATGTGGACTGGATTGTAGTCTTTGGAGCAGGCTAACATGAAAATTTGTTTATAATGTATAATTTATATACGGATTATACATATATATAGGTTTATGACGTACAGTATACCTCTTTAGAATAATTTATGTTTAGTTTTTTGCTTTATTGTTATGCCATGCATGGCATGTGTGATGTATAAACAGTGTACTTTGGTCATGTAAAAACAGTGTACTTATCTTTTTGTTTTGGTGATATACTTTGTAGATAAATATTGAAAAAAACATTGATAAAGACCCAGAACAGGTCGAAATGTCTGTTGTGTTACACATGATCTATGTAAAGCAATAAACTGAGCACATAAACGAAAAAATTTTTCAAGTCTCAACTAGTCGTTAATAATTTTTGATATATTGACAATTTTTTTCTGCGCACCCTTACTGATGAGCCACACTTCTCTTTAGATATTTAATAGTGTATATCAGACTGAACCATTTGGAAAACAGGGGAATAATAAAATGCGCTCAAATGTTAGGGTTGTGAGAAGCCACAACCGCTCTTTGCACCTTTGACAACTATAGATGTCAAACTTTCCCATGGTTTGCAGCAGTCCTCCCTCGATATGAATCCAGGATTGCAGATAGGGGAAAAGGGACTAATAGACGTGCTCCCGCTCCAAATAATTCCAAATTCAAAGGTTGTGTAAATTTATTAGGTGGCATTTATTCTATGCATTTCGGGGACGAGCCCCTTCCTCAGGAATACCACAAAAATGACACAGTAAAGAGATATATATCCCTGTCTTGCACCAATCAGATATTTATAGCTCAGTATTTGCTGAGTCAGAATGCTCTACGTGGCACACGTAGTATAAACAGTCCTCTAAAATCTAACAGAAGATTTCAGGATCAAATCGAAACATTAGACATACTTAAAAAATATTTTGATATTCAGCATCCATTGATTTAGTTGTAATAAGCTGGTCTTTTCAGTTTAATTGCGTATTAATATGGTACTAATAGTCATCTTAATTTTATAATGACATAAAAATATTTTTTAGCATTACTAAAATCTGCAATTTATTGTTCATTTCATGACGACATATGACAGATGACATGACGTCACAAACAGAGCCTCATTGTGGGATCTGACTCAGCAAACACTGATCTGTAAATATCTGATCAGTGCAAGATGGGGATGTACATCTCTTTACTGTGTCATTTTTGTGGTATTCCTGAAGAAGGGGCTCGCCCTCGAAATGCGTAGAATAAATACCACCTGATGATTTCACAAAACCTTTGCATTTTGAATTATTTGGAGCGGGAGCGTGTCCATTAGTCTCTTTTCTCCTGTCTGCAATCCTGTATTTAAATCTAAAATATTCACAATTACAATGCATGATTGAATGAAATAATATGAAGATTACTATACTGCAAAATCATTCACGATGATGATTTTGCTTCAGTGCTAAAACTTGGTCCCTTAATTTTGTATTTGCTTCATTAAAGTATAAATACTATTTTCAATTCCATGTCATAAATCAATATTACACATGAAAATAGTCAACTTTATAATATATCTTATTTCACAAATTAGCTTCTTTTCTCCTCCTGCACTGATCTTTCATTCTCAAAATTGACAAATCTTGAGTATGATTTGCCTTGAGTTAAAACAGTTTTTTATATTACCAAGATAGGAGATGTAAATTGTTTTTTCACAAGGTTCTCTGGTAGAAAGGAGGCTCAGAGATGAGGGGGCGGCGCTTCTCCTCCCCCCATCCCTCCTTTCTGCATAGAACTTGATAAAATTATTGATTTATGAAATAAATATTAAAACAACGGTAATGCTTTAACCCCTTCACGGCAAATGACAGTGCGAATTAACATGTGCCAGAGGGGATCGCGCCTTTCACGGCTCCCACACGTGATATGATCGTGGGCCACCGATGGGTTGTAATGACAGCTATGAGTCAGCTGATTTACCCTGTCACTGTCATGAATCATTTCCTGAGAACACTGACTGAGTACCGGTGTTTATAGGAGATGATCATTTGAGCAGTACAGAGCCATGCTGATAAACTAATCTACAACACAATAATAACATTTGTTAATTCCATAGTGCTTTAAAGACAACAGAAACACTGTCCCCATTGGGGTTCACAATCTAAATATATCTTTAGAGTGTGAGAGGAATCCAGAGGAAATCCACACAAACACAGGGAGAACATACAAATTTCTTGCAAATGTTGTTCTTGGTGGGACTTGAATTAAGGCCCCAGTGCTGCAAAGCCACAGTGCTAACCACTGAGCCACCATGCCACCCATGTGCACATGATCAAAAGTGGCAGATTCAAGTACCTTAAGGGGACTAGTAAAAACAATAAAAAGTTTTTTGTTTTTTTAAAAAAAGCTTTTAAAAATATTAAAAAACCCACAAAAGTACAAATCACCTCCCTTTTGCTTCATTTCACAACTTTGCAGTAGGATCAAAACGCCAAATATACATTAAAATGGTATAATTAAAAATATCAGCTCAGGATGCAAAAAATAAGCCCTCACACAGCCCCAGATCCCAATAAATGAGAATGTTATAGGTCACAGAAAATGGTGACATGTGCAATTTTTTGGGGGGACAAATTTCTGAATTTTTTTCAATGTTCATTCACATTGTCATTTACATTGTTTAGTATCTAAGAACTCATACCGACCAGGGGAATCATATTGTCAGGTTAGTTTTACCATATAGTTAACATGGTAAATAAAAAACACAAAAAAACATAGTAGAATTGTACTTTTGTTTACAATTTTACTGCACTTTTTTTCGTGTTTTCCAGTACACTATATAGTAAAATGAATGGTTTCATTCAAAAGTACAAATCATACTGCAAAAAACAAGCCCTCATGTGGCTGTATTGATGGAAAATAAAAAAGTTATGGCTCTTGCAAAAAGGGGAGGAAAAAAAAACAAAACTGGAAAATTAACCATGGGTGAACGGGTTGAATATGATCACTAACATTGATTGTCATAATGCAATTAATGTCATAATGCAATTAATATCATAATTGTATCTCCAACCTGATATTTATCAGAGGCAATGACAAACAACACTATTCGCTTGAGCTCATTTTACCTTTTTCATCATTGAAATTGTTGCACCAGGAAGGAAAAGTAGGATGATTTTCAAAATAAATCACAGGATCAATAGACATGTTGATGATAGGCATTAAAAAATAGGAAACAACATGTTTTAAGCATCTAGATTTATACAGTATTCAGTATGAGTGCCGGACATGTCGTCCATTGAGCACATCTGTAATGTCATTGGTCGTCAACTGTAAAGAGAGCTGCCAGCAGTGGATCTTGAGAATTTGCCAAGTACTTTCAGTGTGGTACAACCTTCCTCAAAGAAACATTAATAACCTCATTTACAGCAGCCAAGGCATGTAGGGTCCTGAATTTCTGCATATAACAACCATACTTAATGCTAAATAACTTGAGATGTTTTGAAAAATGTGTTTCCATTTTTAAACCATTTGCATATAAATAATACGCATATAAATAATATATCTACCGATCCACGGTTTTCCCTTTTTGGTGTAGCAATTTCAATGGTGAGGAGTGTGTAACCTTACAGTAATCAGGTAATATCTTTGTATAACAAATAATCTTTCCATAAAATGTATTACCACCCTCCCCCATAGTATTACAGACTGACATCTGTGCTTTTCCTTCTGCCCTCTCAGTTTTGTTTAATTTCTATATGAAGGTTAAACAGAAGGATAACGCTGTAAGTGGAATATTGCCAAAATTGAAAGCTGTGAACCTCCAGTCTGCGCAGATGTTTCAGATGTGGTGACTTAATAGCCAGAAACCCGGTCTTAATCAGAGATTGCACATAGCAATTAAATGTGGATATCCTGATGAATTTTGCATTTTGTGTCAAAATACAAAATCAGAGACATTTACAACATACAAACAATTATATAGCATATGACAGAATTTTTAGAGTAAAAACTAATGTTATAAATCATTCTCATGGGACTGATTACTTAAATGAGGTCTTCCGTTCTGTGTTAACAATGCGTGTTACATTGCTACTGAAAGATATTGTTTATTTGTTAAAGGTTATAATTCCTATCAATTTTCCAATTTCAGCATGTCAAAGCACCATCGACGAGTAGGGATGGGTGGACCTATAGAAGTTCAGGTTCTGTGATGGACTTCATGTAGCTAGACTTTATGTAAAGTTCTGTTCTGGACCCAAACTTGACTTGAACTTCACTGAAAGTAATTAATTGGGCAGTTTGGCTGTCTGCCCACATACAGCCAGCCTTAAACAAAGCACTTAAAGGGATCCTGTCACCTCCAAAACGCCTCCTAAGCTACCAAAACATGTCCCAGCAGCATATTATCACTAATCTCACACTCCTTTTGTCTCCTAAAAACATCCTGTGAAAGTGCATAAAAACGTTTTAATCCTCACTCATTAGTGATTATAATTAGCAGGGCCTATATTCTTTAGCGCTTATGGTGGCTTCACACCTGGCGACGTCGCTAGCGACATCGCCGAAAAAGTGACGTATCAGCGATGTCGCTAGCGACGTCGCGCTGTGTAAACAAGCGGTGCGATCGCGTTTTATCGCAGGTCGCAGGTTGACAGGTTTACGGGAAGAACCGTAAACCTGTCAACCTGCGACCTGCAATAAGGCTGGATCGCGCCATGTGACATCGCCAGAGCGATGTCGGCGGCGATCCAGCCTATACCGTAGCGTTGCTGCGGATCGCTCGCTGGGCTAAGCCCAGCCCAGCGAGCGATGTCACCGCCCGTATCGCTGCGGTGTCGCCGGCCGCAGCGATGCTGTGTGACAGCTGGCCAGCGATGTCGGAACCGAGCGGGCACCCGCGCATCGCTTCCGACATCGCTGGCCAGGTCGTGCTGTGTGACGGCACCATTAGGGCGTGTTGTTTTGCTGCCTGAATGATCCAGCCCTCTCTGTGCAGCTTCTGCTGTGATGTGGAGCTGAAGGCAGGACTAATGATTTGCATTCTATTAGTGACAGATAGGGGGAGGGCAAAGCCTGCACAAGCAAAGCAAACAGACAAAGAGAGGGTGGATCATTCCGGCTGCAAAACAACACGCCCTAAGGGCTAAAGAATATAGCCCCTGCTAATTATAATCACTAATGAGTAAGTATTAAAACGTTTTTATGCAGTTTCACAGGATGCTTTTAGGAGACAAAAGGAGTGTGAGATTAGTGATAATATGCTGCAGGGACATGTTTTGGTATCTTAGGAGGCATTCTGGAGGTGACAGGATCCCTTTAAGGCACCGTCACACGGCACAACATCGTCAACGACATCGCTGATACGTCACGGGTTTGGAGGCATACCAACGATGGCGTTGCAACCTCGTTGCGTGTGACTGTAGCAAGTTGCTATGATAAATCGTTGGATCGGAGTTGACAAGTTTACCAACAGCAACCTGATGCATTGTTCTGTGTGACACCACGATAACGAAGTCGGGGACGACTTTGCCCATTCACAGCAATGAGCAGTGATTGTTCGCGGGGTTTGCGAACGATACCTGCTCACAACATCGTGAGTTGTCCATGATATCTATACGTGTGACATCTCACCAGCGATGTTGAAATGATGTCTGCAACGACCGCGCGCCCCCGAGATTGTTGCCAACATCGTTTCAACATCGTGCGTGTAACGGTACCTTTACAGGGAACACTGAAAATTTTTGAAAAGTCTCTTTTCGGTACAAACACCATACTTTAACCCCTTTACCCGGGCGATTTTCTGTTTTTCAGTTATATTTTTCCCTCCCCTTCCACCAAGAGCCATAAAGTTTTTATTTTTCCGTCAATATAGACATATGAGGGCTTGTTTTTTTTGTGGGACGAGTTGTATTTTTGGATGAAATCATTTATTTTACCATATAGTGTACAGGAAAATGGAAAACAAAAATTCCAAGTGAAGAAAAAGAGCAAAAAAAATGCAATAACACATTTGTTTTGTGGGTCTTTATTCACATGTTCACTATGATAAAACTGACGTGTCAATATGATGCCTCAGGTCGATACAAGTTCATAGATACCAAACATGTATACAGCAGTAAATAAGAAAAAAAATTATTTCCAAACATGTATACTATAGGCCCAGTTAGACACATAGATAATTGTGCAGAGATTGTTCGCAGATCTCTGGTTGAAGTGAAATCATGGACATATTGTAACATTTGTACACGGCCACAAAATGGGACAATGTGTCCATGATTTCACTGCAACCAGAGATCTGCCAACAATCTCTGCACAATTATCTCTGTGTGTAACTGGGCCTTTTTACTTTTTTCTAAATTGTGAAAAAAAATTCTGAAGTTTTTAAAGAAAAAGAATTGCACTTTTGGTGCCATTTTCCGCGACCCATAGCATTCTCATTTGTCAGCGTATGACTTCGCATCAGAGGGAGGGACACAGCCAAGGACGTATATATATGTCCTTGCAGTGCAGTTATGCATTTATATATGTCCTTAGTTATGAAGGGGTTAAAGTTCAGTTTGCTCATCCCTACAGAGGTGGTCACCACTACAAGTGACCGCCGCTTTCAATAGCTCATAATGCTAATGTAGTGGCTGGGAGATTGTGCTGAAGTGACAAGAAGTACCATATTTTTCGGATTATAAAATGCACTTTCGTTCCCCCAAATTTTGGGGGACATTGGGGGGTGGTGTGCATTTTATAATCTGATAATGCACCGTGAGTGGCAGAGCCATATGGTAACCTCGTGTCTTTAGATGCCACCAGTCACCTCCCTGACAGTATGGTCGGACGCTGGTGCCACAACCACCCCCACTGTGGGTTGCAGGTGATTGAGTACCGGCATACAGACACCTGTGTTGCCTCTCAGGGAAGCTGGCAGCTGCTGCTAAGTGCAATGGGTATTTACCTGGTGAGTTTATGCACTTTCGTTCCCCCAAATTTTGGGGGAAATTGGGGGGGGGCATTTTATAATCTGATAATCTGAATCTACTTTACTGTAGGTGGGCCGGCTTTGTAGCAGTGTTCGGGGCCTGGCTGCTAGCTGCAGAGACAGCGGGAGGTCACGTGACCCCCGCTCATTATACTCATATAATAAGCACTGCATTCTGCTGTCAACCTCTCAGTGCTGAAGCTGTGCTGGGAGATGGATGGGGTGCGGCACATATCATGTAAGCCTGCACTCACCGTCCCCCCCCCGTTTTGGATATGCCCCCGTTACTCTATATGTCCCCATGCTGGCGCATAATACACAGCTGATAACCTACCATTCGCCGTTCCATGCTCACAGCTCGCAGCTTTCTTCCTGTATCTGTGCCCAGCATTTTCCGATCATGTGACTGGGGCCGACAGCAATGATATAATCGCAGTGGGCCCCGGTCATATGACCGAATACCGAGCAGCACAGGGACAGGAAGAAAGCGGCGAGCTGTGAGCATGGAGCTGCGGATGGTAAGTTATCAGCTGTTTATTATTTTACTGTGTGCATGCCAGCATGGGGACATATAGAGTGATGGGGGCATATCCAAAATGAAGGTGGTGAGTGCAGGACGGGGGGGCCATATCCAAGGTGGGGAGGTTATGTACCATCACTGGGGGCCATAGCCAGGAAAGGGGGCTATGTATCATCACTGGGGGCCAAAACCAGGATGGGGGGCTATGTGCCATCACTTGGGACCACATGGAGGATGGGGGGCAATGTACCATTATGCACTGTAACTGGGAGCTATGTACCATCATTAGAAGCTATGTACCATTACTAGGGGCCATATCCAGCATGGGGGGGCCATATAGCAGGATAGGAGGATATATACACCAGGATGGGGGATATATATACAAGGATGAGGGACATATATACTGATTGTAAGACAGACACTGGCATTATAAAATGGACCCCATTTAACATTAAAAAAATTATCTTTTCCTTCACCAAATTTAGGGGTGCATCTTACAATCAGGTGTGTCTTATAAAGCTAAAGATACGGTATGTAATGTCCATTGAGGTTAGCACTATTGATTGGGTTTAAATCCCACCAACCAAGGACACCATTTGAAACTAGGTTATATGTTGTGTGGGTTTCCTCCAGGTACTCCAGTGTCCTCTCCTTCCAAAGACATAATGTATTTTAGATTGTGAGCCACAATCAGGACAGTAATGATAATCTCTGTCAAGTGTAGCAGAATATGTTGGTGCTATATAAGCAATGCCTTTTTAATTTCACAATTTTTACGCATTTAAAAAATACTGAAAAACTTTGGGATATGTGCAGTACATGTGACATGGCAGACTAAAGATTTTATACCAAATATATCAAGTATATACCGTATTAGTACTTTATCAGTATTATTATTTATTGTTGGTGTAACTTTATGAGTACCGTATTTGTTTTTAGAAAGATGAGTTATATCATTTTTATTGGAATCAATTTGGAAAATGTAGGATATACATGTATGTATGTAATGAATATTGAATTCAGGAGGATCTTAGTGCACTTTTTTGTTATTGAAAAACTATGACCCCCTTTTAGCATAAAATATATTTGATTCAACCACAACTGATCTAAACATAGAAACAAAAACTTGCATACGGGTACTATTTTAGATTGCACAACACTTACAGGTTATAGTACACTTGAAGGGAACCTGGTATGTTAAGCATGTTGTCTGATCTGCCAGCATTGTGTTATAAAGCAGGGAGAGCTGATATTGATGAGCAATTTGGTAACAATGTTCTGAACATTTGACTTTTTTAGGCTCCATATCTCACGACCCACTACAACTTTGAGCATGAGACTGCCTTAATTTTACAGATAATCATCTTGGCTATCTCATACATAAATCTGACTTACAATTATTTAGTATATAATGATTTATGCAGATTCTTGTCATGTCACTATATTGTTATTGTTTTGTTCCTAGAAATGTACATTTTTATCACTTTGTTTAAAGTGCAATACAAAATAAAATAATATTGTGGTACCTCCACTTGGCATCTCCTTATGTCCTGCTGTATTTTGTATTTAAATATCTGAGTAAGTAATTTGTAATACTGTTTGATGAAGGAGCCTTGAGCTTTGAAAGCTTACAAATATAATTGTTTTTGGTTAGCCAATAAAGGTATCACTCCTATAATACTTTTCTCAATTTTTTGGGGGACTTTACATCCATATCACCATATCACTTTGTTAGTATTTTTTAAATCCACCTTTAGCATTCAACACTGCCTGAATCCTTATGAACATGCTCTCGATCAGATTCAAGCATCTCTTCTACAAGGTCCTGTGAGGCACCGCCGGCATGATCCCCATGGCCGGGGCGCATCACATGCAGGATCAGGGTATGATCCTGTTCACACTGGCCGGTTTGATAGTGGATGACTCTGTGTGAGCCTATCCTGTGCACAACGAGTTAAATGTGGTTGAGAGTGCTGTGAATCTGAAACAGTCATGAGACTAGTGAGCGGCTCATGAGATCGAGGGGGCCCTGAGAAAAGGGATGGGTGTTGATTGCTGACAGCCCAGGTGGGTGTGTCAGGTGGGTGTGTCCCGAGTAATAGCAGCCCAGCTGGATGAGTCAGTGTGGGAGTGGCAGGCACGATAAGAGCCTGCCAGCTGAGTGATTGAAAGATTCATTCTGAGACCAGAGATCATGCTGAGAGATTCATTCAGAGACTGGAGATCGTGCTGAGACCAGCCTGAGTGCAGAGCAGTACAAGGCTCTGTGTGCATGGAATAACGGGAGCATGCTAGCTCCATGCCAGTGCCTAGGTCCGGGGTCGTGGCAGCACCTGGATGGGGAAGCCATGGCTGAACCTGGTGGATACTGGTCTGGGCATGGGGTGAAACACGCCCGGGAAAGGAGCCCGTGGGGATGCCTGGTGGAACCTGTGACACAGGAAGCGAGACCCGGATCCGTGCCCAGTAAGAAAGCAGTTCTCAAATGCTTGTGTGAACTGTGCACCTGGTGTGTGAAATGTGCCAGGCGGGCATAGCCGCCCGAGGTCCGACTAGACAGTCAGTGAGGGACCTGTTTTAACTATATGTGTATGAGGGCTTAGGTAATTGCCCTGAATGAGAGACGATGGCCTATATGTAACAGCCATGTATAATGATGTGGAGAGAGAGTGACCCAGCTAGTATGGATGATATTGGAGGCGTTCCGTCCCTGTGGGACGAGAGGGAGGCTTGCCCTGCTGCTGCTTGCAGTGGGTACTTGTCCCTCAACCACAACCTCTAATGGTGTGGGTGTGCCTGTGGCCAGAGACAGGGGTCACGAAGGCTCCTAGAAGAGTAACCATGGCTGATCCGTTAGGGTGCTACTCAGACGCAGGGTACAGTCGTCGACCTGGAGACCTGCCATGAGAGAGATGGAGGTTTGGTGGCGACTGGTGGCCCGTACCGTGGTGAGTAGGTCATGGTGACGCATGGTTAGCCCGGATTCTACGGTTGACCAGGTCCCTGTTATTGTCATGGAGGAGCCACAGTCTATGGATGTATTATGATGGGCTGTGAGCGGATGTGTGGATGCATGGGATCCATGAATATTGTATGATGGATCACATGTGGTATGTAAGGTCCCGGTCAGGCAGGAATCCTGACTACGGGATATATATACGAAGTCATCAGGCTGGGTGACTAAAGCCAGGCAGCAGGTACCGCCATTGGGACCCACAGGGCCCGTTGAAGGGTAGATAGTGAAGGTCAGAATCAGGGGTTAGAAGGGTTCCTAGAGTGGGGAAACTGTGGTTGAACCAGGTGGGCGCTGACCTGGACGTGGGGTGAAACACGTCCAGGAAGGAACCCCTTGGCGAGGCATGGCGTACCCGTGACTCAGGTTGCTCAATCCCTGTTCTGAACCCAGAGGAATCATCGTGGATAAATATACATATGGTGAACTGATAAATGTATGTATTAAGTGTATATAGGCCGGAGGCCGTAGCCACCACGGGAGCTGTTAGTAGAGCTCCAATGGGGACAGAGAGATGGTTACAGGTCCGGGTTACGATAAGACGTTATGTGCAATAAGTGTTATGTAATGTTATATGTAAATGTATGGTGTATTTATGTAAAGTGTTTATAATCAATGTGCAATGTGTCAAACATGCTACCCGGGTTATGTTATTAATATGTGAAAATAAACGGGTAGACATTGGTTAAATTATAAACACGTGTTTTTGTCGTTATGCAAGCGGGTTCACCGGGTGCTACCTCACAGTCCCAATGTTGGTGCCATACAGGTTGACTCACTTGGGTATGTATACAACTTTTTCTGCAACTCTACCCACAAGTGTTTGATTGGATTAAGGTCTGGGGACAGTGGGCGTAAATCCAGGACCTCTACTTCATTGTCATTGAACCATTTCTTCTGCAACCTCGACGTATGTTTTGGGTTGTTGTCCTGCTCAAATACTTTGTTGTCCTTTTCCATAGTACTCAAGTGCACAAAGTAACATGTCTTGTACTTGATACTGACATATAGGTTAGCATTAAGTCCACCATCATTCCTTGTCATGTATCCAACACTTTTGGCTGTGAAATAAGCCAATATCGTATGGTTTTCTCTTCTGAACATGACAGTTCTTTCAATTTGTCAATCTATTAGCCCCTTTTTCCTTTGTTTCTTCCAGACCCAATTGCACCCATCAGAGCCTACCTAGTCTATTGAGTTTCACTCCAAATGACCTATTTCCAATCTTCTATCGTCCACTTTTTCACAAACTTGAGATGATGCTTCCTATGACGATACTGAAGTTGAACAAAAACAATGGGCAGTGCTCCAATGATCCGCGCTGCTGTAGGGAAACCAGGACCACAAAAGGTCTGATGCAATGATGTGTTTATTTCCGACGCATTTCGGAGCTCACTTTGCTCCTTCTTCAGGGATTCAATCCTGAAGTTGAGGATTTGTCACTTTTTTTTGGCCACCTTTCCAAACTTGTGTAACGTGTATGGTGCTTGCATGGACGTCTGTGATCTCTATTTTGAAGCATAAGAGCCACCTCCACTGCCGTGATTATCGCGTCAGAAGTGATAGGAACTTATCATGAGCCTATTTGTGACTCCTATATTTTTGCCTGCATGGCCACCTCTTGGCTTTTAAATACAACTTCATTTCATATTCTTCCAAATTTCCAAATGACAGGGCACTCACATGATGCAGTTTGGCAATTTTCTTGGCCAAGTGACTGCTATCGATGAACTTGATGATAAGGTTTCTCTTTTCTTAAGAAATTTTTTTCATGGCTGCTCCTCGATTTGAATCAGTGACCCTTTGCTTGGCTATCAACCTAATAACACGCTGAGCTATTAGGGAATATAATAATAGTAATAATCTTTATTTTTATCGCACCAACATATTCTGCAGCGCTTTACAATTCAAATGTTCATATTCAGTCAGTAATAGGTAGTGCAATATAACTTAAGCAAAAATAAAGATGACCCAGCTTGTAAGAGTTTAAAATCTACACTGAGGTGGAGGCGAGACAAGGAAGTGCAGGTATTAATTTACTATGATGGTTCAGCCATTTTGAGGCAATGGGGGTTAGATAAAAGGCTGCATGAGCCAGGTACCAGGCAATGTTTGTAGCGCTTTTTGCGTGCAGTGGAGGGTTTGATGGAGAATTATTTTCAAATAATTTATGAATGGGTTATAAATAAAAAGATGTAGATTAGGGAATGTGATAGTCCTCCCATCATAGACCCTGCTGTGCTGGTGCCAAGCTACAGTCCCTACATGCGTTTTGACATTATGCCTTTTTCTTCACCCCCATAACGCCAAAACATGTGTAGGAACTGGAACTTGGCACCATCACAGCGGGGTCCATAATGGCCACAGGTAACAACATCTTTTCACCTATGTAGCTATCATTCCCAGGTCTAACTTACCTTTTTCCTCCACTTCCCCTTATTTACAAGATCATAAAAAAGATCAAAACGGAGGGAGTCGTGGTCATTCTAATCACCCCAGACTGGCCCACACGGGTCTGGTACGCAGAACTAATCCAGCAACTAGTGGACGTCCTCTGGCAATGTCCAGACGGTCCAGACCTTCTGTCTCAGGGTCCACTCTTCCACTAGGATGCCCAGTCTCTAAATATGACAGCCTGGCTATTGAATCCAAGATTCTAACAGATGCCGTTTATCCCTTCAGGTTGTTCATACTCTGATCTGCACCAGGAAGCCATTCTCTTCCCGGGTTTATTACTGTACATGGAGAGCCAAATTTAAGTGGTGTGAGCACTCCTCCATTTCCCTAATGACGTTCTCTACTCCGTTGATCCTCGCCTTCCTATAATCAGGCCTGGAAGCCAGGTTGTCACCCAGTATGATTAAGGGACAGGTCTCAGCATGATCCATATGCTTCCAAAGGCCCTTAATCTCTCGCCGTCAAATCAAATAATTTCTTCAAGGAGTCGACTACCTTGCTCCCTCATTCTGGCCTCCATTAGACCCATGGGATCTCCATCTAGTCCTAGGAGTCCTACCGGAGCCCCCTTTCAACTCATTCATGAAATATCTCTTTCGCTGCTTTCATGAAAGGTTTCCATCCTAGTCACCATCACCTCCATTAGGAGAGTAGCCAAATTGGCAGCACTATCTTGTTGTTCCTTGTTTCTAACACTCCACCAGGACAAAGCAGTTCTCTATCCTTCACCTTACTTTCTTCTGAAGGAGGTATCTTCATTTCATATCAATGAGGATATTGTTCTTTTGTCCATTTGTCCAAATCCGTCTCATCCCCTGGAATGTTTGTTACACAAGTTGGACCTTGTCAGGTCAGGAATCTGTGCTAGTATCTCTCTCTAACAGATCCTTTCAGGAAGTTGAATGCACTCTTTCTCATTCCCAAGGGCAGTAGAAAGGGACTCCCAGCTTTAATATCTACCATTGCCCACTGGATCCAGTCAAATATAATGAAGGCCTACTGAATTAAGGGCCCTTCCCCTTCCCCGAGGAGTTAAGGCCCATTCCACTCAAGCGGTCAGTCACCTGGGCAGCATGCCATCAGTCTTCTACCTCTCAAACATGCAAGGCGGCCACGTGGACCTACCTCCACACGTTCTCTAAGTTCTATAAGGTACATATCTTTGCCTCAGTAGACATCAATCTTGGCAGGAAGGTTCTGCAAGCTGTAGTAGGCCATCTCTATTTTCTTATATTTCTTAACTAATTCACACCATTAAAAGTAGTCATGCACAAATCCGCTGATGTTCGGATTCGGCAGACCCAACCGGACTTTTTTTAAGGTCCAGGTTTAGGATCGGATTTGACCCGAACTTGAGTCTGTACCCCGAACCCATACTTTAAAGTTCTAAAATGGAGGCTTGGGGGCTGTAAAAAGAAGCAAAATGGTGATTAAAAATTAGCTCATTCTGTGTGCTTGTACTTACAGGACTGCTCATTAACATCCTGGTTATCCACTTCACAGTGCATGCTAGAATGTATGGGCTGTTTCCAGGTTATTGCACTGGCTCCAACAGCCAATCCCAGATGCCCACACTCTGTGACAGCATCTATGATTGGCTGCTGTGCCAATTACCCATTGTGCCATTGTCTGTGATTGGCTGCCATAGGCAACGAACCTGAAGTCATAGTGGTGTAAAAATAAATAATAAAAATAATTAAAAATTCTATTTTTGCCTGTGTCTGTGGTTTTTTTTTTAAACTATTTCCTCACAGGATTGACAATAGGCGGGTCTCATAGAGGCATGACATTATCAATCTGGGCCTAATTAAAAGCTGTCATTACTCAGCTAAAGATAGTCACAGGGCTGGCTCACAACCTTAAGGGTGCACAGAATTAATAGTCAATAATAGTAAGTGATCTGGCACACCAAAAAAGAATCCAAGAATGCTATAGTAGAGATTCGTATTCTTTATTAGTGAATCTTCAGACAAGTGATGTTTACTTTTTCATCAAATAATATGTATCATAGTCAGACGTTTCGACCTTAGTCTTCTTCACATGACATACTGATTATATAGAAGAAAAGAAAACAAACAATATCGTGTTTACACATAATGAATAAATAATCATGTTATATCATCACAAACAAAGATTACCAAACTTACAAGATAAATTACAGAAAGACAAATTGCATACAAGAACATCTCAGTAACCTGAACAATCAGTGAAAAATCAGAAAAAGGACATCACATCATCCATTTATGTGGAGGGAAATGACACACTGTATATAACAAGATATGATATATGTGCAATACCTTATTATAGTGCTGCATTGTTACGCGATGTTACAGCGAAAGCACCACACACTTGTCTATAATAGAACAATAATCAGGTTAATGATACACAAGTAGGGGTGCAAATTATCACCAAAACAAAAAAAGGACTATGTTATACTTGGAAACTGGCATATCAGGCCTATTGGGTTCAAATATATTACTAACTAAAACTAAATGGGAGTCATATACTCTCAATATGAATAACCTCAGAAGCAGGAACAAAAAGATTCCCAACAAACTCATACAGTCATGTATTTGAGAACATCTCCACGGTATGGAAATAATGAAAAACATGTAGATTACCTGTTCACTTAACAGGAATTGATAAGCCAATCCTGTCCAAATATCATGTCTATAAAGGGATATACTGTGATAAAAAGAAAACAAAACCCATTATTTCCCATTATTAGGTACAATATTCAAACAATGTCCTATATAAATCCTCACATAGTCATAAAAATAAAGTACCTGTGATAATCAGGGGTTAAGCTTACACCCCTAGGGTTATATAGGAAATGCCACTGCTATATGGGATAAAGATACAACTACATAAGTTACCAGTAACACAGGTTGTTACTAAATCACAAATCAGTGGGGCGCATACCTGCTGAAAAGAGATAACAGGAAGACCAGAAACCTATAGCAAAATAAGAAACAAGAAGCTCCATAAACATGAAATGCCACTAATGGCCCAAAAACTGCACCATTCTATCATTGGCACCAACGTCCGTACTTACTGGTTTTGCACATGTAACAGCGTTGGCGGGGTGTGCGCCGCCATGTCAGTGTGGCCGTATATGTAGGAAGTGAAGGATAGACACTTCCCCTGCTTCCTCCGGCCGGAACGCAGGTGTGTCCTGGTGGAACGCAAGCTTCTTGTTTCTTATTTTGCTATAGGTTTCTGGTCTTCTGTTATCTCTTTTCAGCAGGTATGCGCCCCATTGATTTGTGATTTAGTGACAACCTGTGTTACTGGTAACTTATGTACGGTAGTTGTATCTTTATCCCATATAGCAGTGGCATTTCCTATATAACCCTAGGGGTGTAAGCTTAACCCCTGATTATCACAGGTACTTTATTTTTATGACTATGTGAGGATTTATATAGGACATTGTTTGAATATTGTACCTAATAATGGGAAATAATGGGTTTTGTTTTCTTTTTATCACAGTATATCCCTTTATAGACATGATATTTGGACAGGATTGGCTTATCAATTCCTGTTAAGTGAACAGGTAATCTACATGTTTTTCATTATTTCCATACCGTGGAGATGTTCTCAAATACATGACTGTATGAGTTTGTTGGGAATCTTTTTGTTCCTGCTTCTGAGGTTATTCATATTGAGAGTATATGACTCCCATTTAGTTTTAGTTAGTAATATATTTGAACCCAATAGGCCTGATATGCCAGTTTCCAAGTATAACATAGTCCTTTTTTTGTTTTGGTGATAATTTGCACCCCTACTTGTGTATCATTAACCTGATTATTGTTCTATTATAGACAAGTGTGTGGTGCTTTCGCTGTAACATCGCGTAACAATGCAGCACTATAATAAGGTATTGCACATATATCATATCTTGTTATATACAGTGTGTCATTTCCCTCCACATAAATGGATGATGTGATGTCCTTTTTCTGATTTTTCACTGATTGTTCAGGTTACTGAGATGTTCTTGTATGCAATTTGTCTTTCTGTAATTTATCTTGTAAGTTTGGTAATCTTTGTTTGTGATGATATAACATGATTATTTATTCATTATGCGTAAACACGATATTGTTTGTTTTCTTTTCTTCTATATAATCAGTATGTCATGTGAAGAAGACTAAGGTCGAAACGTCTGACTATGATACATATTATTTGATGAAAAAGTAAACATCACTTGTCTGAAGATTCACTAATAAAGAATACGAATCTCTACTATAGCATTCTTGGATTCTTTTTTGGTGTGCCAGATCACTTACTATTATTGTCATTACTCAGCTGTCATTAACCCCTTCTATAATCCAGATGCCACCACACCAGGGCATCGGGAAGAGTCAGGTAAAGCGACAAAAATTGGTGCTTCTAATGAATGTGTCAACTTATGGGGCAGCTGTGGGCTGCTATTCTTTATCCTGGGGGGGCCCAATAACTATGGGCCTCACCATGCTGAGAACACCAGCCCCAGCTGCCTGGCTTTTACCTTGACTGGAAATCAAGAAAAGGGTGAAGCCAATGCATTTTTATGTTATTTATTTAAATAATTAAAAAAATAATAATGGGCTTCACTGCATTTTGATTGCTAGCCAAGGTAAAGCCAGACAGCTCTGGGTGGTATCCCATAGCTGTCCACTTTATCTGCACTGAGAATTAAAAAAACAGTGAAGATCTACATAATTTTCTTAAAATTATTTATTTATTTTTACACTACTATGATGTCAGGTTCTTTGCATATGGCAATCAACAGACGACGGCACAATGGGTGAGGGGAGCAAAAGCAAATTACAGACGCTGTCACAAAAAGTGGGCGTCTGTGAATGGCTGTTCAAGCCAGTGCAGTAACCTGGAAACAGCCCATGCATTCTAGCATCTATCGTGCAGTGAATAACCAGGAAGTTAATGCGCAGCCCGGAAGTGCAAGCGTGTGGTCCCGGTAAGTAATTGCGCTGATGTTTAATCAATGTTTTGTTTCTTTTTACAGCCCTCCAAGCCCCCGAACTCACAGAGTAACACAGACTTCTCAGGGAAGTCCATATTCGAGGTCTGTGCCCGAGTACTAGGTGTTTGGTACAGACCCCGAATTTTATAGTTTGGGTTTGCCAATCCCTAATTATAAGCTCAGGTGTAAGTAATTATTGTAATATATGTAAAATATTAATGATAAGGGCAGAAAGTCTTAATGTATATCCATACATATATATAATATACTGTATATATGTGATAGCCATATGGAGATTTTTTTTTTTTTACACATTATTAGATATTGAAATATTTTACGAGTGCTGTATTGTCTTATTTCAAACGGGATATCTACTAAGTAATGATTTTTTCTATGGTGATACTATAATCTATTTGGCCCTAGTAATGACTTGACATTCTTGGGGTTGGAAACTCAGAACTGTCATGTGCCTCAATGGTGTCTTGGGAAAAACTACTCCTAAGATTGTGCACAAGCATGTTATGATACTCCAGCATGTACACGTCCCTTTCCATGGTGGCAAGCAACGGGCAAAATTTAATTTTGTGATGTGGATCTGAAAGAGAGGCAACCTAGTATTCAGCACTGTTTCTAATCCTAACAATACGGGCATTATGTTACAGATAGTAGAGCAAGAAGTCACTCACGACTCGGGCTCTTCCATGAGTTACAAGTAACAGTAACACCCCTCACACCAACCACGGACAACAGAGAGGCTATCAATCTCTTCTTTATCTCCTAACTGTTGACTGCCCATCGCCTCTTCTTTCTCGTCCTCCTCCATTTGTTCTTTGGCTCCTGCAAGTTCACTAGCAGTTATTCTAATACCACGAGCCCCCCCTTGATAGTCTGGACCTTAGAGATCTTGGTATCCCTTCTGCATCCTTCTCTGCTTTTTCCTCTTCCCCTGGGAACATCACCTTCTCTCGCAGACTATTCAAACTCTGCTCCAGCATGTAGATGACCGGAATAGTGATGCTGATAATGGCATCTTCAACGCTAACCATCTTAATAGCTATTTCAAAGCTGTGCAGAGGGGTGCTGAGGTTCTTGATCTGTGCCCACTCTGCAAACATGATTTGCACCATCTTTGGCTCGCTTTGACTCACTCTATGCATCATGACATACTGTGCCAGGGTTATTCGCTGCTGCCAGTCGCTAAAACATGTGCAGAGTGGAATTTTACCATGTCAGCACATCGCATATCAGCTGATTAACCGGTTGTCCGAAAGACCTCTATAGTGATGCTAGTTGGTGAGCTGCGGGGTGTGAATAACAAAGCACACAGTGACCATGCCTTCTGCAGCAGCTTATCCAGGCCAGCATAGTGGGGCAGAAATTGCTGTACAACCAGGTAGAGAACGTGAGTCATGTAAGCCATGTGTTTGAGTTTGCCCTAGCATATGGCCATGAACAGGTTTGTGCCATTATTGCATACGGCCTTCCATGGCTAAAGATTCAGTGGAGACAGCAACTGGTCAAACTCTTCAGCCGTTTGATTGCAGTCTCCAAGGTATTATAATTTCAAGACGGTCTGATTGCGCTATTGCCTGACTGCCTGATTGCGCAATATGAAGGGGGGAATTCTCTCTGGACTGTTGGAACATTAAGGGAGAGATTGAGGGTGCAACTAGAGGCCCTAGAGGAGGTGGAAGAGGCAGAAACTGTGGATGAAGCAGTAGATACAGAGATTTGTGCCAAACGTCTTGGGGATTTCAAGACTTGTGGAGCAGCCTCTTCTCCACCTGGTCCTGCAGCTACCAGAGTCAATCAGTGCCCAATCAGTGAGATGTAACGCCCCTGGGCATGTTTGCTTGTCCAGGTGTCAGTGGTGAAATGCACCCTGTAAGATACAAGGTTTTTCAAGGAATGGGTGATGTTGTCTGCGACATGCTGCTGTAGCACAAGTGTGTCACCTGGGGCAATGGGGACTCGGGTATCCTGGCCCTTTTCCGCTGTGGTCGGGGGTGATGTCACTAGTGGCCAGCCCGGACCCATGGCCCCGGAGACCGAAATTTAAAAAAAAGGGGTATATATACAGGGGAATAAAGTTTATAATGTAGTTCTCGTGACGCCACCCGCAGCTTCTAATTATTGAGCAGCAGCACCGCTTCAGTCCTCCGGAGGGTGATGGTATAGCAGCTTTGATGATACAGCTCCCTGCAGGTGGAGCTAACCCCCCGGGGCAGGGATGCACTGGTGCTGGTAGGGGTGCTGGCAATGTATGGATGGACGAGCCGGGGCCTGGCCGGATGACAGGGGTGCGGGGAAGGAACTGACACACACACCGCTGGTCGCTCTTTACCTTTTTACTGGTGTTGAAGCAGGTAAATCGTCCAGAGTACCACCGGGTGTTCAGGATGCACTTCTGGGTCTCCACAGCGAGTGGGTATAAAGCCTCCTCTTTACTTTCCCCGTGTGTGTGTGTGTGTGTGAAACCCCCGCCTGTGTAGAACTTGGCTAACCTCCTCTGCTCTCTAGTTCTCTTCCTCTGCTGTCGTCGGGATACCCTCTGTTGACTACCGCTGATTCTCTCCTCGCGGTGCCTGGCTCCCTGGTATGTGACTGCACAGGGATCCGGGAGACTGGAGTCTCCACGGTTTTCTGGTGTTCTCCACTGGGCCTGGTGCACTCCAGCGGATGTGGACTCCGGTGTCCGGTGGTTGCTCGGGGGTGAACCTAACACTGGCTCTACAGTCCCCCACTGTTCTGCCTCTTCTCCTTGCCTCTCGACCCCACTCTTGGACCTTGCATGGCTACCGGAGACTGGTCAGGGTGACTGGCTCGGGCCTAACGCGACACCGAACACCAGCACTTCTTTGATGCTCTTGTAGTGCCTGCCACACTCTGTCTAACTCTGCCTCCAGCACCCAGCACCAGTATTTATAGGGGATTCTGCCTAAAAGCAGCAGGTTGAGCTTGCCCTATGGTGCTGGGGTGGAAGGTGTTGCATGTAGCTGTGTACCCGCTGTGGAAACCCATCCATGCTGCGGGTGAGTCTGTGAGTACCTGTGGTTAGCAGTGCGCCACACAAGCACAGGTTTCTTAGAAATTAATGGTATCTGGGCAACTAGTAATAGGGGACTGCAATGGCCATCAGCTT
The DNA here is from genome assembly GCA_033576535.1 of Allobates femoralis. Taxonomy (NCBI): domain Eukaryota; kingdom Metazoa; phylum Chordata; class Amphibia; order Anura; family Aromobatidae; genus Allobates; species Allobates femoralis. Next base: position 489,045,886 of record JARQOC010000003.1, read on the forward strand.
TCAGAAACCAACTATATCCACCAGGTGGGAAGGCACCATTTCCATGGCCAACAGATTGGAGATGGTGACGTTCAAACTCTTAGCTCTGGGATGTATCGGAGAAAATGATCCTTTACAGGACCACAACTACGGGACCCAGGACTGGCTGCTGTGCTGAGAGAGGATGTAGTTGGGTGTACAAGATAAACTGCTGGACTGTGAGGGAAGTGCAGGCGGAGATGTTATGATGGATTGACAAAGATGTGCTATGTTTGGTGTCTGAGAACGTTCAAGAAACAGCAGGCATGTCCACTTCCACAACAGCTGACGGGCTCTCCCTCACCCCAACTGTAAGATACAAAGAGGGGAGCGCACATAGGGCGGTAAAAGAGGGACACCAAGGATTTCCCTATACAGATCCACTCACCTTGGGAAGTTGTGAGGGTCACAACTACCTGAACACACTTGGCCGCTGCAGAACCCGTGAAGAATGCAAAGGATTAAGCCCTGATGAGGTAGCCTGTAGGTTACGAAACACGGAGGCAAACTGTGTGCGGTGTGTGGTGTATGAATAAAAGGACTCTTCATTATCCAGTCTCCTGTGGTCAGTGCGGAAAAGTTCACCTCAACTGTAGTCAGTAAACAAGTGGAAGTTGTGCGCCAGAGACCTGTGTGACAACACCTGCCATGGCGATGGAGGAGGAAGAAGCAGCAGATGTGATTTATGTGACAAACGGTGTTCAGTAAGGCCCGCTAGGTGATGTTTTAGCACAGTAACTTTGCCAAAGTAACATTTATTGCTGGGCAATGTGCCAGTTCATGCATGTAATAGTCAAATTATTGGATTTTTGTCTCTACTAAGTTGTCTTGCAAACTTGGCAAATAACATGAGTTGTCATCCTTTGCAGTCTCAAAAATGGCCCAGGCTGTACAAGCCTTGCTGACTATGGAATATACAAACCCTATTATGCTGCTGGCCAGAGTCAGAGTTGTGGCTGAGTATGCAGTGAATGTCATGGGTGCAGCACTCACTGTGTGGGAAGCTGAAACCCAACCTCCTCATCTTCCTCCTCCACCTCCTCTGCTGAGCTACTCAGGTGCATGACTCTGGGTCGATTTCAAGTGGGATCTCGAACCTCATCATCTCTCTATTGTTTCATTTGTGGCCCTGAGATTCACCCTCCTCCTTTTCCTGCACTGAATACACAGTACAGTCCATGTGCATTTCATATAAGTCTCATCATCATCACCTCAACGTCATGGGTTTCACGTATGGTAATGAAGGTTTGGATTTTGCTCGAACCCCACTTCGTCCAGCATTGGTGCAGATGCTTTCCTCCTCTTGAATGTAGGAATCTTTTCAGCAGACCTCTGATGCCCGTGAAATAAAATGTTTAAACAGCACTATAAACTCGCCCATCTGTGAGCAGGATATGACACAATATCGGTAATCACATCAGGTTTGACAAAATACAGGATTGAGTTATAGGGAGATACCCGAGAGTGGGGGATGAGAGCAGGTACGGGAAGTAATAGTGCTCCTTCACCACAATATTTCACATATATATGATTGTTAGCCCAATTTAGGGTAGACAGTGTTATGGGTAACCAAATCTATGTCAAGGGACCTATTATGAAGCACAAATCATAGGGCCACAGAATGATTGATAGTGCTGGGTGTGTTAAATATGATTAAATACTGGCCTCAGCAGCTGGAATAAACAATGTTTATAAGTGAAACAGATACCAATATCTCACGCAAGTGAAGTCTGCAGAGGCAAAGACAATTATAGAGAAAATTTCACATATTATAAGTATACCCAAGATTCCGCAAATCATCCAATGAGTAATGCTATGAGTCGTTTAGTAGTCCCAAACACAGTGGTCCCTAGAGGTGGTTACACATGGATGATAACAAAAGTCTTAACCATCAGCTAACTAACCGTATAATTTATACAAAGACCACCCATATATATTGAGTACTCCCTATTGTTTACATATAGTCAAAACAGTGTAGGGCACCGTGTCCACTGACAGTGGAAAATAAAGTGCATATTACCAGTCCGTGAATTGTCCGAGGTGTCAGTCCGAGGTATGTAGCGAGGTGACTGCAGCTATTTTGACAGTATGTAAACAATAGGGAGTACTCAAGATATATGGGTGGTCTTTGTATCAATTATACGGTTAGTTAGCTGATGGTTAAGACTTTTGTTATCATCCATGTGTTTTACTTATAAACATTGTTTATTCCAGCTGCTGAGGCCAGTATTTAATCATATTTAACACACCCAGCACTATCAATCATTCTGTGGCCCTATGATTTCTGCTTAATAATAGGTCCCTTGACATAGATCTGGTTACCCAAAACACTGTCTACCCTAAATGAGGCTAACAAGCACATATATGTGAAATATTGTGGTGAAGGAGCACTAGTACCTCCCATACCTGCTCTCATCCCCCACCCTCGGGTTTCTCCCCGCAACTCAATCCTGTATTTTGTCAAACCTGTTGTGATCACCGATATTGTGTCATATCCTGCTCATATTTTGTCAATAGTGTATTCTGTACATATGTTCAGCGGTGTGTTCTGCATTGGCACCCTATGGTTTTAAATGTTTTTAATCTTGTTTGGTCTCTTGCACTAATAAAGTTATAATTCTCACTATACTACTACTCGAGTGTGTTGCTCCCTCAATGTGCCATGTCTTCTCTCCGCCATGCATATCTGTCCCCTTGGCACGGTGAGCGACCCCTCCTTCCCCTGATATAATTCAGATCATTGCAATGCACCCAGTTTTCTGTTAAAACATGGTGGAAAACATGGATAATTGGGATGTTAAGGAGGAGAGGTTACTTGATGCAGTGCTTGCCATCCACTGTATCAAATACTATTTCTGGGCCTCACTACACATTATACTACAGTGCTACTGCCAAAGAGAGTGGAGTAGTCAGTCCAGTAAAAGAAGTTGTCACTTGTCTTTGGATTGGAAGAGAAGGTGTTTGTTCAGTACAACTTTCAGTAACATTACCAGTAGCACCTACCCCATGTACATCCTGAACACAAAGCCTATTCTCCCTTACACCACATTTATTCTCCTTTCCACCACGACCTTGGAATTTCCCAATCATATTTAATACACATACAGTAGATTTGGCAATAACTTGCTTGAAGACAAAAATAAGGTTATTTGAGAACAGGTAGATTTGAAAATGAATTTTTTTTAGGCCAAAAAGGTTATGTTAGGGGAACCACAAACATTTGGCAATCATTTGTTTGAGGCCAAAAAAGTAGTTTGAGAACAGACAGAGATTTGACAATTACTTTTTTTAGGCCAAATAAGACCTGTTAGGGAAACAACAAAGGTTTGGCAATTACTTGTCCTTTGCAAGAAAACGCATGTTTGGGAACGCAAACAGATTTGACAATCACTTGTTTGAGGACAAAAATGAGGTTATTTGAGAACCAACAGAGATTTGACAATTACTTTTTTATGCCAAAAAAGAATTGTAAGGGGAACCACAAAGATTTGGCAATCACTTGTTTGAGGTAAAACAAAAACGTTATTTGAGAACAGACAGAGATTTGACAATTACTTTTTTTAGGCCAAATAAGACCTGTTAGGGAAACAACAAAGGTTTGACAATTACTTGTCCTTTGCAAGAAAACGCATGTTTGGGAACGCAAACAGATTTGACAATCACTTGTTTGAGGACAAAAATGAGGTTATTTGAGAACCAACAGAGATTTGACAATTACTTTTTTTAGGCCAAAAAAGAATTGTAAGGGGAACCACAAAGATTTGGCAATCACTTGTTTGAGGTAAAACAAAAACGTTATTTGAGAACAGACATAGATTTGGCAATAATAATGGGTATGACCAGGCTCGACCAAAGGAAGGTGCTCTGAGGAAAAATTATACTAACAACAAGTAGTGTTAGCCTCGGCACACTTGATTATGAAAAAGGTAGTCTGAGAAAAAATTCCTTTTTGTTGTTTATTGTGCAAGGAAGAATTTACAGTCACACGTTTCGGCTCAACACGAGCCTTCCTCAGCGAGTAGTTTACTAAATTAATACATAAACATCAATATTTTGACAAGGAAATCAAAACGCAAGTATAATGACAAGTTAACTTCACTGGTGTCATTCCACTTGGTGACTAAGAAAAAGTCCTCCTACCCACAAGACACTGGACACAAGGTACTGTTGCCCACACAGACTTACCGGTCTATCTCTCTTAACCATCTTATTCATTGCCTGCTGTTCCTTTCCCCTGCAGGGCGGGAGTCATGTACCAGCCATGATATTTGGGTATGTGACTTCACTCATTTCTCTACTTTTGTTTTACTTTTTATCTACACCTTCAATTCATTTTATTTTGTCTCTCTCTCCAGTGGTTTCCTCAAGTAGTTAAACCCTAATCCCCTGTCTCAAAGGCAATTGCCTGAAAGCACCCAGGTAATGCCTTATGTCCCAGAATACTATAACTCCACCTATACATGTATTCTTTCTATAGAACACAGAACATTATCTACTAGAGATTAGCCTAACTAGGGTTCCTGTATAAACATATTCACAATGCTGTACTAATTTCTACAGCATAGAATCATACAGGTATATAATACTTAGCAATTTTGGACAATACACCTACCCATCATTTAAATATGTACAACATGGGCCACTAGGGCTTCAGAACTATTAACACTACACCTCCTAGATCATACTGGGCATGTTATATGTCTAGTCCTACTAGGATCCACCTGACCTACATAGTAATCTGACCCTTTCTATGATCCCATATAGGTGCAACACAACTACTTATACCACTAAGTCCATTCTAAATCCCATCCTTGAAGGATAAAGATATTTTTTTTACATAATACCTCACTTAGATTTAATATTGCACACTCAGTAAGCTGTCTCTTCATCTCTAACCCTCTCCTATCTGTCAAGCTGCCCTTTCTTCATAGCCTTGTTTTTCCTCCCGTCTCCTCCCAACTTTCCTCAACCCCCTTTTCCTTCATTCTTTCTCGTTACCTCACATAGGCTAGGGTCACACATAGCAATCCGTTTTTGGAAGTGCTTTCCATGACCAATCCATTTTTTTATTGGGTGCTTTTTGAGCCTCCTGTGCCTCTGAACGTTTTTGGACTTAGTCATTTTTTGCCAAAAAAATGCTAAAAAAACGGATCCATTTTTTTAAGGCACCAAAAAAAAAAACAGATCCGTTTTTCCATGGGGCCCAATGTTAAAAAAATGGATCCGTTTTAAAACGGCCCCCAAAAACGTTGGGAGCAACATTTTTGGGTAAAAAACATTCCTAGCAATGTTTTTAGATGCAGAAAAAAACGGATAGGGTGTTTATTACATACTAGATGGTGGCCCGATTCTAACGCATCGTGTATTCTAGAATATGTATGTAGTTGACATACTGTGACTGACAGAACTTGTTAAGTCAACGTGAGTGAACTACATATATATATAGCAGCACTATGATATATGGTGGTACATTACAGCACATGTATAGCAGCACTATAGTATATGGCGGTACATTATAGTAAATGTATAGCAGCACTATAGTATATGGCGGTACATTACAGTACATGTATAGCAGCGCTATGGTATATGGCAGTACATGTATAGCAGCGCTATGGTATATGGTGGTACATTACATTACATGTATAGCTGCGCTATAGTATATGTCGATACATTACAGCACATGTATAGCAGCACTATGGTATATTGCTCGCCACGGCGCCATGTGTAAAATCCACCCATTACTTCAGATTTTACACATGGCGCCGTGGCGAGCGCCGCTATGCTGATTGGCCGCCCACGCTCAGTGCCGACCAATCAGAATAGCGGCACGCGCCATATTTCAAATACACTGAGTATAGTGTATTTGAAATATGGCGCCATAGCGCGCGCCGCTATTCTGATTGGTCGGCGGTGAACACGGTGACCAATCAGAATAGCGGCGTGCGCCATGGCGCCATATTTCAAATACGCTGAGTATAGTGTATTTGAAATATGGCGCCATGGCACGCGCCGCTATTCTGATTGGTCGCCGCGTTCACCGCTGACCAATCAGAATAGCAGCGAGCGCTAGCGCCATATTTCAAATACACTATACTCAGTGTATTTGAAATATGGCGCCATGGCGCGCGCCACTATTTTGATTGGTCGGCGGTGAACGTGGGCGGCCAATCAGCATAGCGGCGCTCGCCACGGTGCCATGTGTAAAATTTGAAGTAATAGGTGGATTTTACACATGGTGCCGTGGCGAGCGCCACTATGCTGATTGGCCGCCCGCGTTCAGCGCCGACCAATCAGAATAGCGGCGTGCGCCATGGTGCCATATTTAAAATTCACTGAGTATAATGTATTTGAAATATGTCGCCATGGCGAGCGCCGCTATTCTGATTGGTCACCGCGTTCACCGCCAACCAATCAGAATAGCGGGGAGCGCCATGGCACCATATTTCAAATACACTGAGCATAGTGTATTTGAAATATGGCGCCATAGCGCGCGCCACTATTCTGATTGGTCGCCGCGTTCACCGCCGACCAATCAGAATAGCGGCGCGCGCCATGGCACCATATTTCAAATACAATATGGCGCGAGACGCTCCTCTGATTGGTCGACGTGGAATGCGGCGACCAATCAGAGGAGCGGCATTTAAACCGTGCGCCAAGCCACGCTACTTCTCTGATTGGTCGCCGCGGCCACGGCGACCAATCAGAAGAGTACTGCGGCTTGGCGCGCGGTTTGAATGCTGCGAAGGGCACCACCGCTGTGAGCAGCCTGGAGATGACAGGCTAACGCCAGTCATCTCTCGGCTAGCTCGCCGCGGACCTCCGTGCCGCAGGTAGCGCGGCTGAGCTCCGGTTAGCGGCTCGCCAGCTGGGAGTGTGGGCCGGTCCGGCTCCCAGATGTTGGCGGAGGAGGCACACCGGGCTGTGGGCGGCGTAGTGCCGGTTTTCGGTACTTGCGTACGCTCTCCTCGCCCCTCCTGTGTGTGTGCGGGGGTGATGATTGAGGAGTGGATGCAGTGCTGCGAAAGTGTAGCGAGAGTGTGTGTGTTTGTGTGTGTGTCCGGGTGTGCGAGTGTGTATGTGTGATGTTGTTCGGATGGTGTGTGTGTGTTTTGGGGCACTGTAGGGGTGGCCGTAAGCGTAGCGGGCTGTATGAGTCCCGCTTACGGCTGCCGTCTTGGCTCACCCTGAACGGGTGTAGGGCTCCGGTGACGTCACGTAGCTCCGGACAAAGTGACGGAAGTGCCATTGGCTTCTATATATAGCTCTGGCAAAGTGACGGAAGTGCCATTGGCTTCTACGTATAGCTCCGAAAAAGTGACGGAAGTGCTTTCGGCTTTTATATATTAGATAATCCATTTGTCTATCAGTTTTTGGACTTAGAAAAAAAAATGGTAAAACTGATGCCACGGACCAAGGGCTTATGTGTGACCCTAGCCATACCCAATCACCCCTTTATTTACACCTCACCTCCCTCTCATTTTTTTTTCGCATTTTTTCTTAGTCACCAAGTGCAATGACACCAGTGAAGTTAACTTGTCATTATACTTGCGTTTTGATTTCCTTGTCAAAATATTGATGTTTCTTTATGTTTATGTATTAATTTAGTAAACTACTCCCTGAGGAAGGCTCGTGTTGAGCCAAAACATGGGACATATAAATTCTTTCTTGCACAATAAAACAACAACAAAAAGGAATATTTTCTCATACTACCTTTTTCATAATCAAGTGTGCTGAGGCTAAGGCTGGTTTCACACTACGGATTTTTTAAATCCGATGCTGTCCGATAAAAATCGGACAGCATCGGACCGATTTTGGGCCCCATGCAGCCCTATGGGCATCGGACCGAATCGGATGTGCACTAAATACCATCCGATTTGGTCCGATCCGATTCTGTCCAATTTTTTTATCGGTGCTAAAATCGGAGCATGCTCCGATTTTTGCACCGAAAATAAAATCGGATCGGACCAAATCGGATGGCATTTAGTGCACATCCAATTTGGTCCGATCAATTTATCATGGGGCCCTATGGTGTAACCTGCTGTCACGTGACTGTGACATCACCGCAGGTCCTGTACTGCAGTAGAAGACCTCTGCAGACACCGGGAGCCTGCGGGAGCCGGCAGGAGACGGCGGGGGCTCGTGGAGAGGTGAGCATAAACTTTTTTTTTTTCTTTTTTTTCAGCCCGGAGGCTACGATTTAATGCCGGAATCGGATGCCTATTTGGCATCCGATTCCAGGCATCAGAAGGGAGCCGATGCTGTCCGAATTTATCGGACAGCATCGGCCCCCTTCAAAATCGTAATGTGAAGGTAGCCTTACACTACTTGTTCTTAGAGATTGGGCAATGACTTTTTTTAGGCCAAATAAGATCTGTTAGGGAAACAACAAAGGTTTGGCAATCACTTGCTTGAGGCCAAAAAAAAGGCTGTTAGGGGAACCACAAGATCTGGCCATCACTTGTTCTATGCAAAAAACTTGTCTTTGAGAATGCAAACATATTTGGCAATCACTTGTTTGAGGACAAAAATATGGTTATTTGTAAACAGACAAGAGATTTGACAATTAATTTTTTTAGGTAAAAAAAGGCCTGTTAGGGGAACCACAAAGATTTGGCTATCACTTGTTTGAAGCCATAAAAAGGGTTATTTGAGAATAGAGATTTGGCAATGATTTGTTTGAGGCCAAAAAAGACCTGTTAGGGGAAACACAAAGATTTGGAAGTCACATGGGTTATTTGAGCTGATTTTCTAAGGCGGCCGTCACACGCTAAGATATCTAGAACGATATTGTAAGCGATCACGTGCACGCGCGATCGCTTACAATATCGCTCACATCGCTGGTGAGCTGTCACACAGACAGACTCACCAGCGATGTGGACCAGAGAGATCGCTGGTAACTATGGTACACATCGGGTAACTAGGCGCCGCGCGTCGCTTAGTTACCCGACGTGTACCATAGTTACCATCTCCCAGCATAGGCTCTGCCGCTGGGAGATCGTTCATCGTGGTGTCATACACCACGATGAAGCAGATCGCTAAATCGTAAATTGCTAGATCTGAGGACCGGACCTCAGATCTCGATTTTGCGATTTGATCAGATCTCGCTCGTCGTATCTTGCCGTCACACGCACAGACATCGCTCACGCGATGTTTAATCTGCCGCGTTCAAGCGATATCTTGCGCGATATCTGTGCGTGTGACGGCCGCCTAACAGATATTTTCTATTTTCTCTCTAAAGCAGGAGGCTAGATCATCAGCATAAAGGTCTGTGACAGGGGCTTGCACCTTGCATAGGTCTATTTGGCGAGGTAGAGGGCAGAGTTATAGATTCTTAACATACATTTATAGTGGATAAAGTTTGCTGGTGTGTGACTTTTCGTTCATAGACGTTCGGTACTCATAGACTATCGCTGGAGAAATCAAGTTTGTGATGTGAGCCAGGTGTGTTTTACTCTCTGTTTGAAGGTTCTGAGGATGAGGGTCGCTACTTGGTCCATGGTGCTTCTGAGAGTGTCACTGTAGTGGTTTACAGCCAGATCAGGACAGGAAAAGGAGGAGATTGGGGACAGTGAGAAGTGTAGAGAGTCTGTAAATGTATGAATATTAATGGCTTGCTGATTTCTGAATGTGTGATAGGTAAGATAGTGCTGTGGTGGGCAAGAATTTGTGAGCTTGAAGGAGAGAATATTGTGGTCAGAGATGGGAAAGAGGTGAGTTATCTAAGTAGGTGAACAGAGACCAGGTCAAGGGTGTAACTGTCTTTGCGGGTCTCAGAGTTTGAAAGCTGTAAGAGGCCAAGAGGGGTGGTTAGAGATAGAAGCTTGGATGTAGATGGGGAGGTGTGGATGTTTATGGGGCTCTAGAACAGTGTTTCCCAACTCCAGTCCTCAAGGCACACCAACAGGTCATGTTTTCAGGATTTCCTTAGGATTGCATAGGTGATAATTTAATCACTTGCACAGGGGATAATTCCATCATCTGTCTAATGATAAGGAAATCCTGAAAACATGACCTGTTGGTGTGCCTTGAGGACTGGAGTTGGGAAACATTGCTCTAGAAGTCTCCCAGGATAAGAGTTGGTTATGTGAATGTGAGAATAGGTTGTAATTTGTAGTATACATGAAGAAAAATGGTAAAAATGTGCATGTTATATTGACCAGCCATAAAAATCAAATCAATCTGAGCTGTGTCCACGGCTGCGCTTTGTAGTTCAGCGTTACAGGTGCAGATTTTTACATGTCAATTATTGATTCATTTTTCTCCAGGGTTTTCAGCCTTCCAATTTAATGACTCCTTTATATAATACACTACCTGTCAAAAATGCACCAAAAATGAACCAAAAATGTGTGATACATTTTCATGTGTTTTTTTTCTGCAAAACAGATGCAGAATTTTCTGCTCCTTAATACGGACCACATACACTGTGTGGGCAAATTGCTCTAGAGTGCAGTGACATCATAAGAATCTGCATAACTAATTACATACTAAATAGTTGCAAGTCAAATTTATGTATGAGATAGTCAAGATGATTGTCTATAAAATGAAGGTAAAATCACGCTCAAAGCTGTAATGCAGGGGTCAGGAACTCCAGGCCTCTTTAGTAATTTAGTATAATCACCCTCACTGGTGATGATTCCAACCCCTGTGGAATGTTAAGGAAATCCTGAAAACATTACCTGTTTGGTGGCCCTTGAGGCCTGGAGTTCCCCACCCCTGCTGTAGTGGATGGTGAGATATAGAGCCAGAAAGTCAAAGGTTTAAGACATTGTTACCCTTTTAATTGTTAGTGTATATAGCTTTGTGGGAAATGAATTAATATAATATTTATTTTATGTATTTAAATCACTCCTCATTCTGGGGCCAAGACTCCATAATGAGCAGAGGTATTACTCAATATATACAATTTCTATTGTGTTTATATCATGATATTAGAAAACTGACTAGCATTTTCATGGTGACAGGTTAGCTTTAAAGCTGTCTTCTTGGACCAGAACAGTGATCACCTCAATGAAAGAGCTGTGACACTTGTGCAAATCATGTAGCTTTTCTAACTGAACCACTTGCCCATTCACGTTAACCTGCAATAAATGCAGGTGTGCATCTCAGCATATCATCTTTTTTCATGATTTCCTATGACTCTGTACGTTGTTTAGCTCAGCGTTAATAACTTCCCTTAAGAAAAATTCTACTTTGCGTGACAAGCAGTGTTCCTGAAATAATGAGAAAGTTCAGTCCTTTAATTTAACATTCATTTACGAATATGTTCTATGCTATTTATAAATGCATATAAAACTTTCATCACAAAACGTAAATGAACAGAGGATGGAAATGCACTTAGATCTATTTCACAAAAGAATAATAGACCCAGTACTGTAATTACCAATCAGCTTTCTGTCATTAAATGGCAATAAGTGAAATGTAATAATAGTTATGCAATCCTAAATAGCAATTCATTTGAGAATCTTCCTACCCTAAAACTGAGTAACAGAAATGTCATAATAAGTATTTAATGCATTTATATCCAAGTATGTCACTACACATTTGGTATCCTTAAAGTCAATCAGAATATCTGAACAACACAAGAAACACAACTGAAGGAAAACAACATCAAACCAGGCAAACACCAACATCTGCAGAAGCCTTGGTGAACCATGCAGGGATGAAGAATAATCACAAAAATAAAAAGGTACAAATAAGCCATTACAAACAACAAGATGCTAGAAAATTTCCAAAAAAAAAATCTTACCTTCTTCAGTCATAGTGTCATAATATTTTAGTTTTCCATATGATCCAAGTTCTACAACATCACAGCAAAAAAACAGAAGATTAAGGCTCCAGAAATAAAAATACTGCAGGTAAATGAATTTAAGAAGTAAAAATGCCCCATGTAATGGTTGGTATTCATTTGAAGACAATTTCTAAATTTTCTAATTCATAATACGAATACATTCAAACACTGCTGCTTCTGGCTTGTGGTGTTATTAGGAATTGGTAATTTCAGTATGTAACTAACTGGAATGGGCAAGTATTTTGTGGAATCAAAATAAATAATTTCAGAAAAAAGTGGCATTTGTCAAGGGAATATATTGTGGGGAATTTATCAATTGTTTGAGCCAATTTTTTAGATTACCATATTTTTTAACAAATTAGATTTTTTTAGATGTCCCTCCTAAATCAATCCAATTTTGGCTTAAAAGTCTACCGAAGGAAAAAGTTTACTTTTTAAAACTATGTCACTGATACATTAAAAAGTCACACTGTCCTCTGTGCCTTAGTTTTTTATTGATTTGTAAAGATTCTTTTCAGCAGACAACTTTTAACATGACAGTATTAAAATGAATCGGTGGAACAATTTTATAACAGCTGGAGGCATGTAACACTGGATCATTCTATAAACAATCAATTTGTAAACTCTTGTTCTGTCTGAAGTTTTTGATTTTTAAGTACGGTACTTGCAATAAAGTAAAGTACACACAATTCTAAGATCACCAAGTTCAAAAGCACAAATGATGTCAGCTTACATTTTCTATCGGTACAGCATTAGGTTCCTTGGGGTAAAGCTTTCCTCATCTTCCAAGTTAGGATTCAATCTCTTGAATGGTACTAAATATATGCACTGAGCCATAATACAGATTTGTGCAAATAGGACAAGGGATATATTCTAAATGTCTCTCTTGGGGCAATTCAATTTCAGCTTTAAAATTCTACTGAAGGTAAATGTCTACTTTTTAAGACAAAGGCCGTAACTCATCAAGATCGTTAATTTTTTTTTTGCCAGTCTTGATGAAGGGCGAGGTGGAGTCTTAGGGCCGCTTTACACACACCAACTTCTGTGACCAACTTCTGAACAGATCTCTGGTTGCAGTGAAATCATGGACACATTGTTACATTTGTACACAGCCACAAAATGGAACAATGTGTCCATGATTTCACTGCAACCAGAGATCTGTTCAGAAGTTGGTCACAGAAGTTGGTGTGTGTAAAGTGGCCTTTCATGGAGATTCATGGAGAATCTGACAAGTAGCAAGCACCACATTAGAAATCTTATTCCAGTCACAGACTGGAGATTTATGGCTTAAGGAACGCTACAGCTTCTCTATTTCCTGCTTCCGCTGTGCCACTTTCCCACCCCAAGTCTGCCTTCTTTTGAGAAACTGGGAGAAACTGGCACGTGAATGCCAAAAGTTGCAAAGTTTACATCCAAATTTTGCAACTTTTCAAAGCTTTATGTCACTTTTTTGGTGTAAGATGAATCAGGCCGTAGTATTTTTTTATGTCCAACATTCTATGTTAATCTGTTTCTTTGTATATAATTCATAGTGGTTGAAGTTCCATTTTGTAGATGCGCAGCCACAAATCTACTTAGGTATAAAGTTGAGTAACTATACAAATACTTCTCTTGGAATTGATTTAATAAAGGGACTAAGGTAGAAAAGTGTCCAGCAGCACTCCGGTCCTTAAAAAACTTCCAACCGGTTGTACCACAAGGTGTGAAACAGGTTGTTGTCCCATACGCAGACTGTATCTCTCCCTGTTTTGCTTTTGGACCTATAGTAAATGAAGTTGGAAGTTTTATAAGGACCGGAATGCTGTTGAACTTTTTTCTATATTGTATAAAACTGCTTCTACTTAAAGCTGGCACCCGTTAATCTTGGATGTGGTTTATGGAGCTGCGAGACAGATCAGAGGTTCTTCTGTGCAGAACTCTGTACGTAGTGCTGTAGTTTTCTTCCCTTTTTTTTAATAAAGGGACTGCCTACTCACTTTTTTTTAAAGAAGGATATGACAGAAATACAACATGTACTTATGTACTGGACCCAAGCTATTCTTCTCTGTTTGCTGCCCATGTCCCCAGCCAGTTCCTTCACCACCATGTTGCTGCTGCCAATGATTGAATACATAGGTCAGATGTCATGTGAGCCAAACTAAACAGTCCCAAGTGGTCACTGCAAAGATATGGGTTAACAAGTAGAGAGCACAGAGGATAGGTAGCTTGCAGTACCAGGAAAATTATAAACCTTAAGTTATTTAGTACAGAGATCTGTCTACTGATTTATTTATATTTTGTACTGCAACTATAAAATTTCTCCACTAGCCACTACATCTTATTTTTTAACAGGAAGAGCAGCAAGACCAAAGAGCTTTTTAAGGCATGATACTGTAATTGTAACTGCTTGAAAAAGTTCATGGAAGGTTTTGATTCCTGTCTTGGAATTTGTAATAGTAGGAGTTTTGAAAACTAGACTCATTTAAGGGCCCGTTACATGCTACAATATCGATAACGATATTGCATCGTCACTGATTTTGGGGCGTTGCTACGACATCGTTGTATGTGACAGATACGACCAATGAGAAGTCGTTAGATCGTTGATTTATGAACTGGTCCATAAATCTCTAGTTCATCGTTCATTGGATGTGCTGCATCGGTGTGTGTGACACCTTTACAATTATCTCGTTTTCAACTTCACCTATTCAGAAATGAAGCAAGTAGGTGACTAAACCACCGCAAGTATCGTTCGCTTGTCGTGGAATCGTTGCTGCATCGTTAAATGTATTTGTACGTGTGACACCTCAGCAGCGATCAGTAAACGATGTCCCAGTGATCCCGGCCAGGTCGGATAGTTGGTCGGATCGCTGGGACATCGTAGCTTGTAACGGGGCCTTTAGATCAGTAATCTAGGAGTATAGAAAGAATCACCAAAAAGGTTGTAAGTATTTTCTTTTCTATTATCTACTGAAACCCTATTAGCATCTAACCTTCTGCCTGCCAAAGTTATATATCATAAGTCCTTGCAGGGTGGCAACTTAGTAATTAAGGATGTACAAGACGTTTCCTGGCTACTAATGGTGCAACTCAGATTGGATTATAGATGCAATTAAGGGCTCACTAAAGCTTAGATTCTCAGCTTTAGGGTGCGTGCTCATGATCAAGAATTGCAGCATTTTGAACACTGCGTCCAAAATGCTGCATGGTACAATACAAGCAGAGTAGATGGGGTTTCAAGAAATCCCATGCCCATTATGCTTCTTGCAACTGCAGCGTTATTTCAGCTGCGGTGCAGGTTTTCAGTCTTCCGAATCTCTGCAACATGTTAATTTCATGCTGCGGAGTCGGAAAAGATAACTATCGGGTCCATGCAAGGAGAAGCCACCATACACCCACCGCACATCATGAGTACAGGACGGCTGCGGTCTCATTGCGTGCATGCGCGGGTTCCCGCAGGTCCAGATCCAACACACGGTGCCTCTGAATTTGTGGTGCAGATTTTGAAATGACAAAATATGCACCTAGTGTCAGAAAAACATGCTAAGGCTACGTTTACACTCTGTGTATTTGCAGAGTTTTGCTGCGTTATCTTGGTTTTTACTGCATTTATGTGGTACTTTTTTGCGCGCGCTTATGCAGTGAAACGCAATTATGGATACACAGTCCAGCAAAACCTATGGATTTTGCTGAATTGCGCTCACATATTGTGCTTTCCTGCGCTTTTTTACGCATGCGCTTTCCCTGCAAAAGCATGTGCGTAAAAAGAATAGACCTGTCAATTATTTACGCATTTGCCTCTGTGCTTTTCCCATAGCTGATATGATAAAATGGGCTTGGGAAAAGCGCAGAAGAAAAAGTGCAGAAAAGCGCACTATGTGTATGCAGTTGTGTTTTTTGCTGCTTATGACGTAAAAATGCGCAACTGTGCAAAATATCTGCATAGTGTGAAAGTGAAAGTAGCCTAAAACCATCCCTGTCCGCATGGTGCATATATGATGTATTTTTGGTGCGGATTTGATGCAGATTTGTAGGTGCTTTGTGTCTAATTCAATAAAGGTTTCATACTTTGGTCAAAAAAGAGAAAAAAGATGTCAAATTCTGCTCCCCCCTCCCTCAACACTATCATTACAATGCAATTTTGGCTCAAAATACACAACAAATACACATTGTGCAAACACTGCTGCGTATCTGCTGTGTATTTTAAGATAACATGAAGGTCTATGGGTGAAATGCGCTGTAAAATTCACAGCAAGAATTGACATGCTGCAGATTTTTCCGCAATCAAATACGCAGCATATCCACAGCAGAGAGGACACCCCAAATCCCCTAGATTTGGCTGGGACAACACGCTGCTGCAAACTTAGTGCAGATCTGCTGTAGATCTGCATCAGATCCACACCAAATACGTGATGCAATATGCATTGTGCAAATGGGCCCTTAAGGAAATCTGTCAAAAAGTCTTTGCTACATCATCTGAGAGCAGCATGTTTTAGGCAAAGAGACTCTGAATCATCGATGTTTAACTTGGATTACTGGCTGCAGCAGTTCTCACACAACCAAAGCATTTAGATTTAGCCATGCAGCCAACCTGGGGAAGCTGCCCCCACCCACATCAGGTTCTCAATAAAGACTGAAGATTGACAGTGAGGTATCAATCAGAGGAGGTGGCGTGTTGGACTGGTGTGGGCATTTCAATGTAGTGTGCATGCCAATATAGTTCAGTAATGGTAATCACCAGGTGTTAAAGCCTTTAGTTTAAGTAACCATAAGTATATAGCCTGATAAGAGAGGCATAGTTGAGTTTTTAACCCCTATAGCATGTTGTACTCAGCTTACATAGCAAAAACCTGCTGACAGATTCCCTTTAAAAAAAGACCAATGTCACGGCTGTAGTCTCGACCCATCCCCAGAATCTCAGTCTTAAAATTATCCATGAACTGTTTTCGAAACTGCACAGGCTGAAATTCAGCCTGATAAAATGCATCCACAGTCCCATGCAACTTCAATGTGCAGGAGCAGAAGAGAGACTGCAGGGAAGCTTACAGGCTGAATAGACAGGTTGATATGTGATCGCATTCCTGTATCTTTCTAACACCAAGTTTTATGTATCACACTAGCAAAGATAAAAGATAAATAAAAAATAAAAAAAGGAAAGAAAAGTAATGATGCAAAAATTGCATCTAGCCCTTTCAATTCTTGTAATTTAGTATTAAGAAAAACCCTACACATACAGTATTTGGCATCATTGTGTCTCTTATGATCGGAATTATTAAACTATCTCGTCGTTTACTGCGGTTCCCCTTGTGAACGGCGTGAAAAAAAGCTGGAGTTGCAACTTTTTTTGTCACTTTGCTTAAAAATGAATCTATAAAATGCAATCAATGAGTCATAAACCCAATATATATAAACTATAATTACAATTCGGCCTGTAAGAAAGAAGCCCTCATACGCTATTAGTTATAAAAAAAGATTACATATTTGTTTCGTTTTGCTAACAACCCAAACTATAAAATGAGCATGCTGTTTATCCCATTCAGTAAACACCATATAAAAAAAAAATTAAAAATAAAACAGATTCAGAATCTATGTTTTATGAGCATTTCCCTTAACACCTTAACAACCTATGACAGACATTTTCTTCATAGCTTGCTCATGAGCTTAGATGGCATCATACCAGTAATATATAAACTTGCTCCAATCGCCGCAGTTTGACCCTTTAAATGCCATTGTTAATATCTGTATTGGGACGAAGTGTCTCAGGATCCGCGCTGCTGAATGAATGAAACCAGAAACTGGAACACTGGTTTCAACGGGTGTTCTTTATTCCTATGCATTTCGGAGCGTTACCATGCTCCTTCCTCAGGGACAAAACCCTGAGGAAGAACCATGGTAACGCTGCGAAACGCATAGGAATAAAGAACACCCGTTGAAACCAGTCTTCCAGTTTCTGGTTTCATTCATTCAGCAGCACGGATGCTGAGACGCTTTGTCCCAATACAACTATTGTTCGCCACGTCGATCATGGATGTGTGAGACCTGCAGCAGCTGTATCCAGGCGCGCATACTTGTTGTGTGTAACACAACTTTTCCAGGTGAGCAGCTTTCAATAAGGTTCTTGCCGATATCTGTAAGGAGATAAGACCCTATCTGCGCATTGTCTCACTCCCTATAGATTGTTAATATCTGACAGTGGTATTTAAATTATATTGGTACATGCACACTAGCTCCCATCCACCCCCATACTATAGGTCCTTAGTTTTGCAGCATAGTGGTTATGTGGCACAAAATATCACATTACTAAGCAAAATTGGTGGCGCCAACATTACTGGAATTGTGATACAACACTTCCACCCACAGCTATTAGAGGCATATCCTGGCCACAGTCATTGTCTGCCGAGTATGCAGCCTGGTCCATATATATATACTAACGGTTTGCACTGTCTGTGCATTTATGGCAGATGTCCGTATGGAGTTAAGGACAGACACATTAAAAGTTGGCAAAGTGCAAATATTTTCACATTTTTTGTCATTTTTTTAAAATAAATTTTAACGAATTAATCATCATTTATGATTGAAAAAAAAAATATGTCAACAAAAAAAACACAACAGTCTTTGAAAAACTGAGATAAGTGTGATATTATTAAAGATTTGCAATAATTGAGGGCCCCCTTGGAGCTTTCGCATCGTTGCCCTTGGGCCTGAAGTTACGCCACTGTACGCACCTCTTTATCTATCAAGAGCATCTAACTCTAGCACAACCCCTCACCAAGACTGGTGTGAACAATGCTACTTTTAAAATTAGGATCCCTGGTCTTTCCAGTTCTGCAGATTTTTTAAAGATATGTAAAATGTAGATATAAGCCTCAGTGATATACATGGACCTTGCATATGCTGAAAAATAATTTTAAGGAGGTGTGCTACATCCAAATTTTTGATCACACCCTTAGCCACCAACATCAATATGCATAGATTTCTTATTAAAAAAATTCACTTTAACATAAAATTGCACGAAGGTGCCTGCAAAAATATAGTGCTGAAAGGCATTTTGATAATGTACCAGGTGTGTAAGAATATGTGTAAGAATAGGGAGTTTTATAGCAATTTTTTTTTGTAATTTATATTTTATTTGTAGCTATAACAAGTGTGAAAATAATGCTGGTTACAAGAATGCACCATGTAAAAAAACCTCTGAGCAGCAGGCAACCCCTTTGACCCTTCGTTTAAAGCATTATGAGGCAATTGACAACTACCAAATAGGTATTCTGAAGGACAGACTTGTACTTGTTATGAAAATTGGATTAAGTGTCATAAAAAGTAAAAAAAAAAAAATTCTAATAAACTCATATCTGGTATTGTGTCTCAAGATACCGTTACACGGTACAACATCGCAGCAATGTCGGAAGCGATGCCGCGGGTGCTCGCTCGCTTCCGACATCGCTGCGGTACCTGTCACACAGGAAAATGTTGCCTGGGACGCCACTGCGATGTTGAAGCAGCAATCGCTTGCTGGGCTGGGAACAACCCAGCGAGCCATATGCTTCAATGCAGCGAATAGGCGGAATTGCTGGCAACATCGCTGTTGCGATTTCAAACAATATGGGAAAGGAAATAGAGTCTCTGCTGCCGAATAGCTTCAAATAATGCATTACTTAGGACAAGGTATAAAAGAATTAGATTTTTCACAAAAACGTAAGCATGATCATCATACTGTGAAGACATTTGTGGCTGATACACACCAAACATGTGTTCATGCAAATAAAGTCATAATTAGGACGGCTTCTCACAGCCACATTAATCAGATTAAGAAAGCGGCTGCTAAAATATAATTACAAAGTAGCAAATAGGTATTAAAACTGCTGGTGCCTCTGGAGTCTCGCGAACCTCAATGTGTAGGATCCTCCAAAAGCTTGCAGTTGTAAACAAACCCTACTGTTCAACCACCCCTAAACATTACTCAAGCAAAAACAGTAGCAGTGGGCCTAGACATACATGGTTTGGGACCGGAATCATGTGGGGAGAGCTGGTAGGCCCTTTAGAGTCCCTCAAGATGTGAAAATTACCTTGGCAAAGTATATAGAGTTCCTGACTGACCAATTGCTTCCATGATACAATAACAAAAAACGTGAAATCTAATGCAAAATCATTTTTATGAATAATACTACAACATCTCATGCTGCAAATAATACTTCATTGGCTGATATTGACATAAAAAAAGAAAAATTCATGGTGTGGCAACCAGCCTCCCCTGACCTCAGCCCTATTGCAAACCTTAGGCTGGCTTCACACCACATTTTTTGCCCTGTCAAGCTGTGTTTGGTGCTTTGCATGAGGCATTGGACACAGCCTGACAGCTCCAGACAAACAGAACCGGAGGGTTAACATGCCTCTGGTCCTGTTTGTAGCCGGATTCCGCAGAACGCACCTGAGGGAGCTGTCTCCTGCTGAAATGGTGCTGAACCACTTCACAGGGGACAGCTCCCTGGTGCTGAAGTTCAGCGTAACTCACGCTGAACTGCAGCAGCCAGCGTCCGGCTCCCGGATGCTTCCGGATCTGGGCAAAAATCTGCCCAAATTGGATCCTCACAGATCCAGGGCAATCCCTAACATGGGTATCTATAGCACCAGATTGCCCAGGATCTGGGAGGATCCAATTTGGGCAGATTTTTCACCCCGGACATGAAAACGTTGCAAGCAAAGTGGAATATCTGAATTGTCCCAGATCCTCCTGAACAGATGAAAACCGGATGGCAGATAGCTGCCATCTGGCTCCAACCGGCCCCATAGGACAACATTACCGCAAAATCGGGTCCCGGGCTGTCAGGTTTACACCGGACAGCCCCGGACCTGATCACACCGTGGTGTGAAGCCAGCCTTAGGAGTATCTTCAAGCAAAAGATTTATGAGGGTGGGAGACAGTTCACATAAAAAAACAGCAGCTGTGGCAGCCTATTCTGACAACCTGCAAAAAAATTCAAGCAGGAGCTATCCAACAGCTCACAAGTTCAATGGATGCAAGAATTATGAAGGTGATGTCAAAGAAGGGGGTCCTAAATTAATATGTAACTTGTTCAGATATTTTTTATTAGAAATATTTAGATTTCAGTAAATATCACTTCTTAGGGTGCGTGCACACGATCAGGATACACAGCGTTTTGGACGCAGCGTCTTTGCGCTGTGTCCAAAACGCTGCGTTGTACAGTATCAGCATAGTGGATGGGATTTCAAGAAATCCCATCCTCACTATGCGTAGCCCGCTCGCTGCGTCTTTGAAGTTGCGGTGCGGGTTGCTGGGAGTCCACTCCTTCGCAGCATGTTCATTTCATGCTGCGGAGTCGGAAGCGGCTGCCACAGAGAGACTGCATGGAGAAGCCGCCCCGCACCCGCCGCACATGGTGAGTACGGGGCGGCTGCGGTCTCTCTGCGGCCACCCGCGGCTTCCCTCAGGTCCGGAGGAGCTGCGTCCAACACGCAGCTCCTCTGGACCGTGAGCACATACCCTTAATGTTGCAAATTCAACAACCATTTTCAATTCTTTATTATCTATAAAATGTTTGGAAATTCTATTGTGCATAATAATTTAGAACACTGCATTTTGAGGTTTTTTTTTTTCATTTTGAAAAAAAATTCTTTGTCATTGGGAGGTTTGTGCAATAAAATTTGATATATTCTATAACAGTTGATGATTTGAATATTTTACTGACACATTTCCATCAACCATTTAGGAATATCAGAAAATTAATAATAATTTGGAAAGCAGTGTATATGCGCTAAGAACTGTTAGGGTACCGTTACACGTCACAATATCATTTCGATATCGCATACAATTTCACAGGAGCGCGCACGTTTTTGGCACTTGTCCAAGACCGCATAGTAGATGTTACACGTAGCAAGCACACCTCCAACCTGCGATGAGTCGGCGTCCCAGAACTCGGCGCCCAAATCGGGTAGCCGATTTTTCAGATCGTAGTTGCACCATCACTCAGCACAACCACATAAGCAATGTGGGCATAGTTTTCACCAAGCTTAGGACATAGGCGTACCTGACTTAACTTTTAACCGTGGCCAGAACACTCCATTTGGATGGCGAAAGAGCGTCACCATTGGTCAGCCATCTTAGACAACATGGTGGCGACATGGATGCTATTGCCCATTATATCATCTGGAAACTGATGTAATATGTGATGAGTGTCAGCTCCAGCAACACACTGCGGCGTCGCCAAACTGGCAGACAGGCACGCTAGTGTACTGCAGTGGTGTTTCCGCTAAATGTATGGACATTCTGGCCGTCTACTGTACAAGTTGGTAAGCTACACACAGGAAGCATGGACATGTCTATGTACCTCACATAGCATTATCCCAACTATGTGGCTAGCAAATGTATGTATGTGTTTCCACATATGTGCATATGTCTCAATCAGACGCTGTGTACACTTCTCTCTCCGCAAAGGAGTTGCCCACACATAGTGGATGACCACAGTGAATGCCACGGTGTCACATATTATGTGAACCGTAACACTCAGGCGTCACACATGACCGCATATCAGGCCTATTATTGCAAGAAGTGGCTAGACTTGTTCACATTTTAAAGTATGTGCGACATGTGGGATGGGAGATTGTAGGTAGCATCAATGAGGCCTTTACATACTGACATGGCACTTTTGGCCATTACTTTATGTTTTTGGCGACGCTATGTTTGTGGCGTCGTCAATAGGCGTCTTAAACGTCATCATGAATAGTAAAAGAGGTGTTTGATAATGATTTGCCTTGTATACATGCATGTTCGCAACAGTGAGGAGATGCAGAAGTGAATGAATGAAGTGGCGTACACACAGATAATCCAATATGGCTCCTTTGCCAGGGCCAGCCAATTGGCATACAATACTAGCCACCAATCGACGTAGATGGGGCGCGTAAAACTCAACGCCTACGGGTTTACTTGTGCAACCTGTGAAATCGCAAACAAGATCGTAGTTACGCCGTCACACAGCACGATCATGCCACATCGCATATACAACATTGTATGGTTGAGGTGCTTGCATAATCTTCTTGCAATATCATACCTGCGATTTTTTTCAGTCACATTGCCCTGTTACACGACACAACGCACGTACTATATCAACTGCAACGACTGTACCACGTGACTTTTTGTCAATGTGGCATTGTGATATCGCGATGTGTAACGGTACCCTTATGGTTTTTCAGTATTAGCCATACCTTTGAACAATTTTGTTAAACCTCCTATACAACTATCCATCATAGCTTTTAAACAATAGTACCTAAGCCTAAGGGCCACTTTACACACACCAACTTATCTTTCCAACTTCTGACCAACTTACTGGTTGCAGTGAAATCATGGACACATTGCTCCATTTTGTGGCTGTGTACAAATGGAACAATGTGTCCATGATTTCACTGCAACCAGTAAGTTGGTCAGAAGTTGGACAGATAAGTTGGTGCGTGTAAAGTGGCCCTAAGGGCCACGTCACACACACAGATAATTGTGCAGATATTGTTTGCAGATCTCTGGTTGCAGTGAAATCATGGACACATTGTTCCATTTTGTGGCCATATACAAATGAACAATTTGTCTATAATTTCACTGCAACCAGAGATCTGCGAACAATATCTGCACAGATATCTGTGTGTGTGACGTGGCCCTAACAGTAATCTTCACAATGACATCCTGAGTATAGTTACATCAGAGTGCTGATTGTGTTGGCCTTATAGTCAAGCAAAAAATAAAACATGTATCTCAATGCTCCACTGTAAACTTATATTGGATTCTATCAAATAAAAAATAGTTTCTCCAAAAATAGATTACGGTACTTGGTATAATGGAAACTATGCATTAAATAACAGTATACTCAGTAAACTCCCCATGACTGACACACTTATATAAAGGTATTTAAGTTAACTGCATCACAGCTGATATTTTTTCCTTAAGTTGTGTAGGAGCATTTTCACAACCAACAATTTCCTGCATTTGTTGTTCATGTTGTTCTTGCTCTGCAGGAATCGCTAAAAGCATTTAGCCAATTATACACGTAAATATATCAAAAATAGGACCTGAAATTATTAATTTTTAATGATAAGAATACGAGTATGGAAGGTGCAGCAGAAAGGTCAGCAAACATAAGTGAATGAGATAACCCAGGCAGAGAAGGACACCTGGGGTGAAAGAACTCTGCAAAATACTAATGTATCCCCTCTGTCATGTATATTTAATCCTCTTCTTTTATTTGACAATGCAGTCATTTATAGCATTACTGTGAAATCCTTTCAAACAGGATACTGTACCTGTTGTGATATTAAATATTTCATTATCATGCTACCCAATGGCACAGTGAACACATTTTCCACATAGATCAACAATGCAATGCACAAAATAAGACAGATTATATTACCTGTACATTACATATATATTTGGAAACATTTCAGATTGCAATTAACATTAGGATTATATACACAAACTTTATTTACTAAAAGCTACAATTTATCTATCTATGAGAAAAATATGCCCTTCCATTTCAATACATTTTATAGAATAGATTTCATTACATATTTACTGCATTATAGAGCCAATGAATCACACAAAGAGTCCTCTAATTCTTACACACAAATAAAAAAAAGATTACCGTACATAAAATCATCCTGATGACTTGTATATAAAAATAGTTTGGTATGAGGGGCACTACGTTGTTATACAAATATGCATAAGCCATTGTTTTAATACAGATATCAAAGCAAACTGCTTTATCAGTAATGACTTCATTCTTCTAATGGGAAATCTTGGATTAACTAGTAAGTTATACATGTCCCGCACTCATTTAAAAACA
Organism: Allobates femoralis; assembly: GCA_033576535.1. Lineage (NCBI taxonomy): Eukaryota > Metazoa > Chordata > Amphibia > Anura > Aromobatidae > Allobates > Allobates femoralis. The sequence continues at coordinate 489,070,507 of JARQOC010000003.1, forward strand.
ATTCATGTTTTATCAGATTAAAATATTATACCAATATAATAAAGTGATGGCTTATCTATAGAAAATGTCATAATTTTGTGACAGGTGGGGTCCAACCTGTTGTGCCCCATTCATTTAGCTACAAAGCTACAGTAATGCAAGTAGCCTCTTTCTTTCTCTGATATAATTTTAGTATGTGCTCAAATTATCAAGCAGAAGGTTGGGACAAGTGAAAAATACTATATGGCAATCAGTGGCATAACTAGAGTCTGGTGGGCCCTGATGCGAAATTTAGACCTGCTCCCACCTTGCGCACATGCTGGACAGATATATGGGTCCCGTGTAACGTTCTGAATCCTTTAAAAACTTGCAAATTGCCCACTCTCCCCCTTCATTATGAATTAATGTCCCTTATCCGGCTATATATGGTCCTCCTCCTGGAATATCGCCCTTATCTTGGTATATGTGTCCTCACTCATGATATCTAAGGTCCTCCTCCTCCCTCCACCATAGTCCTCCAATTATTATAATGCATTCCCATATTCTTCCATATATTAGAATATACCTCCATAGTCTTCTATGTATTGTAATGCATTCCATAGTCCCCCATTCATAAGGTAGCCCCCATAGTCATCCAATTATTATAATGCACCAGCATTATCCTCCATATAGTTTAATGCAGCCTCATAGCCCTCCATATATCTTAGTACAGACTCACCACCCTCCATATAGTATAATGCAGCCTCACATCACTCCATATAGTATAATGCAGCCTCACATTCCTCCATATAGTATAATGCAGCCTCACCACCTTCCATATAGTATAAAGCAGCCTCATATCCCTCCATATAGTATAATGTAGCCTTATAGCCCTCTATGCAGTATAATGCAGCCTCACAGCCTTCCATATAGTATAATGCAGCTTCATAACCCTCTATACAGTATTATGCAGCCTCAGTCCTCCATATAGCATAATGCAGTTTTAAAGCCCTCCAAATAGTATAATGCAGCCTCATAGCCCTCTATGCATTATAATGCAGCCTTACATCCCTCTAAATAGTATAATGCAGCCTCATAGCCCTCTATACAGTGTAATGCAGCTTCAGATCCCTCCATATAGTATAATGCAGTCTCATAGCCCTCTATACAGCATAATGCAGCCTTAGTCCTCCACATAATATAATGCAGCCTCAGTCCTCCATATAGTATATTGCAGCCTCTTAACTCTCCATATAGTATAATGCAGCCTCAAATCTCTCCATATAGTGCAGCCTTATATACGCAGCCTCATATCTCTCCATATAGTGCAGCCTTAGATATGCAGCCTCATGTCTTTCCATATAGTATAATGCACTCCCACTCCTCCCCCCATAATTCTCCGGCCACTGTGCACTCACTTATTTAAAAAAAATGTTGTACTTACCTCTCCCGGTTCCCCTGCTGCTCCAGTCTCCTTGCAAAACCTTAAGACTCAGGAGGAGGAAAAGGCAGTGCTGATGAGCGTTCCACTTTGGAACACATAAAGCAGGAAGTGTCACCTACTCCTGGTTTGGAGGCGGCACCAGCATGCAATATCCGTTCCACAGTGGAACGCATGCCGGCACCGCCGTGGTAAGAGGAAGTGAGGGACGGGGCAGCAGTTGGAAGAGGAGCAGGAGGCCCTCCTCCTAACACACGGGCCCCATAGAGGTGTGTGCTGCCGTGCAGTCACATGAATTTTTGTCCTCAGGGACCAACATCCATCTGAAGCAAGAGCTGGGATCAGTGGGCGCTGGGGGGGGGGGGCTTATGGGCCCCTGTACGTTTGAGTCCCATCGCAGTCGCAACTAATGTGACTGGTATCGTTTCAATCCTGACGGCAATCAGATGCAGTTGTAAAAGAAGACATTCAAATTTGTCCTGAATACAAAGATTTTAAGCATAGTGTTTTGCACAATTTCCCTGTTATGTAACATTCATGATACTCCAGGTATTATTTTAGGTATTTAGTGAACTATGAAAATTTACTGAAAATTTTAACTCTGCTTCCCCAACAAAGAAGCACATTTGTGAAAGTTGGTGTGCAGGTTGTGTTCATTACGGTTCCTTGTACTTTTAAAGTGAACCTGTCACCTAGATAAAGCACCCCAGACTATCACTTCTTGTCCCTGCACCTTCCTATTACTATTCTAACTATCCCTCTCTGTCCTAAATATATGGTGTGACTGTTTTATAAAACGTTTTTATAACTTACTGGCTCGTATGTTAATGAAGCAGGGGCTACCGTAACTAGCCCCTGGGCGTCCTCTTTCTCTCCCTTTCGTCGCCTCCTGCAGTATGTATTACACTCCGATGGGCGTGATATTGAAATTCCAATGCGTGGCCCCTGCCTATCTAGGAGCCGTTTGTAGCGTTTTGGGTATGACACCGAATGCGTCATTTCTGGAACTGCGGGGTCGATACACCTTTTAGGTGTATCGCCTGACTTCAAGTTGTGCATGTTCTGTGGAGCACATTACATCAGCTCATCTGTAATCACAGATGAGCTGATGTAATGTGCTACACAGAGAATGTTTAATGCACAGCTTGAAGTCGGGCGATACACCTAAAAGGTGTATCAACCCCGCAATTCCAGAAATTACGTGTTCGGCGTCATACCCAGAACGCTACAAATGGCTCCGAGGCAGGCTGGGGGCGCGCATTGGAATTTCAATATCACGCCCATCGGGGTGTTATAAAGACTGCAGGAGGCGGCGAGAGGGAGAGAAAGATGACGCCTAGGGGGGCTAGTAATGGTAGCCCCGCTTCATTAACATATGAGCCAGTAAGTTATAAAAACATTTTTATAAAACAGTCACACCACACATTTAGAACAGAGAAGGATAGTTAGAATACTAATAGAAAGGTGCAGGGACAGGTTGTGATAGCCTGGGGTGCTTTATCTAGGTGACAGGTTCACTTTAAGTATAGTAAGTGCATTAGACAGTGAAACATTCTATACCAAATAAATGTGGTCTTCCTAACTGTATGGGATGTTTACATTTTTCCATAACATTAAATGTGGTGTCACCTAATTAACAAATATACCATTTGTTAAGTAATTATCATTAAAGGCACTGTGCCAGGTCATTTTTCAGTATGATACTAATACACTTGAATAATGCCTGGGCAGATCCTTCAGAATACATAAAAATCATTACTGTATTCTCTGTAGTTTTCTTGCTATAAGCACCATCACACCCTGCAGGCAGCTTGCTTCACTAGTCCAGCTCAATACTTTCACTCCCAAGTAGCCGGCAGTATGTAAATATTATTTAAATAAACATGCATATCCAAGCTGTTATTCTGTGCCTCCTCTCTGTGCTGAAGTTACACTGAAAATCTCAGGCTTCTGCAGGCTGGTTTGGAGGGGGAGGGGGTGGAGACAGGGGAGGTTTTATAGTGCTACAACTCTTGTAGTACTACAGAGTTCTGTCTGAGAGATTCCTATCTGTTTATATGAACTTTGTTTATCCTGCATACATGTATAGTGTGTATCTGCTGAGCAAATGATCAAATGTTCATATAAACACAAAAAAATCTCAGAGAGCACATGCCACACATATGCCTCAGATACACACAATGACACTGCTTAATACTGGAGAGAAATGAAGATGTCAGAGGTACAGCTGCTAAGAGCACACACCTTCTGCCCCATCCTTTCTACTCTGCAGTGAGACACACAGGACACAGAATCTCATGTGAGTTATATCCAGTGCTTTGGTTGTATGCTTACATAGGAGGGCAGTGCAGGACAGTGATGACACTACATGAATATTCATTTCCTAGGGAGTATGCAGCAGAGAACTAAGTGATCACTCACTGTGATTGACAGATGGAATTAATCTTTTATATTGCAGTTTATACAGGATGGAAAGGGGGGTATAAATAAACAAAATACATGAATAGGAAGAGCTTCACCAGAATTACAAAATAATGTCAGTTAAATATGGATTTTTGACCTTACAGATTCCCTTTAAGCTTGTAGATTGTATAATTTAATTATGTCTTAAATACTATAATTACATATTTAACTTTTATCTATCTATGCTTTTTCAAGTAAAGATAGTAATCTTTTCCATGACTTTCTTTGATGTTAGTATCTCTATCATTTTTATAATAAAACAAATATGCATTTTTCTCAACTGTTAACTTAGTTACATTTTTATTGGACCTATATTACTGTCTATTTATAATTTTCCTTGTGTAAAAATGTATTAAAGGAGTTATCTGAAAATTGTTATAAAATTAATTACCGTATTTTTCGCTTTATAAGACGCACCGGATTATAAGACGCACCCCCACATTTGATGAAGAAAAAGAGGAAAAAATAATTTTTAATGTTAAATGGGGTTCATCTTATAATGCCTGTGTCCATCTTATATATATGTCCCCCAAACTGGTATATATATCCCCCACATAGCCTTCATTTTGGCACTCTTCCCCCCCCCCATCCTGGCACACTGTCCCGTCATGGTGCTGGCACACTCTCCCCTCATGGTGCTGGCACACTCTCCCCTCATGGTGCTGGCACACACTCCCCTCATGGTGCTGGCACACTCTCCCCTCATGGTGCTGGCACACTGTCCCCTCATGGTGCTGGCACACTGTCCCCTCATGGTGCTGGCACACTAGTCCCCTCATGGTGCTGGCACACTAGTCCCCTCATGGTGCTGGCACACTAGTCCCCTCATGGTGCTGGCACACTAGTCCCCTCATGGTGCTGGCACACTAGTCCCCTCATGGTGCTGGCACACTGTCCCCCTCATGGTGCTGGCACACTGTCCCCTCATGGTGCTGGCACACTGTCCCCTCATGGTGCTGGCACACTAGTCCCCTCATGGTGCTGGCACACTTGTCCCCTCATGGTGCTGGCACTCTTGTCCCCTCATGGTGCTGGCACACTGTCCCCTCATGGTGCTGGCACACTTGTCCCCTCATGGTGCTGGCACACTGTCCCTCATGGTGCTGGCACACTTGTCCCCTCATGGTGCTGGCACACTTGTCCCCTCATGGTGCTGGCACACTTGTCCCCTCATGGTGCTGGCACACTAGTCCCCTCATGGTGCTGGCACACTAGTCCCCTCATGGCGCTGGCACACTGTCCCCTCATGGTGCTGGCACACTGTCCGCCTCATGGTGCTGGCACACTGTCCCCCTCATGGTGCTGGCACACTTGTCCCCTCATGGTGCTGGCACACTAGTCCCCTCATGGTGCTGGCACACTGGTCCCCTCATGGTGCTGGCACACTTGTCCCCTCATGGTGCTGGCACACTGTCCCCTCATGGTGCTGGCACACTGTCCCCTCATGGTGCTGGCACACTGTCCCCTCATGGTGCTGGCACACTGTCCCCTCATGGTGCTGGCACACTGTCCCCTCATGGTGCTGGCACACTTGTCCCCTCATGGTGCTGGCACACTAGTCCCCTCATGGTGCTGGCACACTGTCCCCTCATGGTGCTGGCACACTGTCCCCCTCATGGTGCTGGCACACTGTCCCCCTCATGGTGCTGGCACACTTGTCCCCTCATGGTGCTGGCACACTAGTCCCCTCATGGTGCTGGCACACTAGTCCCCTCATGGTGCTGGCACACTAGTCCCCTCATGGTGCTGGCACACTGTCCCCCTTATGGTGCTGGCACACTGTCCCCCTCATGGTGCTGGCACACTGTCCCCCTCATGGTGCTAGCACACTAGTCCCCTCATGGTGCTGGCACACTAGTCCCCTCATGGTGCTGGCACACTGGTCCCCTCATGGTGCTGGCACACTGTCCCCCTCATGGTGCTGGCACACTAGTCCCCATAAGGCTGCCGCACATTTAAAATAATAAACAATTTCATACTCACCCTCTCCTCGCTCCCTCGCCGTCCGCGCGATCACCACTCTCTGTGCTGTGGCGGCATCCGGGTACTGTGAGCAGCGCGCAGGTGATGACGTCACTCTGCAGCGACGCTCACAGGACCCGGATGCCGGCAAGACAGCGGGGATGGCGGTGACAGCAGGGAGCGAGGAGAGCGATGAGTATGATTGTGCTCCCTGGGATAGTCAGTGCTTTCCACGCTTTCATTGCGTGGAAAGCATTTACTATCCACATGGGGCCGCAGCCCAGCTGGGCTGTGGTCCCGCTCCTGTAGTATGGGCTGCTCCCGCTGGTGATTGACAGCGGGAAGCAGTGCATATTACAGGAGATAATGAGCGGCCCCACGTGACCACGGGGCCGCTGCTGCAGTCTCCTGACAGCCTCCTGAGAGCCCCCGGACACCGCTCCACAGCCCCCACCCCACCACACAAGTATTGTTTCACATTATAAGATGCACCCCCCACTTTCCTCCAAAATTTTGGGGAACAAAAGTGCGTCTTATAATGCGAAAAATACGGTATACACATTTAAATATTACATTTATTTATAAATACCATTATTTAGCAAAACATATGCTTCATATAGTGCACTCTGTCAGGATTTTAAAGATAGCAACTGCCATAAATCAGTGTGCAGTGCACCCATCCTAGATTTTAGTGGGATAAGCTGAATACCTAACATTTCTCCAGACAGTCAGGTTAGAACAGAGTCCAGTTAGGCATCATGGTCTCACATTCCTCTATTCAGTCAACCTGAAAGGACACTGAGTGGCGCCAGACTAAAGTAAAAAATAAACATTACTTTAGTTGACTGACAGTGAACATCCAACTCAATCAGCCTGACAGTTTTAGTGCAGTACAAGGAGGACGTCAATCATGCTTTTCACACAGACCATCTTAGAACACTGCTAGATAGCAGTTGCCATCTTTAAAATTATTACACAGTGCACTAAATAAAGCAGACCTTTTGGCTAACTAAAAGTATTTAGAAAAAATGTTTACTATTTAAAAGTATTTTATTTATGTATTTTATCAAATTTCTTGGAGAAACCCTTTAAGCTTTTGCTTTGAAACCATTTTATCGATGTGTTTAGTCTTTATCTGTGGACCCTTTGTTATACTTTACTGACATATGATGTAAGTCACTTCTACTCCATGCAAATTCACCATCCAATCACGTCCAATTAAAAAAAGCTGATTTTGATTTTCATCCATAGGTTCACCAGACAATAATGAGCAGTGCACACTAATAAATGCGATTAGTAACCGCATTCATCCACCACCAGAGAAACTGCAAAAAATCAGTGCAAAAAATCCGCACAGGAATCACACAAAAAGCTCTCTGTTTATAATAAGTATTTTTTCCAGTTTTTAGCAAGTGCTATCAAAAAAGTATCAAAAACTGGGCTATTGGTCTGTACGTTTTTTTGCAAAAAATATACGCAAGCTGCCTCACCTCGTCACGGTTGCCCTGACCGAGGCAGTCCCTAGCTGATGTATGCATTTGAAACCTGTGAGTGTGAACATACCTCAATCCAGGCTCCAGCCAGGACTCCACTCTGTGGGCTTTTACCTGTGAAACAGCTTGTGTGTGAACTACTCATGGGGGAAGGGTGGGTCACTTCCCTTTCCTGCGAACAGGAGAAATACATTCACCAGATAATATTGAGTAGTGCACACTGATGAATGCGATTAGTAACCGCATTCATCCACCACCAGAGAAACTGCAAAAAATCAGTGCAAAAAAATCCGCACAGGAATCACACAAAAAGCTGATTTTTTTGCAGTTTCATCCATAGGTGTTTCATTTGACTCATTTTTTTTTTACTCACAATGGGTATAGCTTTTATTTTAATGAATAAAGATAAATGACTGAGGCTGTGATAGACAGTAAAATTAATTTCAGGTGCAACTGGTGGCATGTGGACCTCAACCACCAACCTTTAAGAGGAACTGAAGATGTGCAAATTTGTCAAGACTACATATGTGGTCAAAATTGTTGGTACCCCTCGTTTAATGAAAGAAAAACCCACAATGGTCACAGAAATAACTTGAATCTGGCAAAAGTAATAATAAATAAAAAATCTATGAAAATGAACAAATGAAAGTCAGACATTGCTTTTCAATCCTGCTTCCACAGAATTTTTTTTAAATTAAACTCATGAAATAGGCCTGAACAGAAATGACGGTATCCCTGAAAATAATGTGACAAAAGGGACATGTTAAATCAAAGTGTGTCCACTAATTAGCATCACAAGAGTCTACAATCTTGTAATCAGTCAGTGGGCCTGTGAATAGGGCGGCAGATAGTCACTGTGCTGCTTGGTGACATGGTGTGTACCACACTCAACATGGACCAGAGGAAGCGAAGGAAAGAGTTGTCTCAGGAGATTAGAAAGAAAATGATAGACAAGCATATTAAAGGTAAAGGTTACAAAGACCATCTGCAAGCAGCTTGATATTCCTGTGACTACAGTTGCACATGTTATTCAAAAATTTAAGATCCATGGGACTGTAGTCAACCTCCCTGGACATGGCCGCAGGAGGAAAATTGATGACACATCAAAGAGACAGATAATACGAATGGTGACAAAAGAGCCCAGAAAATTTTCTAAAAGGATTAAAGGTGAATTTCAAGCTCAAGGAATATCAGTGTCAGATGGCACCATCCATCCTTGTTTGAGCCAAAGTGGACTTCGTGGGAGACAACCAAGGAGGACACAATTGTTGGGAAAAAAAATCATAAAAAAGCCAGACTGGATTTTGCTAACTTACATGTTGACAAGCCACAAAACGTCTGGGAGAATGTCCTATGGACAGATGAGACAAAAATGGAACCTTTTGGCAAGGCGCATCAGCTCTATGTTCACAGATGGAAAAATGAAGCATATCAAGAAAAGAACACTGTCACTACTGTGAAACATGGACGAGGCTCTGTTATGTTCTGGGGCTGCTTTACTGCATCTGGCACAAGGTGTCTTGAATTTGTGCAGGGTACAATGAAATCTCAAGACTATCAAGGTACTATAGAGGGAAATGTGCTGCCAGTGTCAGAAAGCTTGGTTTCAGTCACAGGTCATGGGTCTTGCAACAGGATAATGACCCAAAACACACAGCTGAAAACACCCAAGAACGGCTAAAAGGAAAAAAATTGGATTATTCAGAAGTGGCCTACTATGAGCCCTGACCTAAATCCTACTGAGCACCTTTGGAAAGAGCTGAAACATGTCGTCTAGAAATGGCAACCTTCAAACACCAGACAACTTGAGCAGTTTGCTTTTGAGGGGGGCCAAAATACCTGTCGAGAGGTGCAGAAGTCTCATCGACAGTTACAGGAATCATTTGATTGAAGTAATTGTCTCAAAAGGTTGTGCAACAAAATATTAAGTTAAGGGTACCATCATTTCTGTCCAGGCCTATTCAATAAGTTTACTTTTTTTAAACATTCTGTGGAAGCAGCATTGAAAAGCAATGTCTGAATTTCATTTGTTCATTTCCATCGATTTTTTATTTATTATTACTTTTGTCAGTTCGGTTCGCTGTGAGTTGTTTTTTCAGCTCGGGTCGGTGCTGTGTGTGCAGCGCCATACTTCCATTGCTACATGCTGACTTCCTATCGGTGTCATTTGTGCGCCATTGTTTTGTTGGCTTCAGGCGGCTGCCAGTATCCTCAGAACCCACCTCTCACCAGGTAGGAGACGAGTGTCGCAGAGCTGCAGTAATTTGGCCATTCTACACTGAAACAGCCACTGCATTAATTGGAAGTTATCCAGATCAGGTGTAGCACCGTGGCCTGGAATGGGGGGGAAGTGTAAGCTTCTCATCTTCTGTGTGGAGCATTCAGCTTCTGTGTCTCTCTGTAGCACATGTAATCAGGCTGTTCGATCATCTAAGATGTGCTGCCTAGGCGACTCCGAAGTTAGGAGCAATGTGCTGTTTTCACAAAGCATTGCTGGGCAAAAAACAAAACAAAGTGTCAGTCTGCAAGTGTTTTAGCTTGCAAACTTATTCTACATGGAGTAGGAGGGAGAGAAGTCTTTTACCTGTTGGAGCTTCCTTTGACTTTACCAGCAGCAGAAGCCAAGGCAGTCTGTACTAAAGAGGTAACTGTAATTAATATCTACTCAGATATTTCAGTCTGGGAGCATTTTTGTCTCTGCCATCTCTATTAGATTTGTCTCCACATGGGATACAATCTGCATCTCCACTGGCTGTGGCTTTAAAAGGGATCTCAGCTCATGCTTAGTTTGGGACCTGGCAAATTGCCGTCAGGACCAGGGCTTTAAGCATATGTCTAGTGCCCGCACAATGGCACACTACATGTGTCTGTCTGATGATCAGGAGATTCTGAGAGACACACCCTGGGAGTGCTTCATTTTCCCTGTGTTGAAATCAGTTCCAATCATTTTGGCCAAAGTGTCCTTGGGACTTTGATAATTTTCTGAAATATCTTCATATTTCTATGGTCAAGTGTGTGTATGCAGAGTTCCCTACTCCGCGGAGATATCCCTTAAGCTTATTGAAGCTGTACAGGGTGGACTATGGCTGACCTGCACATGGGTTCAGTGTCTTGCAGTGTTGCATTACAGTGCTGTAGTTAAATCAAATCCAGTGATGAGCAGCTAGGTGGCTCAGTGGTTAGAACTGCTGCTTTAAAACATTGCAGTTGTGGTGCCCCTGCGATCTGGTCACCCCAAAGGGGTACTGCACCCATCCGACGGGTGTGGTATTCCTGCTCCCTGGAAACGGGACAAGATAAAACTAGGAATTTCTGGTATGTCATGGAGCACTTCCAGATGATGCACAGGATACTCCATATATTTTGACAGTATCTAATTTATTATTCCATGTACATACAACGCTAGACATATAAAAATAGCCTTCATCAGGTAAAGTCATGCATAACTTGAAAAACAGGATTTAAATAGGGAGATTTAGTCCAACCCTTCGATTAACTACTTCATTAATTAAATGCATATGCACATCCCTCATCAATAATGAGGTTGCTAATTATACAGGGAATTTACAGTCATATGAAAAAGTTTGGGCACCCCTCTTAATCTTACTCATTTGTTTTGGTTTAAAATTGGGTTTTTGCACCAGCTATTTCAGTGTAATATATGTAATAACTGATGGACACAGTAATATTTCAGGATTGAAATGAGGTTTATTGCACTAACCAAAAATGTGAAATATGCATTATTTCAAAATTTGACAGGTGCAAAAGTATGGGCACCCTTCTGATTTTCACGATTTGAATACTCCTAACTAATTTTTACTGACTTATGGAAGCACTAAATTGGTTTGGTAACCTCATTGAGCTTTGTACTTCATAGCCCGGTGTATCCAATCATGAGAAAAGCTATTTCAGGTGTCAACTTGCAAGTTGTTCTCCTAGTTGCATCTTCTCTCAGGAGTGGCATCATGGGCTCCTCAAAACAGCTCTCAAATGATCTTAAAAAAAAAGATTGTTCAACATAGTTGTTCAGGGGAAGGATACAAAAAGTTGTCTCAGAGATTTAACCTATCTGTTTCCACTGTGAGGAACATAGTAAGGAAATGGAAGACCACAGGGACAGTTCTTGTAAAGGCCAGAAGTGGCAGGCCAACAAAAATATCAGAAAGGCAGAGAAGAAGAATAGTGAGAACAATCAAGAACAATCCACAGACCACCTCCAAAGACCTGCAGCATCATCTTGCTGCAGATGGTGTCACTGTGCATCAGTCAACAATACAGCGCACACTGCACAAGGAGAAGCTGTATGGGAGAGTGATGCAAAAGAAGCTTTTTCTGCATGCACGCCACAAACAGAGTCGCCTGAGGTATGCAAAAGCACATTTGGACAAGCCAGTTTCATTTTGGAAGAAGGTCCTGTGGACGGATGAAACAAAGATTGAGTTGTTTGGTCATACAACAAGGCGTTATGCATGGCGCCACAAAAACACAGCATTCCAAGAAAAACACTTGCTACCCATTGTCAAATTTGGGGAAGGATGCATCATGCTTTGGGGCTGTGTGGCCAATGACGGCAACGGGAACAGGAATGTTGTTAAAGTTGAGGGTCGCATGGATTCCACTCAGTATCAGCTGATTCTTGAGAATAATGTTCAAGAATCAGTGTCAAAGTTGAAGTTACGCCGGGGATGGATGTTTCAGCAAGACAATGATCCAAAACACCGCTCCAAATCTACTCAGGCATTCATGCAGAGGAACAATTACAATGTTCTGGAATGGCCATCCCAGTCCCCAGACCTGAATATCATTGAACATCTGTGGGATGTTTTGAAGCGGGCTGTCCATGCTCGGCGACCATTAAACTTAACTGAACTAGAATTGTTTTGTAAAGAGGAATGGTCAAAAATACCTTCATCCAGGATCCAGGAACTCATTAACAGCTACAGGAAGCGACTAGAGGCTGTTATTTTTGCAAAAGGTGGATCTACTAAATATTAATGTCACTTTTCTGTTGAGGTGCCCATACTTTTGCACCTGTCAAATTTTGAAATAATGCATATTTCACATTTTCGGTTAGTACAATAAACCTCATGTCAATCATGAAATATTACCGTGTCCATCAGTTATTGCATATATCACACTGAAATAGCTGTTGCAAAAACCCAATTTTAAACAAAAAAAAATGAGTAAGATTAAGAGGGGTGCCCAAACTTTTTCATATGACTGTATGTTCTTTAAATCTTTAAAATATATTTTTTTGTGCTTTTCTCTTACAGATACTCATACAGGTTTGTATATAGTTTCTTATCATGAGTATTGTGCGATCTTCCCAAGGAAGGAACATATATAAAAAAGAACATAGAAACATATTAAATTCAAGTGGATATTGAACGGTTGTATAGAATTAATGTAAAATTAATACCGTATTATAAAATTAATAAAATTTCATCACAAAACCATGTATCAAAATAAATAAAAACATTATAATGTAATGAATAAAATCATTTTCTAAATACAATTTCTGTTCTCTTCTTTCATACACTATAAGTCCAATGTAGAGGATTCATTCACGATCAGACTTATTTTTTCTTTCTCTTCTTTTTGTCTTTTCTTTCATCAATTTTAATTTTTACCTGTAGGGGTTAGAACTCATGTGCTTATATTCACTGTTTTCTTTGATGTATTTGTTTTACCCCTACAGTTAAAAATGAAAACTGATGTTCTATACAGAAAGAAAAAATAAGTCTGATTGTGAATTACCGTATATACTTGTGTATAAGCCGACCCGTGTATAAGCCGACCCCCCTACTTTTGCCCCCAAAATCTGGGAAAACCTATTAACTCGTGTATAAGCCAGCACAGGTATACAGCCCCCAGCAGTGTGGTATACAGCAGCCTCCCCAGTGGTATATACAGGCCCCAGCAGTGTTACAGCAGCCTCCCCAGTGGTATATACAGCAGCAGCCCCAGTGGTAGTATACAGCAGCCCCAGTGGTAGTATACAGGTATATACAGCAGCCCCAGTGGTAGTATACAGCAGCCCCAGAGGTATATACAGCAGCCCCAGTGGTAGTATACAGCAGCCCCAGTGGTAGTATACAGCAGCCCCAGAGGTATATACAGCAGCCCCAGTGGTGTATACAGGGCCCAAGAGGTATATACAGCCGCCCCAGTGGTGTATACAGGGCCCCAGTGCTGTATACAGGGCCCCAGTGGTGTATACAGGGCCCCAGTGGTGTATACAGGGCCCCAGTGGTGTATACAGGGCGGGCCCCAATGGTGTATACAGGGCGGGCCCCAGTGGTGTATACAGGGCGGGCCCCAGTGGTGTATACAGGGCGGGCCCCAGTGGTGTATACAGGGCGGGCTCCAGTGGTGTATACAGGGGCCCCCCTTCCCCCTTGCTGTCAGCCACCTGTAAAGAAATAGATTGTTATACTTATCCCTGTCCTGTCGCCGCCGCCGCTCTCCGACACCGTGCGCTCCTCCGTCTTCTTCCTGCTGTGACCGGCGCACAGACAATGACGTCATTGCCTGCGCCCGCCGGTCACAGCAGGAAGAAGACGGAGGAGCGCGCGGTGTCAGAGAGCGGCGGCGGCGACAGGACAGGGATAAGTATAACGATCTATTTCTTTACAGGTGGCTGACAGCAAGGGGGAAGAGGGACCCCTGTATACACCACTGATGGTATATGACTCGTGTATAAGCCGAGGGGGGGACTTTTCAGCACATTTTTTGTGCTGAAAAACTCGGCTTATACACGAGTATATACGGTAATCCTCTACATTGGACTTATAGTGTATGAAAGAATAGAACAGAAATTTTATTTATAAAATGATTTTATTGATTACATTATAATGTGTTTAATTATTTTGATATAGTTTTGTGATGAAATGTTATTAATTTTATTATATTAATTTTACATTAATTCTGTACAACCATTCAATATCCACTTGAATTTTATATGTTTATATGTTCTTTTTTATATATGTTCCTTCCTTGGGAAGATCGCACAATACTCATGATAAAAAACTATATACAAACCTGTATGAGTATCTGTAAGAGAAAAACACAAAAAAATATGTTAAGGATTTAAACAACATATAATCCCTGTGTAATTAGCAACCTCATTATTGATGAGGGATGTGCATATGCATTTAATTAATGAAGCAGCTAATTGAAGGGTTGGACTAAACCTCCCTATTTAAATCCTGTTTTTCAAGTTATGCATGACTTTACCTGATGAAGGCTATTTTTTTATGTCTAGCCGAAACGCGTTGTATGTACATGGAGAACTAAATTAGATACTTTCAAAATATACAGAGTATCCTGTGCATCTTCTGGAAGCGTTCCACGACAAACTCGAAATTCATGGTTTTATCTCTTCCTGACAATCCCTATATTGGGCAGTTCGTTTCTCCGGTATCGAGCAGCAGGCCAGCAGATACAGACAGACACTCCAACTCCCTATTAAAGGGATATATGCCGAGTATACAAGACATCAAAAAGGTGAGAATAATTTTCACTATCACCTTTATTTACTAATCTGCTACATCTAGATCTGCGCCCTCCTTTCTCCTCTCACCCCTGTCTCGCAGACCCTACAGTCTGCAAGGACAATAAGTGATCCTGGAAATGGTATGGTAAGTCCGAGACACCCACAAAAACACACAACACACCCAGTCCCAGGGACGGTGGGCAGACCCCATAGAGGGAGGGCTCAGTTAGTCAGTGGGACAGAGGGAAGAAAGGTCGAGGGTGGGAAGTTAGTTGAGGTAGTCGGGAGGAAGTAGTGAGAGGAAGAGGATATGGGGGACTTGAGCGGTGAGGAGTTCGTCGTGGGTCCTGAGAACAGGAGACTGCAAGAGGGACAAAGGGAGCCCTAGGGGTGCAGGCAGTGAGCGATCCACCCATTCGCCCAAATCTGAGTGAAGCAGGGGTACAGGTTGAGAACCAGGGGATCGGCTCTGTAGATGGCGAGGAAACTCTATGCTCCAACAACAGAACCAGAGGCAACAAGGTCTAGATCAGTTGTTGCCAACTCCTGACACATCCACCAAGAAGGTAGCTGTACTAGGGTCAGGGGACTTGGTACCAGTCACCCGAGAAGACCCATGGCTGCTAGATTGCGGCACTGTGTGCAGAGGCGTGAGCAGTAGAGAGGCAGCGCTGAGAGAAAGAGCAACCCGTGAAAGAAGGAACATAAAGGGAGTGTCTTGGACAAGCTATCCCTGTTCACTGAGGACTATCCAGACTAAAACTGTGCAAGAACAGTACCCTGTAGTGACACCAAAGTAAAAGCTAAGTAAACCAGGTATAGAACTCAAAACTGTGTGTGAGTTTATTCATTTCCGTCTGTGGAGCGATAGACTGATATGACACGCAGGCCACAGGAGACCTGCCTGTGAGTCGCTCCAATCCCCCTTTCCTGTAAGAACAATCCTGCTGGCCCTCCAACACCAAACATTACACCGGTTGCCCTGGGGAACCACTCTACCTATGTGGAATTATATCACCTTGCTGCACTCCCATCATCCCCAGAGGTCCTACACCACAGCGTCACGGGCAGCGTCACGACCACATCCCTAAATCCCAATTCCCCGAACATTTATTGAATCCGCCAAGGTAACGGAGCTGGGTCTCGAACCCCATGACTCCCCAGAAGAACTGTTGTCCCGGTTCCGAGTACCCCATGGCCCTGGGGGATGTCACAGTGGTGTCACAGCAGTTCCTTGTTTACCTTTTCCATATCCCTTGTGATGGTGAAAGTGCATGCATGCATAGCTCATTCCACTGCTGCATTGTTGGCAAAATGGAGAGTTGAAGTCTGTAAGTGCTCAAATGCTGAACTACCTCCACCTATAAAGCGGCCAAAGTCTTCACTGTGTAGGACAAGGTTATTAATTTAATAAAATAGCAAGACGGATCAAATCCTGAATCCGAGGTGATAATCTGTGCCTGCATAGATTTGGATGGAAAAGGTATCCACAGTTGTGCTGTGCTGTTTGGTTGTCATTTATTATCTGCAAGGTTGGGACACGAAGGTGTACAATCAGGGATTTGTTGTTGCCCTTCATCTCCTGTCCCCAAAGAAGGCATGGGAGTCAAGGACTTACTCTCCTTTCAGGCAGAAAAGTCTAGAAGGGACTATACAGAAGCTAAGTCTCCTGCCCAATCTGGAACCTGTGTCTGGGGCTGAACCATCAGGCAAGTGAAATTGATAATCAACCAGGATGGTATTGGTAATAGTGTCCAGACTTTGTCTTCAGGAATATGTGTTGTTCCATATCTCTGTATGACTTGCATATCTGGATATTCCTTCTAAAACACTAAGAGATTACTCTTACCGACCTCAGATGGCTGATAAGTATGGGTTCCAGGAACTCAATGTATCAACAGCCATTCTAAACTGAAAGTGCCTGCACTCATCAAATCTCAGCTGCTAAGCAGTTTGAGGCTGGACAATTACGACATGGGAAACTGCTTGGGAATCCCCAGTTCTGTTGTCATAAAAACCTTCCTGGGGTGTATGATCAACTCTCTGACATGAGACTATATATCTCTCCTCCCAGAGGAAGATGCGGAGGAGATTGGTTTTCTTACATGGAATCGTGGAATGCCGAAAAAAACTGTCATAAGATTTCTATGGTTACTAGCCTCCACAGCATTGCTGTCCCTGAGGCCTTAGTGCAGGGGAAAAGCGTATCTTTCCAACCTGGATACCATGCGGTGCCTTCCATGGGACTCATCCCACAAAAAACAAGCCCAAATGAGTCTGTTGGCAGAGAAATTAAAAAAAAACTATCCCCTTCAAACTCTGCAAAAAAACTTTATTTTGAAAAAAAATCATTTTAGTGTGATAGTAGCCAAGTCTAAAAAATAACCTATACACATCTGGTATTGATGTAATCGTACTGACCTAACGAATAAAGCTGCCTAATCACAAATCCTGGAAGGTGAACAGTGTAAAAATAGTAACAAAGCCAAATATTCAACTGCTGACTTGTTTATTCTTGTTTTGCATCTAGTGGGGGATTCTGCCTTTGTTCTTCTCTGCAGGGGGCTCATCCAATACCCAATACAGGTAGACTGGAGCCTGGACTTCTAGAAACTTCTTTATGTAGTCACATGTTCAAAGAGGGGTGTGAGTCATTCCTCCATCCAGGGGCTGATCCAAGAGAGAGAACAATAAGAAAGTTAGCTGGTGCTGTGACTTTCAAAGGACTAGGATCTGAGGCTGTGGCAAGATCCTGGTGCCTGTCTGTGGATTGATGGAAGCTGCCACGTGGGATTGTGTTGTGTCCCTCACCTGCAGGATTTAGCAAACTCATCCAAGGACTATTTCTGTCTATTTCTTGGCATCGGGTTACCGGGTGGCACCCCTGCACTTGTTTCTGCTGTTGTGGACTTATGTGGACTCTCCAAAATCACCTTCACGTGTGCTCTTAAATTTTCCCTGTCCCAATAAAGTTCTTTGGATTGATCATCGGCCTAAAGTCCCTTTCTGCTCTGTCACGCACCCCGTCAGAAGTAGGTCCATGCTCTTTGGAAATTTTTTGTATAATCTATTTTTATTGAAATTGAAATATAACAAGACAAAGTGACTGGAATTCAAGACAATGAAAGCAATGTAACATTGATATTTATGAGAGTCCAGGTCAAAAAAGAAGAACTCATTCTCATCTTCTGGGACAACATCTGCATGAAAAGGAATCCAGATGTTTTCTGCAAGGAATTTCCAAAGAGGTCTTACGTTGTTCTTCCAGACTGATACCAGGGGATGAAAAGTCGTATGCTGCGAATTAGGAACTGAATAGTGTAAACATACATCCTCATATCCAATAAAGATTTTATCAAAAAAATTTAAGGGTCTTATTGTTTAATCTAATTCTAGAAACACTAGGGGACCAGCGATCCCTAAACATAAAAATTGGGGGGATCATTATACAGGGGGAAAGCAGACAAAGGTGGGTGAAGAAAAGGTAGGAATAGAAGGGGAGAGGAAGGAACAGCGGAAGAGGGGGAAGAAGAGGGGGGAACGTTTCCATCTCCACAGGGGAAAGTTGGTAATAGTACCACTACACCCCTTTGCAGCTCTTGAAACTCACCATTCCCTCTCACCATCACCATCTCAAACCAATCATGATGTTTCTAATGGAAAAAAGGGCTTTGGAAATTTTATTGTTAGAATTGGAAACAATAACACTTTCCATAGTATTTCAGGAATTACCAATATTTTAGAGCTCAGAAAGTATAAAAGAAGTATTTAACTGCTTAACAACCTACATTTCATAAATAGACTTAAGGATAGTTTGAAGCTAGGATGCTAAGCCTACTTCATACCAGGCTAATACTGGACATGTTACATAGCTGAGATCTACCTGTTACCGATTACTGCAGTTTAACCTTTTAAATGCCACTGTCAATCACTTACAGTGGCATTTAAATGATTTAATTGAAGGTGAGTGTGCGCACCGTCCTCCATTGATGGCTCACAGTGTGATCACAGAGAACCGATAAGATACAGTGGTAGCAAGGCATCTTTTGTGGTTAATCTCTTTTTTATTAATTATAGGAAAATAAGATATAACAGTACATTCCATACAAATAGGTAAAAAATCAAAACATCAAATGAGGGATACACTGTTGAGTCACAAAACAAATAGACAATCAATGCACAGACACGGGGTGACGTACCCTCCTCAATTGTAGGGTAATTTGTAACTTATTCAAAAACCTTTTTGTATTAGGGGGCATAAGACCCCTTTCTTGAATATGGGACCTCTGAACCAAAGGGAGTTGGTAATCTCTCGAAAAATATAATAGTATCTGACTCCATTTAGTCAAATTAAGCAGTAATAAACGGGCCACTATTGATGTAACGCTTGTAATCTCTGTACTGACAACATAGCATCCGTAAAGGTTAGGCCCCGCAGCGTCAACAGGTAGGTCAGTCCCTCTTGAATAGATTTGTTTCTCACGGAGTTCCCATAGTGACAGGTATGAAGCTCCTATCAATATTGTTTGAACTTTCATAAAGGGATAAACCTTCAGGTAATCTCTAAAACTCAAAACTAATAAACAACCCTGAGTGGGTAAAAAGAGAATTAAAAGAAGAGAAGAGAAAAGAGATATTAGGAGGGAAAAAAAATAAACTGGTTTAATTCAATCGGGTCTAGGTATGAAGGGAATAGGTCCAAAGAGGGGAGTGAAAAAGGGATATAGGAGACCTTGAGCCCGTGCCGACCACTTATCTAACCGTCTAATCAACCTCAGAGGGGGTCCTCCCCGGGGCAATCGAGTCTTGGTAAAGAATCCATTCAGTCCAGGTCACTGAGAATTTGTCACGAAGCAAGGCATCTTTTAACCCCTTCACCACCCGGGAATTTGTCGGTTTTGTTTTTTGCTCCCCTGCTTCCTAGAGCCATAACCGTTTTTATTTTTCCATCAATATAGGTCATATGAGGGCTTGTTTTTTTGCGGGACGAGATGTACGTTCAGATGCAATCATTTATTTTACCATATAGTGGACAGGAAAATGGGAATAAAATTCCAAATGCAGTGAAATTGCAAAAAAAGTGCAATTAAACGTTTTGCCAACCTTTCACAGGAAGTGCTCTGTGACAGCTTCCGGGGTCAAGCCAGGACTCTGGGCTGTCACGTGAGCACTGGAGATCCCGTGATCTTATCACGGGATCTCCAGTGCAGGTGGGGAACAGCGCGTTCCCCACCACGGCACCTTTGTATCCTACTGTCAGTGATTGATGGCGGGATTCAAGGGGTTAACAGCACCGATCGGTGCTGGAAGCCTGAAATCTCAGCTGATGAGATCAACTGAGATGTCGGGGAAATTATGTGAGCTACGCACTGTAGCTCACATCAAACAACGGTCATGGGTCAGGAAGGGGGTTAAAGTCCCCCGTTGCCATTATTTTACTCCTCCTATGAAGCTTAACCACAGACTAAGCACCATAACAGAACTGTGATTGTGCTACCAGAAAAATGTCTGAATGAACACTATCATGACTTTTGCAACATTTTGGAGTGGTGCACAGAGGTACATGGCATGCACTTATTTATGAATCAGAATTTTCCGACTCAACCATACCTCCTCATTGTCATAAATTAGACGAGACATTGTGTCACACCCCAGATAAATTGGGACCTAAGAGTGCTAGTCTAATCAGATGTAAGAAATGTATTTAACAATATACAGTATTCTGTTTATATAGTGAAATTCAGTGACAGATACGCTTTAACAATTAACTACAAATTTAAATTTTCCAATTTATTTATTTACCTATCTCTGATTTGCATAAAAATACTTAAAAATATATTTAAAAAATAGCTATATTTCACCACGAAAAATTATCTTATCAATGTAGATAATTATATAATACCACTTGTTTTTTTTTATTATTCAAAATGTATTTGAGTATCACAAAAATAGATTGTGTCAAAAAATACTTGAGTGTTTATTCTTAACAAACACACATTTTACAAATGCTAAGAAGAAAAAGAGGCATTTATGATGGCCCCTAAGTAGAGATCTTGGAAAGAAGACAACTCTAATTTTAGTTGAACTTGTAGATGCACTCATGGTTTATCAGAAAATCATAAGCCATCTGTCTTTATCAGGCACTTTCTATACTCTCATCTAGCCGTTTTCACAGATAATCTGTGCACTGCAGGGATGAGCATGGATTTTAATTCCATCAAAATACATTAAATATGGAACAACGCTATCAGGTCATATGGTATCCATCCATGATAATAATCAAACACAAGAGATCTGCTGTAAGAAAATGTAAAATGGGGGGGCGTGTCCTAGCACCACTCATGCAGGACGCATAATACCGGAGCTCCGGCATCAGAGACCAGACTAACGGCGATTACACCCGTCTCCAGCCTCCAATTCGCGGAACAAGTAAGCGATCCTGCTGCAGATAACGGTGGGGAACGCGAGAATGCCCAGGAAATCGCTCCGGAGCCAGGAGCGACCGCCTAAAGTCACCGACTTCTTTACGGCGAGTCCAGCTCCAGCAGCCCGCTCTAAAATGGCGCCGACTGAGCCTCCAGTGGCGCGCTCTCCCCATGCTTCCCGGTCCTCTAACAGCCCGAGGTCGGGAAGCGATCTCTCAGACAACAATACCCCAGTCACAATGGGGGCCCTGAAGGGTCTGCTGGACTCTTTGCACAAGTCTTTGAAGGCAGACATTAAGGACAGTATAAGGGAATTGAGGGATGATATGGCTGCATTGGGGGAGCGCACCCACAACATTGAATCCAAAATGGCAGAATTTGCCACAGCTCATAATGAGCTTGCAGACAGCTACCAGGGAGTGGAGCTGGATATCAAAGATCTAAGGGCAATAACCTGGGATTTGGAGGATAAGATGCGGAAAAATAACCTGAAAATCAGAGGTATTCCAGAAGCTGAAGGAGAGGAGGACATTAAAGGGACGGTACATACATTTCTCTGTTTTCTATTACCTGATGTGCCAGCCACTGAACTTCTCCCAGATAAAACATACAGACTCCCTAGACCACCGAACATCAAACAAGATCTGCCCAGGGATGTCCTTGTGTGCTTGGGCTCCCCCAGACCCCGAGACATGGTGCTTCAGAAATTGAGACAACATCCTATGGACTCTGGGATTTATAAGGGATGGCAAGCTTATCCTGATCTTTGCCAAGGAACTCTGGCACGACGCAGAGACTTTGCTCCACATTGCAAGGTTCTCCGGGACAGAGGCATACAATATTCCTGGGGATCTCCGGTGAACGTAGCTTTTAGATACAAAGGAAACAGACACGTTTTTACATCTCCGTCCAAGCTCAAGACGGCCCTCGGAGTTTGGAACCTTCAGCGTCCCCCAGCTTCTCCATCCAATTCTAACAAGAATCAGCGAAAAAGCTCTAGATCCCCGACGGATTCCCAGGGGGCTGGGGAATGAATCCCAACAAATACTCTGGTTTGCGCTGGTGCCGGTTAATCTGTTTTCCCAGCCTAAACTTCCGGTTGTTTAGGCTGAGGGGGTGTGAGCACCAAGTCCCCTATACCACCGAGGTGACTTCCTCCCACCTCGGCTGAGGTGAGGAGTCCTGCTAAGCTCACACCAACTCTCCCCCTGCAACCAGTTCTCTCCTACCTGAAGGAGACAGACTGGTTTACACTGTGACCTTTTCTTTTCTTTTATATATACACTATTACACGTATATAGGAGATTGTTGTTGTTTCCCTATATAGGTTTAAGTTAATTCTTCTTGCTTTCTTTTTGTTTTTCCCTGCCCCGCCCTCCCTACCCCTCCCTTTTGCCAACTTGGTAGCATTTTATACTGCTGCAGTCCGTCCTCTGGCGCTGCTTAACAGAGCATCACATATAGGTGTATAAGGTTTTCAAACAAATCAAAGGTTTGCATATTACTGTGATAATGAGTATTACAATGGTATCATTTAATGTGAATGGCCTTAATGCCCCATGTAAACGAACAATACTTTGGCAACACTTAAAAAGGGCACAAAGTGATGTAGTATTACTGCAAGAGACACACCTGTTGGGGAAAGATCACCCCAGATTAGCCTCAGCCTTATATCCGACACAATTCCTCGCTGGGGGGGCTACTAAAAAAGCGGGGAGTGGCCATTCTGATCCACAGATCGGTCACTTTCAAACTGATTAAGGAGGTATCTGACCCAGAAGGCAGATTCATCATTGTATTGGGCCTTCTAAACGACAAGCCCTTTACCCTTGCTTCCGTTTACGGGCCAAATACTGGACAGGTTAGGTATATGAAGTCCTTCTTATCTAAGGTTGCATCTCTGGCACAGGGTAGTAAGGTTATTGCAGGTGACTTTAATATTCCAATGGACAAACAGCTGGATTGCTCGAAGCCATCTCTATACCGTTCAGAGCTGGGGCGAGTAGCTTCTATGCATCATCTACATGATGTTTGGAGGTACATGCATTCTGACGAAAGGGATTACACATTCTACTCCCATCGTCACAAGTCTCAAAGCAGACTCGACTATTTCCTGATTGATGACTCCGTGCTGCAGAAGTGTTTGGATTCAAGTATAGGATCTATCACTTGGTCTGACCATGCTCCGGTGTCTCTCAGGATAGCCGACTCTG
Organism: Allobates femoralis; assembly: GCA_033576535.1. NCBI lineage: Eukaryota > Metazoa > Chordata > Amphibia > Anura > Aromobatidae > Allobates > Allobates femoralis. The sequence continues at coordinate 489,093,957 of JARQOC010000003.1, forward strand.
CTGCTGTCCACCCTCCAGCCTGTTGGAAGTTAAATGCGCACCTCTTAGCTTCTCCTGCTAATACAGACCTTCTCACGGAGGCTATTAAACTATACTTCAAAGAAAATGCTACACCTAATATGCCCCCGGACACCGTGTGGTTCGCTCATAAGGCGGTCCTTAGAGGCCAACTACTAAAAATGGCTGCCAGAGCTAAAAGAGAACGCGAAAAAGAGATGCACACACTACTGGATAAAATTAAAACACTAGAGGCCAAACAGAAAGACGAGAGGTTGATTACACAGCCCCTGAATTACTGAGGGCTAGACGGGAGCTCCGTTCCCTACTCCTTTTAAGGGCGGAGCATCAGCTTAAAAAAACTGGGGCAAGGTTCTATGGCATGGGAGACAGAGCCGGAACGTTGCTAGCTAGGAGAGTCAAAAAAAGGGAATTACAGGCAAAGATCCCCTTTCTGCGCAGAAATAATGGCACAACGATTCGCCACCCAACCGACATAGCAAAGGAATTCGGAGAGTACTACTACTCCTATATAACTTAAAAGATTCTGAATTGGTACCTCAACCTACTTCAGACTCTATCGGGGCTTTCTTGGAGAGAGCTAAACTTCCTGCCCTTTCAGAAGATCAAATTAGGGCACTCAATGTCCCTTTCACTGAACAGGAGATCATTGGGGTAATTGCTTCTTCTAAGAAAAGCACTGCTCCGGGGCCTGATGGCTTCTCGTTTCACTACTACTCCAGCTTCTCGCAGATATTGACGAGACCTCTACTGGACCTCTTCAATTTTTGGAGAGGTACGGGGAGAATCAGGAGGGAAGGCTTGGAAGCAATTATCACAACTCTCCCCAAGCCAGGTAAAACACCGGACACCCCGGGCAATTTTCGTCCAATTGCATTACTAAATTGTGACGTAAAATTGTATGCTAAACTGCTGGCTAACAGACTTGGAGAGGTACTGCCCACCTTGGTGGGTTTAGAACAGGTGGGATTTATCCCGGGGAGACAGGCAAGTGATGGAACGAGGAGACTGGTGGATCTGGTGGAGATCATGGAGAGGAAGGGGGACCCCGGTGCACTCCTGTCCCTGGACGCAGAAAAAGCGTTCGACAGGGTGCACTGGGGGTACCTTAGAGAGGTTCTCCAAAAATTCGGAATAGTGGGAGACTTCCAGAAGTCCATTATGGCTTTATATTCCTCTCCGTGCGCTTCGGTCAGAGCATCAGGCTTCAAGTCGCCAATCTTCGATATCTCCAATGGAACGAGACAGGGATGCCCCTTATCCCCGCTTATTTTTGCCCTGGTTATGGAGCCTTTGGCAGCGGTGGTGAGGGAGGATCCTGAAATTCGAGGGGTGGAGGTGGGACCTGTGGAACACAAGATTGGGCTGTATGCCGATGATGTGGTTTTTGTGTGCTCCCACCTCCCCTCCACGATCCCAAGAATTTTAAAAGTTTTAGAGGATTTCTCCCACGCATCCTACTACAAATTGAACATGGCAAAATCTTCTTTTTACCCAATTAATATCCCTGAAGCTCATCAGAGGAAAATTAAGGGACAGTTCTCATTTGCCTGGGTGGAGGAGGGGTTCACTTACCTAGGAATCACCATAACTAAACTAAACAAAATTGTGAGACAGAATTGTGAAACACTACTCAAAAGTTTACAACAGGAGTTAGAGAGTTACTCTGGCCTGCTCCTGACGTGGATGGCCAGGATTCAAGTAATTAAGATGATCTTTTTACCTAAAGTCCTTTACTTACTGAGGTGTCTCCCCCTCCACATCCCGAGCAGATTCCTACGGGCATTTCAGACATCCTTTGGCCGTTTCATATGGCAGGGCAAACCACACAGGATAGCAAATAGAATCCTCACCCTACATTCATCCATGGGGGGGCTGGGGGTCCGGACATCTCCTCATACTATAAAGCAGTCCACCTCGAGGCGGCTAGAAGTTGGTGGGCACTAGAGCAGACCTCCCTGTGGCTTCAAATTAAGGCCTTTTTTGCCCCAAAGCAGTCCACCCGGCTATTACTTGAAATGAACTTGATGAAGAGCTCACAGCCGCCGCATTGCCTCTCTTCAATGAGAACCCTGATGACTATATGGTACAAAGAAAGTGGAGACTTGCTGCCCTTTTTGCACAGATATGTTTCCCTGGAAGCAGTGGAGCAATCTGTTGGGCCCCTGAGTCTTCGATCTTGGAAACTGAAGGGCATTCTCCTTCTGAATCAAATTGTAGAGGGGGGCGTCTTGAGGCCATTCTCTGCGCTAATGAAAGACTTTGACATTCATAAAAACGACTTTTTTAAATACTTGCAAGTTCGGCACTTCCTGGCCTCTGTCTCCCTGCTGGTTCCGTCCCAAGAAACCTTTATTGGTTCATTACAGGCTTTCTTTAAGTCACGGGGTAGCAGCTCAGGGGGGGTTTCAATCATTTATAGGGCTCTACTGTATCTGCGTGCCAGGCAGAAACTCACATATATGACCAAATGGGAGAGAGACCTGGGATTCTCTGCACCCTTGGAAGCTTGGCAACAGGCAGCCTCCCATGCATCTCCCTACTCATCATGTATAAACCACCTAGAACAGGCGAAGAAGCTTCAGCTCCTCTGGTACTTGACCCCAGACCGAATTTCTAGGTTTAGAGGAACAGGATATCATAACTCCCGGTACTGTTGGCGGGGTTGCTCTTTGGTGGGATCTCCCGCCCACATATGGTGGGAGTGTCCTGTTATTAAGCCCTTCTGGGTGGAAGTAGAGGAGATGCTGGGTACGCTCACAGGACTACCTATGACACTGGAAGCTCCAGTTGCTCTTCTGGGTTTGGGCCTGGACCTGGTCCCTGGTCCCTCCGCCCTATTGTCACTAACACCTTGATAGCGGCAAGAATGTGTGTAGCATCCAAGTGGAAATCCACAAGCCCTCCAGCCAAGATAGAACTGATAAACCGCATGAATCTGCACTTTCAATATGAGCTTATCTTAGCCCATGATCTCTCAAAAAGGAACAAGGTGTTGACATGGTGGGACCCTTGGGTACACTCCTCGCATAATGTTGTTCAGATCCCGGGGTAATTCGTGTTTATACTACAACTTTTACAATCTATATGATGCTGCAGGGATACTTATTTGTCTCATGTTCCTACACTCCCTCCCCTTTCTTATCCTTGCCCCTTTATCCATTGACCCTCTCTTTTATGTTTTGCTTTGTTACTTAATTCTGATTTTAATTGTCGTTGTACATTGATGATATGGTAACTGATACCTGATTTCTGTCATTAATGTATCACTGTTTAAAAATTTCTAATAAAAACTTAATGGTTAAAAAAAAAAGAAAATGTAAAATGAAAGGCATCAAAGTAATGTCACACCTGAATGTTTTTTTCACACATGAATGTTTGCTTTAGGCTTTAGACTGACAGTAGCAATTTCACTTTTATGAATCAAACATGATTATTAAAGAAAACATTTAGTAGAATGTTTTATATTCATCACCACCCAGTGGCGTAACTTGGGCCCTGATGCAAAAACCTCAATGGGGCCTCCAATTATTGCAAACATTGAATAGATTCAGTCTTTATCTATAAGCTATAGAGATCTCTGGCGCTCCCTCATCCTACTTGCCAATCAGGGTATTGACAGAGGATAAGGACATGAGCTGTGATCATTTATGCAGAAAATTGAGGCGCTCGACGTGACGGAATGTATATATACCACCGGTTACAGCTAGGTATATATTTATACCTCGATCCAGTCAACAACAAGCCCACAATAACACATAAATACAAAAATTATACTGCCACCACCAAGCACTTAACAGGCTGATTTGACACCCGTTACAGTCGTGCTTTTTCATCATAGAGCAGGAAAATCGAAGCTTTTACATTTTATAGATTTAATACGAAAGATTTGGCAGTGTTTACAAAAAGATATAGAAGATATTACAAAAAGACAATTTACAGTACTGTATTAGAAAGTTACATAAAAATAATAGGGATTAAAATAAATGTACTAAATCTGTGCCACGGTTATGGCGTCCAGATATAGAGAGGGAAAGACTCCTTTGAATAATTGTGATTCAGTTCCCCAGCATGGTTCTTGGCTGGCTATCCATGGTCTAAATGACCTCCAAATCAAGAGTCTGGTTTTTATCTTTCTAATCTAAAATTAGAACTCCCACTCTGCTGACCTCACTCACACATGGACTGCTCTGGGAGCTACAGATAATTCTGAAAATTATCAATTTCTCCTTGTGTCCAAATCTTTGGCCTTCAAAGTCACAGGCCAGAGATATTAGCATAATTTTTCTGCTTCTGCTTTCATACTTTGATTGAGACCAAATACCATATGCCTGTGATTTGCAGAAATTAATTTCTTAGGATTCTGGCAATTCCTCAGTGAAGCATAACAGTTCTTTGCATTCACAAAGATGTGTGGAATGTGGAATGTGTGTGAAAATCTAACTTTCATAATTCTGGTACTACTGGGGTGTAAGAAATCTAACTTAATATAGTTTAAGGTGAGAGAACAAAGGACTACATATACTTTCTTCTCTTTCCCTCCAAACATTGTCTGATATCTACATTTTTCAGGGTTATAAAACTAGCATCCTTAGGCTTGTACTAAATACCTAAAGAGAGGGGAAAGTGAGAGAGCAGGTCGAGCGTCTCCGCAAGGCCATTCCAACCCTCAAGTCTAGCATCTGCTGGTATGACAGTCCAAAACTCCTGGCTAAGATAGCCATAAGTGGCGCTAGAGCCCCAACTTTACAGAAACCCTTTCGGACCCTTTCAGGGTCAGCAGTTGGTTTGGTTATCCCTCTGCAGGCTGAGGGCCAAGAAAGCAGTGCCGTGCCTTTAGTCCCAGTACCCAGGCAACGGGTGAGAGTGCCTAGGTGGGCTGTCTTCCCGGGGAATAATGATACCTTCAGATTGTCCTGACTGGCTAGGGACACAGCTTTTACATCACCCTGACAAGCTGTAGACCACAAATATCCCTCATCTTGATAGGCTGTGGGAACTGCCCTTCTGCCAGGTGATGGGTACTGTTTTTTCATCTACCTGACAGTCAGTGGGTGACACTTTCCCATCTGCACAAGCCAAGGGTATAACTTTCCTATTGTCCTGACCGGCTAGAAGTACATCTTTCCCATCACCTTGAAAAGCTGTGGACAGCAACTGTCCCTCATCCTAATAATCTGTGGGAACTACCATTCCACTAATTTGACAGGTGATGGGTACTGGTCTCCCATCTACCTGATAGACACTGGGTAACACTTTCCCATCCAGACGAGCCAAGGGTACATCTTCTGCATGGTCCTGACCGGCAGGAAGTACCATTTTCCCATCAGCCTGATAGATTGGGCATGACTTTTCCATCATCTAGGCTGGCTGTGTAACACTTTCCCACTACCTTCACAGGGTATGGGTACTGCTTTCCCATTACCCTGACAGGTAGCAAGCACATCCTTCCTGTCATGCTGACAGGTTGTAGGCACTATTCCCATCATTCTTCCCGGTTGGGGACACCATTTTCCCTCTTCAGGTGATCCTTCTGGATTAGTGCTAATCATAGACCACCAGCCATGTCACAGTCCGACGTGACACCGGAAAGCTGCACGCAACCATCACTCTTGTGGTTGCCGTGCCTGTCTCCATCTACTTTAGCAACGAAATCTACACTTTGAGGGGACCCTGCACAATGTTAGCCTGAAGCATGACATGGCTGAGATGTCCTGCACCATGAGGCCCATAATGCTGTGATGCTTCAGGATCAGCACTAATTATGGAGCAGCTACCACCAGCCATGTCAAAATCTGTTGTGACACTGGCAAGCTGCATGTGACCACGTTCCTTAGGGTCCTCATGCCTGCTTCTATCTACCTTAGGGCTGACTTCATCTACCTTCAGGGAATCATCAGCAATATAACCCCGCAGCGTGATATGGATTTGGCTAGGTCAGAAGCTAAGACTGGGGATCTAAGCTATAACGTTATAGCTTAGATCCCTAGTCTTAGCTTCACAGGTAGCCAAATCATATCTCTCATACTTTGCACTAACGAGGTGCAAATACTCCGAAACACTTTCTCTCCAAATTAAGAATATGATTTGGCCTATATCCTTAGTCATATGATAAGGTTCGTTAAATGGTTAATATTGACTTTAAAGATAGCTATTACTAAAAGTTGGAGCTAGAGTTCAAGTCCTCTTTAAAGAGGCAATTTGCATATAAAAGTCACACATATTAATCATTTATGCTTAAAAGTAAATTAAGGAAACTGTTTTACGTACCATTCTGGTAAAAATTGTTGTCTTATACCCAGTGCAGGGCCCGGGAGCAGTCAAATAAACTTTGTAACCCCTAAGGTCCTGTGCATAATAGAGTGGATCAGTTTTGCCAAAGTATTCCTTTAATAAGAACCTGTAAATGTTATCATGTTGCCCAAACAAAAGGCAATTTGAATCAGAGGCTCGCTGCATGATTTCAGTCATATATTTTTCTCAGAAATGTTTCGGCGTTTCAAAAAAACAAAGGCCCCTATTCATTAAAAAGTCTCAACACTTAAAAAAAACCTCACAGTGACAAAAGGCTCATCCTTTTTGCACATCAGTTTCTCACAGCTCTGACAAAATCGGTGGACCTGAGGCGCGATGGGGGAATTATAGAACAGTTCATTTAAGTCACAATAAACTGTGGTGTTCCTTACGCCAATAACCATTGTCCAGTTAGTGACTGGAGGTGCACGCCACTTGTGAGATGCACCTAATATATTAAGAGGCACTTTCCTTTTAATGAAAGCTACGTGTCCAACTCCTATATGCTTATCATAAAGACTATTGAGAGAATCACATAGTCTTGGAAAGCTTCTCAGGCTGGGGTCACACTTGGGCTGGGACCTACGTTTCAAGGCAGCAGTAAAATCTTGGCAATTGCGTTAACGGCAAGCGCTGCCTGGTAACGGGGCCCCATAGAAACCCGTAGTTTACCTTAGTTGCAGCCGCACACAGAGCTCCAGGACGTGCGCTTAGCTGAGCGCACAGGAAACGCTGCCTGCATTTTCCTGCGTGCTGCTGAAAAGTGCACGTCCTGGAGCTCTGTGTGCAGCTGCAACTAAGGTAAACTATGTATTTCTATGGGGCCCCATTACCAGGCAGCACTTGCCGTTAATGCTGTCCGAAACAGCAGAAATTGCTAAGATTTTAGCGCTGCCTGGAAATTTGGGTCCCAGCCCAAGTGTGACCCCAGCCTTACAGCACTGTCACAATTGACAGGTCTCTACCATACGTGTTCATAGGAAATAGCATGTTAATCACCTGGAGCAAAGTCTGCTGTTGGTGGTGCCAGACTAGTGTTACTTTTCTATAGCTCTTGTTTTTCTCTGAAACGCTGGAGAGTTTCAGGGAAAAATATACCTGACAGCAATTGTGAAACCAATCTCTGATTCCATACAGCCTGTGGTTTGGGCAGCAAGAATCAAATGACAGGTTCCCAGAATGTAAAACCTGCAAGGGCAGGGTCTTCTCCCATCTGTACCAGTCTGTCATTGTTAATTTGTTCACTCTAACCTATATCTGTATTTTGTATGTAACCTCTTCTCATGTACAGCACAATAATAATAATAATAATAATATATAATTATAATATTTATACTAAGATAATCTTTATTATTTATTTCTATAATCATAAAACCATATAATCCCTACCTAACTTACCTTTACCCAAATTATGTAATGTTATATTAAACAGCCAATCCATAGATCATCTGTTATAAATCTATAAAAGTACATTATGTATTTAGCAAAGGTAGTGGAAAATGTTTACAGTGTTTAAAGGGAACCTGACCCTAAAAATCAGCCCCCAGACCATTTATACCTGTCCCTGCACCTCCAGGAATGCATTGTAGGCATCCCTTTGTGTAAAAAAAGGGTATTTGTAAAGTATGTAAAAGTGCTTTTATTACCTTCATTTCTGCGGCTTCTCAGTGCTTGAGAAGTCACATAGGGCGTTCCCTGTGGCTTCTCAGCGCCGCATGCAGATCAATTAGTCATGCCTAGATGGGTGTCCTAAGGCACTGTGAGCTCCCTCGCCCCCCTCCATGGGCCGTATAGCCTGTATGACGCAAATCGCGTCATATCCATATCATAGGACATCATGCTGCACATTGCGCATGCGCGAGCTTGCTCTACGCTAGCTAGTCTGGGATTAGCTGCTGCAGAGCCAACTCGCGCATGCGCCATGCGCAGAGTGAAGTCGTGGATTAGGGCGAGGGAGCTCACAGTGCCTTAGCACGCCCATTTAGGCGTGAATAATTGATCTGCATGCGGCGCTGAGAAGCCACAGGGAACGCCCTATGTGACTTCTCAAGCACTGAGAAGCCGCAGAAATGAAGGTAATAAAAGCACTTTTACATACTTTACAAATACCCTTTTTTTACACAAAGGGATGCCTACAATGCATTCCTGGAGGTGCAGGGACAGGTATAAATGGTCTGGGGGCTGATTTTTAGGGGTCAGGTTCCCTTTAAGGAGACACAAATCACTGTTTCTATATTTGATTTTTAAAACTTGAGTTTCAGCAGAAGTATTTTTTTAGTTGCTTGTTTAGAGTAAAATAACATTCATTTTAAATAAAATAGTCATTGATGTTTATATTTAATACATTTTGGCTAGCCAAATCATACTTTTCCCATTCCAGCATTCCTATGTTAAATTATGCAGTTTAATTTCTAAAACCCAAAGCGTAAACCAAAGAGTAAATTTAGGGTTTGAAATGTAATAAATAGTAACTTTCAATAACTGCAAACAAACTAAAATTATAGTGATATGTGTATTCACAGCATTTTGTCATTTGCTTTTTTACTTGTGATTACAGTCATAATACTATATTTTAATTTTACCATGTCAGCACTGGAACTTTCTTACTGGGCAAACATTGATGAGATTTTTTTATTGCTCATTCAGAGAGCCATTATGTTAGTTTCCATCAACACAGTTATGGAGAGGGCTTATTTTTTTAAGCAGTTGCACTATTAGGTTGCACCAATTCAAAGTATATATACAGTGCTGGCCAAAAGTATTGACACCCCTGCAATTCTGTCAGATAATACTCAGTTTCTTCCTGAAAATGATTGCAATCACAAATTCTTTGGTATTATTATCTTCATTTAATTTGTCTTCAATGAAAAAAACACAAAAAGAATTGTCCTAAAGCCAAATTGGATATAGTTCCACACCAAACATAAAAAAGGGGGTGGACAAAAGTATTGGCACTTTAGAAAAATCATGTGATGCTTCTCTAATTTGTGTAATTAACAGCACCTGTAACTTACCTGTGGCACCTAACTGAGTATTATCTGATAGAATTGCAGGGGTGTCAATACTTTTGGCCAACACTGTAACTAAGTTATTGATTTACTTTATTTAGGAAAGAGAAGAAAATAAAAGGACTTTTTTTTAGGTTTTTTTTTCATTTAAATTTGCCATTTTTCAGACTTTTTTTTGTCATTCTTCATGACTATGGCCAGGGTCACACATACCATCTGTTTTTGGCTTAAATCCCTTTTTGGGATCATTTTGGTAATTTTTTTTTATAGTCCAAAATCGCATATGTGTTAACGCATTTGTGTGTGCCTTTTTCAAAAACGCATGTGTTTTTGTGCAGCATCCCAAAAAACGCTGCTAGCAGCATTTTTGGGTGCATTAAAAAAATGCATGTGTTTTTATAACATGGGGCCCTATGGGAGACGCATGCGTTAACGCATGGAACATATAGGCACCATGCGTTAACGCATATGCATTTTTGGTGAAAAAATTACTAAGGTTAGGGTCACATTTGCGGTTTTGTTTTCAAAACCGATTCCGGCTTTGACCATTAAAAATGGTCAAAACCGTATCCGATCCGTAGCCGTAGGCTGCAATAGAAAAACCGGATTGCACTTAGGCTGGGGTGTGCCTTCACATTTGGCATCACATTGTAGATCTGGATCCAGTAATGGATCCAGATCTGCAATGAGAAAAAATGGTGGCACCAAAAACATTCATGTACCGTGCGGTACCAAATTCGGTTGCCATAGGCTCCCATTATAAAAAAAATGGATCCGGTTTTTCAACCGCTTTGAAAAATGCAGCCTGCTTGATTTTTACTGCAGGCTGCAAAATCGGATGCGGTAATCGGATTGCTGCGGAACTGGATCCGGTTTTGACCATTTATAATAGTCAAAACCGGATGCGGTTTTGAAATCAAAACCGCAAATGTGACCCTAGCCTTAATGCAATCCGGTCACCGCATCCAGATTTGCAGCCTGCAGTAAAAATCATGCAGGCTGCATTTTTCAGAGCGGTTGAAAAACCGGATCCGTTTTTTTTATAATGGGTGCCTATGTCAAACAGATCCGGTACCGCAAGGTACATTCATGTACCTTGCGGTACCAGATCTGGTTTTTGGGCAACAATTTTTTCTCATTGCAGGTCTGGATCCATTACTGGATCCAGATATGCAATGGAATGGCAAATGTGACGGCACACGGTAATACCGGATCCGGTAATGGATTGTGCCTTCCAAATGTGACCCCAGCCTAAGTCCAAAAAAATCCAAAAAACATCCAGGACCTCAGGGGGCACTATTGGCACCCTAAATATAATGGATCCGTTTTTCTAAGGGCTTAAAAAAAGCAGATTGGGATGTGTGACCCTGGCATTTATAAGGCATTGATGGTGTGACAGCTAGAGCACCTAATCACCATGTATAAGCAAGAAGCAGTTATTGATGAAGGGCTTGTCCACTACTCGTAAAATCCATTCTCCATCCATATGTTTCCTCGTTGTAAAATAATAACACATACTCACCTCCAGTGCTGGCGCTGTTATAGCGATGTTAGCACTACCTTTCCCATGGACTTTATTATGTCACGAGATGCCTGCAGTCAATCTGAGGCCACTTCACTTTCCATTTCTTCAGACATAACACATACATCCGTAAGTAGTAGGAGAGAAACATGCTCTCACTTCATCCAGATGTATGTGATTTGCCTGAAGGAGGGGAAAGTGAAGCGGCAGTGCCGATGTTGCTGGAACAGCACTTACACTAGAGGTGAGTAGGTGTTAATATTTTACAAGTGGGAAACAGAGGTGGAGAAGGGGTTGTCCGAGTATTGGAAAACCCCTTTAATGATTTCATTATACAGGAGGCTAACAATTCAGTACTTATTTAGGATTATTGATGTAACCACTTCTGTAGAGCACCAGTAATGTCAAAGAGCTGTACAGCAATATCAGTCACAACATAGAGTAATCTATGTATTTGTTTGCTAAATGCAAAGTTTAGCAATTTTCTAAATGTTCTACCATTTTGTTGCTCTATCTATTGTCCTTCTAGCTATCTGCTTTTTTAAAACTGGTCCTGATAGCTTTCTTTCTTGTATCCCTTCATTTGATGATGGGAGTGGCACACAAGATGTACAGCTGAGAGGACAAACTATTGCAATAGTGACAGAGAAACTAGGCTACATATAAGAAGGCAAGCACATATAGAAAAAGAGCAGTATTTTACCTGTGCTAATATATGAAAGTAAATGAAGACAACAGTAACCTAAATACACATAAATCTCACATCCAGCCTATATAACAGGAAGGGACACCTCCACAAGAACAACATCTGAAACTAAAATCAGACTGAAAATTGCATACTAGGATGTCTGAAAATAACTGAAGGAATGAAGGTTGCAGCCTGAAAAATAACATGCTATGTTGACAAGCTGTGGTCATGTTGCGTCTTTAAAACATAGCAGCCCGGTGATGTTGTCTTTTCACTGTTTCTCTGCACATTCACTTAATCTTGCAGGGAAAAAAGCTGTTTCATAGTGAACATATACAGTGCCTACAAGTAGTATTCAACCCCCTGCAGATTTAGGTGGTTTGATAAGATGCAAATAAGTTAGAGCCTTCAAACTGCAAACGAGAGTAGGATTTATTAACAGAAGCATAAATCCTACAAACCAAAAAGTTATGTTGCTCAGTTGAATTTTAATAAATTTTAAACATAAAAGTGTGGGTCAATTATTATTCAACCCCTCAAACCACCAGCATTCTGTTTGGTCCCCCTAAAGTATTAAGAAGTAGTTCAGGCACAAAGAACAATGTGCTTCACATGTGTGGATTAATTATCTCTTTTGCCAGCCTTTTCTGACTATTTAAGACCCTCCCCAAACTTGTGAACAGCACTCATACATGGTCAACATGGGAAAGACAAAGGAGCATTCCAAGGCCATCAGAGACAAGATCGTGGAGGGTCCAAAGGCTGGCAAGGGGTACAAAACCCTTTCCAAGGAGTTGGGCCTACCTGTCTCCACTGTTGGGAGCATCATCCGGAAGTGGAAGGCTTATGAAACTACTGTTAGCCTTCCACGGCCTGGACAGCCTTTGAAAGTTTCCTCCCGTGCCGAGCCAGGCTTGTCTGAAGAGTCAAGGCTAACCCAAAGACAACAAGGCAAGAGCTCCGGGAAGATCTCATGGCAGTGGGGACATTGGTTTCAGTCAATACCATAAGTAACGTACTCCACCGCAATGGTCTCCGTTCCAGACGAGCCCGTAAGGTTCCTTTACTTTCAAAGCGTCATGTCAAGGCTCGTCTACAGTTTGCTCATGATCACTTGGAGGACTCTGAGACAGACTGGTTCAAGGTTCTATGGTCTGATGAGACCAAGATCGAGATCTTTGGTGCCAACCACACACGTGACGTTTGGAGACTGGATGGCACTGCATACGACCCCAAGAATACCATCCCTACAGTCAAGCATGGTGGTGGCAACATCATGCTGTGGGGCCGTTTCTCAGCCAAGGGGCCTGGCCATCTGGTCCGCATCCATGGGAAGATGGATAGCACGGCCTACCTGGAGATTTTGGCCAAGAACCTCTGCTCCTCCATCAAGGATCTTAAGATGGGTTGTAATTTCATCTTCCAACAAGACAACGACCCAAAGCACACAGCCAAGAAAACCAAGGCCTGGTTCAAGAGGGAAAAAATCAAGGTGCTGGAGTGGCCTAGTCAGTTTCCTGACCTTAACCCAATTGAAAACTTGTGGAAGGAGCTCAAGATTAAAGTCCACATGAGACACCCAAAGAACCTAGATAACTTGAAGAAGATCTGCATGGAAGAGTGGGCCAAGATAACTCCAGAGACATGTGCCGGCCTGATCAGGTCTTATAAAAGACGATTATTAGCTGTAATTGCAAACAAGGGTTATTCCACAAAATATTAAACCTAGGGGTTGAATAATAATTGACCCACACTTTTATGTTTAAAATTTATTAAAATTCAACTGAGCAACATAACTTTTTGGTTTGTAAGACTTATGCTTCTGTTAATAAATCCTACTCTCGTTTGCAGTTTGAAGGCTCTAACTTATTTGCATCATATCAAACCACCTAAATCTGCAGGGGGTTGAATACTACTTGTAGGCACTGTAGTTTTGCAGGTGAAAAACCTGTTTCTCAGTAAGGGCCGCTTCCGCGGACCGGATCTGCACACAGGACTGGGGGGCTATTATGCCCTCTGGTCCGGTGTGCAGGCACGCAGCTGCAGCCGCTGCCAGGCCCGCGGTCCTGACTTATCAGCAGCGGGAACTGCGTGCGCTGCACACTGGACCAGAGGGCATAATAGCCCCCCAGTCCTGTGTGCCGATCCGGTCCGCGGCTGTCTGGGTCCTCCCGGACAGAACGGGACCGGATCACGCCGCAGTGTGAAGCGGCCCTAAGGCTAGGGTCACACTTGCAGATTTTTCATGCTTTTTTGGAGACCTGCGTTTATAAAAACGCATGTAAAAACGCACCCATAGGCTCCTATGCAAATAACGCATGCCCTAATAGCAAAAACGCATGCCTTAATAGCAAAAACGCATGCCTAAAGTGCCATGCATTTTTGGCATGCGTTTTTACACTTATGTGAAGAGCTGCCATCAAAAACGCATGCAAAAACGCATGGTACCTCAGTACCATTTAGTATTATCCAAAAACGCATGCGTTTTCCATAGGGGCCCATGTTAAAAAATGCATGCATTTTTAAATCAGCACCAAAAAATAGTTCATAAACTTTTTTGGGATGCTGATTCAAAAACAAATGGAAAAACGCATGGGTGTCTAAAGGCACCTAAGAAAACCCATGCAGAAATGAAAAAAGCATACAGAAACGCATGCTTATTTTTAAGGCACTTAAAATACTCATACCAAGTGTGACCCTAGCCTAAGATTAATTTATTGTACAGGTAAACAATAGGAAGACCATGAAAACTCAGCCTGAGGGTGCTCTCACATTGTCGTTTGAAAAATCAATCCAGTGTTATCTCTGAAAACGTCTCTGAGTGATTCGAAAGTTTCAATCCATATGTCATGCAAATGCTATGCTAGTGTAGCGAGATTTTTCTCTCCTCCAGTGTCTCTGTGCAAAACGTGTGACATCCATGTGCAATCTGTGTGCTCTGCATCTTTAACATTATCTTTTACATACTACATTACTCTATGTATATTTTTATTTTAAAAACAAAGCAAGCATATAAAGATATAAATAAATGCTAGAAAAGATAGATACATATAGATAGATATTAATAGAAGATACATGTGAAATGCCTATATAATGCCCCACCCTCTATATATTCTAAGCTTGCAACCTTTGGTGTCTTTTATGTGGCACTAAAGGGTGTTTAGCCTTGTTTTTATCTACAAAATAATTATTTAAAAATAATTTAAATGGGGCCAGCTAATTTTTGATCGTCAGCTAGGGTAAAAGTGGACAGCTGTAGCCTGCAGACAGCAGCTGGCAGCTTTTCCTTGGCTAGTAATCCGAAGCAGAGGTCACCCACGCTATATTTTCAAATTATTTATTTATAAATAATTTTTTTTTAAAATTACTTGGAGTCCCCTCAATTTGGAAACCAGACAAGGTAAAGCTGACAGCTGGGATCTGGTATTCTATGGGTGGGAAGGGCCATCTGTCATGGGCCCTCCTCACCCTAAAAATAGCAGGCCATAGCAGCCTCAGAACTGGCCCCTTCATAAGATGTGTTAATCCTGATGCTTCGCCCCTGGCTCTTCCCGCTGCCCTGGTGCAGGTAGCAAATGGAGTAATAGAAGGGGCTAATGTCGACTGTCGTTAAGCCATAGATTGGATTCAGGCATCTATGACAACTGTATATTACCAATCTAGTAATTAAATAGTTAAAAAAAAACACACACATAAAATCCTTTATTAGAAATAAAACACACAGACATCTTTTTGGATTCATTTATTGGCTCCAAAACATACCCTTCTATGGTAATCAATAGCCAGCTCGATATCCCTTGATGAAGCTCTTCCGCTTTGCTACATCGTGATGAACGGTTAGACCATTAAACAAAAATATCACTCTCACAATGAGACTGTGAGAGAGTTCATCTGAGGTCACAGCTGTGACCTCACATGAACTGTGACATCATTGCTCTTGCAGCCGCCATGACTGTAAGACTGTGACAGTGCTGCTTGCAATGAGCTGTCACTGAACTGTTACTGCTCATTCCGAAGCAGAATGGAAGATCTTCGTCGAGGGACATCATGCTGGCTGTGGATTATTGTTGGCGGGTATGTTTGGGAGCTAATAAATGGGTGAAAGAGGGTGTTTGTGTAACTTATTTGAAATAAAGGATTTTTCACTGTGTTTTAATTTCAATGAAGGATTTTTTTTGTTTGTGTTTTTTAAATATTTACTTACTAGATTGGTAATGTACATGTGTCATAGATGCCTGAATACTATCAATCCACTGCACCAGGACATCGGGAAGAGCTGGGTAAAGCACCAGGAATTAGCATTTTTAATGAATTCGCCAATTTCTGGGGCAGCTGCAGGCTGCTATTTTGTGGCCTGGGGGGCGAAATAACTATGTGCCTCACCATACCAGCCCCCAGCTACCTGTTTTTTTGCTGGCTGGCAATCAAAAATAGGGCAATTTGTTTAGTTAAATAATTTAAAAAAATATCATGGACTACCCTGTTTTTTGATTGCCAGCCAAGGTAAAACTAGGCAACTGATGGTGGCAATTTTAAAAAATTATTTATTTATTTTTGCACAGCTATGATGGCAGGTTGGTTGCCATACACTACTGAATAGGGCAACCAATCATAGATGCCATTACAATTGGTGGGGTCACAACAGCCAATCACAGATGCTATCAGAGACAGTGGGCATCTGTGATTGGCCATTGCAGTCAGTGCAGTGAATAATCCTGAAGTTAATGAACGGGACCTGAAGGCAAATGTGTGTGCCTGTCTACTTTTTACATGATAGGTCCAAGTGAAATGCAATTGTTTTATCACCGTTTTATCAGCCATTTTAAACGGCAGCATGAGAGCACCCTAAAGGTAATGGTAATCACTAATATATGTATAAATCATATTTAGATATCAAATGTGTCCACACTTTTAAAGTATCAACTATTTTAAAGCACTGCTTCACAGTTAACAGCCTACTGCGACATATATTGAGAAAGAAGATGGGAATGCAGGTGTGTCACGGTCCGCGCTGCTCCAGGCTTAAAAAACTCACCAAAGAGTCAAATTTTCCTTAAGCAGATTTCCAAGCTTTATTCTCCTTCCTCCAACGCGTTTCGGCGCCTATCCTGGCACCTTCATCATCCCTGATGAAGGTGCCAGGATAGGCGCCGAAACACGTTGGAGGAAGGAGAATAAAGCTTGGAAATCTGCTTAAGGAAAATTTGACTCTTTGGTGAGTTTTTTGAGCCTGGAGCAGCGCGGACCGTGACACACCTGCATTCCCATCTTCTTTCTGGATTTCACCACTGGTTAGTGGTCGGTGGAGGTCTTGCAGCAGCTCTTGATTGCTTCACGCTTTTAAACCAGTTGTGGGGATCACAACTGCACCAGGTGAGTGGCTTCATAACACCACCCTGATTCACAGTGTCATTAGTGATAGGGCACTATTGCACCTCTTGTCCCCCACCCCTTTTATATTTTCTACTGCGACATATATTGTCATTAAATGGAAGGCAAGTGGTTAAACATTATTTGCACTGTATATATAAATTAAAGGAGATTTGTTAGTAGGATCAACCCTCCTAAGCCATGTATATGGGCACGCAGGTCATATATAAAATTGTACCTTGATATATGTGATTCAATGTTTAATTAAGGATAATCCCATGCTAATGAGCTGTTAAGATCTATAGGCTGGACACAGATGTTAATTGCCAATTATTGACTGACACTTCGCTCTTATGATTATGCACAGCTCTGCAGTGAGATAATAACTAACACAGTTCAGTAGAGCTAACACAGTACAGTTGAAGTGAAGTTTGCCTAATTACAAATACAGTAAAACTTGATTTACCAGCGTAATCCGTTCCGGGAGTTTGCTTGTAATTCAAATTGCTTGTATATCAAAGCAAATTGTCCCACAAGAAATAATTGAAACACAGACGATTTGTTCCACATCCCATAAATATCTACTGTATTCATATATATGTACATACAAAACTGTAAATTTATTACAGGAATACAAAATTATGTACAGTAAAACATAATCATGCCCATGTAGCCCCAAAAATCCTCTTGCAGCTCCCATCATTCCCATGCTGCCCCCATCATCCCCATGCAGCCCCCAATATTCCCATCATCCCTGAATATCCCCTTGAAGCCCCATCATCCCCATGCAGCCCCATTATCTTCATGCAGCCCCAATATCCTCATCATCCCCTTACAGCCCCCAATATCCCTTTGCAATCCCCATTATCCCCATGCAGCCGTCATCCTCCTCATTAAAAGAAACACACACTCTCACCGATCTGCCGCTGGATTGCTTCGTTGTATTCCGGGCCTCCAGACGCCCCCACTGAGCCCTCTCAGCTGCCACACATGTACAAGAAGTGGCAGGCTAATCAGGCAGCTGCTGGCATCTAATTGGCTGGTGACTCCTGCAGTAGTATGTTGGCTAAGAGAGCTCAGAGCAGCGGGCAGACAGCAGCATGCAGACAGAGGCGCTTTGAACTCTTTCTGTTGCCAGTGGCTTCCCGTAATAGTACAGCGTCTGAGAGAGCTCAAAGTGGTGCCAGAGAAGTGTAAATACAGCGGTGGCCAACGGCTGGCCAGTAAATAACGAACATAAATAAAAGATAATAATAAATGCATACGGTGCATAAATACATATGCACAGTATGCGCAGTGCCGCCTGGCCAGATGCTCATAATCCAAATCATTGCTCGTTAAGCAAGTTACAATTTTTCAGAAATGGTAGCTTGTCTTTCAAAATGCTCGCAAATTAAGTTACTCGTAAATCATGGTATCACTGTATATTTACAGCTGCAATCCTCTCAAAGTGCTTCAGCTTCCATCTCACAAGCAGAAAATGTGGGAGAAGGTCAATACAGCAGAGCTGACATCACTATGAGAAGACAGCTGTAGCTGGAAATTTGTTTGTAATGAGACTTAATTAAGCTCTGCTGTATTATTTTGGTTATAATCAGGCACAACTCTGCAGAAGAGAGGCTAGCACAAGGAATTGGAAGATAACTGCTGCTGCAAATGTGTCTAATGAGACAAAGTTCACTTCTGCTGTAATGTATTAACTTTGCTGTACTGTTCATTCTGCTGTACTCTATTAGTTCTACTGTACTGTGTTAGCTCTGCTGTACTGTGCTAGCTCTGAATTCAAAGCAGAGCGCTATGTGACTATGAGAGCAAGGTGTCATTACATGTCTCACACTGGTAAATCCCCCGCTCATTTAAAATAAGCTTGATTTATTGCAGAGAATACTGGAAAGGAAAAAATGGCACAACATATGGTTTACCTGAATAGAGAATCAATTCAATTAATAAGGTTAAGGCTCATCTTATAGTGTTGTGTAAAGCCACAACCACTGTATGCACATAGGGTATCTCCTTAATATGACGGTCTGCATCAGTCACCCATACAGCAGAAATCCAATATCCAGTTTAAGAGAAAAAGGGGTTTAAATACCATGCTCTCATCCACCAAATGAATGATTCTTCCACGATGTTGCTTATATGGGATATATGATTTATTTCAACTCGTTTTAGGGCCAGGAAAAATCACAGATGTACCATGGTTTGGTACATCTTAAACTGGATATTAAAATAAGCTTGAGGCAGATTTTCAGGGAGATTGGTGATCCTAACAGCTCATTTGCATATATGAAAACTATGGCTTTCTCTTGAATAATACAATGGTTTACAGATATGAAGGTATCATTGCATTCAGCTTACTAGGACCTGCAAACCCATGTAGACAGCCTAGAAGAGTTGATCCTCCTATCCTCCTGACAGTTTAATTTTAAAGGACCCAAAATCATACTGATTGAGCTCACTATATTGAGACTAGATTTACACACTGCAGTTCTTAGTGCATTTTTATCCAAAAGACTAAGTGGCTCCAACAGGGGAATAGATAGATATGAGAGCTTTCTTGATTAGGCCCCTTTCACATCAGCGTTTTTTTAAATCGCGGCAGATGCGGTTAAAAAAAACGCATCTGCCACGATTACCGCATACCGGCTGCACTTGCGTCACGGTTGCGGCACAGTTGCGGCAAGCCCCATACAATGTATAGGCGGGCTTGCGGCAGATGCGGCAAGTGCGGTTTTGGCACTTGCGGCAGGTGCGGCCGCGAAAAAAAACGCGGTCAGCCGCGTTTTTTTCGCGTCTGCACCTGCCAAAACTGCACTTGCCGCACCTGCCGCAAGTCCGCCTATACATTGTATGGGGCTTGCCGCAACTGTGCCGCAACCGTGCCGCAAGTGCAGCCGGTATGCGGTAATCGCGGCAGATGCGGTTTTTTCACCGCATCTGCAGCGATTTAAAAAAACGCTGATGTGAAAGGGGCCTTATCTAGTGAAAAACCTTTGAGAAACCAAACCATTAATATTCATATGTAAATATGAGGTCATTAAATAAAAGTTGGTGCAACAATGTCTATACTGCAGGTGGATCAATAATAAAAGGCATACTAATCTAATAGAAACCATATAAACGTGACTTACCTTCAGAAAGAGGATCAAGTGTGTGTATCATTAGCTGGAATATGCTGTTCCTCATGAGACTGTTATGCAGAGATGCCGAGCTTCCACCACGCTGTAATCTTGGTCTTGTCTGTGAAAATAGTAAAGAAAACATAGCCAATAGGAATAGTTTGTTAGTCAGTAGCACCTAAAGATAACTCCAGAATTGTACCCAAAATTTCTATTTTCAGTTTTATGAATACATGTCATAAAGTTCATTTACACTAAACAATTGTGGCTGTTAAATGACTGCCAATCGTCTCAAAGCAGGCAATTGGAGGTAGTTTCATAGCATGTTTCATAGGTTGTTTCATAGTTCATAGAATGATTGTTGATATGATCATCTAATGCATTTAGAGTACCCTTGTTCTCAATCGCACATCACACAGGATGATGTGTTAACAAAAATTATGATTTTTAGGCTCGCTTAAATTTAATTTCACCAACGAACATTTTGTTAGTTCATCAAATATTTGGCAGCCTGTCTAGACAGGACAATTATTGTAATATCAGCATCTCCTGGAAAGGTAGTACCGTATATACTCGCGTATAAGCCGAGTTTTTCAGCCCAAAAATTGGGCTGAAAAGTCCCCCCTCGGCTTATACGCGAGTCAATACGGCCCCCTAAAAAGTTTTGCGCCCCCACCTCCCTTTCTGGGCCCCCCCGCATGCAGCGCTGCGCATATACATTACCTGTCTAGCAGCTGTCACCCTCCGATGGCTGATCGCGGCTCCCGGCTCCGGGCTCCATCTTCCTCTCTGTCTTCCTGATTGTCAGGTGACCGGCTGGCGTCGCGATGACGTCATCGCGCTGCGCCCCGGTCACACAGCAGGAAGACAGCGAGGAAGATGGAGCCCGGAGCCGGGAGCCGCGATCAGCCATCGGAGGGTGACAGCTGCTAGACAGGTAATGTATATGCGCAGCGCTGCATGCGGGGGGGCCCAGAAAGGGAGGTGGGGGCGCCAAATTATGAGGGGGGCCCTGCTGGGGCCCTGTATACTACCACTGGGGCTATATACTACCCCTGGGGCTGTATACTACTACTGGGGCTGTATACTACCACTGGGGCTGTGTGTATACTACCACTGGGGCTATATACTACAACTGGGGCTGTATACTACCACTGGGGCAGAATATACCACTGGGGCTGGCTATATACATAACCACTGGGGCTGTATACTACCACTGGGGCAGAATATACCACTGGGGCTGCTGTTTACTACCACTGGGGCTGTATACTACCACTGGGGCTGTATACTACCACTGGGGCTGTATGTATACTACCACTGGGGCTATATACTACCACTGGGGCTGTATACTACCACTGGGGCTGAATATACCACTGGGGCTGCTGTATACTACCACTGGGGCTGTATACTACTACTGGGGCTGTATACTACTACTGGGGCTGTATGTATACTACCACTGGGGCTGTATACTACCACTGGGGCTGTATACTACTACTGGGGCTGCTGTATACTACCACTGGGGCTGTATACTACCACTGGGGCTGTATATACTACTGGGGCTGCGTGTATACTACCACTGGGGCTGTATATACCACTGGGGCTGCTGTATACTACCACTGGGGCTGAATATACCACTGGGGCTGCTGTATACTACCACTGGGGCTGTATACTACTACTGGGGCTGCTGTATACTACCACTGGGGCTGTATACTACCACTGGGGCTGTATATACCACTGGGGCTGCTGTATACTACCACTGGGACTGTATACTACCACTGGGGCTGTATACTACCACTGGGGCTGTATATACTACTGGGGCTGCGTGTATACTACCACTGGGGCTGTATATACTACTGGGGCAGCGTGTATACTACCACTGGGGCTGCTGCTGTATATACCACTGGGGCTGCTGCTGTAACACTGCTGGGGCCTGTATATACCACTGGGGAGGCTGCTGTATACCACACTGATGGGGGCTGTATACCTGTGCTGGGGTCCACCCTCGGCTGCTGCTGTAACACTGCTGGGGCCTGTATATACCACTGGGGAGGCTGCTGTATACCACACTGATGGGGGCTGTATACCTGTGCTGGGGTCCACCCTCGGCTTATACACGAGTCAATAAATTTTCCCAGGTTTTGGGGGCAAAAGTAGGGGGGTCGGCTTATACACGGGTCGGCTTATACACGAGTATATACGGTACTCCGTAGCAGTGCAGTGAATGTTAACCTGAGTATTTGTCATTTAAATGTATTGTTTGCGCATTGTGATAATCCTGTAACTAAAGAGTAGTTTTACCATCAATTTTGTACACAGTACAGAAAACTATTTTGATATAATACATGTATGTGCCTTACTAGAACTAGTATAGCAAAATTATTACAGGATTTGTATAATGTAAAAAAGTTCAGCCTAGTTCTAGAAATAATTCAGTATATTAAATAGTTTTAAAAAGGAAAACCTTGAGTTGTTCAAGAAATGTTTATTGAATCAGTTGCAAGTAACGCCATATAGATTTCCACTACTACAACATTAAAGGGGTGTTTGCATTTTCAATTATCAGGAGGACACCTCTCCTCTGTCATCCGACTTCCTGATTGCGGGTGGTGGTGCACTCCTGAGGACTGATAGTTCAGAACAGCGGTATTGTCGCAACACTGGTCTGAAGTGCTGCAAGCAGGGCTAGCTTTGCCTCACAACATGGGAGAAGCACAGGGGCAGTATCCAGAGTTCAGTCCAGTTTCAGAGTGACACAAGCATAATTGAAAGCTTAGATGTACTGTCTAAAATTAAAAATACCTCTAATCTTGAGAATATAGAGGTTTTTTATTAACAGGTACCGGTAAATTGTAAGGTTCCTTGTTTTTACAAGTACTTTGCAATTTTAGCCATTTAAGAACCTTGTAACAATTGTTACCCTAGCTTTATTTTGATGATGCATCCATATGATAAGAAATCAATATTTAATCATGAGGTTCCAACACCCAGTGCCCTCATCAATCAGCTATTCTCAGTGCTAGCAGTGACAGAATCTTAGGGCTATGTTCACACAGGGCATTTTTGCTGCAGCAAAAACACAGCAAAACCTGGGGTCAATAAAATCACTGGCCGATGATTTGCTGCATTTTGGTGCGTTTTTTCCATGTTTTTCTTTAAAGCGAACCTGTCACCCCCTCCAGGCATCTAGAAATAACATAGCCACCTTCTGCAGCACTAAGGCTGCATTCTGAGCAGGTGGCTATAACATTTATGCTCCCTTGATTCATTGAAATATAGACTTTTATAAGATCTGCTTCAAACCTTACCCAAGACCGGGAGGCGGGTTTTCAAGTGTCTATCTCCCTCCTCTGTGGTGTCAGTCATCCCTCTCTGCTCACTGTGTGCCGCCTCCAGGGCCACCTCCCTGCATTACAGAGCTTTGTCAGCTCTGCTACAACATAGAGCTGCTGTTATAAGAGACCCCACAGTAGTAAATCTAGCAGGAGGACCTTGAGCAACCCTTGAGCTGAGCTGTCAGCAGTGCAGCAGAGTTGAGTTTGTGCTGTAGATCAGGGGCTGAGGAGCGATGCTGCTGGGTACAAGAAACTGAAAGTGAAACCTGCTCAGCTCAAGGGCTACTAATGTAACAGGCAGTGCTTCGTCTGCTCAGGGTCCTCCTGCTAGATTTACTACTGTGGGGTCTCTTATAACAGCAGCTCTATGTTGTAGCAGAGCTGACAAACTTCAGCTCTGTAATGCATGGAGGTGGCCCTGGAGGCGGCACACAGAGAGCAGAGAGGGATGACTGACACCACAGAGGAGGGAGAGAGACACTTGAATACCCGCCTCCCGGTCTTCGTTCAGGTTTGAAACAGATTTTATAAAAGTCTATATTTCAATGAATCAAGGGAGCATAAATGCTATAGACACCTTCTGAGACTGCAGCCTTAGTGCTGCAGAAGGTGGCTATATTATTTTTAGATGCCTGGAGGGGGTGACAGGTTCGCTTTAAATGAGGATGTACATTGTCCTAAAACCGCGTTAACCCCTTAGTGATGAAGCCAATTGGCACCTTAAAGGGAACCTGTCAGGTGGTTTATGTCCCTCCAGCTATCACTGTCTGTAGCTGCAGCTTCATAACACCAGTCTAATCATCCCTGTCTGAGCTCAAAGTTTAATGTTAAAGGTGAAAAAAAAGCATTTATACACTTACATTTCAGTCCCCACCTTGGAGGAGGGGGACTGTTTGGCAGGATGATAGTTAACTCACTTTTAACTTGGATAGCTAAAGGACCTGTGTGATGTAACGATCATGTGACCATAGTGGGCGGAGCTAAGTCAGCAAATGTATTATGTTCTATGAGAACTTAGCTCCGCCTATTGTAGTCACATGGTTGTGACATCACATCAGGTCTCCCAACATGTTCTAGCACAAGGCTGAAGTGTTAACTATTAACCTGCAAAACAGTCCCCGTTCTCCAAGCTGGGGACTGACTGCCTCATTACATAAGGAAATGTAAGTGTATAAATGCTTTTTTTTTTCACCTTTCACATTACACTATGAGCTCAGACAGGGATGATTAGAATAGTATTATGAAGCTGCTGGTACAGACAATGATAACTGGAGGAGCATAAACTAGCTGACAGGTTCCCTTTAATGACCAGACAGTTTTTTGCAATTCTGACCAGTGTCCCTTTATGAGGTAATAACTCTGAAACGCTTGAACGGATCCTAGCGATTCTGAGATTGTTTTTTCATGACATATTGGACTTCATGTTAGTAGTAAATTGGAGTCAATAATTTTTGCGTTTATTTGTGAAAAAATAAAAAATGTGGTGAAAATTTAGCAATTTTCAAATTTTTAATTTTTATTCTGTTAAACCAGAGAGTTCTGTGATACAAAATAGTTAATAAATCACATTTCCCACATGTCTACTTCACATCAGCACAATTTTGGAACAATAATTTTTTGGGATTAGGAAGTTATAAGGATTCAAAGTTCATCAGCAATTTCTCATTTTTCCAGCAAAATTTACAAAACCATTTTTTTAGTGACCACATCACATTTGAAGTCCCTTTGAGGGGCGTACATCACAGAAAACACCCAAAAGTGACACCATTCAAAAAACTGCACCCCTCAAGCTACTCAAAACTACATTCAAGAAGATTATAAACCCTTCAGGTGCTTCACAGGAACTAAAGCAAAGTGGAAAGAAAAAATGGACATTTGAATTTTTCCAACAAAATGTTCTTTTAGCCTAATTTTTTTCATTTTCACATGGGCAACAGGATAGAATGCATCCTAAAATTTGTTGAGCAATTTCTCCTTAGTACACCGATACCTCATATGTGGTCATAAACCATTGTTTGGGCGCACGGTAGGGCTCAAAAGGGAAGAAGCGCCATTTGACTTTTGGAGATAATTTTCCATTTAAAGAGTCAAATAGCGCTCCTTCCCTTCTGAGCCCGGCCATGTGCTCAAACCATGGTTTATGACCACATATGAGGTATCTGTGTACTCAGGAGAAATTGCCCAACAAATTTTAGGATGCATTTTATCATGTTGCTCATGTAAAAATGAAAAAATTGAGGCCAAAAGAAAGTTTTTGTGAAAAAAAAGTACTTTTGCATTTTTATGGCTCAATTTGTGAAACACATGGGGGTTCAAAGTGCTCACTATGCATCTAGACAAATTCCTTGGGGGGGTCTAGTTTCCAAAATGGGGTCACTTGTGGGGGAGCTCCAATGTTTAGGCACACAGGAGTTCTCCATATGCGATATAGTGTCCGCTAATAATTTGAATGGAAAATTAGCTCCAATTGTTAGCGGACACCATGTCGTGTATGGAGAGCCCCTGTGTGCCTAAACATTGGCGCTCCCCCACAAGTGCCCCATTTTGGAAACTAGACCTCTCATGGATTATATCTAGGGGTATAGTGAGCATTTGGAACCTATAGCTACTCCACAGAATTTGATAACAATAGATCGTCATATCGAACATTTTCTTTTTTCACACACAATTTATCACTTTTAGGGCATGTGCACAAAATATGGAGACACTGTGTCCTGCACGTCTCCTCTCCTGCGTTTTTTTAATTGTTTGTTTATTACATTTTTAAAACAAAGGACGTGGGGATTCGCCATATTTTTGGTCCAACCAGGTACAGCAGGCAGCTACGGGCTGCCACCAACCCCCGCTGCCAGTTTTACCTGGCTGGAAACCAAAAATAAAGCCCTTTCATTTCATGAAATAATAAAAAAAAAAACACGTAGAGCTTTGCCATATTTTCGGTCCAGCCAGGTACAACTAGGCAGCTGGGAGCTGGAATCCTCAGCATGGGGAAGCCCAAGCTTTCTGTTTCCCCACACTGCGAATTGCAGCCCGCAGTCACCCTAGAAAATGACGCGTTCATAGAAGCTCAGTTTTCTGGCGCTGTATCTGACTCTTCCAGCTGTCGTGTAGCAGTAGCAGACTGGGTAACACTGGATTAATGACAGCTTTGTTTTGGCAGCTGGCACTAAGCCCGAGATTCATAATGTCAGGCCAATATTAGACCCAGCCATTAGGAATCTCTAGTAGATAGTAAAGAAAACACACCACAGAGAAAAAAAGAGAATTTTGTTTACTTACCGTAAATTCTTTTTTCTTTAATCATCAATGGGAGACCCAGACAATGGGGTTAAGGGCACTGCCCTCCGGAGGCCACACTAGGTACTACAAGTTTGTAGACACCGCCCCCTCCGCTTATAAACCCCTACCGCAGGGAATATCCTCAGTTTGGTCCATAAGCTGCGAGGAGACACAAAAGAACCACACCCGAAACCTCGGGAGAAAAAACCGTGAACAAACGGTCCAACAACCCGGAATAAATTGTTCCAACTGGGAACAAGTCAAATGTGACAACAACCAACGGAACACTGGGTGGGTGCTGGGTCTCCCATTGATGATTAAAGAAAAAAGAATTTACGGTAAGTAAACAAAATTCTCTTTTTTCTGGTCATCATAATGGGAGACCCAGACAATGGGGATGTCCTAAAGCAATACCCCAGGGCAGGAAGAGTTCCTCAAAAGACGGATAACACATGGTCCCCCTCTTCAAAGGTGGGCAACCGCCGCCTGGAGGACCCGCCTGCCCAGACTTGCATCCGCAGAGGCATGGGCATGCACCATATAGTGCTTAGAAAAAGTATGCAGGCTTGACCATGTGGCTGCCTGACACACCTGAAGAGCAGAAGCTCGATGTCGCAAAGCCCAGGAGGCACCGACAGCTCTAGTCGAGTGCGCCTTCAATCCCACCGGGAGAGGCAGACCGGAAGAACGGTAGGCCTCCTGAATGGGCACCTTGATCCATCTGGCCAAGGTAGATTTTGATGCCGTGGACCCCTTACAGCGACCCGCCGTAAGGACAAACAAAGAGTCAGAACTCCGGAAGGAGGCAGTTCTGGACACATAAATGCGCACAGCCCTCACGAGATCCAGAGTGTGAAGGTCGCGCTCAACCTGGTGAACGGGAGCGGGACAAAATGATGGAAGCACAATCTCTTGGTTCAGGTGAAAAGTGGACACCCCCTTAGGCAAGAATTCTGGCCGTGGGCGTAAGACCACCTTGTCTTGGTGAACCACCAGGAAGGGTGACTTGCACGACAGTGCAGCCAATTCTGAGACCCTTCTCAGAGACGTAATCGCCACCAAAAAGACCACTTTCTGGGATAGACGAGAGAGAGGAACTTCTCTCAGCGGTTCAAACGGCGGCTTCTGAAGTGCCGCCAGGACTATGTTGAGGTCCCAAGGGTCCAGTGGCCGTCTATATGGCGGAACCACTCGAGACACCCCCTGTAGGAATTGACGGACCTTCGGTAGAAGCGCCAAACGTCTGTCAAATAGCACAGACAGCGCCGACACCTGACCCTTCAGAGAGCTAAGGGATAAGCCCAGCTCCAAACCCGACTGAAGGAAAGCCAACAGCGTCGGAACCGACAAGGGCCAAGGTGACCGTCTACCAGAAGTACACCAGGCGAAAAAGATTTTCCACGTCCTGTGGTATATCTTCCGCGAAACAGGTTTCCTAGCCCGATTCATAGTGTCAACCACTGTAGAGGAGAAACCCCTGGATGTCAGCAGCCAGGCCTCAAGAGCCATGCAGTCAACCTGAGGGCCCTGGAATTGAGGTGGAAAAATGGGCCTTGCGCGAGAAGATCTGCGCGTTCTGGAAGAGCCCACCTGTGTCCGCCTGACAGCTGCCACAGGTCTGGATACCAGGACCTCCTGGGCCAATCCGGAGCTACAAGAATGGCCACCTTGCACTCCGTCCTGATCTTCCACAAAACCTTGGGAATCAGAGCTAGAGGCGGGAACACATATGGCAGAAGAAATCTGGACCAACTCAGGATCAGAGCGTCCGCTCCCAGAGACTGAGGATCCCACGACCTCGCCATGTATTGCGGCACCTGATGATTCAGCCGTGAGGCCATCAGGTCCACATCCGGAGTGCCCCATCTGCTGCAGACGTCTCGGAAGACGTCCGGATGAAGAGACCACTCTCCGGCGTCCATCCCCTGCCGGCTCAGATAGTCTGCCTCCCAGTTTTCGACTCCTGGGATGTGAACTGCGGAAATCAGGCAGTTGTTGTCCTCCGTCCAGGATAGGATGCGGTGGACTTCGGCCAGAGTCTGTGCACTCCTGGTTCCTCCCTGATGATTTATATATGCGACGGCCGTCGCATTGTCGGACTGAACCCGAATGGGTTGTCCTGAGAGGAATTTCTGAAACGCCAGGAGCGCCAGATAGATCGCCCTGATCTCCAGCACGTTGATCTGCAACGCCGACTCCGACTGAGTCCAGAGGCCTTGGGCCCTGTGGTGTAAGAACACCGCCCCCCAGCCCGTCAGACTGGCGTCGGTGGTCACCACTACCCAAGATGGTTTGATGAAAGACCGGCCCCGAGACAAGTGATGTGGCAGTAGCCACCACTGCAGGGAATCTCTGGTCGGTTGAGAAAGAGTCACCAGCCGATTCAGAGAAATCGTCCTCTTGTCCCATCTGCGGAGAATCTCCAGCTGGAGAGGACGGAGGCGAAATTGTGCGAAAGGCACCGCCTCTATTGATGCCACCATACGTCCCACCAACTTCATCAACACCCGTATGGATGACTGTGGTGCCAGGAGGACCTGCTGTACTCCGGAATGGATGGCCAACTGTTTGGTTCGTGGCAGAGACACCAGAGCTGAGTCTGTGTGGAAGTCCATGCCCAGATATGTCAGTGACTGGGTCGGAACCAGGGTCGACTTCTGAACATTGAGAAGCCACCCAAAATGTTCCAGAGACTTCATGGTCGCCTCCAGGCTCACCCGACACAGGTGTTCCGATGGCGCCCTGACCAGAAGGTCGTCCAGATATGGGATGACGGCATGTCCCTGCACATGCAGGAGAGCCATCATAGAGGCCATCACTTTTGTGAACACCCGCGGAGCCGAGGCCAGACCGAAAGGGAGAGCCACGAACTGGTAGTGTTCGTCCCCCACTGCGAATCTTAACCAGCGTTGATGAGCTGGTGCAATGGGCACGTGAAGGTAAGCGTCCCGGATATCTATGGACGCTAGGAAGTCCCCCTGTGACACAGCCGCGATCACGGAGCGCAGGGATTCCATGCGGAACTTCCGAACCAACACGTGACGGTTGAACAACTTGAGGTCCAGAACCGGGCGAAAAGAGCCGTCCTTCTTTGGGACGATAAAGAGGTTGGAGTAGAAACCCCGGAACCTCTCCCCGGAAGGCACTGGGACCACTACTCCGTCTCTGCGGAGACCCTCCAACACCAGATGAAAAGCCTGAGCTTTTTCTGGAGACGGGACCGATCGATGGAATCGGTGTGTCGGCTGAGACGTCAGCTCTATCCTGTAGCCTCTGGAGACTATATCTCGTACCCACTGATCTTGGACCTGGAGTAGCCATCTGTCCTGAAAAAGAGACAGGCGGCCCCCCACCTGTGGGGAGGCAGGAGGAGAGCGCGAGTCATGCGGAAGTGGGTTTGGGGGTGGCAACCGCTGCCCCCGCCGGCTTCTTCTGGCGACCCTTGGGACGCCACTGAGTAGAGGACTTGTTCCCTCTGTCCGCACGGGCAGACGGTGCTGATGGCTGTGAACTGGATCGAAAGGACCACTGTTTTGGGTTCCTTTTCACGGTATACCGTGGCTTAGGTTTATTCTGTGGAATCTTTGACTCAGCAGAATCCTTAATCAACTTGTCCAGTTCGGTACCAAAAAGCCTGTCGCCAGAGAACGGAAGATTCTGTAAAATCTTCTTAGACGTGGCATCTGAGTCCCAAAGACGCAGCCACAATAACCTGCGGATCGCTATAGCGTTGGCTGAAGCCACAGCAGAGCGATTCGCAGTTTCCAGTACTGCCGTCCTGGCGTAATCCGCATAGGCCCTTGCTCTATCAGTAAGCGCCAGGACTTCTGAACTGGACCCTGCCAGATCCGCGATACCATCCAGACAGGAGGTGATCGCCTGCAGAGTCCAGACCGTGGCAAAATTAGGGGCAAATGAAGACCCCACAGCCTCATAAGAAGACTTTGCGAGTTGCTCGACCTGTCTATCTGTCGCATCCTTTAATGAGGAGCTATCAGAGGCAGAGAACAGAGAGCGTGCAGCAATCCTGGTCATGGAAGCGTCCACCTTAGGGGACTGCGACCACTCCTGAAGCACCTCCTCAGGAAGGGGGAAGCGATTGTCCTTGGACTTACGGACATAACGCCGTCCAGGATGAATCCTGGGCGCTCTAACCACCCTTCCAAAGTTAGTGTGGTCCATAAAGGAACCACTTGGTCTAGCCTCCGCGCCGCAGCCATTGGTAGACCTCCTTCGGGTGAACGTTCACCTCCTCCGGGGGTGTCACGAGACGCAGAGTCTCGTTGATGGAGGACACCAGATCCTCCACCCCCTCTGGTGGTTCTGACACGGACCCGAGTAATGAACCCCCATCATCCTCATCCCCCTCAGAGAGACCCTCCTCTTCAGAGAGTGTCTGGAGCTCGGGTGAATCCTCACGTCGAGTCCGCTTAAGGGGTCTCATAGTTGAGGCAGGGGACACTCTGGAGTAATGTGAAGGAGCCGCTGGATTGTCCAGTCTCCTGGTCAGTACCTCCAGGGATTGCGACATGGAGGACAGCTGGGATAACATAGATTCATTTATCTTGTTCTGTGTCTCCCATGGCCCTGGGTCCACATGGACCACAGGGTACAGCACCGAGGCTGTTGTCTCAGCAGTATCAGCCCGGGCCTCTGGGCGTCCGCAGTTATTGCAGGACCCCTCCACCAGTGTCCCTTTGCATGTAGCACAGGTAGTGGTGTTACTGGCCGCCTTAGCAGCGTTCTTCCCAGCTGAGGACATTCCCACAGCAGGGGGATAAGCCAATCTTTAAAGAGACAAACCGGTACAACCGGCGGCTTACCGACCGCAGTAATGCGGCGGAGGAAGCGGTGTGTGCGTGTGTGGCCTCCGCGAGTCTTCCGGTCTCCCCTGTAATGAGTGCAGCCGTGCACTCCAAGCAGATCCCAGCCGGGAAGTGAGGGGAAGATGGCCGCCGACAATTCAATTGTGGGCGGAGCCGAAGACGCGCGGGAAGCCACACGCACGCCCCTTAATGACGTCACCGCCGGGGCTGCTTCCATCTCCTCAGGCAGCCCCAGTAATGAAGGCGCCGAGGCCCGCAGCGCGGGAAAGTATCGTGACACACACAAAACACAATACCAAGGCTGCAGACAAAGTCTGGAGCCGAACAGCCGCAGCCCCTGTGAGACACAGGGCGGTCAGCCAGAGTGGCCCCAGCACGGGGTCCACCGCCAGAACCGCGGACCCGAGGGTTGCGCGCGGTCTGAGTGTCCCAACACATATAGTGCCGACACTACCCCCAGGCACACAGGAGACACACAAGGTGCCTCAGTGCCGGTCCGGTCTGTAAGCACCTTTAGGGAGGCCTCGGACGGGGGTGCAGCACCAGTCCGGTCTGTAAGCACCATTTAGGGAGGCCTCGGACTGGGCTGGCTCCAGTCCGGTCTGTAAGCACCATTTAGGGAGGCCTCGGACGGAGCGGAGCTGTGCAAGGCTCCAGTCTCCCACTTTCCAGAGCCCCCAAACAGGGATGGGAAGGAGTGCGACAGCGTACCGGGAGACACAAAGTGTCCAGGCTCTAGGCCCTCCGGTACCTCGACCTGCGTGTTCCCAAGGGTGAGCAGGGAGACTGCCGAAGGTCCCCGACCGGGACCATATTACCTTGTCTTCAGACGCCATCACGTAAGTAGTGAGAATGCAGTGAAGTGCAAGCAAAGCGTGTGTTACCTCCGAGCACACTAAGTTAAAAACTGAGGATATTCCCTGCGGTAGGGGTTTATAAGCGGAGGGGGCGGTGTCTACAAACTTGTAGTACCTAGTGTGGCCTCCGGAGGGCAGTGCCCTTAACCCCATTGTCTGGGTCTCCCATTATGATGACCAGAAAATATTTTTATTAGAATAAAAAACACAAACACATATTTAGACCGCATCTTTATTAGTCTGTGATGTCCGATGTAGTCCAGTGGGCGGTGATGTCCGACGTAGTCCAAAGGGCGTTGATGTCCGACGTAGTCCAGTGGGCGGTCATGCGATGATTCTCAGTGTTATAGCATATGGGGGCATTCCCCATATGCTATAAAAGAAAGCACCCTCCCAGGGGAATGATAGACCATGAACTCTGTAAGTTCATGACCCATCCCGATCCTGGGGTCACACAGGGGTTAACCGACCTTCATGATGATCTCTGATGGTACGGTCACACGCTAGGATATAGGTGAACGAGATCGCTATGTCACGTGACCGCGATTATTCCGACATCGTTAGGAGATCTCTGGCACCGGGGGTCCTGTGGGTCTTAGGGGTTAACATTTCTCTTTCATCCAACATGTGTTTTCATGTTGGATGAAAGAAAAAGCAATTTAACGGCGGTGATTTTTTATTGTAATGTGATGACCGGTAAACAGTTTAAACGGTGCTTACCAGTCATCACATTACCAGTACTGGGAAAAAACTTCCCGATTCATGATCTCCAGGGTCTCAACTACCCCCGGCAAATGAAACCCCAGAGATTTTATGACACCGGGGGGCGCTAGAGGTTTTTTTCTGTACTTACATCTCTAAACGTAAGAACAGAATAAGTACCCTTTTTTTGGACGTCTAGAGACTGTGGGCCGTCGTTATGGGTTAAAAATGCAAGGTTGCGTTTTTATTGTCTTTTTCCTGTGGTTTTGCAACTTCTCATTGCTTTCAATAGGTCCTAAATCTGTTCAAATGCAGCAAAATCGCACAAACTAATTGACATGCTCATTCTTTTAAAAACATACAAAAACCTGTACAGGAAAAAACCTTTGTGTGTGGACAGCTTTTCCTAAAATCACATAGGTTTGCTGGGAATCCAACTTGCAGGTATAATTTAGCAAAGATTAGCACAAAACCATGGCAAAAATGCATTAAAAATGCAGTTAAAGTGCCCTGTGTGAACATAGCCTAGCCGTTGCAGAGTTGAACAGCACAGCTTTGTTAACTGAGCAGTGACCGTTTTGGATACTCCAGATCCACTGCTATTAATTTAAATGGAGGCAGAGCTCAGAGTTGTGCTGTCCAACTCTTTAACCCCAATATTTTTGCCCATTAAATTCTTTAGATTTTTTTAAGTCTTTATTAAGGTGTAAGTGGATATACCCTGAGATTAGTAGCAAAGATATAATGAGGATTCTTTTATCCTGAGCACACATAGTGTAATCTGTAATGTTGGATACTAACCTTATTAGGAGATGGGAGAGTCTCAGACAAAGTCTGCACAAAAAGAAAAAGTATGCTTTATCAATTGTATACATTTGTAAAAACACATTTTTGCACAAATTGATGCACGACAAAAACTATTTGATTGAATAACCTACTCAATTACATAAAATACTCTACTTCAGCAGCACTATTGATCATTCACAATTTAATACTTATATTAAACATGTGTTGATTTATCAACATCAGAAGTTGTCCAAATTGGGAGAATTTTTTTTCTTTAAATGCATGTATTTAGGGCAAAATAATTTTTGCAATTTAGTTCTCATAACATAAATTAGCACCTTTTGTCTTGTACAGCTTCTTTATCGCATTGTCTATTCCTAGCTTCAGAATGAGATAACTGAGGCCCTTTTCACATCTGTGCGTTGCTGCGATTGCATGCATCGCATTTGCACTGCGTTAATGCATGCAAGCGCAATGCAAAAGCATGCAAATACAGAGTGTCTGTCAGCCATATCCTCCTTCTTCTCCTCTTCCTTCCCAAAACTCAATGCAGACAAAATGGAACTCATGATCTTTCCTCCATCCCATCTTTCATCTTCACCACCTGATTTATTTATTATGGTAAATGGCATCATGCTTTCTCTCACTCCTCAAATTCACTGCCTCAGAGTAACTCTTGACTCTGCCCTGTCCTTCAAACCACATATCTAAACTCTCGCCACCTCCAGCTCAAGAATATTTCCAGAATCCATCCTTTCCTCAGCCCTCAATCTATTAAAATTCTTGTACATGCCCTCATCATCTCCCGCCTCAACTACTGCATCCTCCTCCTCTGTGGCCTCCATGCTAACACTCTTGCACCTCTCCAGTCTTTCCTCAACTCTGCTGCCCGACTAATCCACCTCTCTCCTTGCTACTCCCCTGTATCTCCCCTCTGCAAACCTCTTCACTGGCTCCCAATTCCCCAACAAATCCAGTTCAAGCTATTAACACTGACCTACAAAGCCATCCATAAACTGTCTCCTCTCTATGTCTCGGAACTAATCTCCGAATATCTTCCCTCATGTAATCTTTGATCCTCCCAAGACCTCCTCCACACTTATCTGTTCCTCACACAATCACCTCCAAGATTTCTCCTGAATATCTCCCATCCTCTGGAATTCTATGCCCCAACACGTCCGATTATCCCCCAAGTTTGGATCCTTCAGACGGAACCTAAAAACCCATTTCTTCAGGAAAGCTTACAGCCTGTAAAGACTGAGCTGCCGCCCCACCGCCTCTGGAGCTGCTGCATCTCTGACCTACTGTCTCCTCCCCAATATCCTGTAGAATGTAAGCCCGCAAGGGTAGGGTCCTCTCCCCTCTGCACCAGTCTGTCATTGTTAATTTGTTTACTGTAAACTATATCTATCATTTTGTATGTAACCCCTCTCATGTACAGTACCATGGCATTAATGGTGCTATATAAATAAATAATAATAATAATAAAATGCAATCAAATGCAATGCGTTAATGCACCCATAATATCCTATGGGCGAATGCATGCAAACGCAAACCCAAACGCAACTGCAAAGTGGGGTTGCATTCAAATGCATGTGTAAGGGTGGATTCACACTTTGCAGACCCCTCCACAGCGTCCAGCGGAGGGGATCCGCAAACTGACCGCAGCCACCGCAAGCCCCTATGTTTATAATGGGAATGCACGGTGCTGCGCTTGACTGTTTCCATCTTTAGGGGTAGCTAGTTCTCTGGCCATGTTGAGGTTTATGGTTAGTCACATCCCACGGCTACTTCTAGTTGCGGGGTTAGATCAGGAACTGCGGTCAGTACAGGGACCACTTCTCCTGTGAATTATATTCATGCGGCTCCAAGGTCACCGGATCATAACACCCTCTGCAGGATGCCGCGGAGGGGTCTGCAAGTGTGAAGCCAGCCTTAGTGCAAGCGCACAAGTGTCTGGAGATGTTTCCTGTGCGCTTGGACTAACGCATGCTTTCAAACGCAACCCCACCTTGCACTTGCGTTTAGGGTTGTGTTTGCATGCGTTCGTCCATAGTATATAATGGGTGGTTAACGCAATGCGTTCAAAATGCGAATACCCATAGATAAGAACTCAGCCTGAGAATTTTCTCTAAATCTGACAGTTTGTAACTCCACACCTCTTCAAAGATAATCAAATTGTGCAAAATTTTACATGAAAACAAATTAAAAAAAATAAAATTATTATTATTCCCAAATATATGTATTTAAGGAAGAAAAAATTTCCCCAAAATGGATAACCTTTTTAATTTACAATGGTAGAAAAATTTCTGACATTTCATATAGAACAGCTCCAAATGAGTAAAGGACATACAGAGTAACCTGTAAGCTCACAAGAAAGTCAACTGGAGACAAAGGGGTATAGTCTTTGGCAGAATGTAATTTTATTCAAGTTATTGCTGAATATTTCAACCCTCAGTCTCTACAGATCACAACTTTGACTCTGTCTCTCAAACATTCAAAATTACTATTATTTGCCAATCAGTCAAATGTATTACTGTGCTACAAAAAAGCTAGTCTCGTACAGTCCTGATGATTTGAGCCTTTTTAATAAAATAATTGTACAATTTGCTGAATAGTCTTTATTGAGGTGGCTTAAATCAGGGACAAAATAATTTCAATTAAGTGAGGGCTATAAACCTGATCGTTGGCATTAATAACAAATCTATCCCTATGTATCAAATAGATGTTACTTTAACTGACATGAAGATAAAATGGTCTCTTTTGCCACAGTATGAAAATTAGATAACTGTCACTCTATTAAAAATAATAAAAGAGTATCCAAAGGCCCTGAAAACTAGTAGCTAAGGCTATGCCATGCTAGACTTCAGCTTCTCAGGGTACTTACAGTAATACAGTATACAATAAAAGTAAACTTAGTTTCTAATGGAACTCATCTTGACATAGGTAGATACCAGTATAGTACATAAAACTACCTTTCCCAATTTCAAGTGCTAATGAGCAGGCATTTTAACAGTGAAGGATGCATGCAGATTATCAGGTAGGTCTAAGCACTGTACTGATACATATACATTTACACAATAGATTGAAAAGACTGTACTGTTAGCTACCTATAAATACATACGCATAAAATTCAAGAGTGCGCCGTTTGCATGCCCTCTGGTTGTCTACTTGCCAAAAGTGTAACCCATCAGCCCCCACAAGCATTTTGGAAATGTAGTACTAGAGCTGGGCTGGCACGAACAGTGAGCACTTAGATGCTGCAAAACTAGTGGTGCTTTGTGTCTGTACCATCAGAGGAGCACAGGGACATTAAAGTTGGTTGGATCCATCTAGCCAGCTTCAAAACAGCCCTTACAAGCTTTGCAGAAAAGACTCTGGTAGTGCTGCACTTCTTGCTTAAGAAACCAGCATTAGTTTACAGTGGCATGTAAATTTTGGGCACCCCTGGTCAAAGTTATTGTTATAGTGAACAGATAAGCAAGTTCAAGATGAAATGATTTTTAAAAGGCATAAAATTAAAGATGACACATTTCCTTTGCATTTAATGTAAAAGAAAAAAGTATTTTAATTTTTTACATTTTAAAAATTACAAAAAGGAAAATGGGCCAATGCAAACGTTTGGGCACCTTTGAAAATGTAAGTGCTCAGATTACGTTGACCGAAATTTTGGAACTTAATTAACCTGTTAGGGTTATGGCTTGTTCAATATCATCTGTCATGCGCTCAGCTGTGGGACCTATCTCCTCTGGACAGGAAGACCGTTGTCCATCACGCAGCTCCACTGGCTCTGCTTACCCTCGTGACATGCCTTCCATTGTTTACCCTGCCTGTGGTCCCGTGCGGCTGTTTCTATCCGTCTCTTCCAGAACCTGGGTCCTCTTGGCAGGCCTCCTGGGAATGTGCTTAGGCAGCGCGCACTGCACCCTGCAAACATTTAAAGGTCCAGTACACTTAATTTTCATTTAATCAGTCTAATTGCTGGGATGTCTATGGTATATAAGGCTCCTTGCCCCTATGGGAGGTGCCGGGGCAATGTGTTCATACCTTAGGATTGTTGCTTGTGTCCAGGCCCCTCTCTTGGAGTGCTCTGCACATTGCAATTTGCTTACATCTGTTTTTTCACAGAATCCACCTGTGACTGTATCAGTCGTCCCTGGATTGCATGGCTACTCTGGATCCCATTACGAGCTGTACCTGCCTTTCCAGGATTACTCTGCACATTCCGAATCCCACTGCCAGCTGTCCAAGCTCTCTCAGATTGCACAGATGCCATAATTCTGCTGCAGGCAGAGTCAGCTATTCGCTATCAATTATTGTATTCCATCCTCATCGTTACGGTCTGTACAAGTCACCCCTCTAGTCCTGTAGTCGTGACAGTTAGGCCCCCAGGGGCTGTGCTGGGATAATCTCTGTACAGGGGTTTACTCGCTGGTTGCTCTTCCTGGGGAGTTCGGTGTCCTGACCTAGGGGGTTCTCTCTATTGGACTACCTACCTTTTATGTTTTAATAAACATGTCAGTTTCTTCAAGAAGTCACTCTCTGGTCTCTTCCTGTCTTAGAGGTTCAGCTGCCCCTAGTCCACCAGTGGTCCAGTGAGTTCACTCAATACTCTTCACCCCTGGGGAGTTTCATCATCATTATGAAAGGTCGGGTAATGCAAAGTTCACAGCTTTATAAAAACCTAGCCTCTTCTAACCATGTGCTAGAAAACAAGAGCCATCAATTAGTCTAAGCAGCTTGAAAATTAAGATGGTTGAGGCCCGCTAATGAAGGGCAGGGTGGTAAGAAGATAGAAAAGCGTTTTCAAGTTTCTCTTTCCTAAGCTCAAAATGTAATTAAAAAATGGCACTTAAAATGAACAGTGGAGATCAAGATAAGGTCTGGAAGACCAAGAAAAATGTGTGTAAAAGCTTCTCATAGGATTGCCAGGGAGATAAATCAGAACACCCACTTTACTGCATAAGACCTTATGGAAGATTTAGCAGATGCTGGAGTTTTGGTACATTGTTCTATTTTTCAGAAACACCTGCATGAAATATGAACTTTATGAAAGAGTCATCAGAAGAAAACCTCTCCTGCACCCTCACTTTAAAATAAATAAATAAACAATTAAAACATTTTTCGTAGGGATTCACTGTATTTTTGATTCTCAGCGCAGATAAAGCAGCCAGCTATGGACTAGCACTCCCAGCTGCCAGGATTTATCTTGGCTGGCAATCAAAAATACAGTGGAGTCCATTTTTTAAAAGCCATAGCCACTCCAGAAATAGTGCATTTATTAGAAGCGCCAATTCCTGGCGCTTTACCCAGCTCTTCTCAATGCCTTGGTGCGGTGGCATTAGGGTGATAGAAGGGGTTAATGACAGCTGAGTATTGACAGCTGTCAATAATAGCAGATTAGTAATGTCAGGTCTATATAAGACCCGCACATTACCAATCCTGTAAGGAAATAGTAAAAAAAAAACACAGAAAAACATTCTTGATTTAAAAAAAACAAAACACACAAACCCTTTTTCACCACTTTATTATCCCCCGACAAAACCCAGGTCCGAAGATGTCCAACATACAATGCATGCATCTCGCTTTATTCGCCTGGAACTGCCCCTGCCTCTCTGGACGGAAACGTTAAGCAACATAAAAACACAAGCAGCTGACGCTAACCCGTTCAGAGAGGGAGTGAGTTATGCGAGATGTATTCAAGATACTCACATGCATCTTGCATGGTGTGATTCCATCGTAATAGAAAAATCTGTATTCACTTAACTCAATGATTTGAGAGTGAATGATCAAACCAGGAGGAGAATTCTATGATAAAATAAATTGCAAAATTTGTTATGATGACCATATGTTCACTGGCTCCATGGGGATTTATGTAAAAAGAGCAGCAAAACAGAGCCATTGACTAAGATGATGCAGGCGGAGTCACAGTGTGTTCTGTTCTGCACAATTTTTGGCAGGACAACAAATCGTTGTTGACTACTGTACA
Source organism: Allobates femoralis (assembly GCA_033576535.1). Taxonomy (NCBI): domain Eukaryota; kingdom Metazoa; phylum Chordata; class Amphibia; order Anura; family Aromobatidae; genus Allobates; species Allobates femoralis. The sequence continues at coordinate 489,133,747 of JARQOC010000003.1, forward strand.
TCCTCCTGCCCACCTTAACTGGGCCTATATGGCCAAAAATGATGCAAAACAGAGTACACTGTGGCTCCGTCTGCATCAACATAGTCAATGGACCCATTAGCATGAATACCTATATCCCATTTTGTAGGGGTTTTGACATAACCCTGGATGGAAGCAGTGACAATAGTTTCAAATGCTATAGGAACCCAGCCTTATCTCCACTTGTTTTTATGTTTTATGTAAAAAAATAAAATAAAACGAAGGTTATTCTTTAAGCGCTTACTGCACATAGTGTGTGGACTGCAACAGCAACAATATTATCTTTTAACTCAGGGGTGGGGAATATCCAGCTCATGGGCCGTATGCAGCACATAAAGTCCTTTTCTCTGGCCCCCAGGCACATTGCCGGAGACTGCAGTGCTCAGTCTGGCAGCTGCATTTTGCGGCTGCCGGCCCATTAAGCCAATGTGTATCCTGCAAGGAAGCGCAAACAGCTTTCACTACTAAATGCTGACTGCAGTTCAGGGATCACATCCTCATGCCAGAAAGTGCCACAGCCAGTGGGAGTTTGTAGTTTGTGGGTGGGATTAGCACGTGATGTTCTCCATCCCTCAGATGAAGAGGAGCTGCAGCCCCAGCAGTGTGCACCCAGCATAAGCAGTATGTGTGCCCCCCAGCAGCAATGTGTCTGTGCCCCCATAGAAGCAGTGTGTCAGTGCCCCCCATAGCAGCACTATATGTGCGCCCTCCTTGATAAGACGTACTTGTGCCTGACAAGTAGCAGCAGTGTGTCTGTGCCCCCTATAGCAGCAGTGTGTCTGTGCCCCATAGCAGCAGTGTGTCTGTGCCCCATAGCAGCAGTGTGTCTGTGCCCCCATAGCAGTAGCGTGTCTTTGCTCCTATTGCAGCAGTGTGTCTGTACCCCTTCATAGCAGCAGTGTGTATGTCCCCATAGCAGCAGTGTATCTGTGCCCCTTCATAGAAGCAGTGTGTATGTCCCCATAGCAGCAGTGTGTCAGTACCCCCCTAGCAGTATTGTGTCCGTGCCCCCATAGCAGTAATGTGTCTATGCCCCCATAGTAGTAGTATGTGTGCCCCTCCACAGCAGAAGTGTGTCTGTGCCCCCAAAGCAGCAGTGTATCTGTGCCCCAATAGCAGCAATGTGTCTGTGCCTCCATAGCAGCAGCGTGTCTTTGCTCCTATTGCAGCAGTGTGTCTGTACCCTCATAGCAGCAGTGTGTCTATGCCCCATAGCAGCAGTATTTGTGTGCCCCTCATGTCTTCCAGTATGTGTGTCTGTGCCCCTTCATAGCAGCAGTGTGTCTGTGCCCACATAGCAGCAGTGTGTCTATGCCCCCCATAGCAGCAGTGTGTCTGTGCCCCCAAAAATAGCAGTGTGTCTGTGCCCCCATTTTAGCAGTTGTCTGTACCCCTATAGCAGCAGTGTGTCTGTGCCCCCCTGAGCAGCAGTGTGTATGTGTCCCCATAGCAGCAGTGTATCTGTGCCTCTCTATAGCAGCAGTGTTTCTGTGCTCCCATAGCAGCAGTGTGTCTGTGCTCCCATAGCAGCAGTGTGTCAGTACCCCCCATAGCAGCAGGCTGTCTGGGTCCCCCATAGCATCATGGTGTCTGTGCCCCCCAGAGAATCAGTGTGTCTGTGCCCCCTACAGCATCAGTGTCTGTGACCCCCATAGCAGCAGTGTGTCTGTGCTCCCCATAGCAGCAGTGCGTCTGTGCCCCCATAGCAGCAGTGTGTCTGTGCCCCATAGCAGCAGTGCATATGCCCTCCATGTGTAGATGCCCATAGCCTCTGAATACAGTAAGGCTGAGCTCACCAGCAGTGAGGTGCTCAAGTGTAAAAAATAAATAATAGCAATATAGATAAACCTGTCATACAAAGTCAAGAGAGATGATGTTGGTGAAAAAAGATCTGTTTATTATCCTAACGATGTGTTTCAATCCAATTAGGACTTTCATCAAGGGTGGATCTACAAATATCATAATGTATACAGTTACAAAATGATACAGTTAGGGCTAGAAATATTTGGACAGTGACACAATTTTGGCGAGTTGGGCTCTGCATGCCACCACATTGGATTTGAAATGAAACCTCTACAACAGAATTCAAGTGCAGATTGTAACGTTTAATTTGAAGGGTTGAACAAAAATATCTGATAGAAAATGTAGGAATTGTAAACATTTCTTTACAAACACTCCACATTTTAGGAGGTCAAAAGTAATTGGACAAATAAACATAACCCAAACAAAATATTTTTATTTTCAATATTTTGTTGCGAATCCTTTGGAGGCAATCACTGCCTTAAGTCTGGAACCCATGGACATCACCAAACGCTGGGTTTCCTCCTTCTTAATGCTTTGCCAGGCCTTTACAGCCGCAGCCTTCAGGTCTTGCTTGTTTGTGGGTCTTTTCGTCTTAAGTCTGGATTTGAGCAAGTGAAATGCATGCTCAATTGGGTTAAGATCTGGTGATTGACTTGGCCATTGCAGAATGTTCCACTTTTTTGCACTCATGAACTCCTGGGTAGCTTTGGCTGTATGCTTGGGGTCATTGTCCATCTGTACTATGAAGCGCCGTCCAATCAACTTTGCAGCATTTGGCTGAATCTGGGCTGAAAGTATATCCCGGTACACTTCAGAATTCATCCGGCTACTCTTGTCTGCTGTTATGTCATCAATAAACACAAGTGACCCAGTGCCATTGAAAGCCATGCATGCCCATGCCATCATGTTGCCTCCACCATGTTTACAGAGGATGTGGTGTGCCTTGGATCATGTGCCGTTCCCTTTCTTCTCCAAACTTTTTTCTTCCCATCATTCTGGTACAGGTTGATCTTTGTCTCATCTGTCCATAGAATACTTTTCCAGAACTGAGCTGGCTTCTTGAGGTGTTTTTCAGCAAATTTAACTCTGGCCTGTCTATTTTTGGAATTGATGAATGGTTTGCATCTAGATGTGAACCCTTTGTATTTACTGTCATGGAGTCTTCTCTTTACTGTTGACTTAGAGACAGATACACCTACTTCACTGAGTGTGTTCTGGACTTCAGTTGATGTTGTGAACGGGTTCTTCTTCACCAAATAAAGTATGCGGCGATCATCCACCACTGTTGTCATCCGTGGACGCCCAGGCCTTTTAGAGTTCCCAAGCTCACCAGTCAATTCCTTTTCTCTCAGAATGTACCCAACTGTTGATTTTGCTACTCCAAGCATGTCTGCTATCTCTCTGATGGATTTTTTTCTTTTTTTTTCAGCCTCAGGATGTTCTGCTTCACCTCAATTGAGAGTTCCTTTGACCGCATGTTGTCTGGTCACAGCAACAGCTTCCAAATGCAAAACCACACACCTGGAATCCACCCCTGACCTTTTAACTACTTCATTGATTACAGGTTAATGAGGGAGACGCCTTCAGAGTTAATTGCAGCCCTTAGAGTCCATTGTCCAATTACTTTTGGTCCCTTGAAAAAGAGGAGGCTATGCATTACAGAGCTATAATTCCTAAACCCTTTCTCCGATTTGGTTGTGGAAACTCTCAAATTGCAGCTGGGAGTGTGCACTTTCAGCCCATATTATATATAATATAGTGCCGCTATCTTTTTTCTTTTTATGCTATTATTGATGTGATATATAGCGGGCACCCAGAGGCGGCCAGCAATGCCCCACCTCGCATATACCCATATGAAAAAATAAGCACTTCTCCTAACTTAGCAGTGCCCAGTGAACAGGACTTTTTTTGATTATATATATAATTGTATTTCTGAACATGTTTTTGTAAACAGCTAAAATAACAAAACTTGTGTCACTGTCCAAATATTTCTGGCCCTAACTGTATATCGTGTTTACTAAGAAATTACAGAAATTGCAATAAATCAACACATGTAACATGGCTCTGGAGTATTATTCCCATGATACAACAATTACAGTAACAGCAGCACTGTCGATATATTATACTTCATATATTATATGCATAGTTTCATATTATTACCTCTGTAAGGCTACGTTCACACGGTGCGCTATTGCACCATTTTAGATGCATTTCTTACAGATCTGTTACTGCAGTGAAAATGCAGTGAAATGCAGTGACGTTGTCAAACAGTAACAAAATTCTTCACATTGTGGTGTAGCATTGGCCACCAATAGTGCCGCCCAATTACTCCAACATCTTCTTCTGACCAACATGACTTGCAAGCTTGGAGGAATGTCCCCACGACAGCACTTGTCTCTTGTTCTCTTCTGTAACGAGAGTCTTTCCAGTTGGGAAGTTAAGCAGAGCTACTATGAGCATTTTGCTACGTTCAATGATTTTCTGAGGTTCCTCTTCCTGATTGTCAGAAACAAAGTATCTGGAGAGGGATCAGCCTTTACGTTCTTCTCAGCAGGACAAAAGTGGAAAGAGAAGTTGAAGTGGGCAAAGAACAAAGACTAGCAGGCTTGAAGAGGATTCAATCATTGCGCAGACTGGAGGTAAGCAAGGTTTTTCTGCTCAGTGAAGATGATGACCGGATGGATGATTCCCTCTAGTAAATATCTCCATTACTTCAATGTCAATTTGATAGCGAGCAAATCACGGTTGCCAATGGAATAGTTTAGTTCACTAGCCGAGAAGGCTTTGGAGAAGAATCCACAAGTCACCATCTTGCCAAAGGACAGTTTCTGAGTCAGCACGGCCACAGCACCAGAGGAGGAAGCGTCTACTTCGAGGAAAAATTATTTGTTGAGCTCTAGACTTTGCATACCGCGAGCAGAAGAGAAGGCCTGCTTGAAAGCTTTAAAAGACATTTCAGCTTCAGAAGTCCAATTTTGGGATTGGATAATTTGCAAGTCAGAGAGATAATGGGCCAGACAAGTGCTGAGAAATGTGCAGTGAATTGTCGGTAATAATTAGCAAACCCGAGAAAACGTTGGATGGCTTTGGTACTAAGTGGGCGAGACCATTTGAGGACAGCGGAGACCTTCTCTGGATCTATCTCAAGTCCTTGATCAGAGATAATGTAACCCAGGAAGGCAAAGATCTTCGTTCAAAGAGACATTTCTCATATGTGGCATATAAATGATTCTGAAGAACGAGACAAACATTTCTCCTATGAGTAGTCAGGTCGGGCAAGAATGTGAGGATACCATCCAGCTATACTACAACATTGGAATAGAGGAAGTCACAGAAGATGTCATTGACAGATTCCTGAAATACAGCCGGAGCGTTACTAAGGCCGAAAGGCATCACTGATATTCCTAGTGACAATCACAAGTGTTGAATGCAGTCTTCCATTCGTCTCCCGAGCGTATTCTGACTAAGAAGTAGGCTTCTCAAAGATCAATCTCAGTAAAAAGCTCCACGAAGAAGATCAAATAACTTTGGTATGAGGAAAAGCGGATATTTATTCTTCACAGTGATCTGGTTGAGACCCCGGTAGTCGATATATGGCCTCAAAGAACCATACTTCTTCTTAATAAAAAAGAAAGCGGCTCTAGACGGCGAAGAGGATTTCTGTATAAAACCCTTGGCAAGATTCTCTTTGATGTATTCGGACAAGGACTGAGTCTTGGCTGGGGATAAGGGGTATATCCATGCTCGAGGAGATGTGGTGATGGGAAGAAGATCAATTGGACAATCGTAAGGCCAGTGCAGTGGAAGGACCTCAGCTTCCTTCTTAATTAAGACATCAGCGAAAGACCAGTAAGCTGAAGGTAAGCCAGATAAAGCAGAAGGAGAATAAGTAGTAAGACACGGAAGTATGGACTTCAGGCATTTGTCGTGGCAGGACTGTCCCCATCTGAGACCATCTCCAGATCGCCAATCCAGGACCGGTTCGTGGGTGCGCAGTCAAGGTAGACTAAGGAGAAGCGGAGGAGAGAGGTTAGGCAGAACATAGTAGGACATCTTTTCTATGTGAAGAGCTCTGATTTGTAATTCCATCTCAGCAGTAACACCTAGGATGGTGTCCTTCAAGGGTCTTCCATCTACCGAGGTGATAATCTGAGGATGCTGTAGTGGAGTAACAGGAACTTCCAGATGAAAAGCGAGGGCCTGTTGAATGAAGTTTCCCCAGATCCAGAGTCGAGGTAGGCCAACTCAGACAACCGCACTCCACTGTGAGAAATCTCTATAGACACAGTTAAAGGGATAGAGGAATCTTTCTCACCTGGGACAGACTCTCTTACCTGACCTAGGCAGAGAAGTTTCCCTGTCTCTCTGGACAACAGTGGAGCAGATGTGTAATACTCCCACAGTACCGGCATAGATTCTTCACGAATCTCTCCTTCTGCCGATGAGCAGCCATCTTGACCCGGTTGACTTCCATGGGTTCTAAGGCCACCGAAGCTACTGCAATTGAAGGACATGGAGAAAGAGGCTTCTGGAAGGATGCGCCCAAATGAGGAAGTCTCCTCTCCAGATTTTTCACCTTACTTTGCTCTTGGAACCATTGGTTAATTTAGATGGCGAGAGTTATAAGGTCATCCAAAGAAGTAGGCATCTCCAAACCAGTTAGCTCATCCTTAATCTTGCTGGAGAGTGCTCCTCTGAAAGTAGCAAACAGAGGCTCATTCATCCATTGGACATTAGATGCCAGAATGTGGAACTGGATCACATATTGACCCACTGTGAGATATTCTTGCTGAAGAGTGAACAATGCCTCAGTAGCAGAAGCAACTAGACCAGGCTCATCGAAGACCTCTAGGAAGTTCTGTAGGTTGGAGAAAATGGGGTTGTCTCTCTTGAGTAAAGGATTTATCCAGGCCAAGGCCTCTCCCTCCAGATGGGGGATTAAGAAAACTACTCTTACTGAATTGGTGGAGTACTGCAGTGGAAGGAGCTTGAAATGGAGGAGACACTGATTCAGAAATCCCCTGCAGTTCTTGGGATCCCCATTAAACTGAGACGACTTGTAGAGTCGTGGAGTAAAATCGGTAACCAGGACAATATCTTGAGCGACTGGTCGGAGTGCGGCCTAATCAGCGGTTCTTTGCAGAGCTGTTAGTCGCTCATTTAAGGAGGCCAGGTACTGCAAAACACGGACTTGCATTTCTTGCTGATGGGAGAGCTCTTCCTGAGGATCAAACAGCTGCGCGTTCATTGTTGCAGGATCAATGGCTTATAGCGAACTCAGGCGGTGGTCCATGGACTGCATGATGTTGTTCCTCTCACACACGGGTGAGTTCTCATTGGGCAGAGAAGGCTGGGCCAGCGGGATCCATGGCCTAAGCAATATATAAGGCACAGAGAGGTGTGGAAGTTGTCCACCGAAGTGGAGGCTGACCTGTAGACAGGAACAGGCAGGAGATGCCGGTAGTGATTAAGCAAAGGACTTTTAATGAGAGATCTTGCTAGGAACGAAGCACACGGATGAATCACAGTCTATGAAGAGCTTGCATGGAGCTCAGAGGCTACTGGGAGACAGTCCAGGAGACGAGATACCAGAGGTGGAGATGCGGCTCTTGGTCTGATGGAATGGGCTCAGTAGATGTTGTAACCTCTAGAGAGACTCGTGCAAGTGTAACGGGTTCCAAGTAAATGTGGCGGATGCACCACAGGATGGACAAGCGTTGTACTGGCGAGATGGTTTGCAGGTACATGTGGCAGGGTCTAGGTGAGACAAGAGATATAAGCAACAGATAATGCCAAGACGAATACCAAGGCAGGAAGCAGGACAGGGACCTGAGGGAAAGCAAGACTACTAGGGGCACGTGGTGTTACTCAGGCATCTCCCTTAAGTAGAGGTGCTATATAAATGTAGCTAGTCAGAAGGGACAATTAGGTGAAGAGCATCAGGTGTACTGGCATTTTAAATCTGTGGAGTAGGTGGAGTGCGTCTTCTAAGCACACTCTCGGAGGCTCTGTAGGCAGGATGTAGACCTTGGGAGCAGAAGGAGATGGAGTAAGTGCAGTGATCACTGTCAGGGTGAGTAAGGGAACTGGGGAGCTGCATAGGAGAATGAGCAGACAGCAAGGAACCGCCTGACGCACATTGGTCTCCCTGCTCAGTGGAGACTGGCCCCACCTGGCCTGCGTGTTGGGCCCCGAACTCTCAGCTCAGAAGAGATTGGTCCCACAGCACAGGGTGTAATATGATGTATGTGACCCCACAGTCCCCAGTGATGTATATGCCCAAGCCACCGCAGTGATGCATATGACCCCAGGCTTCTACAGTGATGTATATACCCAAGGCTCCACAGTGCTGTATAATGCCCCCAGGCCTCCCCAGTGCTAAATATTCCACCATTGTCACTAGTGATGTATAGACACTAATCTTTCCCAGTGCTGTCCATGCCCCCAGTGATGTATATGCCCTCAGTGTCTCCTATGTGACATATATACAGCTGTCCCCATGTGATGTATCTGATTTACAAAACTTATTATCACGAAGATTTGACTGCACTCCCAGCCAACACAAACCTGGTAAAACAGTTGTGAGAAGCAACAAGATCAACATCACCTAACATCACAGCCGCACCAAAGAGAAGCAGCTCCAGCCGTCACAGCAGGGTGAGTTAATTATTTATTTGCCAAGTATGGCAGGGGAATTTTCAAGGAGATAATTTTGTGCAGCCCCCAAAGTTTGGTAAAAATTTTGAAATGGCCCCCGGCAGGAAAAAGGTTCCCGCACCCCTGTTTTAACTCTATCCACACCAATCTTGATGAGTGAGCATGCTGGAGTCAGACACTCCTGAGTCATTAAGAGGCAAATGCCTCTTAATGAATCAAGACCATTGGGCAAGAGGCATGAGCCTTCGAGTGCGCCTTGCCACAACCCCTTGTGGCCTTGTGGTGTAGAATGCACATAAACTTAAAGGAGTTTTCCCATAGACAAAGTTAAATTTAAATTTCATTTTATTCAATAGAACTTGGAATACTAATTCATTATAATAATCACATCTAATTGGGGAAATTATAATTCCAAAATCTATTGTTTAAAATTTACTTTGTTCATGGGACAGCCCTTTAACAAGTGACGGTCACTATGCCCTGTCCCACCTTTACTCTGCCCACTGCCTGAAAATTTTGTGGAAAGCCAAAAGTTGTACATTTTACTTCTAATGTTAGAATAGGTTCGACTTTTCAAAGTTTTTTACTACAGAATACTGACCGAAAAACTATGACGTATTGGGCACAGTATCTACAAGTGCATCTCAATAAATTAGAATATCATTAAAAAGTTAACTTATTTCAATAATTTAATACATAAAGTGGAACACATATATTATATAGAGTCATTACAAACAGAGTGATCTTTTTCAAGTGTATACTATCCTGTTAATGTTGATGTTTATGACTTACAGCCAATGAAAACTCAAAATTCATTATCTCAGAAAATTGGAATATTATATAAGACCAACTGAAATAATGATTTTTAAATCATAAATGTACTGTACATGTACTCAGTACTTGGTCGGGACTCCTTTTGCATGAATTACTGCATCAATGTGGTGTGGCATGGAGACGATCAGCCTGTGGCACTGCTGAGGTGTTATGGAAGCACAGATTGTTTTGATAGCAGTACTCAGCTCTTCTCATTGTTGAGTCTGGCGTTTCTTATCTTCCTCTTGACAATACCCCATAGATGCTCTATGGGGTTTAGATCAAGTGAGTTTGCTGGCCAATCAAGCACAGTGATAATGTGGTTATTAAGCCAGGTATTGGTACTTTTGGCTGTGTGGACAGGTGCTAAAACCTGCTAGAAAATGAAATCTCCATTTCCAAAAAGTTTGTCAGCAGAGGGAAGCATGAAGTGCTCTAAAATGTACTTGAAAATGCCAGCGCTGTCTTTGGTTTTGATAAAACACAGTAGACCTACACCAGTGGATGACATGGCTCCCTAAACCATCAGTGATTGTGGAAACTTCACACTAGACCTCAAGCAGCTTGGATTGTGACCTCTCTACTCTTCCTCCAGACTCTGGGACCTTGATTTCCAAAGGAAATGCAACATTTACTTTAACCTGAAAACAACACCTTGGACCACTGAGCATCGGTCCAGTTCTTTTTCTCCTTGGTCCAGGTAAGACGATTCTTGCATTGTCTATTGGTCATGAGTGGCTTGACACAAGGCATGTGACAGTTGTAGCCTATGTCCTGGGCTTGTCCATGTCCATGTGTGGCAGCTCTTGAAGCACTGACTCCAGCAGCAATCCACTGCTTGTGTATCTCCCCCAAATTTTAGAATGGCATTTTGTTAACAATTCTATTCCAAGTGCTTGTGCACTTTTTTCTACCACAAATTTTCCTTCCACTCAACTTTCCATTAATATGATTGGATACAACACTCTGTGAACAGTCAGCGTATTGAGCAATGACCTTTTGTGGCTTACCCTCCTCGTGGAGTGTGTCAATGGCTGCCTTCTGGACATCTGTCAAGTCAGCAGTCTTCTGTAGGGTACTGAACCAGACTAAGGGACCATTTATAATGCTTAGTAAGTCTTTACAGGTGTTTTGTGTTAATTATTCTAATTTTCTGAGAAAATGAATTTTGGGTTTTTATTGGCTGTAAGCCATAATCATCAACATTAACAGAAATAAACACTTAAACAAGATCACTCTGTTTCAAATGACTCCAGATAATGTATGGGTTTCACTTTATGTATTCAATTACTGACATAAATTAACTTTTTGACGATATTCAAATTTATTGAGATACACTTGTATATAGTGAATTTGAAGCTCTGTACCAAAAAAAAAATCTGGCTGCTTGTATCAATATATATATGAAAAAAGTTAAATACCACAGAATGTTAAGGATTATGAACACCTTGAACACTTCTTTTTATTATTACTTTGTATATACTTTTCCAATTAAAAACCATTTACAATATTTTTTAAAGGTTTTCAAGTTTTTGACTTGTACTACTGCAGAAACAAGCATGTTAGGGTACCATTACACGTTGCAATATTGCATGCAATTTCACTTGCAATTTGCTGGTTGCAGTGAAATCATGGACAAATTGTTCTATTTTGTTGCTGTGTACAAATGGAAGAATGTGTCCATGATTTCACTGCAACCAGCAAATTGCAACTGAAATTGCATGCAATGTTGCGACGTGTAACGGTACCCTAATACACTACTGTGTAAGCAGCTTGATCTCTTTCTGTCCTCACTCTAGCAGACAAGATCTCTAAAGGTACCGTTACACGACGCAATATTGATTGCAATATCGCTTCAAAGTCACGTGGTGTGGTCAATTGCAATTGATATCATGAGTCATGTCATGTAACAGGGCGATGTGACTTCAATTTATCGCTGGATCGACATCACCTGATTTATGTGCAGACAATTAAATCAGGCGATGTTGCATAAGAGATGTGGTAGGATCGCTCAGTGTGACACTGAAATAGCGATGATGAAAGCAACTTCCCCTATTCACTACATTGATAAGCATTACTTGCTGGATTGCTCTTACCCAGCGAACGAAAGTTGCTTTCATCATCCTAGTTGCGTTGCCTGCGATATCTCCCTGTGTGACAACTACAAGGCAATCTTGGAAAAATGGGCGCACTCCCGTGAAATTGCAGTCGATATCGAATCGATATTGCGTCGTGTAACAGTACCTTAACAGCATCGTCTACAGCAAGTGTAAGTGTACAAGCTTATAAATAATAAAAAGTCTAAGCTAAACAAAGTTGTTGCTAAAGAGCATTTAGTATTAGTCCCCCCAGCAATCATAAGTTAGTTATCGCACTGAAAGTGGAAAAATATTGTTTATACAAGACAGACATGGTAGTGATAATCAGATAATATATATTTCATATATGACTGAAAAAGTGACCAATCCTGTCTTCTGATATGGTAAACGTATGTGGTATATCTGAAATTGTACTGAAGTGGGCAAAATGTTAATATACTGTATTTATTTTACTGTGTAGACTGGTAACCTAGTAAAGCACAGTGACTACAGAGGTCAAGACACATGACCTGCACAGGTTTCCTAGGGGAGATCCCTCATGTGAAAAGCACATGCTGGAGGATTTGACAAGCTCAAAAGGGCTTGTAAGAATAGCAATCCTTAAGGCCAATTAAGCTATTAAGATGTCCAAAAAAGACTGCTATTTGTTTTCAGTATGACTTATGTGTAACTATTCTTGGTGCATGCAAATGTTAGACTATAAAGAGATAAAATAATGAAGAGAAAAGAAATAAAAAATACAAACACAAAAAAATTATTTTCTAATTAACATCATGAAAAAAGGAAAAACCTATTACCTACAGTAGTAATACATATACATATAGCAAACAAAAATGTTGCTTAAAACATAAGCTTAAAGCATCCTACAGTCATGGCCAAAAGTTTTGAGAATGATACAAATATTAATTTTAACAAAGTCTACTGCTTCAGTTTTTCTAATGGCAATTTGCATATACTCCAGAATGTCATAAAGAGTGATCAGCTTAACAGCAATTACTTGCAAAGTCAATATTTGCCTAGAAAATGAACTTTAACCCCCAAAACACATTTCAACATCATTGCAGTCCTGCCTTAAAAAGAGCAGCTAACATCGTTTTAGTAATTGTTCCATTAACACAGGTGTGGGTGTTGATGAGGACAGGGCTGGCGATCAGTTAGTCATGATTAAGTAAGAATGACACCACTGGACACTTTAAAAGGAGGCTGGTGCTTGGTATAATTGTTTCTCTTCAGTTAACCATGGTTATCTCTAAAGAAACACGTGCAGTCAACAAGGCTCCAGGGCGCCCAAGAAAGACCAGCAAGTGCCAGGACCGTATCTTAAAACTGTTTCAGCTGCGGGATCGGACTACCAGTAGTGCCGAGCTTGCTCAGGAATGGCAGCAGGCTGGTGTGAGTGCTTCTGCACGCACTGTGAGGCGGAAACTCTTTGAGCAAGGCCTGGTTTCAAGGAGGGCAGCAAAGAAGCCACTTCTCTCCAGAAAAAACATCAGGGACCGACTGATATTCTGCAAAAGGTACAGGGAGTGGACTGCTGAGGACTGGGGTAAAGTCATTTTCTCTGATGAATCCCCTTTTCGATTGTTTGGGACATTTGGAAAACAGCTTATTCGGAGAAGAAGAGGTGAGCGCTACCACCAGTCTTGTCTCATGCCAACTGTAAAGCATCCTGAAACCATTCATGTGTGGGGTTGCTTCTCAGCCAAGGGAATCGGCTCACTCACAGTCTTGCCTAAAAACACAGCCATGAATAAAGAATGGTACCAGAATGTCCTCCAAGAGCAACTTCCCCAACCGTCCAAGAGCAGTTTGGCGCTCAACAATGCCTTTTCCAGCATGATGGAGCACCGTGCCATAAAGCAAAGGTGATAACTAAATGGCTCAGGGAACAAAACATAGAGATTTTGGGTCCATGGCCTGGAAACTCCCCAGATCTTAATCCCATTGAGAACTTGTGGTCAATCATCAAGAGACGGGTGGACAAACAAAAACCAACAAATTCTGGCAAAATGCAAGCATTGATTATGCAAGAATGGACTGCTATCAGTCAGGATTTGGTCCAGAAGTTGATTGAGAGCATGCCAGGGAGAATTGCAGAAGTCCTGAAGAAGAAGGGTCAACACTGCAAATATTGACTTACTGCATTAACTCATTCTAACTGTCAATATAACCTTTTGGTACTCATAATATGATTGAAATTATATTTCTGTATGTGATATAAACATCAGACAAAGGCTGGGGTCACACACACAGATATCTGGGCAGATATTGTTCACAGATCTCTGGTTGCAGTGAAATCATGGACAGATTGCTCCATTTGTACACAGCCACAAAATGGAACCATGTGTCCATGATTTCACTGCAACCAGAGATCTGCCAACAATATCTGCACAAATATCTGTGTGTGTGACCCCAGCCAAACACAAATAAAAACCAGAGGGCAGCAGATCATGTGAAAATATAATTTTGGTGTCATTCTCAAAACTTTTGGCCATGACTGTATAGCATGCAAGTGCACGGTGTACACTCTTTTTTCATATTTTGAGCTGATGTCAAACAAAACATTTTCTAATTTGTGAGGGTGTTATTTTAAACCATTTTTTTGGGATTGGATTTTTGTTATTTTTTTAAAACACTGTAGTGTTTTTTGTCAGTGGCACTTTTGTTATAGGACTTTGTTTCTGCCATTTTGCCATTTTTTTCATCAGTGGACCTATAAAAAGACCAGGAAAGACACATATGCAAAATGTAAAAAAAAAAACCATATAAGGATAGGGTCACACATGCAGATTTTACATGCCTTTTTGGAGACCTGCGTTTTCTGAAAACGCATGTAAAAACGCACCCATAGGCCCCCATGCAAAAAAATGCATGCCCCAATACCAAAAACGCATGTCTAAATGGACCATGCGTTTTTGGGTGCGTTTTTGGCTCAGCACCAAAAAATACTGCATGATGCACCATTTTTTGAAAAACTCACCCAAAAACACAGCAACCAGTATTTTTTGGTGCTTTTTCAAAAACAAATGCGTTTTTTTAACATGGGGCCCTATGGGAAACGCAAGCGTTTTTATATGGCACTAAATGGTACATGCATTTCTGCATGCGTTTTTTAAGGGTCCCCCACACCTATCAGCAAAAACGCATGCAAAAACGCAGGCTGCCAAAAAGCACCTTAAAAATGCATGCTAAGTGTGACCCTAGCCTAAGACAGGGGTATGCTGGGGCATGCCAGGGCAGGGGCATGTGGGGTATTTGCCTTAAACGCAGGTGTAGGGCAGCACTGTTGGGCCGCTTGATGCAGCAGTCTGAGGTGTTTTCCCAGTGGCTGCATTTTTCCACCCCTTGGACTGGGATGAGGCCATTTTTTGAGCTGCATGTCAAGTTGACAGCTGGCTCAGAAAGGTGCTGCCCGCGAGCTTCCAGCAATCAACTGTACTTGCTGAGTACAATTGAAGTCCTGACCCTGGCAATGTCAGCAATGCAATGAGGTCATCTTATCATGATGCAAATTTCACTCTTTTGCACCGCAGAAACACAAATAATGTTAGTGATAAGTGCTTAAGTGGGGCTGAAGACGCTAAAGATTCATTGTAATCGGGGTGAAGGGGTTTTGAGGGTACAGTTTGGGAGGAGGGATTAATACGGGGTGGGGAAAAAATTGAGGACACACTATGGATAGCGAGGTGGTCAGGTGTCCAAACACAAAATGGTGATAGAGGGGGAAGTGAAAAATTTGAGAACACAATATGGGGAATGGAGGGGATAGGTGGAATCACAGTACAGGTAGCAAGGGGAAATATCTGGATAAACTGTATGGAGAGCAAAGGGGGCTGGATGCAAACATATATGGGAGTGAGGTGGGATGTAGGGGGAAATAGTATAGGGAGCAACAGGGGAGATGGGTGCGAACACTGTATAGTGAGCGAAGCTGGGCGAGAAATTTGAGGACAGAGTATAAAGAGTAAATGTGAGGCAAATAAAGAAACAGTATGGGGGATGGGTGGGAATACAGTATGGGGAGTGAGGGAATCATGTATGAGGAAACTGTATGAGAGGTTGGATATGTGTGCTCATAGTATAGGGAACAAGAGAGGGGACAGTTGCAAACCCAGTATGGGAGTGAGGGGGTTATGTATGAGGAAACAGCATGGGGAGCAAGGGAGGGAATGGGTGCAGATACGCTAAGGGCAGCATGGAGGAGGGATTGGTGAGGACACAGTATAGAGAGCAAAGCAGGGATATATGAGGAAACAGTACGAGTACCAAGGAAGGAGAATATATGCAGACATAGTATGGAAAACAATTTGCAGACACAGTTTGAAGGGCAAAGATGTGATGTATGAGGGGGGATGATTGCGGACATAATATAGAAAGTGAGGGGGTGGGAGAAGTTGTGAATGGATGCAGACATAGTCTGGAGGGAAAAGTTTGAGGACACATTATGGGGAACAAGAAAGGGGATAGGTGCAGAAACAGTATGATGAGCAGGGGGGATGGGTGTGGACACAGGCGTGTGGGGGACGAACAAGGAAACTATAATAAAACAGGGACAGATGTATGCATACACAGTATAGGGAACCAGGAGAGTGGGATGGATTTGGACACAGTATCGGAAGTGGAGGGGATGCATCAGAAGACAGTATGGAGAGTAAATATGTGAATAGACATTATGGTTTGTAGTAGGGATGTGAGAGAAGATTGTATCAGAGTGGGGGAATTGTGTGAGAATATTGAGACGAATAGTGTAAGGAGACAGTATGGGGAACAAAAGTGTAAAGAGGTCACAGAATACAGACTGTGTGGTGTAGGATCAGTAGAGAGGGGGTAGCATGGAGGATAGTGTAAGGACATAGTGAAAGATGCAACTACAGCTGCGGTGGTCCACATGCGGCCCTCAGGCCATATATTGTGCAGTCCTGCTCTAAATGATTGCAGATTTCTGCATTCTCACATCGCATGCACTGCGGCTGCAAGGATTCACTGGTGCAAGTGATGAGAGCGGAAGTTCACAATACCACAAGTATGTGATTTGCCTACATGCAGTCACATGCCGACTAAGCTATGCGTGGCTTCATGCAATACATGTGATTGAGTGAGTCTTGACACATCTAGTCAGAATGTGGCCAGAAGTATGCAAATCACATACTTGCACTCACATGACCGTCCACTCTTGGCGCTGGCATGGGAGATTCAGAAAAGTGTGCAGTGTGCATGTTGTGAGAATTCAGAAGTCTGCAATGATCATGGGGGACTGCAGATTTTGATCACAAACCAGGACATGCTATGTTAAAAAATTAGCACTGTCTGTATTCAGCTCTGCTTGCTGGTCCCAGCAGTTATCATATATGACTTATGTGCGATTTTCATACTGACGGTCATCTGACCACTAGCTATTCTTCCTGCTTCTCTCAATGATGTGGGGGCTATAGTTTTTGTACTGAACATTGAAGTGGCAAAAGCAACTCATCAGTATGTGACTGTAAGGGTGGAATCACACTGTCCGTGTGATATACGACTAAGTCGGACGTATCATGGATGAGTAACTTGGAATGGCTCTCGTCTGTCAGGACGGGAGCATGGAGCTGCTTAGAAACAGCTGATGCTCCTGTCCAGAGAGGGGGAGAGCCATTCCAAGTTACTCATCCGTGACACGTCCGACTTAGTCGTATATCACACGGACAGTGTGATTCCACCCTTACAGTCCTATACTGATGAGTTGCTTTTGCCACTTCAATGTTCAGTACAAAAACTATAGCCCCCACATCATTGAGAGAAGCAGGAAGAATAGCTAGTGGTCAGTATAGGACTGTAAGGGTGGAATCACACTGTCCGTGTGATATACGACTAAGTCGGACGTGTCACGGATGAGTAACTTGGAATGGCTCTCCCCCTCTCTGGACAGGAGCATCAGCTGTTTCTAAGCAGCTCCATGCTCCCGTCCTGACAGACGAGAGCCATTCCAAGTTACTCATCCATGATACGTCCGACTTAGTCGTATATCACACGGACAGTGTGATTCCACCCTTACAGTCCTATACTGATGAGTTGCTTTTCCCAATTCAATGATGACTACTCAAAGCACATGTAGGGAGGAGGAGCACCAAACTGAATTCTTGCACCAAGGGGCCGGAAAACCTAGATCTGCCTCTGTGTAAAGAACTACTGTACATGTTAACAATCCCACTCTTTTATACATATTCCTGTGTTTAGCTAAAAAAAATCACATGTAATTCTAACCAAATGAAGAGAAAGTATAAAAGTAAAAACTATGAGACTGAATAAGCAAGATCTTGTTGTTCAGGAGATGGGCTGGAGTCAGTCATACTGTTTCATGAAGAGACGTATGCCTCTTCATTAGTATCAGAAGAGTGATGTTACCTTTGTGTGTACCTTAGTACAACTCTTACACCAATCCAAAGTGTAGAAGGAATTGTGGCTTGGCGAATGCCACTGCCAGTCATGAATTTTAGGAGCGGCAATTGCCCCAGCTCCATCCCTTTGTCAAACCTGGTTAAATATTCCATGAAAACAGCAAAGTAGCAAAATTTCAAAGCAGCCTCGTGTTGCGCCATAATTAAGCAACTTTTCAAAGCTTTTTACGTAAAGATCTGAAGAATCAGAACCCAATACTTTATTGTTACTGCACCAAACACTATATCAGGCTGCAATTATGAATTCATCCTTATGACCATATATATTTTACTTTTAATATGATGTAAACATAAAACTCAGTTTTTGTATTCGCATTATATGATGTTTTGATATTTAAATGAGACCTCCGGGGAGATAAAAAATGTTGTACTGTCCTTGCATTCATGAAGCTGAGCTGTCCACTGCAGTTCTAGGATCTTCGGATCAGTTAAAAATCAATAAAATTGTATCTGCCTCTCAGAACTCACTCCTCCCGTATGGGACAATTCGTCACTAAGTAGTTTTAGCTTCGGGCGTCAGCCAAGAACAGGGGAGTGTGGTGCAGTATGGCACCCAGCTTCAATACTCATACTACATGCCCACTCCTACTCAATGCCACCCACATTCTATGCCTGCTGTATGTATCACTGACCGAGGATCACACCACAATCCTGAGCTGACAGTGACAGTTGCACAGATATACAAGCTGTTTTTCTAAATTCAGAGTGCCACCGTAGATCATTGCAGTGAGAAAACGCTTATTAAGTGCATGGATATTCATCTCTTTCCCCTTAATCCCAGCTGCTACTCTGGGTCCTGCAAGGGGTGTACATGGTATACCTGCTGTATTACCGATACTGTCAGCATGAGGATCGCATCGCAAGATGACTCTCCTGAGCTGAGAGTGACAGCTTGTATGTCTGTGCAGCTGTCACTGTCAGCTCAGGAGGGTACCAAGGATTGCAATGTGATCCTCAGTCAGTGATACTGTCACGCACTTAGATGGAGCTGACATTGCTGGATGCTGCTGTATATGTTGTTTGTCTTTAAGAGCTGTATGAGGTATAGTTGTGAAGGTTTTTGCCTCCTGTGTTGTGCTCCAGAGCTGCATTCACTGTTATGTTCAGCTGCTGGTTGAGGGGTTGATGTGTGACTCACCTGGAATCCCCTCCCCCTTGCCTTAAATAGCATTCCCTCTCCTCTGTCAGATGCTGCTGATAGAGTTATTTGCTCTAGGTCTTGCTGCTGTGCTGTTGCTTAGCTGCTGGGCTGAAGTCTTTCCTTGGGAGTAGCTGTGATCCTGTATCCGTGGGTGGAGGTAGGGCCCTCAGCCTAGGGCTATTCAGGAGCCAGGGAATGGGGCGGAGACTTGGACCTCCTCACCATCAGAGGTACCTCCAAGAGCAGGGCGAGCTAGGGACCCCCAGAGTAGGGGTCAGATTAGCTTCTCCTGATCCCTTCGCCCATTACACCTACCTGTTACTGATTTCCTTACCTCCCAAGCGTGACAGATACATACACCAGGCATAGAGTATGGGTGGCATAGATTGGGGGCTGGCATGTGGAATGAGCATTGGGGCTGGCATGCCACGCTCCCCGCCATACACTCCTGTTGTCAGCTGCAGCACGGAAATACCTAAATCTGAAACTGGTCTGTGACATATTGTCCTATACAGCAGGGGTGAGTGCTGAGGGGCAGAGACTATCATATTAATTGCTAAGAGATCTAAAGATCCTGGAACTTCAGTGGACAGCTCAGCTTCGTAGTGTATAAGGGCAGGCAATAGAATTTTTTTTATCTCCCTAGAGATACAAACGCAGCGTCTGTAGTTTGGGGTTCTGATCTGTCACAAATCCCTTAGTTATATTAAAAGCTTGTTGGAAAGCGATTATGACTTTGAGGAAGCTGCTTAAATGTGGCACTGGAGTTTCTCTACTTCCTTAGTGAAGTGCAAATTTGCATATTTGCATATATTTGAGAGGAGGGAAGTGGCTTACAATCTCCTCACCTACTTCGCTGTCTCCATAAGGTTGATAGCAAGCTCCCAGACCTAGAATTCCCTTTAACTCTACAAGATTTTAGCTTTTTGTAAAATTTGTTTTATTCTGAAGGACACAGAAAAACAATTCTCTAATTCTCTATAATACAGAACAGGAATGATTTACTAAGCAAACAATTGAATGAATTTTGGCACATAGACTGGCTTACAGGTTTTAGACAATTTTGAAAAACAGTTAAAAAAGGGTGAGGCTAAGTTGTAAAAAGCAGCAATTTTTAAAGATCTGTATCATTCTTTATGTAATAATATGATATAAAGTAACCCAACCATGAGGAGCTGTAAGACCTCACTGAGACAACTGTGAGTCACATATATGTTCTATTGGTGTTTTTCACTTTAAAAAAAGTTACCATTATCTAATATATACAGTAAAGCTGAATGTGTGTATGTACGTATGTATGTGTGTGTGTATATCCGGGATTGGCATCTACACTGTCGCAACTACAGCCACAAAATTTTGCACAGTCACACATCTGGACCCCGAGAGCGTCATAGGCTATGTTGTGAGGCGAAATTTTAACCCCGCGCGTTCCAGTTCACCAAACAATTTTGCCCCTATCTACATAATGGGGAAAATGTGAATGGAAAAGTGTTGGAGGAAAATCGACAGCTGTCAGCTATAGCCACAAAATTTTGCACAGTCACACGTCTGGACCCTTAGGCTATGTTCTGAGGCGAAATTTTAACCCCGCACATTCCAATTCACCAAACAATTTTGCCCCTATCTATATACTGTAATGGGGAAAAAGTGACAGTTACCAGTTGACAGTTGTGAATGAGAGGGGCTTAATGATAGCGCCAAAGACTAACAGCACATACCAGCATATAGTCACTAAGGTGGGGCCCCAACATGAGATATTCACCACGCACGGGGACATGTATACACATCACACGCACACAAAGAGTAACCGCAAGTGTATAGTCGCTAAGGTGCAGCCCCAACATTGGATACTCACCACGCACCCGAACAAACACACACACACACCACAAAGAGACACACACAACACAGAGACACACACACACACACCCCAAGGGGACACAACACACCCTATAGCGACACATGCACTCACCCCACAGGGACACACACACCAAAAAGAGACACACACAACACAGACACACACACCACACAGACCCCCCCCCCACAAGCACACACACACATAGCCACCCTATAGGGACACATGCACTCACCCCACAGGGAGACACACACACACCACAAAGAGACACACACACAACACAGAGACACACACACCCCACACAGACACCCTCCCCCACAGGGACACACACACATACACACCCTATAGGGACACATGCACTCACCCCACAGGGACACACACCACAAAGAGACACACACAACACAGATACACACACACACCACACAGACCCCCCCACAGGGACATGCACACATACACACCCCATAGGGACACATGCACTCACCCCACAGGGACACACACATACACACACCCCAGGGACACACACACCACACAAACAGACACAGATGTGCACAAATCACCTCACACAACTCGCCTCATACGTGTCCTATCTTTAATTTCCAAACATAAACATCTGATTAAAACAGCCAATGTGCAACACATATGCCATATAGGGAATTAAGGCAGATGTCAGTCACATCAGCTGTCTATTATGAGTATGCGTTACGTAACATATACTGCCCGGCCAGGGGGAGGGTTTACTATTGGCTGGAGATTTATTAGGCTGCCTATAGCAATCAATCACAGCTCAGCTTCTATTTTCTTACAGGTCATTAATATGACATATTCAAATTCTATTTTGTTATAGCTAACATCAGTTATTTATTAACCCGGGCGTAGCCGGGTACTACAGCTAGTTTATTATATAGTGCCACCATATTCCCCAGTGATTTACAGACATTATCATCACTGTTCCCATTGGGGCTCACAATCTAAATTCCCTACCAGTATGTCTTGCAAGCATGGGAATAAAGTGGAGAACCAGGAGGAAACCCACACAAGCACAGGGAGAACATACAAACTCCTTGCAGATGTTGTCCTTGGTGGGATTTGAAGCCAGGACCCCAGTGCTGGTAACTGAGTCACTGACCATAGTTGATGGAACTGTTTATATGGCTAGGGTCACATCTACGTTTTTATTTTTAAAACCTGATCTGGTTTTGAGCTTTCAAAAAAGCTCAAAACCGGATCAAGAAACGCTCCCCATAGGAGCCAATGCTAAAAACCGGATTGCTTCACAAGCAATCCGGCTTCCGTCTCCGGCTCTGCAGCCTGCGGTAAAAATCATGCAGGCTGCAGTTTTCGGAGCGGTTTAAGCATCCGCAAACCAGTAACCGGATTGCTCAGGATGTGTAATCCTGAGCAATCCGGTTACTGGATAGTTTGCTCATCCCTGCCGCTGCAGGGATGAGCAAACTTTTCTATGTCTAGTAAATCGATAAATTTAATAAATAAATGATTGAGTAATGTCTCTAGGGGGACCTAGGCCCCCTAAAGACCTTACACCCACTCAGGTGGGCTTATCCTGCTTTAATCTTTAATGTACAAATGCGGCGGGCTCCTCATAGCTGCGCAAAGTAGACGGTAACCGCATTGGTCAAGATTACACATCATGAGCAATGCGGTTACTGCATTGCGGAGGCTAGAACCACTCCTAAAAACTGCAGCCTGCATGATTTTCAACGCAGGATGCAGAGCCGAAGCCGGTAACCGGATTGCTTGTAAAGCAATCTAGTTACCATAATGGGCTCCTATAAGGAGCGTTTCCTGCTAAGGGGTTTGAGCTTTTTAAAAGCTCAAAACCGGATCAGGATTTGAAAAAAAAAAAAAAGCAGGTGTGACCCTAGTCTTAATGAGTTATTGGACTAAAAACAGCCAACATACTGTTCTTGCACAGGGGCCCTTCTCTGTCTGTGTCTGGCAGAGCCAGTGGATATGTTCCGTCTTTTGGAACTTCTTTTAACCTCATCGGTTTCAAAAGCAAAGATGCAGTTAAAAGAAGTCAGCGATCCATTCTTGCCCCTGTGTTGTATGATTGGTTTGGGAAGCATGTGTCAGCTGTCCGGTTCCCTTTCATTTCCTGCTTGGTAGCTGTGCCCTTTCCTCACCCAATCCCTTCTACTATCCCTACTTCCCCCTCCACACTTCTCTTTCTTTTGTTCCCCCTTTTCCCACCAGTTATATTAACAAATGCTATAAAAAACATTTTGTTGCTCATTAACAGATCACAGTATACTACTGGGGGTGAAGATGGAACCATAACAAATTTGAATACTTCAGCTCTATGCATTAAATATATCTAAACTGTTTACTGCACGCAATATGTTTTAATCTATTTGTACAGTATATATGGTATATTCTTCACTTTATTACAAGTGTATTTTCCCTTTGCTTTAATTAAACAGAATTGATTGAAAAAAAAATTATAGATTTGCTTCTTCAGCTGCCTTCGAAAATAACATCTCTAAATTATAATCAGATACTATTCATTGCTGCATTTATTTGTCAGTATATTTGTATAATTACAAGCAAATTTTCCTACCTCTTTTAAACCTGCGCTTTCATTAGCATCCCCTTGCCGAATGTTCATTGCTACCCCTTCATGTTCTTGTGGAGTTCTTGACTCTTCCTGCAGTACAAGGATGTTTGGCTGCTCTCTGTGTTCCTGTGGAGAATAATAAAGTAATATGTATAAAACAGAAAATATCTTAATGATGATGCTTATTTCATGTAATTCAGTGGTAAACTCTAACACAAAAACTCAAAGCGACAATAATATACATACAGTAAGTGCTAGACTTAGGCCACTTTCACATCACGTTTTTTGCACATCCGTGGTGATCCTTGAATTTCAAGGATCACATGGACAGGCACGGATCTGTACCAAGAGATGCCACTGATGCCATGAATCTGGGTTTTTCACTGATCTGCCATCAGTTAGCAGAGATAGGGCTGAACCTTGCGTCTGAGCATGCACAGTACAGCAAATCGGATCCGTTTATGGAAACAATAATGACCGATGTGCAAACAAAAAAGGTGCAAATCACAAATAGCTAGACAAGAAAACAGGCGCTAAGGCAATGATGAATCAAGGTCATTGTGTTGCCATTCAGGCCTATTCCTTATGAAGTCACACCCTATTTTCGCTAGGCCAATCCCCATGTCCAACGAGATAAAAAAAATTATTTAAAACAAGATTTGGCACAAACTGAGGAAGGATTTTGGAACATTTAGTTTAGTAAATCTTCTCCACTATGACAAATACCTTCTATGGTTTTAGCTAGAATTTAATTATCTGACAATTAAGACAACTTGACAATCTCTGATATCTTAAACTAGGGAAAATGGTTGAACCAAATTGATCTTATTTTTTAATGGAAAATTAATTAGTTCCAAATTTGTCTTGTAATCACTCATGTCATTGTTTATGAAACTGCAATACAATCATATGGATAAGAAAGAACAGGGGATTCGGGACAAGCAAATGCAATATAAACTTCCACATATAACAAACTTGGAACATAGAAAGTCCCAGTGGACTTATATGTCTTCCCCTTTAGTCAGTAATTAAACAAATAAACATAGGCAGCAGTAATTGTTAACAATAAGAATTCTACAGAGGTCTTTGGTAAATGCTGACCACTACATTCAGGCAGTGCTGTGCATGCAACACATGGTAATGACTTAACTTGTCCAAACATGCACACAATACCTTACTTGTAAGCAAGACTGCTGATTTTGTACGAATGGAAAATTCAAAAAGTTCTAGCCTAAAATAGCAACTTCAGTAAATAGCACGTTAAAGGTTTGGCCTGTTTCAAAAGGTTTCTGCAAATTTAGGATTTTTTTGTCAGATATTTAAAGCGTAACCATCATTTTATTTTTTATTTAATAAATCAATAGCACACATGAAAGTAAACATCCTTGTAATGTATCTTATCAGACAATTTAGCTTCTTTTTCTGCCAGAATTGATCAGTCATTATCAAAATTCTCAATTCTGAGGTGAAATGTGTATTCAGTGAAGACTTTCCCATTACTGAGACAGGAGATGGGCGATGTTACTTATGAGATTCTATGATGTTGGGAGGAGGGAGGAGCTGGAGGAGGTGCTAGATACACAGCTTCACCCCTTCTCTCTCTACATAGAATTGTGGCGCCCCGCAACGAGTGCGTCACAGGAGTGTATTGCAGCCCAGACTGCAGCTGCAATATTCTCTGACTAAGCAATGACATGGTTAAAACTCAGAGCTCCATACCCTACATGCACATCAGCATAGAGGGCCAATAAGGTCCTGGTGGGCGGAGTGTAGGAGTAGTGTGTTAGAGAAAAGCAAATGGCCGGGAGGAACGTAGGAGAGGGGGCCCTGCACAGTTCCGTGCAGCCCCTAGGCCACCACCGGTTGGGCGCCATTACCCGGTGCCTCAACAACCGGACTCTGGGCGAACATCTACGGGTCAAAATACACCCGCGCCCATCTACAACCGGATCACTGGTTCCGAAGCAAGAAAGTTGTTCAGCACTGCTTAGCAAACCAGGAGTGGAGGGACCGCTCTACAGGAGTACCCTACCGCAGCCGCAAACAGAGCCGTCTTGCCAGCGGAGTACCCACCAAAAGGACCCAGGTTACCCCTCACACCGGAACGTACACACCGGCAGGGAAATTTAAGTAACCCCTTGTACCCGACCTTGGCACACAAAGGCGACATCGGCAACTCACCCAGAATAAGTTAGAACGGAGGAACACCGTGGAGCTCTGAGACAGGTGGCGTCACGACAAGAATCAACCCCTTATCTGTTTGGCCAACTTTATTGATCTGGACCACCGGGCCCACACAGCCTCGGGCGCGGTACCGTGACGTGTGCAACCAGGCTACGGTGAGTCAGAATCTCATCAGCAACATCGGCCATCTCCTATCTCAGTAATGGGAAAGTCTTCACTGAATACATATTTTACCTCAGAAATGATAATCTTGACAACTAATCAAATCTGGCAGAGAAAGATGCAAATTTGCCTGATAAGATACATTACAAAGTTATTTCCATGAGTGCTATTGATTTAATAAATAATAATTAAAACAATGATTGCACTTTAATCTATTTTAGAAAATAAAACTGGTGGTAAATAATTGGGATCCAAGGAATGTTATGAACAAATAATCCCTGTGGCTCTGGTTTTGTACTATCTATATAATACATGTTAACCATTTGACTATCCTGAATAAATGAAATGTGTAGAGGGGTATCTGCTGAACTGGACCCTAAAGGCCCTGTCACACATAAAGAGATCGCTAACAAGATCGCTGTTGCGTCACGGATTTCGTGATGCAACAGCGATCCCAATAGCGATGTCGTTCTGTGTGACACGCACCAACGATCTGGCCCCTGCTGTGAGATTGTTGATCGTTACATACTGCTCTGGGTCATTCCTGTGTCGTTGTTCTCCCGCTGGGAATGCTACATCGTTGTGTTTGACAGAGATAATGAGCAACGATCTCAATGCTATGCTATGGAGAGAAAATTCACAGCGACCTCGGTATGCCTGTTTGACATCTTACCAGCGATGTGTAAACGACGCACCAGCAATCTCTGCACATCGTTAACGGGATCGCTGATGCGTCGTTATGTGAGACTGGGACTTATGGTGGGTTTACACGCCGCGATATCGTTTCGATATCGCAGTACAATGGCGCGGGAGCGCGCAATTCGTGCACGTTCCTCCCGCATCGCATTGAATGTTTACACGCTGCGATCTCGGAATACAACGTCCGTGCGATGTCTCCGCCTCCCAATCCAGGATCGCATAGTTAACATGGGAGTGAATGGGTGACGTATCAAATCGCATCGTAATTGGGCGTTTACACAGCACGATCCGGCTTCAATCGCTATGCAATATCGGGGCATTGAATAGCACGCTCATTCGATCCCCGATATCGCATTGACATCGTTCCTGCATCGCATTGGACGTTCACACCATACAACGCAGGAACGATATCGGGTCCAACGAGCGAACCACGTGACTTTTGATTGAAATTGTACTGCGATATCGCAACGTGTAAACCCGCCATCAAGGCTGCATGCCCACAATCAAGATTAGCAATGTTTTGAGCAAAACATATTTTTGCTGCATACAAAATGCTAAAAATAGTTGTACAGTACAAGCACACTGGATAAATTCATGGAAATCCCATTACCACTGTGATACTTTTTTACACAACATTAACTGACATGTGGTGCAACCTCAGCAGAGACACCAGTGCTGTCAGTGGGAAAACACAGCGAAAATAAGTTGCACCCAGAACTCTGATGGTTAAAATGGACGCTGCTTTCTCCCGCATAGAGCTAACACTAGCATCTCCGCAGAGAAGATATGCTGCGTCCATAGAGTCTACTGATTGTGGGCACATAGCCTTAAAATAAATACAATTGTGCTGGTGAATTTACATGTGTACTTCTGCCAATAAGGATTCATGTTGTCACTTGGGAAGTGCAACTATCTTCTGAAGAAATTAGTGTATGCTGCTAGAATACAATATGAGATTTCTGTTGTTTGTCTACATAGATACTGCACAACTTCAGAGACAAGGAGCTGGTTCCATGCAGATATGAGTGACGCTAAAGATTATGTTAGGACTTCCTGCTCAGAAAACACAGAGAGACCTACTTTGCTTGAGTTAATTCCATGTAAAAGATTAACAACATGTAGCAACCTGATTATATGTAGGGATGGGCAAATCTACTCGTTACTACTCGGTACTCGCCGAGTAGTAAGGGATTCGCCCGACTCGTTACACTGCGAGTAATCTCAGGGATTACTCGCAGTCAGTAACGAGTCCGCAGGGAGCGAAGGAAAGAGAGGGGGGAGAAATGCTCCTTACCTCTCTTCCGGCTTCTGCTATGTGCTGTGTGCTGGGCTCTGGGACTTGCGGGCTGCGGCAGCTCCAGGGTCCTAGAGCCCGCCTACACAGAGATGTAGCAGAGCTGAGATAGTTCTCAGCCTGCTCACTCCCTGTGCATAGATATGTATATGTATGCACAGGGTTGTGGCAGTGAAGATGTCGTTTTTGGACTACGTCGGACGGAAGAGGATTTTTGGAGTAAAGATGGAGTCTCTAATGTCTTTTTTGTTTTATTTTTAATAAAAAAAATTTCTCTGTGTTGTGTTTTTTTTTTTATATTGAGTACTGGAAATTCATGGCGGTCATGTCTAATATTGGCGTGACCGCCATAAATTTCGGGCTTAGGGCCAGCTGATAATACAAAGCTGGCCCTAACCCCTTAATTACCCAGCGTCCCAATGCCACCAGGGCCGCTGGAAGAGCGGGGTTCAGCGCCAGAAGATGGCGCTTCAATGAACGCGCCATCTTCTGGGGCGGCTGCGGGCTGCAATTTGCAGCAGGGGGTGCCAAGAAAGCTTGGGCATCCCTGCGCTGCGGATTCCAGCCCCCAGCTGCTTAGCTGTACCTGGCTAGACATAGAAATTGCGCGGAGCCCCACGCATTTTTTTTTTTATTATTTCATGAAATTCATGAAATAATAAAAAAAAGGGCTCGCCTATATTCTTGTGTCCGGCCAGGTACAAATAGGCACCTGGGGGTTGGGGGCAGCCCGTCGCTGCCTGCTGGATCCGGCTGGTTACAAAAATACGGCGAAGCACACGTAATTTTTTTTTTTGAAAAATCTATAAAACAATCCTAAAAAAGGATTGCATCTTTACTAATCCCTCGACCATGGTGGAGGGGTTAATAAAGATGCGGTCCCTTTTATTTATATTGTTTTATGGATTTTTCAGAAAAATTTCACGTGTGCTTCGCCGTATTTCTGGAACCAGCCAGATCCAGCAGGCAGCGACGGGCTGCCCCCAACCCACAGGTGCCTATTTGTACCTGGCCGGACACAAGAATATAGGCGAGCCCCCTTTTTTTATTATTTCATGAATTTCATGAAATAATAAAAAAAAAATGCGTGGGGCTCCGCGCAATTTCTATATCTAGCCAGGTACAGCTAAGCAGCTGGGGGCTGGAATCCGCAGCGCAGGGATGCCCAAGCTTTCTGGGCACCCCCCGCTGCAAATTGCAGCCCGCAGCCGCCCCAGAAGATGGCGCGTTCATTGAAGCGCCATCCTCTGGCGCTGAACCCCGCTCTTCCAGCGGCCCTGGTGGCAATGGCTCACTGGGTAATTAAGGGGTTAGGGCAAGCTTTGTATTATCAGCTGGCCCTAAGCCCGAAATTTATGGCGGTCACGCCAATATTAGACATGACCGCCATGAATTTCCAGTAATCAATATAAAAAAAAAACACAGAGAAAATTTTTTATTAAAAATAAAACAAAAAAGCCATTAGGGACTCCATCTTTATTTTAAAAATCCTCTTCCGTCCGACGTAGTCCAAAACGCAATCTCAGCTCTGCTACTTCCCTGTCTGTGCTTAGACAGACAGGGATGTAGCAGAGCTGAGAACTGACTAAACAGTCAGGGTTCAGCTCAGGGCATTAGGACCTGAGCTGAACTCTGCTGTCAGCCAGACTCGCTCTGCTCCGGAGATTCCCGAGCAGTGACGCAAGTTAATTTATTCACTGCTCTTGTCACCATTCGGGAATCTCCGGAAACAGAAGCAGAGAGACTCGGGGAGCGAATCTGCGGCTGAGGCGGCAGCGGCAGGGGTAAGTAGCCGGCCGGGCCGGTGCACCCTCCCTCTCCCCCCTCACCCCCCCTGACCACCCTTCCCCCCTCCCCCCTTCAATCTTTTTTTTTTTTTTATTATTATTCTTTAAAAGCCAGCGGCTTTTCCTGCTGGCTTTAAAAGAATAACATGGGGATTTGCAGGTTTTTCCTCTGCTGCCAGACCCCTTATAGGGTCCAGCAGCAGAGGAATCGCTGCAATACTCGCCTCCCCATTCATTTACATTGGACTCGCTAGACTCGCAACGAGTAGCGAGTCCTGGACTCAGACTCGTTACAGTCTAGCGAGTCCGAGTAATTTAGGATTCGCCCATCTCTAATTATATGTCCAAGTCTATAGCACATGCTCTTGTTAATTCCACTGCATAGAACCATGTTTGCATAATATCATGTACACCCACAAACAAGAGGTCCCATTTTGCTTGTTCATATCTGGGAAAAATCTTATCACATAATTCTAGCAACACATATAGTATTAACATACTATTTTGGAGGCAAAAACAATAACAGCATGTACACAGCTTTCATCCATAAACATCCAGAAATCAAACTGTCAGTATTTCCTACAGAGTTCTGTTCTATCTTGAAGACCTCCTGCGCCAAGTTTAGAACAGTAATTTGCAGCATAGTAAGGATTGCAGTGCTATTATATTTACTAGATGTGGGCCCAATGCTATCACATCAGGAGGGTGGTGACCCCACGATGGGGGTGGGCTCTTTGGCTCTGGGTGCGGTGGCCGTCTCTCGTCCCTGTGCACTCTCCCCCATGCCTACTATCTCACTCCCCCTGTGCTGTCTTCTCCCCTCTTTCTACCCCTTGTGCGCAGTCTCTCTCAGCCTGGGTGGAAGGAGCTACTACTGGTGCTACGCTATCTACTGCCTAGGAGTTTGCCCGCAGCTGTCCAGTTGGAGTATATTCTTTGGAGTTTTTCCTTGGCCGTCTTTCCTTCCCTTCATGTAGTACTAGTGCTACAGTGGTGGGACTAGCACTCTCGCTGGCCATTTCACTAGTGAGAGTGACATTCGGGATAATAAGGGAATAGGTATCATGGTTAGCGATGGGGTGAAAGAACCAATATAGGGATGTCAGGAAGATCATGGTAGATTCTCAGGTGAGTTCAGGTGTCCCTTCCACCTTTCCCTACTGTCAGGGCCTGCATTTGTCTTTGTGTCCCTGGTGTTCACTTGTGTGTTGCCTTGTGCCCCAGGCACACGTTGGTCTGTGCACCACTGTCACACGGTTTATTCGGACACTCACCAGTCCATGTGTGACAATTTTCTTCCGTGTTGCTGCGAGGCAGGACACTGTCACTCCCCGTGATTATGATGTTCAGGGGTACAGGTGTAAAAGTGTCAGCTGCTGCCAGTGGATTTGGGACGCTGTGTCTGCTGGATCATCCAGGTGGTGGGAAGTTTCCTCCACTCCCCTTTCCACTCCTGTTTTTTTGCTTCTCTGGGCTGAGGGTGGAGATTGGGCATGCCTCAGTGTTGTCAGGTAAAAAATGTTTATACCGTGTTAGCCAGTAGATAGAAAAATATTAGAATCTGAGAGTCCTCAGTTGTTGATACCTTTTAATTGGTTACTGAAAAGATGGTAAGCAAAGCAAGCTTTGAAGACACTATGGCCTCTTCATCAGGCTAATAATGACACAAATTCTGAAGACACACACATATATACATATGCAGGGTGGGATGATGCAGTAAATATGAGCGGTGACATAAAGCAGAAAATAGTAGTCAGTCTTCTGAGAGGGACTGGGGAGGTAAAATCAAAATTCAGAGATAAGAGGAACAGAGTGTATTATTGTCCTATGATTAGTGGTCGGTGGAGACCTGAAAATTCCTCAATAAATGTAGTCTGAGGAACTAGCTTTCTACCTTGTAGAGAAGAATCTGCCTGCCGCCATAAGGAGAGAGATAAGTTGATAAGGAGACTTATAGCCGCAATGCTCCTCTGGGAAATATGCAAATTGTCACTTCAGTGAGGAAGTGAAAAACTCTAATGCCAGCCAATAAGGGTGGCAATCCTTAAAGTCATAATCGACTCTTTAACAAGCCTTTTAACGTGACTTAGGATTTGTGCCAGATCAGAACCCCAAACTGCAGACGCTGTGTTTTGGGGTGACTGCCCCTCATCAGTGCAGTGTGTGGGAGTTCTGATCTGGCTGTATAAGGGGCTAAGACGAGGTCTGGGGAACTAGCTATCTACCTTATGGAGACGAATCTGCCTGACGCCATAAGGAGAGAGATAAGCTGAAAAATATAAACGTAAAGGTAAACGTAGAAAGCCATAAATCCATGCGAGACAGTTCACATAATAAGTGTCAAAAGTTCATTGGCCTCTAACTGGGGTCTGTTCAAAGATGTGATATCCCCAATTACCCTTTCAATTGATGTAAAAATGCATGAATTCATTTGAGACATTTAATCCTGTGTTGAATATGTCAAAGGTTGTTATCAATTTGTATTCCCAAATTCTTCTCTCTTTATGAAATTTGAAGTTACTTTTTAAAATGCACAGACTCATGTCTGTTACCCTGACCCTGTTACACTTTAAACTGATTAAAGTGTTCATGCAACATCTTCAGTTGTTGCTCAGACTCTGTCCAGATGATTAAAATGTCATTGATATAACTGTAATAGGCCAGAGGCCTGATAGGACATGAGGATAAAAAGTCACCTTCAAACTTGGCCATGAAAAGATTTACATTACATATTGTGGTACCATTTTGCTTCCAATTGCTGTGTCAGTCTCTTGTAATTATATGTTGTCATCAAACATAAAATAGTTGTGTGTGAGGATGAATTATGTAAGCTTCACCACAGAATCAGCATCAATCTCTGTGTTTTCCAGGAAGGTTTTGCAGGCATTTAATCCATCCTGGTATGGGATGTTGCTGTACAGAGATTCCACATCCATGGTGGCGAGGATGGTTCCTTCTGGTAGAGGACCTATTGCTGACAGGTTATTCAATAGGTCAGTTGTGTCCTGAATGTAGCTGGGTGTCTTTTTTACCAGGGGTTTGAGAACACCCTCTACCCACCCAGAAATTTGTTCTGTGATGTCAGGTGATTTCTGAAAGGAAGATTTAAACCCACCATATGTATTGTGTTGTGCTGTATATTTTAGGTTTTTTGTGTAGTAAATGTTAGTAGTTGGTGCGCTTATATTGGTTTGATCTTTTGCTCTGACTGTTAGGTAAGGGCTCTTTCCTTTTTTGATTTTGTACTGCATTACTTACTTTGGTCTTCTGGTGAGTTTGATTTGACTGTGGACTTTGTGCCCAGTCAGAGCCACCATGCTATCTGCTACCTGGGGAGGGTTCTGCCAAAGTTCCCCCTTCTAGGACATAAAAGCAGGTGAAAGTAACCTGGCCCTAAAGGGTGTGCAGTAGCATGGCAGCTAGCAAAGTGTGACTGGTACACTGCAATTGTTGGTTTGCAGTCCAATCATTCCAAAATTACCCTAGCACTACACAGACTGACATTTTATTTACCCCACTGCTGGGACTGCCACAAAAAATGTCCCCAAGGAAGATGCCATATTTGTAGGAAGCATGGCAGAAGGAGACATTCCTGATATTAGTGACCCATGTGCCCATCACAACTAGGTCTTTGTATCTCCCCTGTTTGAGCTCTATCATGCAACTACCTATTATTAAATTGGAATGAATAACACCAAATTGCGTGGTAGTGTCTTTTTACAAATAATTTATATTTTCTGTTAAGTGGGCCCCATTAGAGAGGACTTTCTGATGGACAAGTAATAAAAAGAATACTTTTATCAGTAAAACACATTTTATGCCATTTCATAATTAATTTGAAGATTTGATCACTCACATAACAAATTATTCAAACAATTTTTTGTCCATATTACCATTTCTGTATACTTCATAATGTAGACCCCACAATTTTGTTTTTGAAAAGTCAGGTCATTAATTAATTCCAGGACTTGATCACTCACACATCCAACTATTATTCAGATAAATTCTGGTCCATATGCCCATGTCTGTAAACAACAGAATATAGTCTCCAGAAATGTTCTTGATATGTTAGATGATCAGACAATTAATTCCAGGACTTGATCACTCACATAAACATTTTTAACCATTTCTCTGAGGGTACCGTCACACGTGGCGATGGTACCTCCGATTTGTTAGGTGATGCAGGGGCGTGGCCTATCGGTACCGATATCGCCCCTGCATCGCCTAATGTAATTAGGCGATGGCAACGCCTTTTACTGGTCGCCTGGTTTCAGAGCAGTGCTCTGAAACCAGGCGGTCGATCTGGGGCGATGTGTACACATTGTCCCATGTAAACGGCCGCCAGCAACCTGACAGGCGATGGGAGCCATAGGCTCCCATTGTACTGCATCGCCGCTGGGGTTTTGAGACACCCCGGCAGCAATGCCGCCTGTTAGCTCGCCGGTGCATCGCCGAAGGTGTCTCCCCGTGTAAATGGGGGGCGGCGACG
Organism: Allobates femoralis; assembly: GCA_033576535.1. Lineage (NCBI taxonomy): Eukaryota > Metazoa > Chordata > Amphibia > Anura > Aromobatidae > Allobates > Allobates femoralis. Next base: position 489,167,754 of record JARQOC010000003.1, read on the forward strand.
CTGGCGGGGCGCCAAAAGCGCGCGCGCTCCCGCCAGTCGCCGCCGACATCTCCGGCGAGGTGGCACTATGTGACAGGCCCCTTAGTTTGACTTTGTTTACAACTATGTCTTGCTAAGCAAAACATTTATTTGCTTTTATATCACTTATATATTCATTATCTTGGTGATATAGGCATGATCATTTAATTGGAGAATTTCTAACAATGAGGCTGCTCTGTATTTATACACCATGGGCTTTACTTGTTCTTGCTGAACCTCCACTGCCAGAAAATACTTTCAGAATTCTGTAGGGGATTGGTTTTTCTGTGCACATAGCAGTTCCTACCTTGGGAGGCAGGAGTCAATTATGGTGTACCATGTTGATTCGCACATTCATCCCTTATATAAGGATTGATGGAGCTAGACAGACGTTGTACAACCAGTCTCTTTGAAAGATAAACCTGTCATACTAGCCCTGCTGGTGTTCTTTCACCTTTGAAACAAATTCAGATTGGCTGCATTTTCCTCCATATTTTGAACATTTTGCCCTCCACCCCAGTACAGTTCAGTCTTCCTGCTACAATATAAACAATTACAGGACAAATGTTTTTTTAGTAAGATCAAGTTTTATTATCAGCAAATGTGTTTCTAGGGGCATGCATTCTTTTGTGAATAACAATTCCTGGAAGGATTTTTTGTTTGGTAGCTCGATGTATGTAACCTTTGAATGAGTCCTGGAATTCCATCAATTTTATCTTAAAGACTAAATGATGCAATATCTATTATAGGCACAGCCATGTGTCCAGTATTTACACTGGTGCCATACTGGATGTATTTCTAAACAATGAAAAACTGGGGCAATAAAATGTGAGGTGTGTTCCTTAGAATATACAAAAAAAGTGAATAAAAAAGATCCAAATTGTATCATTTCAAACTTGAATGCATCAACTATTTTCAAAATGGTGGTCTCAAACTACTCAGTATCTAATACATTGGAGGATTAGAGGGTATAATTTACAAAAAATATATTTATTAGGGTTTTCTATTGTTGTTGAACCATGCAGGCTCTGCAAATACGATAATCTATTCAAAATAGTGCCAAATTTGCATTCCAAAATTTAAATATTGCTCCCTCCGTTCTGAGCCCTCCTGTTTGTCCAAACAGAATTTTTTGACTACATGGGAATTATTGCCGCTCTCATTAGAAAGTGGATAAAAAAACTGTGGGGTCTACTTTTTGATGTTATGTCTTGCAAAAGTGAGAAATTTGAAGCAATATTTTTGTTAAAAAAATGAAAATTTTCAATATGACAGACTATTATTATTATCGAATTCTATGAAGTACGTATGGGTTCAAAATGCTCACTATACCCCTGGCTAAAATCCTTGAGGGGTGTAGTTTATAAAATAGAGTCTTTTTGTGGGGGAAGGGGGATTCCTGCTGTTTAGGTACCTCCAGGGACCCTGCAAATGGTGCTTGCAATCTATTTCACCAAAATTTGTACTGGAAAATTCAAATATTGCTCCCTTCCATCCATGCCTTGCTGAATCTGAGGTTTCTGCCTACATGTAGGATCCAATTCTGTCATGTCACCCCTTGTACAAGTGAATAAAATAGGGCTAAAGCAACATTGTAGAGGTAAAATGTAATTTTTTTAATTTTATTTTTAAATTCCACTTTGCATTAATTTTTGTGTAGCACCTGAAGGGTTTAAAACATTTCCTGACAGTAGTTTTGAAGTATTTGAGGGGTGTGGTTTTTAAAATGGCATCAGTTTTTGGGAGTTTCTATATATAGGCCTCTCAAAGTCCATTTAAATTTGACTAGATTCCTAAATAAACAGGTTTTGTACATTTATTGAAAAAATTAAATATTGTTGCTTAAATTCCTACATCTTAACAAAATAAAGTGACTTTTGAAAAATGATGCAGATATAAAATAGACATATGCGAAATGCTATTTATGAATTATTTTTGTACGACATAATTAACTGATTTAAGGATATAAATATTGGAAGTTTGAAAATTGCACATTTTTTCAAAATTTTCACAAAAATTCTGAAATTTTCACAAATACCGTAAACAAATAAATCAACCTGAATTTACCACAACATAAAGTACAATGTGTCACGAAAAAAAAAACAATCTAGAATCACTGGGCTCTGTTGAAACGTTCCAGAGTTATTACCACATAAAGGGATACTGATCAGATTTCATACCAGGCCAAAATTCGTGCTTTTTTAAATCTTTAAAAATCTGTTAAAAAAATTACCGTATATACTTGCGTATAAGCCGAGTTTTTCAGCCCAAAAATTGGGCTGAAAAGTCCCCCCCTCGGCTTATAAACGAGTCACTGTATACTGTATACACTGTACACAGTGTATACAGTATACAGGCCCGCCCCCATCAGTATACAGGCCCCCCCCTTGCAGCACAAACCTGTAAATGAAGAGATTAGTATACTTATCACTGTCCCGCTGCCGCTGTCCCGCCACCGTCATCGCGCTCCTCTGTCTTCATCCAGCGTGTTCCGTCTTCTTCCGGCTTCCTCCGGTCGGCGCAGGCAATGACGTCATTGTCTGCGCGCCAGAGGAGAAAGCTGGAAGAAGACGGAAGACGCTGGATGAAGACGGAGGAGCGCGATGACGACGGCGGGACAGCGGCAGCGGGACAGTGATAAGTATACTAATCTCTTCCTTTACAGGTTTGTGCACCAAGGGGGGGCCCTGTATACACCTCTGGGGCTGCTGTATACTACCTCTGGGGCTGCTGTATACACCACTGGGGCTGATGTATACTACCTCTGGGGCTGCTGTATATACCACTGGGGCTGCTGTATACTACCTCTGGGGCTGCTGTATACACTACTGGGGCTGCTGTATACTACCACTGGGGCTGCTGTATATACCTCTGGGGCTGTATATACCACTGGGGCTGCTGTATACTACCACTGGGGCTGTATATACCACTGGGGCTGCTGTATACTACCTCTGGGGCTGCTGTATACTACCTCTGGGGCTGCTGTATACTACCACTGAGGCTGCTGTATACTACCACTGGGGCTGTATATACCTCTGGGACTGCTGTATACTACCTCTGGGCTGCTGTATACTACCACTGGGGCTGCTGTATACTACCACTGGGGCTGTATATACCACTGGGGCTGCTGTATACTACCTCTGGGGCTGCTGTATACTACCTCTGGGGCTACTGTATACTACCACTGGGGCTGCTGTATACTACCACTGGGGCTGTATATACCTCTGGGGCTGCTGTATACTACCTCTGGGGCTGCTGTATACTACCACTGGGGCTGTATATACCTCTGGGGCTGCTGTATACTACCTCTGGGGCTGCTGTATACTGCCACTGGGGCTGCTGTATACTACCACTGGGGCTGTATATACCACTGGGGCTGCTGTATACTACCTCTGGGGCTGCTGTATACTACCTCTGGGGCTGCTGTATTACACCACTGGGGCTGCTGTATACTACCACTGGGGCTGCTGTATACTACCACTGGGGCTGTATATACCTCTGGGGCTGCTGTATACTACCTCTGGGGCTGCTGTATACTACCACTGGGGCTGCTGTATATACCTCTGGGGCTGCTGTATACTAACCACTGGGGCTGCTGCTGTATATACCACTGGAGCTGCTGCTGTATACTACCACTGGGGCTGCTGTATACTACCTCTGGGGCTGCTGTATACCACACTGCTGGGGGCTGTATACCTGTGCTGGGGTCCACCCTCGGCTTATACACGAGTCAATAGGTTTTCCCAGTTTTGGGGGCAAAAGTAGGGGGGTCAGCTTATACACGAGTATATACGGTAACTGATGATAAAAAAAAATTCAAAACTTTTTATTTCATCTCCCTCCCAACCAGGACCCTATAGCCTTGAGGAGTCCATGAGTAGTAAAACTTTTTATTTGTAATTAAGTAAACTACTTCATATAGAAAAAAAATAAAAAAAAATCTAAAGACATCAGGTAAAAAGAAAATATTCATTTTTTGATCACTTGACATGGAATGACCCTCACCAGAAAACTTTATTCCTTGAAAATTCATGCTAAAAACCTACATCTCTGCCCTTCACCTCATCAAACAGACCTACTTCACCATCTTGGTCTCCTTAGTATCCAACAATACAAAAAAACTCTTTGACACATTTCACTCTCTCCTCAGTCCTAGAGTGCTGGCCCCCATCACCGACCTCTGTGCAGATGATCTGGCTTCTTCCTTTATGGTGAAAATAGACAACATCCGCCAGGAAATCAGCTCTCGGCTTCCAAGCGCTGCTACTCCAACTTTTCCTCACATTTCCTCTGGCTCACTCTGCATATTTGACCCAGTCATAGAAGAAGTCATCTCCAGGCTCCTCTCTTCCTCTCATCCCACAACATGCACAACTGACCCCATTCCTTCACACCTACTCCAGTCTCTCTCTCCTGGTCGTCACCACTCACCTAATCAAAATCTTCAACCTCTCCCTCTCTTCTGGCATCTTCCCCTTCTCCTTCAAACATTCTATCATTACTCTTTTATTAAAGACAACATCTCTTGACCCATCCTGCATAAATAACTACAGATCAGTGTCCAATCTCCCCTTCATCTCTAAACTCTTGGAGCACCTGGTCTACACCCGCCTCACCTGTTACCTCTCCTCTCACTCTCTTCTAGATCCATTACAGTCTGGTTTCCGCCCCTTTCACTCTACAGAAATCGCTCTCATCAAAGAGACCAATGACCTTCTGATGGCAAAATGTAATGGAAAACACTCTCTGATAATTCTTCTTGACCTCTCTGTAGCTTTTGACACTTTTGACCACCATCTCCTACTCTCTATGCTGCACTCCATTGGCTCTCTCCTGGTTGTCTTCCTATCTTTCTGACCGTTCTTTCAGTGTATCATTCGCTGGCTCCACTTCCTTCCCTCTTTCTCTCACTATTGGGGTCCCTCAAGGTTTGGTACTTGGCCCTCTTCTTTCTCTACACGGCCCCGATTGGACAGACCATCAGCAGATTTGGTTTCCAGTACCATCTTTATGCTGATGACACACAACTATACACTTCAGTGCCTGACCTTACCCTTGCGATATTAAAGAACACCAATGACTGTCTTGCTGCAGTTTCCAATATCATGTCCGCTCTCTATTTGAAACTAAACCTTTCCAAAACTGAACTACTTCTCCCACCCTCCATTAACCTCCCTAAATCTGACATCTCTCTCTCAGTGTGCGGCACCACAATAACGCCTAGGCAGGAGGCTTGCTGTCTAGGTGTTAGGTTTGACACCGATCTCTCCTTCACCTCCTATACACAATCTCTCATCCGCTCTTGTCGCTTGCACCTGAAGAACATCTCTAGCGTCCGCCCCTTTCTCACCATGGAAACAACATTTCCGCCTTGACTACTGCAATTCTCTACTAATCGGCCTCCCCCTTTCTAAACTTTCCCTTCTCCAGTCCATCCTTAATGCAGCAGCCAGGATCACCCATCTGGCCAATCGTTACTCAGATGACTCCGCTCTGAGCCAGTTACTGCACTGGCTGCCCATACACTACAGGATCAAATTCAAATTGCTTGTTCTCACCCACAAGGCTCTTCACGGTGCAGCACCTCCGTACATCTCCTCCCTCATCTCTGTCTTTCACCCTACCCGTTCTCTACGTTTTACAAATGACCTTCGACTAACATCTGCACTAATCCGATCCTCCCACTCCCGGTTCCAAGACCGCTCTACCCCAAGAAATCAGGACGATCCACAACTTGCATAGCTTCAGACGCTCCCTGAAAACACATCTTTTTAAGGGGCCTATCATGCTCCCTAATAGAAGTCCTTAGTGAATGGGCTATATACAGCACCATCTCTCTGGACACAAACTCTTCTTCAAACTCCACCAAACCGAAAAGCTCTACACAGATGTCTGATGACCATTCATGTAACTTTATTGCTATCCCCCTCTTCCTCAAGATGCCTGGACTATTACGGTAATAAGCCCCTGTACCTTGTGTAACCCCAATCCCATTGCAGATTGTAAACTCTTTTGATCAGGGTCACCTTTATTTTTGCTTTATTTTATTGTACTTTTACATTGATTCTGTGCTCATTGTATTGTATCTAATTACTATGTTGTATTTTTTACATCGTTTCTCCGCTTTATTTTTTACACTTTTTCTCTGCTTTAAGTATTGTGCATTTACATTAATTCTCTGCTTAGTGTGTTGACTTTTTTACATTGATTCTCTACTTTTATTACTTACTGTATTGTATATTTTTTATTGTTACCTATGAGCGCTCATAAACAAACCACTGTATTGTAAAGAACTGTGGAATATGTTGGCGCTATATAAAGATTAATTATTATTATTAATATAGCTATACTGCTCCAATATTGTATGATAGATGACATCTAACAATAGAAGTAAGCTAGCCAATAGAGATGAGCACATCTTTCAAGGTTTGGTTTGGGTCGCTGAACTTCCCGATGATGGGCAAACCTGTTCAGGTACAGAGTTCAGGTGCTTTATGTTTGAAAAGCACTGGAGCAAGTATTGCTGTGGTCGGGTACAGTTGGTGGTTGGCCCAGTGTGAGCTGTGTGCAGTGTTCGATCGGTTCACACTGGGCTTAAAAGCACAGTTTTTATGTGTAGTGTGTGTCCAAAATAATTTGATAAAAATGAAAAAAAATAAAACAATTTCCCTCCACCCCTGGAAGTGTTTTCGTTATGGCTGACTGTATGTGGGCGTACAGCTGAATTGCCAATCAGTGACTTTCATTGAGGTTCGAGACAAGTTTTGGGTCGCAAATAGGGCGCCAAAAAGTCCATCTGCACCGGCTGAACCCGAACTTTAAAAGGTTTGCTCATCTCTACTAGCCAGTCAGATGAATGAAACTTGGAACTATAGAGGCTGTAATTGACCTTGTATATATCAATAGGTTATAATGTGTCTGCAGTACACCCAATAAAGCTTTGGTGAGATGATATTTGAAATCCAAATAATAAAAGGCTTTCACCATTATGTTTCACTGCTGCTTTGGCTTTCTGAATAGATTATAGGGGGAAACATTTCAACGGAGGAGGGCATTTCAGCTGCAGGAGAGGAAGACTGTGAATAAAGTTCCTCACTCAAGCTAATTAGATATAAATCGTTTATAGGCTGAGTACACTTGGACTCATAAAATCTGGTAGTATATAACTGGATTGAAAAAAATTGAAAAAAACAAAACATTGAGCCAGAGCTTTAGTTGTTATACATGCAATAAGGAGGCTGTAATACAAGAGCAGGACCATCCTTATAGACAAACCTTGTCACGGTGGGATGGCTTTTAGGGCTGCTTTACACACACCAACTTCTGTGTCCAACTTCTGAACAGAAATACACAGCCACAAAATGGAACAATGTGTCCATGATTTCACTGCAACCAGAGATCTGTTCAGAAGTTGGTCACAGAAGTTGGTGTGTGTAAAGCAGCCCTAAGCCAAGTACCCTTTGTTATTTAAATGAACTTCTACTATGTACTTATTAACTTTATTATAGCTCATTCTGTGGTTTTCTTTTGGTTTTGTCATAAAAACTTTAGTGTTCAGAAAGGATTGAAGTCATTCTAGATTTGCAACATAAACCATCTTTGTCAGGGCCAGGTGATTTATTCCATGATGTATACAGATTATATTGTTACATCTGGACATCTGGTGACAGATCCTCTTTAAGGGTTTAGGGCTTTAGAACATGATGGGGATATTGGAAATCTTTGAAGATTGAAAATATGGAAACATTAATATATAAGACATTCCTATATATTTTTAAACAAGACATTTGAGAAAACAAATAAGGGTTAGATGAATTCAAAGGTGTTTGCAATGAAAAAAAATGGTCACAATATGCATATTATGTAGACCAACAAGATTGATCATGTTTATTAAGCAACCAAAGACTTGGCAATCACTGAATAACTAAATGCAGGGTGATTAAAAAAGGATGGAATAAAGTTACAGCCTCATTTTTCATAACTGAGAGAACATCGATATTGTGACGTGTAAAGCGGCCTTGAGAGTACCTTTACATGTTGCAACATTGCATGCAATTTCACTTGCAACTTGCTGGTTGCAGTGAAATCATGGACACATTGTTCCAATTGCACACAGCAACAAAATGGAACAATGTGTCCATGATTTCACTGCAACCAGTAAGTTGCAAGTGAAATTGCATGCAATGTTGCGACGTGTAAAGGCTGCTTTACACGTCGCAATATCGTTCGGATATTGCATACGATTTCACTGGAGCGCGCACGTTTTTGGCACTTGTCCAAAATCGCATAGGGGATGTTACACAAGGAGATATCGGCAGGCAACACAACTACGATGTCGTATGCCCCTCATGCACACTGCGTCTGGGCAGCTCAGGGAACGACCAATTAACTTTGGAGTGAATAGAGGAAGTTGCACTCCAAATCGTAGTTGCGCTGTCACACAGCACGATCCTGCCACATCGCCTAGCCAATATTGCACGGTTGAAGAGCATGCACAATTCACAAACGATATGGTAGTTGCATTGTTTTTGAGTTGCGTTGCCCATTTTCACGATACAATACAAGAACAATATCAACTGCAACGCCCCTACCACGTGACTTTTTATCGTACCTGCGTTGCGATATCGTGACGTGTGAAGTGGCCTTTAAGGTACCCTAAGTGGTAGTCCAGGTTGTCAGGAAGCATGCCAGCATATCCTCAGACGTGGACTCCACTGTTTCAGTGACATATTGTTTTAGGTAGTTCAGATCTTATGGCAGGGTGAAGCTGGGTGCAGGCAAAAAGTGTGAATACTTATGAAAAGATATTTCAGTTTTTCTTTTTTAATAAATTTGCAATAATTTCTACATTTCTGTTTTATTAAGTCAAGATGGGGTGCAGAGTTTACATTAATGAGAAAAAAAATAACTTTTTTGAATTTTCCAAATGGCTGCAATGAAACAGAGTGAAAAATGTAAAGGGGTCTGAATACTTTCCATGCCTACTGTATAGATCAGGGGTCTCAAACTCACGGCCTGCAGGCCGCATGCGGCCCCTGGGGCCCCTCAGTGCGGCCCCCGACACAGTGGAGAGTGAATCATGTCGGCGGTCCTGTGCGGGGGCCGCCGCGATACTGCTTTATTAACACTTCAGGCCCCTTCATTGACACTTTACTGCCGCTCGCTCTGCAGCTTGCTCTGTGCCCTGCAAGTTCAATACAAGCCGCCAGCCAATGAGAGGCGTATGACGTCACTTGCGGGCCTCTCATTGGTTGGCGGCTTGTATTGAACTTGCAGGGCACAGAGCAAGCTGCAGAGCGAGCGGCAGTAAAGTGTCAATGAAGGGGCCGGAAGTGTTAGTAAAGCAGTATCGCGGCGGCCCCCGCACAGGACCGCCGGCTAGGTTACTTGCATAGCCGGCGCAGAGCGAGCGGGCAGTGAAGTGTCAGTGAAGGGGCCGGAAGTAATAGTACAGCAGTATCGCGGCGGCCCCCTGCATAGGATCGCCGGCTAGGTTAGTTTTACAAAAGAGTCTGTGTCTGTGAAGTAATGTGAGTGTGTGTATGTGTGTGAGAGTGAGTGTCTGAGAGTGTGAGTGTGTGAGCCTGAGTGTGTGAGCCTGAGTGTGTGTGTGAGCCTGAGTGTGTGTGTGTGAGCCTGAGTGTGTGTGTGAGCCTGAGTGTGTGTGTGAGCCTGAGTGTGTGTGTGAGCCTGAGTGTGTGTGTGAGCCTGTGAGCGCGTCTGAGCCTGTGAGCGCGTCTGAGCCTGTGAGCGCGTCTGCGTCTGAGCCTGTGAGCGCGTCTGAGCCTGAGCCTGTGAGTGCTTCTGCGTCTGAGCCTGAGCGAGAGTGCGCCTGAGCGTGAGTGCGTCTGAGCCTGAGCGTGAGTGCGTCTGAGCCTGAGCGTGAGTGCGTCTGAGCCTGTGAGTGCGTCTGCTTCTGAGCCTGTGAGTGCTTCTGCATCTGAGCCTGAGCGAGAGTGCGTCTGAGCCTGAGCGTGAGTGCGTCTGAGCGCGTCTGCGTCTGTGCCTGTGCATGCGTCTGAGCCTGTGCGTGCATCTGAGCCTGTGCCTGTGAGTGCGTCTGCGTCTGTGCCTGTGAGTGCGCCTGAGCCTGTGAGTGCGCCTGAGCCTGTGTGTGCGCCTGAGCCTGTGAGTGCTCTGAGCCTGTGCCTGTGAGTGCTTCAGCGTCTTAGCCTGTGAGTGCGTCTGTGCCTGTGAGTACGTCTGTGCCTGTGAGTGCGTCTGCGCCTGTGAGTGCGCCTGAGCCTGTGAGTGCGCCTGAGCCTGTGAGTGCGCCTGAGCCTGTGAGTGCGTCTGAACCTGTGCCTGTGAGTGTGCCTGAGCCTGTGCCTGTGAGTGCGTCTGAGCCTGTGCCTGTGAGTGCGTCTGAGCCTGTGCCTGTGCCTGTGAGTGCGTCTGAGCCTGTGCCTGTGAGTGCGTCTGAGCCTGTGCGTGCGTCTGAGCCTGTGCCTGTGAGTGAGTCTGAGCCTGTGCCTGTGAGTGCGTCTGAGCCTGTGCCTGTGAGTGCGTCTGAGCCTGTGCTTGTGAGTGCGTCTGAGCCTGTGCCTGTGAGTGAGTCTGAGCCTGTGTCTGTGAGTGCGTCTGAGCCTGTGCCTGTGAGCGAGTCTGAGCCTGTGCCTGTGAGCGCGTCTGAGCCTGTGCCTGTGAGCGAGTCTGAGCCTGTGCCTGTGAGTGCGTCTGAGCCTGTGCCTGTGAGCGAGTCTGAGCCTGTGCCTGTGAGTGCGTCTGAGCCTGTGCCTGTGAGTGCGTCTGAGCCTGTGAGTGCGTCTGAGCCTGAGCCTGTGAGTGCGTCTGAGCCTGTGCCTGTGAGCGAGTCTGAGCCTGTGCCTGTGAGCAAGTCTGAGCCTGTGCCTGTGAGCGCGTCTGAGCCTGTGCCTGTGAGTGCGTCTGAGCCTGTGCCTGTGAGTGAGTCTGAGCCTGTGCCTGTGAGTGAGTCTGAGCCTGTGCCTGTGAGTGCGTCTGAGCCTGAGCCTGTGAGTGCGTCTGAGCCTGTGAGTGTGTCTGAGACTGTGAGTGAGTGAATGTGTGTGTGTAAAAAGAATGTAGACTAGGTTGAGGACATCAGTACAAAAGGGGATCAGGATGGGGATATTAGTACAAGAAAGGGACCAAGATGCGGACATTACTACAAGAAGGGGATAAGGATTTGGACAGTAGTACATTGAGCAAAAAATTCTGGTATTACTAAAAATGTAACTTAGGGCCACGTCACACACACAGATATCTGTACAGATATTGTTCGCAGATCTCTGGTTGCAGTGAAATCATGGACACATTGCTCCATTTATATACGGCCACAAAATGGAACAATGTGTCCATGATTTCATTGCAACCAGAGATCTGCGAACAATATCTGCACAGATATCTGTGTGTGTGACGTGGCCCTTAGTCCTACAAGCAATGCAGCCCCCAATAAAAAAAATTTTCTATGTGCGGCCCACCAACCCAGCCGAGTTTGAGACCCCTGGTATAGATAAAACTTGGATACAGTGGGGAAAGTAAATATTTGATACACTGTCAATTTTGTACATTTTCTAACATACAAAGAATGGACAGGTCTGTAATTTCTATCAGAATCTGAAAAAAATCCCCAAAATCACATTGTATGATTTTTAAATAATTAATTTGCATTTTATTGCATAAAATAAGTATTTGATACAACAGAAAAATAGAACTTAATATTTGGTAGAGAAACCTTTGTTTACAATTAGAGATCCTGAAGTTCTTGACCAAGTGTGCACACACTGCATCAGGGATTTTGGCCCACTCCTTCATACAGATCTTTTCCAGAACGTTTGGGTTTCTGTGCTGTCACTGGGCAACATTAAGTTTCAGCTCCCTCAAAAGATTTTAATTGGGTTCAGGCCACTCCAGGACCTTGCAATGCTTCTTATGGGGCCACTCATAAATTACCCTGGTTGTGTGTTTTGGGTAATAGTCATGCTGGAAGACCCAGCCTTGACTCATCTTCAATGCTTTTACTAAGTGAAGGAGGTTGTTGGCCAAAATCTTAGGATACATGACCCCATCCATCTCCCTTCCACTACTTCTAACATCATGTCCTCTCTGTATCTCAAACTTTAATTTTTTTTCTTCATAACTGAAGTTCTTTTGTTTAATCCCCTTATTTAACTTCCTCACCTTGATATTTCCATTTCTTTGTGTGATACTACTATTACTTATAGGAAGCATTCCCACGGTCTGGGTTCTATTTGACAGAAATCTTTCCGTCACTCCTTATATCCAATTACTAACTTCCTAATTTCACCTGTACCTCAAAAACATGTCCATAATGCATCCTTTTTTACCATTGAATATAAATACTTGTACTATGGCTTTTATTTATTCTCGTCTGTACTATTGCAACTCATTAAAAATTGGTCTCCTTCTTACTAAACTTGCTGTGGCTAGTTGGTGCCAAAGGTACTTGTCCAACTCTGCCCTCTCTTTTGATTAGCACCTCACTATCTACCGTATATAAAACATACATACAAAGCCTGGTGTGGGTGAGGGTCTGCTGCATTGTTAAATCTAAAAACTCTGATGGTGTTCGAACCGATTCACACAGTAAACTAAGTTATATATGGAACCTAATGGCGCTATATAAATATTTAATAATAATAATACATTGTTGGATTCAGGGTCTCATTGCCTATATCATGCTGCTCTAAGATAAGGTATAAAAAAAAAGCTGAAAGATTCTCTTTAACTGTGTCCTAAAAATATTTCTTTTTAGGCTGGCTTCACACCACGGCGCAGTCCGGTCCGGGGCTGTCCGGTTTAAACCAGACAGCCCCGAACCGTTTTTTGGCCCCAGAGTATCCTATGGGGCCGGATGGAGCCGGATGGCAGCTCTCTGCCATCTGGTTTCCATTTCTCCGGATGAATCCGGGAGTATTCGGATTATTCTCACCGGACACAAAAATGTTGCTTGCCGGATCCCAGATTTGCCGGATTCTCCCGGATCCGGGGCAATCCGGTTCTCCCTAACATGGGAGCCTATGGGGCCGGATTGCCCCAGTCCAGGCGAATCCGGGAACTGGATACCGGTGGCAGCACGCCACTGTTGTTTCAGGACCGTGGCTAGCTCCATGCTAGCCGCGGTCTTGAAAAATTAACAGCTGCTGCTGCAATTACAGCCATCCGGCTGCACACAGGACCGGAGGGCACATTTGGCCCTCCGCTTCTGTGTGCTGATCCGGTTCGGGGTGGTCAGGTTCATGCCTGACAGCCCCGGACCGGACTGCGCCGTGGTGTGATACCTATCACCTCACCTCACTAATCTCACTTTTCTCTGCTCTCTCGCCAATATATTCCTCAGAATGTTGACCTTTTTATCCCATTCTCACACCCAACATGAGCACTCAATAGCAATTTGTATCCAACATATACAGATATTGGCTCATGACCGGTTTATGCAACTCTATTTGGAATACCCTTATTTATCAATAAGATGGCTGTACTATACACGACCAGCACTTTTTGTTGCATCCATAATTCTTCATAGATTGCAAGCAGGACTCTAATGGCCACTTTACACGTCCCAACATCGTTTCGATATTATATACAACGACACGGGAGCGCACACTTTTTTGGCTGAAATCCAAGATCGCATAGGAGATGTTACACAGGGCGATATCGGCAGGCAACACAACTGCGATGTCTACGCCCCCTTGTACGAGCGACCCATGAATGACCATTTAATATGGGAGTGAATAGGGGAAGTTGCTCTCCAAGTCGGTGTTGGGCTGTCACACAGCACGATCCTGCCAGATCGTCCATCCAATATCGGGCAGTTGGAGAGCCTGCACAATTCTATTCATATCGGTTTGGCATCGTTCTTGCGTCGCATTGCACATTTACACCATACAATGCACGAACGATATCAACGCCAACGCACTAACCATGTGACTTTTTGTCGAAGTTGGACGACGATATCGGGACGTGTAAAGTGGCCATCACTCTTGTATGCATGGTTGAATTACTTTATGTGTTACTCTGTACTTGTACAGATCCGGGCTGGTGAACGGTTCATGCAGCATTATGTGAATCCACTATTTATTATATTGATAGCCGGACCATATATGACAGTATTTGTTAATATTACCTTTTGTGTCTCCCCTATTTCCTCATAGATTGTAAGCTTGTGAGCAGGGACCTCACTCCTAATGGGTTCCGTGACGTATTTATTTATTTTTTTGTCTCATATGGTCTGTGTTGTATTATACTTGTATTGTCTCATATTGTATTCCATTTTATCTTATTATTATATTGTATTTTATTATATATTATTGTATTGTATTGTATAGTATTGTATACTCTCTGAATTGGAAAGTGCTGCAGAATATGTTGGCGTTATATAAATGAAAATTATAATTAAAATTATTAATGTCTGGTATTGCTTATACATGTCCCTTCTGAATTGCAAAAGGCTTGAGAAATAAAATTATTGTTTGATGCTGCGCATGCAAGTCGCATCCATTGGGAATCACAGTTATCTTAAAAATGTGGATACCCCTTTTACCAGGTTGTATCTATCAGTGGAGAAGTGATTCTCTACCGGCTTTTATAGAAGCCCTGAAAATAACTGAGCTTACTTGCTTGGCTGTTTTTCTGAACTTCCAAAGAAGTCAGTTATGGCCACTTTACACGCGGCTACATTTCTAGCTTATCCACAGGTAACTTACTGGCTGCAGTGAAATCATGGAGACATTATTCCATTTGTACACAGCAACAAGATAGAACCATGTCTCCATGATTTCACTGCAGCCAGTAAGTTACCTGTGGATAAGCTACAAATGTAGCCGCGTGTAAAGTGGCCATTAAAGCAAAGATTTTTAACAAGAATAGCATAAAACAGCCTTGCAATTGCACATCCATTAAATACGATCTTTCACCCGTTTGAGCATGTTAGGCTACGTTCACAAGCTGTGTATTCGCCACGTATTTATACAGTTGCGCGTTTTTGGCTGCGTTTTGCGCAAAAAAACGCAACTGCATTTACACACTGCGCTTTTTCCGAGTCCATTTTATATAGTGGCCTATGGGAAAGGCGCGCCGAAAAAAGGTTCAAAGAATTGACATGGTCATTCTTTTTATGGACGCACTTTTGCAGTGAAAGCGCATTCGCAAAAAAGATGCCAAAATACGCAGCGTCTTAACACATTTCAGCACAAGCCATAGCTGTTGCTGGGATGCGCTTTCAGCATTGCGTTTCACTGCATTCACGCAAGCGTAAAAAAGCGCTGCGTAAATGCACAAATGTGCAACGTGTGAACGCAGCCTTAGATTGCCCACATTATAGAAAAGTGTCTGCAGTGCAGATTAAAACATGGCCTTGATTTTTTAATTTCTCCTGTCTTTTGCAGAGATATTAGCTTGTAAAATGTAGGTTATAATTTATATTATAGTTACTTAACACAGCACCAACAACTTTATCATTACAGTCAATGTGACTTTAAAAAAGCTGTGCCCACAGGTATGTTTGTGGGTGCTGCATTTTTGCGGCAGAGATCTACATTTATAAAAGTCCCTGTCAATTAACATGCCCATTTTTAGGCTGCATTTTCCCCATTGACTCCATTGTAAACCCCCAAATAAGCATCACAAATGGATTGGTATTCTTACAGTCTGTTTATGATGCTTTTTTCCTGTGATTACCACAGCAAAAACTCTGCAATTCGGTAAACCCTTGTGATTCTTTCTTCCATGCACCAGTAGAAGCTGCCCAATTGACTTACAGGACCTGCGTGCATGTGAATTTTCATGTGACTCAGGCTGTCACATGGTGCATAGGTCCTGGACAGACTTTACATACAGCTTCTACTGATGCCCGGAAGGAAGAACTCACCGGGGCTTGCTGTGGGCTTGCCAGAGAGAGTGGGAAAGTGTGTCTTTTTCTGTCTGTCTCCGTGTGTGTCTGTCTGTCTTTATGTGTCCTATTGTTTGTGCTGAGTTTTCATGCTGCATTTGTAGGTGCACAAAAAAGCCACCATAGAGTCCTAATCACTCAGCCACCTTATATTGTGCTAAGCACTGAGCCACCATACTGTGCTACCCAATGAGCCTCCATACAGAGTTAAGCACTCTGCCTCCATATAGTGCTAACCACTGAGAGGCCATATACTGTGCTAACCACTGAGCCACCATACTTTGCTAAACACTAAGTCATCGCGCAGTGCTAACCACTGAGCCACTGCGCTGTACTAACCACTGAGCCACCATACAGTGCTGACCACTAAGCCACCGTACAGTGCTGACCACTGAGCCACTGTACAGTGCTGACCACTGAGCTACCGTACAGTGCTGACCACTGAGCCACCGTACAGTGCTGACCACTGAGCCACCGTACAGTGCTGACCACTGAGCCACCGTACAGTGCTGACCACTGAGCCACCATACAGTGCTAACGACTGATCCACCTTATAGTGCTAACCACTCAGCCTCTGTAAAGTGCTAACCACTGAGCCAGCATACAGTGCTAACCACTGAGCCACCATACTGTGCTAACCACTGAGCCACCATATACAGTGCTAACCACTGAGCTACCATACAGGGCTAACTACTGAGCCACCATACAGTGCTAACCACTGAGCCACCATATACAGTGCTAACCACTGAGCCACCATACAGTGCTAACCACTCAGCCACTGTACAGTGCTAACCACTGAGCCAGCATACAGTGCTAACCACTGAGCCACCATACTGTGCTAACCACTGAGCCACCATACTGTGCTAACCACTGAGCCACCATTCTGTGCTAACCACTGAGTCACATTACTACTCTAATTATTGAGCCACCATATACAGTGCTAAGCACTGAGTCACCGAATACAGTGCTAACCACTGAACCATCGTACAGTGCTAACCACTGAGCCACCATATACAGTGCCAAGCACTGAGGCACCATACAGTGCTAACCACTGAGTAACATTACTACTCTAATTATTGAGCCACCATATACAGAGCCAACCACTGAGCCACATACAGTGCTAACCACTGAGCCACCGTACAGTGCTAACCACTGAGCCACCATACAGTGCTAACCACTGAGCCACCATACTGTGCTAACCACTGAGCCACCATATACACTGCTAACCACTGAGCCACCATACTGTGCTAACCACTGACTCACCGTATACGGTGTTAAACACTCAGCCACCATAGAGTCCTAATCACTCAGCCACCTTATACTGTGCTAAGCACTGAGCCACCATACTGTGCTACCCAATGAGCCTCCATACAGAGTTAAGCACTCTGCCTCCATATAGTGCTAACCACTGAGCGGCCATATACTGTGCTAACCACTGAGCCACCATACTTTGCTAAACACTTAGCCACCGCGCAGTGCTAACCACTGAGCCATGGCGATGTGCTGACCACTGAGCTACCGTACAGTGCTGACCACTGAGCAACCGTACAGTGCTGACCATTGAGCCACCGTACAGTGCTGACCACTGAGCCACCGTACAGTGCTAACGACTGAGCCACCTTATAGTGCTAACCACTCAGCCACTGTACAGTGCTAACCACTGAGCCAGCAAACAGTGCTAACCACTGAGCCACCATACTGTGCTAACCACTGAGCCACCATATTCAGTGCTAACCACTGAGCTACCATACAGGGCTAACTACTAAGCCACCATACAGTGCTAAACACTGAGCCACCATATACAGTGCTAACCACTCAGCCACTGTACAGTGCTAACCACTAAGCCAGCATACAGTGCTAACTACTGAGCCACCATACTGTGCTAACCACTGAGCCACCATACTGTGCTAACCACTGAGCCACCATACTGTGCTAACCACTGAGCCACCATATACAGTGCTAAGCACTGAGTCACCGTATACAGTGCTAACCACTGAGCCACATTACTGCTCTAATTATTGAGCCACCATATACAGAGCCAACCACTGAGCCACCATAGAGTGCTAATTACTGAGGCTCCGTATACAGTGCTAACTATTGAGCCAGCGTATACTGTGCTAACCACTGAGCCCCTGTATACTCTGCTAACCACTTAGCCGCCGTAAACTCTGCTAACCACTGAGTCACCGTATACTCTGTTAAGCACTCTGCTGCGGGCAGGAGAGGGCCGGGGGACAGCGGTGGGCCAAGAATGCCCCCCCGCCCCCTACTGTCCACACCCGGCCACTCTCCCCTGGTCCCCTCCTGCACGCACCCCGCCGCTCTTCCTCGGCCCCCTCCTACCCGCACATGGCCACTGTTCCCTGGCCCCCTTCTGCCCGCTGTTCCCCCGCCCCCTCCTGCCCGCCTGCTGTCTCCTCCTGGACTTCGGCACCGCTGCACACTGCCACTGCTGTATGTATTCTATCTATTATAATAAAAGCCCTAAGCCAACTTCCGTCACTATTTAACGGTATTGCTACATCACATCCTTGACAGAAGCTGCCTATACACCCGTCGCGGGTGATCCAAGATGGCCGACCTTTGGCAGTAGCGGGGTTTTCAAAGCCCCACTACTGCCATCGGAGGCCTCTGCTGTGCCTCACAATCACACTCCTCACCACACACCTCTCTTTCTGCACCTCCCCACACACGCGATTCCCTGGCCACTTCACATACACCCCCGCCCCTCTGTACAGTCTCACACTCATACCCCCATGTACTCTCACGCCGACATCTATACTCACCGACACCCGTCCGCTAACACACCGCCGACATCCGATCGTCTCCTGCACGCCACCGCCGTCATCTGATCTTCTCCACCGATATCCCATATTTTTCTCTGCGACACCAACGCTTGGATCTGCCCCGTCTGGCGACATCCATCCTCGACGATAATTTCTCGCGAGACTACCCGCCTGCCATGTTGGATCTCACGAGATCCAAGATCGCGGCCGGGAAGTCTCGCGACACTTCCCGCCCGCCATGTTGGATCGCACCACATCCAAGATGGCGTTCTGGAAGTCTAGCGAGATTTTCCGGATGCCATCTTGGATGTGGCGCAATCCAACCCTCCCGATGCGATAGCATCGGGCCTTAATCTAGTGATATATAACTCAGCTCTGCAGTATCTCTACACAGTAACTGCTATTATTACTTAGGAGACAATGTTCCTATTCTCTTTGTGTACAGTCATGGCCAAACGTTTTGAGAATGACACCAAAATTATATTTTCACATGATCTGCTGCCCTCTGGTTTTTATTTGTGTTTGTCTGATGTTTATATCACATACAGAAATATAATTGTGAGATGTGAGTACGTTGTGCATTTGGAAGCCCAGATACTGGATCTAAATGAACGACTGACAACGCTGAGATCCATAGACAATATGGAAAGGAGTCTGCTGCTCACTGAACAGCTGCTCAATGGGATAGATGTGGGGGAGGATGGTACTATGGAGCCTCAGGACCATGAGGTAGCTAGCTGGGTGACAGTTAGAAGGCGGGGTAGAGGGAAGGGTGCCAGGGAGGCTAGCCCTGATCTGGCACACCCCAATAAATTTGCTATGTTGGCAGACGAGGGGGGTGTGAGTTCAGGGATAGCACTGCTGCAGCAGGGCGTGACCTCTGAAAGCCAGAGGAGTGTCTGCTCCAGTAAGGGGGAAAACAGGAGAGTAGGGCAGGCCAGACAGGTGCTGGTAGTGGGGGACTCAATTATTAGGGGAATAGATAGGGCAATCTGTCACAAAGACAGGGATCGTCGAACAGTGTGCTGCCTACCTGGCGCTCGAGTCCGGCACATCGCTGATCGGGTTGACAGATTACTGGGAGGGGCTGGTGAGGACCCAGCAGTCATAGTGCACATTGGCACAAATGACAAAGTTAGAGGTAGGTGGAAGGTCCTTAAAGATGATTTCAGGGAATTAGGCTGCAAGCTTAAGGCAAGGACCTCCAAGGTAGTATTCTCTGAAATACTGCCTGTACCACGTGCCACACCAGAGAGGCAACGGGAGATTAGGGAGATAAATAAGTGGCTCAGGAATTGGTGTAGGAAGGAGGGGTTTGGGTTCCTGGAGAACTGGGCCGACTTCTCTGTTGGCTACAGGTTCTATGCTAGGGACGGGCTGCACCTCAATGGGGAGGGTGCAGCTGTGCTGGGGGAGAAAATGGCTAGAAGGTTGGAGGAGTGTTTAAACTAGGGATTGGGGGGGGAGGGTATTCATTGTATAGGAGGGGAAGATAGTGTAAACAGTAACCTGGGCACAAGTAATAAAATTGGGGGTGGCATGGGGGGTGGGGTTAGAACAGTCAATCTAGTAGGAAGGAATAGAGGTAAAGAGAGATGCATAAAGTGCATGTTCACTAATGCCAGAAGCCTCACCAACAAAATGGAGGAATTAGAATTGATTTTGTTGGAAAATAATTATGACATGGTGGGGATTTCGGAGACTTGGCTGGATGAGAGCCATGACTGGGCTGTTAATTTACAGGGCTATTGTCTGTTCAGAAATGACTGTACAAATAGGCGAGGAGGAGGTGTATGTTTATACGTAAAATCATCCTTAAAACCCATCCTGCGTGATAATATAGGTGAATCTAATGGAAATGTAGAGTCTCTGTGGGTGGAGATAAGGGGAGGGGGAAAAAATAATAAATTACTGATAGGGGTTTGTTATAAGTCCCCAACAATAATGGAAGTGGAGGAGAATATCCTCATAAAGCAAATAGATGAAGCAGCGACTCAGGGAGAAGTCATTATTATGGGGGACTTCAACTACCCTGAAATACATTGGGGATCAGAAACCTGCAGTTCCAGCAAAGGTAATAAGTTTTTGAAAACTATAAGAGACAATTACCTTTCACAACTGGTTCAGGACCCAACAAGAAGGGGGGCACTGCTGGACCTAATATTAACCAACAGGCCAGACCGCATATCAAATATACGGGTTGGAGGTCACTTGGGTAATAGTGATCATAACTTAATAAGCTTTCAAGTATCCTTTACTAAGACGTGTAGTAGAGGGGCCACAAGGACACTAAACTTCAGGAAGGCAAATTTCCAACGGTTGAGAGATGATCTTAGTGCAATAAACTGGGACGATGTCCTGAGACATAAAAGTACACAACACAAATGGGAGATGTTTATTAGCATCCTGAATAGGACCTGTGCACAATATATACCCTATGGGAATAAGCATGCTAGAAATAGGAGGAAACCACTATGGCTAAATAAAGCGGTAAGAAGTGCAATATGTGACAAAAAGAAAGCATTTAGGGAATTAAAGCAAGTAGGTAGTGATGAAGCATTAAATAAATACAGAAAATTAAATAACATTTGTAAAAAGCAAATCAAGGCAGCAAAGATTGAGACAGAGAGACTCATTGCCAGAGAAAGTAAAAAGAATCCCAAAATATTTTTTAACTACATAAATAGTAAGAAACTAAAAAATGATGGTGTTGGCCCCTTTAAAAATAGTCTGGGTGAAATGGTGGATGAGGATGAGGAAAAAGCAAATATGCTAAATGACTTTTTTTCAACAGTATTTACACAAGAAAATCCCATGACAGACAATATGATAAGTGATAACAAAAATTCTCAATTAAACGTCACCTGCTTAACCCAAGAGGAAGTACGGCATCGTCTAAAAATCACTAAAATTGACAAATCCCCGGGCCCAGATGGGATACACCCCAGAGTGCTGCAGGAATTAAGTACTGTCATAGATAGACCATTATTTTTAATATTTAAAGATTCCATAATAACAGGGTCTGTACCACAGGACTGGCGTATAGCAAATGTGGTGCCAATATTCAAAAAGGGGACAAAAACTGAACTTGGAAATTATAGGCCAGTAAGCTTAACCTCTACTGTGGGTAAAATCCTAGAGGGTTTTCTAAGAGATGCTATACTGGAGTATCTGAAGAAAAATAACCTCATGACCCATTATCAACATGGTTTTACGAGGGACCGTTCCTGTCAAACTAATCTAATAAGCTTCTATGAAGAAGTAAGTTCTGGACTGGACCAAGGAAATGCAGTGGATGTGGTGTATATGGACTTTTCAAAAGCTTTTGATACGGTGCCACACAAAAGGTTGATACATAAAATGAGGGCAATGGGGATAGGGGAAAATATGTGTAAGTGGGTTAAGAACTGGCTTAGTGATAGGAAACAAAGGGTGGTTATTAATGGAACACACTCAGAATGGGTCACAGTTAACAGTGGGGTACCACAGGGGTCAGTGTTGGGCCCGCTTCTATTTAATATATTTATTAATGACCTTGTAGGGGGCATACAGAGTAGAATCTCAATATTTGCAGATGACACTAAACTCTGCAGGGTAATCAATACAGAGGAGGACAATTTTATATTACAGGAGGATTTATGTAAACTAGAAGCTTGGGCTGCTAAATGGCAAATGCGCTTTAATGGGGATAAATGTAAAGTCATGCACTTGGGCAGAGGAAACAAAAGGTATAATTATGTGCTTAATTGTAAAGCACTGGGCAAAACTGTCACTGAAAAAGACCTGGGTGTATGGGTAGATGACAAACTCACATTTAGTGGCCAGTGTCAGGCAGCTGCTGCAAAGGCAAATAAAATAATGGGATGTATTAAAAGAGGCATAGATGCTCATGAGGAGAACATAATTTTACCTCTATACAAGTCACTAGTGCGACCACACTTAGAATACTGTGTACAATTCTGGTCTCCGGTGTATAAGAAAGACATAGCTGAACTAGAGCGGGTCCAGAGAAGAGCGACAAAAGTTATTAGAGGACTAAGGGGTCTGCAATACCAAGACAGGTTATTAAACTTGGGGTTATTTAGTTTGGAAAAACGAAGGCTTAGGGTTGATCTTATAATAATGTATAAATATATGAGGGGGCAGTACAGAGACCTTTCTAATGATCTCTTTACTCTTAGGCCTGAGACTGGGACAAGGGGGCATCCTCTACGTCTGGAGGGAAGAAGGTTTAATCATAATCACAGACGCGGATTCTTTACTGTAAGAGCAGTGAGACTATGGAACTCTCTGCCACATGATGTTGTAATGAGTGAGTCACTACTAACATTTAAGAAGGGCCTGGATGCCTTTCTTGAAAACTATAATATTACCAGTTATATATACTAGATTCTTTGATAGGGCGTTGATCCAGGGAATTAGTCTGATTGCCGTATCTGGAGTCAGGAAGGAATTTTTTCCCCCAATGTGGAGATTAGTGTTGCCACATGGGTTTTTTTTTGCCTTCCTCTGGATCAACATGTTAGGCTATGGGTTGAACTAGATGGACTTAAAGTCTTCCTTCAACCTTAAAAACTATGTTACTATGTTACTATGTAATTGCAATCATATTATGAGTACCAAAAGGTTATATTGACAGTTAGAATGAGTTAATGCAGCAAGTCAATATTTGCAGTGTTGACCCTTCTTCTTCAGGACCTCTGCAATTCTCCCTGGCATGCTCTCAATCAACTTCTGGACGAAATCCTGACTAATAGCAGTGCATTCTTGCATAATCAATGCTTACATTTTGCCAGAATTTGTTGGTTTTTTGTTTGTCCACCAGTCTCTTGATGATTGACCACAAGTTCTTAATGGGATTAAGATCTGGAGAGTTTCCAGGCCATGGACCCAAAATCTCTATGTTTTGTTCCCTGAGCCATTTAGTTATCACCTTTGCTTTATGGCAAGGTGCTCCATCATGCTGGAAAAGGCATTGCTGAGCGCCAAAGTGCTCTTGGACGGTTGGGAGAAGTTGCTCTTGGAGGACATTCTGGTACCATTCTTTATTCATGGCTGTGTTTTTAGGCAAGACTGTGAGTGAGCCGATTCCCTTGGCTGAGAAGCAACCCCACACATGAATGGTTTCAGGATGCTTTACAGTTGGCATGAGACAAGACTGGTGGTAGCGCTCACCTCTTCTTCTCCAAATAAGATGTTTTCCAGATGTCCCAAACAATCGAAAAGGGGATTCATCAGAGAAAATGACTTTACCCCAGTCCTCAGCAGTCCACTCCCTGTACCTTTTGCAGAATATCAGTCGGTCCCTGATGTTTTTTCTGGAGAGGAGTGGCTTCTTTGCTGCCCTCCTTGAAACCAGGCCTTGCTCAAAGAGTCTGAGCCTCACAGTGCGTGCAGAAGCACTCACACCAGCCTGCTGCCATTCCTGAGCAAGCTCGGCTCTGCTGGTAGTCTGATCCCGCAGCTGAAACAGTTTTAAGATACGGTCCAGGCGCTTGCTGGTCTTTCTTGGGCGCCCTGGAGCCTTTTTGACAACAATGGAAGCTCTCTCCTTGAAGTTCTTGATGATGCGATAGATTGTTGACTGAGGTGCAATCTTTCTAGCTGTGATACTCTTCCCTGTTAGGCCATTTTTGAGCAGTGCAATGGTGGCTGCACGTGTTTCTTTAGAGATAACCATGGTTAACTGAAGAGAAACAATGATACCAAGCACCAGCCTCCTTTTAAAGTGTCCAGTGGTGTCATTCTTACTTAATCATGACTGATTGTTCGCCAGCCCTGTCCTCATCAACACCCACACCTGTGTTAATGGAACAATCACTAAAACGATGTTAGCTGCTCCTTTTAAGGCAGGACTGCAATGATGTTGAAATGTGTTTTGGGGGTTAAAGTTCATTTTCTAGGCAAATATTGACTTAGCAAGTAATTGCTCTTAAGCTGATCACTCTTTATGACATTCTGGAGTATATGCAAATTGCCATTAGAAAAACTGAAGCAATAGACTTTGTTAAAATTAATATTTGTATCATTCTCAAAACTTTTGGCCATGACTGTAGTTATTTGCCTATGATTGGTTAACTTCATGTGGAGAAGTACACAATCCTTGCAGACAAGTCTCTGATAACACTCAGTTAAACTATAACATTCATTATAACCAAAATCTACTGCAAGGAGAAATTAAAGGATAAAAACTATGTTTTTATCAGATCTTTGCTCCCTATTCCAAGATGTAGCCAGTTTGACATTTTCAAAACGTTGAAAGATACTGTTTAATCTGGTTTCACACTGCAGTTTTTTGCTGATCAGGTTCCATCCGGTTTGTGTGCCAAAACCAGAAGAGGAACTTGCAGAGAAGAAATATAATTGAAAGATTGACACCTGTTCTGGGTTTTGGAGTCACTCCTGGTTTTGGCACACAAACCAGATGGAACCTGATCAGAAAAAAACTGCAATGTGAAACCAGCCTTACCAATTATGGGAACGTCACATGCAATTTTGCAGTGCAGTACTCTGCCTTGTTTAATAAGTTGTTACAAATATTGATACCTTAACCCTTAGGGTACCGTTACACAGCGCAATATTGCATGCAATTTCACTGGCAATTTGATTGTTGCAGTGAGATCATTTTTTGCAATTCTGACCAGTGTCACTGTATGAGGTTGTAATGGATGCCCCCCACACCTTTCGGTGTGAGGCTGTTATCTTAATTGTCTGCTGCCAAATTGGATGCTTTGTCTGAGTGCGTGCACGACACCGGAAAGAAACCACGCTGACACAGTTGTCAGTGTAGAGCTTAATGACAAAGACCTTTTATTAAGGGAGCGGTTAGCAGTTTTATTACTTATCCTTAAAGGGATGTGCAAAGAGGTGTTACTAGATAATTGCATCATATTATGCTGAATCTACATTTTATTCTGAAAAAACATTCAATTATATTCTGTGTGTTACTAGCCTTGAAGTCGTACTGGACGTTCAGAACATGTTGATAAGATTTTTTATACGGCTACTTCTAAGTCAGAACATTAGGGAAAAGAGCAAGGCCAAGGCCATTTTCCTACAAACAGGCCTCTAGCCCTTTCTAAGAGAGTTCTGAATGTCTTCTAATAAATAATATAAATTATTAACTATTTATTGCCATAACAAGGTAATAACTCTGGAACGCTTCAATCAATCCCAACGATTCTGAGATTGTTTTTTTGTGACATATTGGACTTCATGTTAGGCTGGGGTCACACATACAAATACGCTTTTTTGAGGCTTTGAAAAACAGATCCGTTAAATTTAGGGTGCCAATAGTGTCTCCTCAAGTCCTGGCCATTTTCTGGACTTAGAAAAAAAAAAGACAAAAATGACCCAAAAACGGATGCCATGTGTGACCCTGGCCTTAGTTGTAAATGTAGAACAATCTTTTTTGTGTTTATTTGTGAAAAAAACTGAATTTTTGCAAAAATTTTGAAAATTGTGCAATTTTCAACTTTTAAACTTTTATTCCAGAGAGTTATGTCACACAAAATATTTAATAAATAACATTTCCCACATGTGTACTTTACATCAGCACAATTTTGGGGGGTTGGCAAACTCCATCCAACCTGATGCTTGAATAAGTCAGATCGGATGGCGTTTCAAAGAAGGCTGTGGCAGCGGCAGCGGTGTGCGCGGGTACCGGGGGCGGGAGATAGAGTTGTCGGGGGGTACTGAGGGGAACCGGGGATGTGATTCCCATGTGATCTAACTTGTGACCTGTCAGATCGCATGGGCTGCAGGGGAGGCGGTGGGATTTCACAGGCACCGCAGCCATTTTGGGATGGTCCCAGGGAAGGGGTAGGGGTGGGAAGGAGATCACCAGTACCGGGGATCTTGGGGGATAATATTTCTCTTCCATCCGACATGTGCTTTTATGTTGGATGAAAGAGAAAGCATTTTTTTCCGACGGTGACTGTTATAGTAATGCCGTGACCGAAAAACGTGTTTACGAGCCATCACATTATCGGTACTGGGAAAAAAGTGCCCGATCCGTAATCTGCAGAGTTTAAGATACCCACGGTAACTGAAACCCCGGAGATTTTCTGTCACCGGGTGCGCTACAAGCTTTTTTCCTGGCTGACGTCTAAAGACGTACCTTAATTTTCCGACGTCTAAAGTTGAAAGGCCGTTGCTATGTGGTTAAGGGTATGTGCGCACAGGAGAATAGTGGTGCATATTTTTGCCTCCAAAAATCTGCACCTTGAAACCAAATATGCACCAAAAAAAGATTTCATAAGAACGTTTCATCTTTTGGTGCGCATTTGGTGCAGGAAGATGCAGATTTTTGTCTTGCGAGTGTAATTCCATATTAGTAACACCTCATGGCCACTTTACACATCCCAACATCGGTCCGATGTTGGATACAATGACGCGGAAGCGCGCATTTTTTGGGCAGAATTCACAGATCGCATAGGAGCTGTTACACAGCGCGATATCGGCAGGCAACACAACTGCGATGTCTACGCCCCCTTGTACGGCCGACCCAGGAACGACCATTTAACATGGGAGAGAATAGGGGAAGTTATACTCCAAATCGTTGTTGGGCTTTCACACAGCACGATCCGGCCACATCGTCTATCCAATATCGGGCCGTTGGAGAGCCTGCTCATTTCTTCCCCGATATCGTTTTGGCATCGTTCTTGCATCGAATTGGACATTTAAACCATACAACGCACGAATGATATCGGGGCCAACGCACGAACCACGTGACTTTTTATCGGAGTTGGACGCCGATATCGGGACGTGTAAAGTGGCCATCAGAAACAGGGCTTGTGCCCTATGTTAATGAGTGTAAATGTGAAGTTCTGTCGGCTTTTGCAGTCAAAGTGAGGACTTCTCTGCCTCTTCTACACAATTTGCATAGCAGCGCAAGCTATGCCTTCTTTGGAAGTTCTCCACGCACTGAACTGTCAAATGTGAGCGCAATCTACGCAGCATTTGACAGTTCAGTGCTTAGAGACCTTTCAAATTAGGCATAGCTTGCGCTACTATGCAAACTGTGTAAAAGAGGCAGAGACGTCCCCAATCTGAATGCAAAATCTGACGGGACTTCAAATAGTGATTGTTTAAAAACTACTACTTTATTACTATCATATAGCCTTTCACCAGATCCCCACAACTTATATATACCGTATGCTCCTAATACATTTTAATCACATTTACACACATTAATATAGGGCACAAGCTATGTTTTTGAGGTGGGGGGTCTCACCCTGGGCAAGATAGAGATGGGGAATTGGTGTATTTACAGCTGGAAAACCCGCAGCAAGAATTGACATGCTGCAGATTTTCCCGTACTAATATACGCAACATGTTTGCTGCAGAAAAATGGCACCATGCACACAGGAATTAGGAGAACCCATAGACTTTGCTGGGAAATACGCTACTGCAGATTTGGTGCAGATCTACTGCTTATATGCAGCAAATGCACCCCAAAAACACAGCAAAATACACATCGTGCAAACTGGCCCTAAAAAATACTTTTTATTATAATAAAATATTCTGTTTGTAAAAATGCTTCTTTTTGTCTATTCTTTACTATCTTTTCACTTACAATTAGCTCAACCAACTGATGTTACTAAATGGTTAATCAAAATGTATGTTCTGCATGTACCGTTTTTCCATTATACAGATTAGACAATTGCAGCTGTGTAAATCAACACAATTTCAAGAAGCAGGGTAATTAAGCTGAAATGATCTCCTGGACATATTTTCCTTTTAATTATAAGAACACTACGTTGAGCTAGTGCATGGATTTCAAAAGAAAGTCGTTTGTAAAGTTTTTACTTTAGATGAATGAAGAAACCTTAACCTTGCTGAATCATGGGATCTTCAGTGTAGGTTTTGTAACAAAAAAAAATCAAAAGGTTCCCTTTTCATACAAAGTCAAAAAGATTAAAGGGTTTTCCAGCAATTGTTGATGTCTAACAGTCTGTGAAATGTTTTCTTTGTAGTTTTCGATTTTCACATCCCCCATTTTCAATCTAGTTCAAAAGAACAATCCTGCAAGGAAAAATCATAGAGAACTATTTCCTATATACTCTAAGTTGAATGGAAAATGTGTAATTTACAAATGGACATCTATCTATTTATATAATCCGCAGTTTGCGATTCGGGCGTTGTAGCCGAATCCCAACATGCTTTGCGCACTGGCTCTGCGAGCGAGCGATGGCGCACATGCGCCATCGCGAGCCGCCGTTTCCCCCCACCAATGCCCGCTACACACACCGGCACCCGCTAAACACACCGGCTCCCCCGCTACACGCACCGGCTCCCCCACTACACGCACCGGCTCCCCCGCTACACGCATCGGCTTCCCCGCTACATGCACCGGCTCCCCCGCTACACGCACCGGCTTCCCCGCTACACACACCGACTTACACGCACCTGCTCCCCCGCTACACACACCGGCTCCCCCGCCGCCAGGGCTGCACCGTCCGTTCCACAGTGCGAGCCCTCAGGCAGCAGCCAGGGGGAGCGGCTTTACAAAACGGCCCGCCGCAACCATCTGCGGCCGCCTTCATCAGACACTGTGCCCGCCGCTGCTTCCCCCAGGTAAGATGCCAGCGGCGGCGCACTCTCATTGCAGCCTACAAGCCCGCCGGGGCTGCTATAACCCCACGCTCCTCAAGCTTCCAGGGACGCCAGCCTCACATCGCGGCGCACTCTCATTGCACCCTACCCTCCTATCCCCCCCACTGCCCCTGATTACCCCCTACTCTCCCACACTGCACCCACTTACCCCCTACTCACCCACACTGCCCCCACTTACCCACACTGCCCCTGATTACCCCCTACTCACCCACACTGCCCCTGATTACACCCTACTCACCCGCACTGTCCCCACTTACCCACACTGCCTGTGATTACCCCCTACTCACCCACACTGCCCCCACTTACCCACACTGCCCCTGATTACACCCTACTCACCCACACTGCCCCCACTTATCCCTGCTTACCCCCTACTCACCCACACTGCCCCTGATTACACCCTACTCACCCACACTGCCCCCACTTACCCCTGCTTACCCCCTACTCACCCACACTGCCTCTGATTACCCCCTAATCCCCCACACTGCCCCCACTTACCCACACTGCCCCCACTTACCCACACTGCCCCCACTTACCCCCTACTCACCCACACTGCCCCTGCTTACCCCCTACTCATCCACACTGCCCCCACTTACCCACACTGCCCCCACTTACCCACACTGCCCCTCATTACCTCCTACTCACCCACACTGCCCCTGATTACTCCCTACTCACCCACACTACCCCCACTTACCCACACTGACCCTGATTACACCCTACTCACCCACACTGCCCCCACTTACCCACACTGCCCCTGATTACCCCCTACTCACCCACACTGCCCCCACTTACCCACACTGCCCCTGATTACAACCTACTCACCCACACTGCCCCCACTTACCCTTGCTTACCCCCTACTCACCCACACTGCCCCTGCTTACCCCCTACTCACCCACACTGCCCCCACTTACCCACACTGCCCCCACTTACCTACACTGCCCCTTATTACCCCCTACTCACCCACACTGCCCCCACTTACCCACACTGCCCCTGATTACCCCCTACTCACCCACACTGCCCCCACTCACCCACGCTGCCCCTGCATAGCCCACCCCACTCACCCACACTGCTCCTGCTTACCCCCCTACTCACCCACACTGCCCCCATTCACCCACACTGCCCCTGCATAGCCCCCCCCATTCACCCACACTGCCCCTGCTTACCTCCCACTCACCCACACTGCCCCTGCTTACCCCCCTACTCACCCACACTGCCCCCACTCACCCACACTGCCCCTGCATAGCCCACCCAACTCACCCACAAATCCCCTGTTTACCCCCCTACTCACCCACACTGCCCCTGCTTACCCCCCCTACTCACCCGCACTGCCCCTGATCACCCCTCTTATCCCCCACATGCCCTCACTCCCCACACTGCCACTGCTCATGCCACCACTCTGTACCTGCTTACCCCTCTTACCTCCCCCACATGCCCCCACTTACCCACACTGCTCCTGCTTACCCCCCCCACTCACCCACACACCCTGCTTACCCCTCTCACCCCCCCAAATGCCCCCACTCACCCACACTGCCCCTGCTCAACCCCCCACTCACCCACACTGCCCCTGCTCATGCCCGCACTCACCCCACACTGTCCCTGCTCAGCCCCCACTCACCCCACACTCCCGCTGTTTACCCCTTTCACCTCCCCACTCACCCCACACTGCCCCTGCTCACCCCTCTTACCCCCCCACATGCCCTCACTCCCCACACTGCCCCTGCTGATGCCCCAAAGGGTAAAGTGACAGCTGCTGCCCTCAATGCCAAACAGCCCGCCCCATCTTGATGTCACCCCACTCCCGATGCCATAGCATCGGGCCTTTATATAATCGTGACTTTGGAATTCGGGCACTGTAGCCCAACTCCAAAATTTCTTGTCGCACTACGAACGATAACGCGATAGCGTCATCGCGAGCCGCACCCGCACGAGCTGACACCGCCCCGTCGGCCCCGCCGCGACCGATGACCCAATACCCACATCACCACCGCCCTCCGCCAGCTCAATGCTGCCTGAATGCCGCCGATGCCTTCCGCCCCTCACCGCTCTCTCACCGCTGGGGCCTCGCTGTCCCCATGCTGGTGGAGTAGCGCTTAAGGGGCTGTGGCCGGGTGCCGGAAGCCACTGACGTCGTCCTGTGGGCGGCGGCGGACAATGGGAGTGAGCAGGCCGTGTCAGCCTGCAAAGCCTGACACGCCCCACTCACTCCCATTGCCCGCCGCCCCTGCAAGCGGCTTGCCCGCTCTGTTGTAAACGCAGGACGCCCATCCCATTGCCCAGGACTCGGCGTCCTGGACCAATCGCATGACAGTTCTGTCTTTACCACACAGCGCCCAATCCCCCACCCCGCCGCACAGGACAATGCCGTGTCACTGGGGCTGCCATCAGCCCCAGCACGCAGCCACGTCCTGCCGCCCAGCCCTAATGTCGCCCCTCCAGCCGCACCTCTCTTCACCCCTCCAGCCGCACCTCTCTTCACCTCTCCAGCCTCTGCTCTCCTCACCCCTCCAGCCTCCCACCACATCATACTCTGCTATCCACAGAGCCGCCTCTATACTCTGCTACCCACAGAGCTGCCTGTATACTCTGCTACCCACAGAGCCGCCTGTATACTCTGCTACCCACAGAGCCGCCTGTATACTCTGCTACCCACAGAGCCGCCTCTATACTCTGCTACCCACAGAGCCGCCTCTATACTCTGCTACCTACAGAGCCGCCTGTATACTCTGCTACCCACAGAGCCGCCTGTATACTCTGCTACCCACAGACCCGCCTGTATACTCTGCTACCCACACAGTCACCTGTATACTCTGCTACCCACAGAGCCGCCTCTATACTCTGCTACCCACAGAGCCGCCTCTATACTCTGCTACCCACAGAGCCGCCTCTATACTCTGCTACCCACAGAGCCGCCTCTATACTCTGCTACCCACAGAGCCGCCTCTATACTCTGCTACCTACAGAGCCGCCTCTATACTCTGCTACCCACAGAGCCGCCTCTATACTCTGCTACCCACAGAGCCGCCTCTATACTCTGCTACCTACAGAGCCGCCTCTATACTCTGCTACCCACAGAGCCGCCTCTATACTCTGCTACCCACAGAGCCGCCTCTATACTCTGCTACCCACAGAGCCGCCTCTATACTCTGCTACCCACAGAGCCGCCTCTATACTCTGCTACCCACAGAGCCGCCTCTATACTCTGCTACCCACAGAGACGCCTGTATAATCTGCTACCCTCAGAGCCGCCTGTATACTCTGCTACCCACTGACCCGCCTGTATACACACAATTCATTTTACCGCGCTCCCGATGCAATTGCATCGGGCCTTTTTACTAGTATATAAATATTACACATATGTTGCTAAACTGTTACATAAATGTCAGGCTAATGTCACACATAGCATTTATTTTGCGCATTTTTCAGCAGTTTACACCCGCGCAAGAAAGCGTAAAAAAGCCTCGTAAAAAAACACAGTGTGTGAATATCTAAAGCGCAGGGGGGAAGTGATGTCACACAGGGGAGGAACAATCCTCCCCTTTGTGACATGAGTGCCAGCCCCTTTTGTGTTTCGTAGTGTATTAATATACACTACAAAACTCAAATTAAACAAAGGCAAATGTGTTAAAAATAATAAAGAATGAATTAATAAAGAATGCTTACCCTCCGCCGGGTGTTCCGGGAGCCGGGAGATCCACAGGTATCGACCTTCCAAGGCCTGGCAAGATCGCTGATTGGCCGCTCGCGGTCATGTGATATGTGACGCGCTATGACGCGGCCAATTAGCGATGACAGGTCCTGGAAGGACATTACCTGTGTACCTCTCTCGGCTCCCGGTAGAACACCCGGTGGAGAGGTGAGTATTCATTCTTTATTATTTTTTACACATTTTGCTTAGTTTAATTTGGGTTTTGTAGTGTATATTTTTATACACTGCGAAACCCAAATGGGCTGTGATAGATGTCACACAGCAGAGGAGGAACAGGATTGTTCCTCCCCTGTGTGACATCAGAGCCGGTGTATTCCTGTTGGAATTGCGCATCGTCTGAATGGCGATGCGTAATTCCAGCTTAAATAATGGGCTCCTATAGGAGAAAGCGGTGGCGATGATGTGTAAGAATTTACATGTTAACTCTTTACATGCCTGCGCTTTCTCCCATAAAAGTGTGGCATATTTTTTACGCTGTGTCTGTACGGCAAAGTGAATTTCACATTCACTTTGCCGGCAGACACAAAGCACATTGCGCATTTTTGAAAAGCGCGTGCAAAAAGAGCACTCAAAAATGCGCAATGTGTGAGGGTAGCCTTACAAAAACACACTTGAGTACATTTGTACAAAAGCTTAGCGACTTTTTTGAAAACTCACAATTTATGAATCAACTTCAAACATCTGGAAAACAAAAACCATGTGCACAACGGCATCCAGAAAAAAACAAGCGAACACAGAAAATCAACTTCTGAAAAGGAGCGAATTATAAGTGATTTTTGTGCAAATCCAAAACAGACTTCAAACACCAAAAACTACCGTAGATAAAAATAAGGTGCAATAGCAATAACGTTTCAGGCTGTTTGGACAAAAGTGTTTGAACACACCACATAAACACCACTCCAGCACTTTTTTTTCAGCATTGGAGTGGCACTTGAAATGTAAGACCACATGCACACGCTGAGTATTCAGTGAGTTTTTTACCTCAGGATTTGTAGCCAAAATCAGGAATGGATAATTAAATACAGAAGTGGTGCAGGTGATTCTATTAGACTTTTACTCTGATTGCTCCACTCCTGGTTTTGTCTACAAATCCTGAGGTAAAAAACTCATCAAATACTCAGCGTGTGCACGTGGCCTTAGGTCCACGTCACACGCATCGATTTTCAGAACGATATCGTTTAAGCGATCTGCTTTTTGATTGCTTAAGCGATATCGTTTGTGCGTCGCTGCGTGTAATCAAGGGATTTTACAATGTAAAATCGCTTGATTGTGTGATCGCAGATTTGTGAGCAGGAGCTCAAATCAAGCGATAATCGCTTGATCAATCTGCCTCATCGTGGTGTGTGACACCACGATGAACGATCTCCCAGCGGCAGAGCCTATGCTGGGAGATGGTATCTATGGTAAACTTCAGGTTACTAAGCGCAGAGCGGCGCCTGGTAACCCGATGTGTACCATGGTTACCAGCGATCTCGCTGGTCCACATCGTTGGTGAGTCTGCCTGTGTGACAGCTCCCCAACGATGTGAACGATATTGTTAGCGATCGTGCGTGCATGTGATCGCTAACAATATCGTTAAGGAAATTGAAGCGTGTGACGGCACCCTTAGTCTCTGCCCTTTTGACGTCTTCACCTCTTCCTAAAGCCATGCCGGTCCTGTACTATCATCTTGTGCCCAAAACATCTGACTGATCGGAATTCAGAAGATACTGTCGTGCCTTAGAAATACGTGGATTTAGTTTGCTTGAGAAAATATATTGTTTGCTTGTTCAGCAATGATTTATCCCATAGCGCCATCTGTTGACAATGTTCCCACATTACATTATGTTTACTGCATAGTTAATTTTGGTCCCTCCATGCCTATGTAATCCCATGAGGCCGTGCTCCTGGCTCTGCCCCTTCTCCAGCAGCCATTACAGCCTCATACAAGCTGACATCCTGACATGCTGACCCTTCTCTCCCTGGATTTTAGCTTATCTGCATGTTTCCCTCAACATAGCACAGTCGGTGAGTTTAATATGCTGCTGCCCACCTAAATGTACAATGTAGCTACTGTTGTTTATCATCTTATCGTTCTTCTGCCATTGTACATATTGTGTATTCGCCGTATCGTGCAATCACATTGTGTGACCTGTAACAATGTAATGTTTTGCACTTCGTATATGCTTATGTTGTACTGAGAATTTCTATTTGTTTTTTCTAGTTTTACACTTAACCTATTAATAAAAGTTGAAAAGGACCCCCAGCGTCCATGTCAATGCATTGATGGGAAAGAGTTAACCTGTCTGTCAACTCGTTCTTCAGGAGCACAGAGCGAGGGTGCCAGAACAGTAAAACGACTGCTATAAACGGGGTCGAAGCACAGACACTGACTTCCAGCAGAGAACAGTAAAGCCGCATACAGACACAATGTCAGATATAGGATCTGAAGTTTATGTGACACGCTCCCATGTAAGCGCATCTTCACGGAAGTCTGTGAGCAGCGCTGCAATTGCCATCGCCAGGGCGAAGGCGGAAGCCGCCAAAGTGAGAGCTGCTTTCGCAGAACAGGAGTGGAACCTAAAGAAAGAAAAGGCACGTCTGGAAGCCGACCTCGCAAAACTCGCCATAGACACAGAAGCAGCGGCAGCAGAAGCTGAGGTACAGGTTTTAGAAGAAGCAGCACGCTGCGATAGTGAAAGTTTCAGCTTAAGGCTCGGACCTGAACTTAATCATCGTGATATCTCACAACGCACTTCAGACTACGTGCTACAACATGCCACATTAGATGACCATCTACATTCAGCTTCAAGAGAGAGACTGAATCCTGTCATTCAGCCATCACCCTTCATTCATCAATCATCCCACATTAAGCATGAAGGTAATTCTGTCCACCTTCCATCATCAGTGAGACCAGCACCCGAACCTGTAGATCCCTACTACACAGAGAACACTTTCAAGATAGAAGACCCTGACGGTGACTATCGTTACGAAGATGCATTTTACGGCAACAATAGCTCACTGAGACCTCATCACAGCAACAGGCACCCGGACCGCCTTCTCAGAGAACAAGAGCTACCAGCTTTCCTCAAGTTCTTTGCACGTCGTGAGTTACTCACCAAAGGTCTCTTAAAGTTTAACGACCGTCCCGAAAGTTTCAGAGCGTGGAGAGCTTCCTTCAGAAACGCCACCGCTGGCCTAGACATCTCTGCCAGCGAAGAGATCGACCTCTTGGTTAAGTGGCTAGGAAATGAATCGGTAGAACACGCGAAACGCATCAGAGATCTCAGCATCAACAACCCGAGGAAAGGTTTGTGCACGTTATGGGAGAGACTCGATGAGTGCTATGGCTCCTCAGAGATGATAGAAGAATCCCTTTTCAAAAGGTTGGAAGACTTTCCTATAATCTCTAATAAGAACTTTCACATGCTAAGAGAATTGAGCGACCTCTTAGTAGAACTCCAAGTCGCCAAGACTGAAGGAGACCTGCCAGGCCTCGCATTCCTAGACACAGCCAGAGCCATCAAACCCATAGTGAAGAAACTACCTTACAGTTTGCAAGAGAAATGGTTGAACTGGGGTTCAGATTACAAGCAGCGTCACAACGTGGTCTTCCCTCCATTCCACATCTTTGCAGATTTTGTCCGCCAGCAGGCCAAGATCAGGAACGATCCCAGCTTCAATCTTTCTGCCGTAGATCCTGTCAACCCAAGAACAAGTAAACCTGTTCCAGTTCGCAACCCCAGAGACTCACCTGTCACCGTACACAAAACTAATGTGTCTTCTGCAGACTCATCACACAAGACCCACAGCATAGTAGAACCCAAAAGGTCAATAACGATGGACCTGGAAAGGGAGTGCCCTCTACATAAAAGGCCTCACCCACTACAAGAGTGCAGGAGTTTTAGGGGAAAATCCCTTAAAGACCGTAGACTCTTCCTCAAAGAGAATAACATATGCTACAGATGTTGCGCATCTACATCCCATTTAGCTAAAGACTGCAAAGCCGGTATTGTTTGTTCGGAGTGTAACAGCCAAGAGCACAGCACAGCTCTACACCCAAGGCCAGCCCTGCAGACCCCTTCATCCATAGACCGACTTACAGAGCACGGCGGGGAGGAGAAAGACAGTACACCTCCTGAAGTGTCACCCCAGTGCACTCAAGTCTGCGGAGAAGGTCTTATTAACAAATCTTGCTCAAAGATCTGTTTGGTTACAGTTTACCCTATTGGCCACAGAGAAAAGGCGGTTAAGCTCTACGCTATACTCGATGACCAGAGTAATAGATCACTTGCCAGCTCAGCTTTCTTTGACATCTTTAAAATCGAGGGACTCGGCTCGCCCTACTCACTAAAAACATGCACAGGAGTGAGTGAAGAATCTGGGAGGAGAGCGACAGGTTATCACATCGAATCCCTGGATGGGAAGACATCCCTAGCCCTTCCTACACTAATCGAGTGTAATTCTATCCCGAACAATAGAGAAGAAATCCCCACTCCAGAAGCGGCACTACATCACCCTCATTTGAGAAGCATAGCGCATCTTATTCCCGCACTCAATCCCCAAGCCAAGTTAGTCCTTTTGCTAGGGAGAGACATCATCAGAGTCCACAAGGTGAGGAAACAGATAAACGGTCCACATAACTCGCCGTATGCTCAGAAGCTAGACCTGGGATGGGTAGTTATAGGGGACGTTTGCCTCAGAGACGCTCACAAGTCAAACAACGTTCACTCTCTCTACACAAACACGTTGGAGAGTGGCCATCCATCCTTTTTCCTACCCTGCCCCAACAAATTCCTTGTGAAGGAGAAGCACACCAACTCGGCACAATTAAATGGAAGAGAAGACAACTCCACTGAATCGAAAGTTCTAGACTCATCTACAGACTCTCTTCCTGTACAACACAGTCTAGGGTTTAATTGGGACTCAGAGCCTGATGGTTTAACTTTTCAAGTCAACCTGAAAAAAAAAACAAAAAAAAAAACAAACCTTCACATGATGAGGCGTCCTGTCCACAATCAATGATCCTGATGAGCCATCTCTGCTCCCTCCTCCACTTCTCCTCACCCAGAAGTTTAATGTAAGCACGCCGACGTCCGGAGAGTCTACTACTAAAGACTTGTACAAATCCCAGTGGAAAAGACTTCAATTGCTAGCAGACTTGTTTCTGAACTTATTCTATTGCTCTAGTTGAAGTTTATGTGGCATCCCCCGGATACCAGACGGGGAGTGTCGTGCCTTAGAAATACGTGGATTTAGTTTGCTTGAGAAAATATATTGTTTGCTTGTTCAGCAATGATTTATCCCATAGCGCCATCTGTTGACAATGTTCCCACATTACATTATGTTTACTGCATAGTTAATTTTGGTCCCTCCATGCCTATGTAATCCCATGAGGCCGTGCTCCTGGCTCTGCCCCTTCTCCAGCAGCCATTACAGCCTCATACAAGCTGACATCCTGACATGCTGACCCTTCTCTCCCTGGATTTTAGCTTATCTGCATGTTTCCCTCAACATAGCACAGTCGGTGAGTTTAATATGCTGCTGCCCACCTAAATGTACAATGTAGCTACTGTTGTTTATCATCTTATCGTTCTTCTGCCATTGTACATATTGTGTATTCGCCGTATCGTGCAATCACATTGTGTGACCTGTAACAATGTAATGTTTTGCACTTCGTATATGCTTATGTTGTACTGAGAATTTCTATTTGTTTTTTCTAGTTTTACACTTAACCTATTAATAAAAGTTGAAAAGGACCCCCAGCGTCCATGTCAATGCATTGATGGGAAAGAGTTAACCTGTCTGTCAACTCGTTCTTCAGGAGCACAGAGCGAGGGTGCCAGAACAGATACATCACAAAAGCTTAATGCATTATTATGACAGCCAGATGAGACTCTCATAGAGATGTATTCATTTGTGACCTCTGACGCGCTCCATTAAAAAATCCCCAGAGACAGATCGCAATGGTGAAGCCACTGGAATTAGAATATCAGATAGGGGTAAGGGAACTTAGATTTAAGTCAGAGTTGCACCTACAGTTGAAACCAGAAGTTTACATATACTATGTAAAAAGACACATGCATGTTTTTCTCACTATCTAGCATTAAATCAGAATAAACCTTTCCCGTTTTAGGTCAATTAGGATTACCATAATTATTAATATTTACCAAATGCCAGAATAATAAGAGAGAGAGAATGGTTTTATACCTTTCTTCAAAGTCAAAAGTTTACATATATTTCTATAGCATTTGTACCATTACTCTTTAAACTGTATGACTTGGGTCAAGCATTTTGGATATCCTTTCCCAAGCTTCTCACAATAGTTGGTATGAATTTGGGCACATTCCTCGTGACAGAACTTGTGTAACTGAGCTATGTTTGTAGGTCACCTTGCTCACACCTGCCTATTCAGCTTTGCCCATACATTTTCAACAGTTTTAGGTCAATCAAGATTACCATAATTATTTATACTTACCAAATGCCAGAATAATGAGAGAGAATGTTTTAAGGCATTTTTACTACTTTCTGCAAAGTCAAAGGTTTACATACACTAAAATTACCATGCCTTTATACAATTTAGGACAGCCCATATAATGATGTCATGTGTTTGGAAGCTTCTGACAGGTTTACTTGAAACAATTAAGTTAATTAGAGAAGCACCTGTGGATGTATTTTAATGCACACCTGAAACACACTGCTTCTTTGTGTAGCATCATGGGAAAGTCTAAAGAATTCAGCAAAGATATGAGGAAGAGAATTGTGGAATTGCACAACTCTAGTTAATCCTTGGGTCCAATTTCCAGATACATGAAGGTGCCTTGTTTATCTGTACAAACAATTATATGCAAGTACAAACAAGATGGGAATATCCAGCCACCATACTGCTCAGGAAGGAGACAGGTTGTGTGAACATGCTTCGGTCAAACATGTGCATATCAAGCCAAGAACAAAAGCAAAAGACCTTGTGAAGATGATGCTGGTAAAATTGTGCCATTATCCACAGTAAAACAAGTATTGTATCAACATAGGCTGAAAAGCCACTCTGCCAGGAAGACGCCATTACTCCAAAAGAAACAAAAAAGACATGTAATTTTTTTCAAATTCATACAGAAACAAAGATCTAAATAGTTGGAGACATGTCCTGTGGTGTGACAAAACTAAAATTGAACTGTTTAGCCCATAATGACCATCGTTCATTTGGAGGAAAAAGAGAGAAGCTTGGAAGGTTAAGAACATCAACACAACTGTAAAACACAGGGGTGGCAACATCATGTTGTGGGGTTGTTTTACTGCAAGAGGGACGAGTGCGCGTCACAAAATAGATGGCATCATGAGGATAGAAGATTATGTGACAATACTGAAGTATCATATAAATATCATCTTCCAAATGGACATTAACCTGAAGTATACTGCTAAACTGGTTACAAAGTTATTTAAAAATAAAAAAGTCAATCTTTTGGAGTGGCCATCACAAAGCCTTGATCTCAATACTTTTGAAAATTTATGGGCAAAGTTAAAAAGGAAGATGTGAGCAAGATGACCTACAAACAATGCTGAGTTACACCAGTTCTGTCTGGAAAAATGGGCCCATATTCCTACCAACTATTGTGAGAAGCTTGCGGAAGGATATCCAAAACGTTTGACCCAAGTCAAAAAGTTTAAGGCTATGTGCACACTGGCCGGGTTTAGTGGCGGCGGCGGCTGGGCGGGACCCGACAAGAAGCTCCGGAGCCGTCCAGCGGCTTCCTGTCGGGTCCGTGCTGCGGGAGACGGGCGGGTGTGCGGCGGGTGCACAGCGGGAAGCAGCACATGATTCTGCTTGCAGCCGCTGCAGAACCGGCCGGATTATAGAACATGCTCATTCTTTGCTAACCCGCTGGGAATCCAGCGGGTTAGCAACGGATGAGCATGTGGAAACCGCCGGTGTGTGCACACCGGGTGTCGGTTTCCATAGGTTTATATGTTAACCCAAAAGCCGCTTTTGGATTAACATAAATTTGCATAAACCTCATGGAAACCGACCGGCGGTTTCCGCGGCTAAACCTGCACTAACCCGGCCAGTGTGCACATAGCCTAAAAGGCAATGAGAAATGTATGTAAACTTTTGACTTACCAGAAAGCAATAAAAATGCCTTAACCTTTCTCTCTCTCTTTTTATTCTGGCATTTGGCAAATATTATTAATTACCGTATATACTCGCGTATAAGCCGAGTTTTTCAGCCCAAAAATTGGGCTGAAAAGTACCCCCCTCGGCTTATACGCGAGTCAGTGCTGTATACCGATGTATACATCGGTACATACCGATGTATACATCGGTATACAGCAGCCCCCGCATCCCAGTAATGCAGGGCCCCCCCAGGGTCTCTCCGGTCACCTGTAAAGCAAGCTATACTTATCAGTGTCCCGCTCGCACCCGCCGCTGCCGACATCCACGATCCTCCATCTTCATGCGACTCCTCTTCCTGTTTCTGTGCGCGTCGCCGGCAATGACGTCATTCCCGGCGACGCGCACAGGAAACAGGAAGAGGAGTCGCATGAAGATGGAGGATCGCGGATGTCGGCAGCGGCGGGTGCGAGCGGGACACTGATAAGTATAGCTTGCTTTACAGGTGACGGAGAGACGCTGGGGGGGGCCTGCATTACTGGGGCTGCCTGTATACTACCGCTGGGGCTGCTATATACCTCTGGGGCACTGTATACTACCACTGGGGCTGCTATATACCTCTGGGGCCCTGTATACTACCACTGGGGCTGCTATATACCTCTGGGGCACTGTATACTACCACTGGGCTGCTATATACTCGGGGCCCTGTATACTACACTGGGGTGCTATATACCTCTGGGGCACTGTATACTACCACTGGGGCTGCTATATACCTCTGGGGCCTGTATACTACCACTGGGGCTGCTATATACCTCTGGGGCACTGTATACTACCACTGGGGCTGCTATATACCTCTGGGGCCTGTATACTACCACTGGGGCTGCTATATACCTCTGGGGCCTGTATACTACCACTGGGCTGCTATATACCTCTGGGCCTGTATACTACCACTGGTGCTATATACCTCTGGGGCCCTGTATACTACCGCTGGGGCTGCTATATACCTCTGGGGCCCTGTATACTACCACTGGGGCTGCTATATACCTCTGGGGCCCTGTATACTACCACTGGGGCTGCTATATACCTCTGGGGCCCTGTATACTACCGCTGGGGCTGCTATATACCTCTGGGGCCCTGTATACTACCACTGGGGCTGCTATATACCTCTGGGGCCCTGTATACTACCACTGGGGCTGCTATATACCTCTGGGGCCCTGTATACTACCGCTGTGGCTGCTATATACCTCTGGGGCCCTGTATACTACCACTGGGGCTGCTATATACCTCTGGGGCCCTGTATACTACCACTGGGGCTGTATATACTACCACTGGGGCTGTATATACTACTGGGGCTGCGTGTATACTACCACTGGGGCTGCTGTATCTACCTCTGGGACTGGTGTATACCACACTGCTGGGGGCTGTATACTTGTGCTAGGGTCCACCCTCGGCTTATACACGAGTCAATAGATTTTCCCAGGTTTTGGGGGCAAAAGTAGGGGGGTCGGCTTATACACGGGTCGGCTTATACACGAGTATTAAGGTATGTTAATCCTAATTGACCTAAAAGTGTAAAAATGTATACTGATGTTATGTCAGATAGCCTAGGGTCCCACATAAGCTCTGGATCCGTTATTTGCATCAGTTTTTCAACTTTAGAATTCTGAGTCCAAAAACTGATGCTGTTAACAGATCCTGGACT
Source organism: Allobates femoralis (assembly GCA_033576535.1). Taxonomy (NCBI): domain Eukaryota; kingdom Metazoa; phylum Chordata; class Amphibia; order Anura; family Aromobatidae; genus Allobates; species Allobates femoralis. The sequence goes on from JARQOC010000003.1 coordinate 489,210,537, forward strand.
CAAGTGTGATTGCTCTGCTATGCGTTTTTTAACAGGACCCAACAAATGCTGCAAGCAGCGTTTTTTGGGTGCAGTATAAAAACAAATCCGTTTTTTTAACATGGGGCCCTATGGGAAACGGATCCATTAACAAATGGCACATATAGGCACCATCCATTAACGGATCCGTTTTTGCTAGCACTTTTTGGCAAAAAATTGCAAAGTCCAAAAAATGCATAGCTGCACAGGAGGCTCAAAAATCAGCCTTAAAATAATGGATCTGTTATTGAAACCAGTAGAAAAAACATATTGGCATGTGTAACCCTAGCCTAACTTCTGGTTTCTATTGTAAATTATGTGACTCTTGGTGTTTTCACACCAGCTTCTCCCAGATCCCAAAAAATTGGGCAGAGCTAGGTCAGTTCAAAAACGGGACTCCACAGCTCATCATAAATTGGACAGGTTACAGCATCTCAACATAGCTCTGCCTATCTTGTTAGAGCTGGGAGAAACAAATGAGAAAATGCCAAAAGTCGCAAAATTTAGGTGTACCTGACTGGAGTCAGATTTGTGGTGGCCCCTTGTCAGATGCAAGATTTGTAAGGAGGCATGCACCTCTCTTTATGAATCAGCAGCATCTGACTCCAGCCCACCCTCTCATCAAAACTTTGGCCACAAAGTGTTTATAAACTACAAAAACAAATCAACAAAGTTGTAGAAAACATCAAATTACAGAGCCGAGTCACAGAGTGCTGAAGTGCTTGTTGGATAAAATTCACCAATGTTGACTTGATGGGAAATTCAAACTCGACGAATTTTTGACAGCCTGCGAATTTCAATTCCCCGACAAATGCTGCCTGCGGTCCTTCAGGACCATGAACAACATCACAAACACACACACCACACACGCACTCACACCTCACACTCGCAGCACATTCACATCAGTACATGCAGGCACACTCACCACACGCACCACACACACACAAACACGCATTACACTAGCATCACTGTCATGCATCAAACACGCTCCGTGTTTGATGCACAACAGTGTGCCTCCAGCCTAAATAATGTTTCCACTTCTCTTCTAGATTTGTCAGGGACTTAAATATTTAGTAATATAAATATGCAAACGCAAAGAACATCTGAAAGAGTTGAAATGCACTACTTTTACATTTCTATTTTTCGATTACTATACATAGAAAACATAAGTTTTGTAAAAGGGAAGCAAATTAAGGGAATGGCAAAATAAAAAACTGGTTGTTTAATCAATTGATGAAGCAAATAACAGAGCAGCAATTTTCACTAATTATTTTTTATTATGCGTAGCCACCTGGGTACCTGAAAGCAGCCATCAATTGGCAGGGAGCCTACCATAGGTAAATAACATCTGCCATCATTCTGCAAAAAAAAAAAAATTGCCACTAGCAGTTGTGGCACTATTTAAAGGGAACCTGACCTCGAAAAATGTGCCCCCAGCCTCTATATACCTGTCCCTGCACCATGCTAATACATTTCTAGTTTGTGTTTTTAAATCGATATAGTAAAATTTAGAAAAGTTGTTTTTATACCTTATGATGTGCGGCTTCACATTATTTGAGAAGCCGCAAAAGGCGTTTTTTTCTTGTCCTCCCCACCGCCTGCTTGTTATTTATTCATGCCCCTATGGGCATGCCTACAGAGTAGGGAGACTGTGCGTGTCATGTAAGGGGTGGTAAATCCGCTATGATGCAAATCGAGTCATATCCGGCTTTACGACGTCTGTACACCCATTAGGTGTACAGTGAACACACCTCGCACATGCTCACTGGGCATCGCGAGGTCGGCAGTACACCCCAATGGGTGTACTGACGTGGTAAAGCCGGATATGACGCGATTTGCGTCATAGTGGCTTTACCGCCCCTTACATGACCCGCACAGTCTCCCTGCTTTGTAGCACGCCCATAGGGGCGTGAATAAATAACAAGAAAGGACAAGAAAGGAACACCTTTTGCGGCTTCTCAAATATTGAGAAGCCGCACATCATAAGGTATAAAAACAACTTTTCTAAACTTTACTATATTGATTTAAAAACACAAAGGGATGTTAGAAATTAGCATGGTGCAGGGACAGGTATATAGAGGCTGCGGGCACATTTTTAGAGCTCAGGTTTCCTTCAATGGTTATTGTGGTTTGCTGTTGTCTAATATACAGAACTCTCATACACCTGCCCTATTAAAATACCACTCCAGCAATTTTTATTTTTGTTATTGCACCAATGGAGTGGTTATTTAAATATAAGTCCCTTGTCTTATAGTCACCTTCTTGGGTTTTCTCCTTCTATTGTCGCTGCTCTGATGAGTTGTGGCCTCCAGTGTTTCATGGAGCACGCCGAAGGTATATAACAGGGGGCAGGGTACTTACATTTAAATCGTCACTCCAGCACTGAATAAAAAAACCTGCTACAGTGGCTCGTTAATATATATAGACTTTAAACAAGATTCCCACATTCAGAGCAGCTCCGAGTATTGCAGATGGTCCTTGTATTGCATTGACCAGCTATCCTATTTCAGGGACTAGCCAATAAAGCCACTCATTCATTGAGTAAAATTAGCATCTAATGAGATAAATCTTGACATCCTTAGTCTTCCTGATATAATGCACTAGACAGATCATAGAAATTCAGATTTTGCTCTGCAGCGTGGTGCAGATTTGGAGATCTGATGCACTTCATTTGAATATCTTCAAATGAGAGTTACGATTATATTTTTACTTAGGGTCAGGAATCTCTAGATCATTAATGATTAATTTGATTGGCTGGACATACCATTTATGCAAGCTGTACAGCTTCACAGGACATATCAAGACTGACTTCTCCTTTCAAAGGGACAAGCAGCTTCTCTCACAGACATAAATCAAGTGTATTATGAACTGCTGGACCCCAGAGAACCTATATATAACCATATACACAGTTCTTACATATGGACCCTATTTTGTCTATGTCTGCCCTAGGCCTGTCTTATTAGTATACAAGGGCAGACACTCCACAGTCATGCTCCTGGTTAGGATGTCTGCTAATATAGATTTTTATCGTATGCTTATTTTCTATCACTGTATTTGTAAACTAGCTAGTTTAATTAAGGTTTTCAGTGTTTATGATCACAGAAGAAATGGTCCACTGAGAAAAGTGTTCTTACTTTATCACATCAGTTCTAAATATAGCAAGTTGTGTTGGAAACTTTTTGGGAACACTGAAATCTCATGAGTAAAATACTTTAGGCTGGAATCACACATACAGTTTTATGGAAGTTTTCATGTTTCATGGTAGTATTTCAAGACAGTAAGTCAACAGTTGTTATAAAAGAATATTTACCGTATATACTCGCGTATAAGCCGAGTTTTTCAGCCCAAAAATTCGGCTGAAAAGTACCCCCCTCGGCTTATACACGAGTCATACGCCCCAGTGGTACACAGGCGCCCCCCACATGAGTATACAGGCCACCCCCATCAGTATCCAGGGCCCCCCCTTGCTCCGGAAACCTGTAAAGTAAAATCATTATACTTATCACTGTCCTGTCGCCGCCGTCCCCGCTGCTGCCTTCGCGCTCACCCGGCTTCATCCGTCTTCTTCCGGCTTCCTCCTCTGGCGCACAGACAATGACGTCATTGCCTGCGCCGACCAGAGGAAGCCGGAAGAAGACGGATGAAGCTGGGTGAGCGCGATGGCAGCAGCGGGGACGGCGGCGACAGGACATTGATAAGTATAATGATTTTACTTTACAGGTTTCCGGAGCAAGGGGGGGGGCCTGGATACTGATGGGGGGGGGCCTGTATACCTATGGGGCTGCTGTATACTACCACTGGGGCTGCTGTATACTACCACTGGGGCTGCTGTATACTACCACTGGGGCTGCTGTATATACCTCTGGGGCTGCTGTATACTACTACTGGGGCTGCTGTATACTACCACTGGGGCTGCTGTATACTACCACTGGGGCTGCTGTATATACCTCTGGGGCTGCTGTATACTACCACTGGGGCTGCTGTATACTACCACTGGGGCTGCTGTATACTACCACTGGGGCTGCTGTATATACCTCTGGGGCTGCTGGGGCTGCTGTATACTACCACTGGGGCTGCTGTATACTACCACTGGGGCTGCTGTATACTACCACTGGGGCTGCTGTATATACCTGTATACTACCACTGGGGCTGCTGTATATACCTCTGGGGCTGCTGGGGCTGCTGTATACTACCACTGGGGCTGCTGTATACTACCACTGGGGCTGCTGTATATACCTCTGGGGCTGCTGGGGCTGCTGTATACTACCACTGGGGCTGCTGTATACTACCACTGGGGCTGCTGTATACTACCACTGGGGCTGCTGTATATACCTGTATACTACCACTGGGGCTGCTGTATATACCTCTGGGGCTGCTCGGGCTGCTGTATACTACCACTGGGGCTGCTGTATACCACCACTGGGGCTGCTGCTGTATATACCACTGGGGAGGCTGCTGTAACACTGCTGGGGCCTGTATATACCAATGGGGAGGCTGATGTATACCACACTGCTGGGGGCTGTATACCTGTGCTGGGGTCCACCCTCGGCTTATACACGAGTCAATAGGTTTTCCCAGATTTTGGGGGCAAAAGTAGGGGGGTCGGCTTATACACGGGTCGGCTTATACACAAGTATATACGGTAGTTTTTTTCCCATAGAGTTACTTCTGTTTGGATCTACTCATCGTTTTATCTCATAAAATTGTATAAAAAAGTTTTCACAAGAAAGCATGTGCAATACTAATCGCAGGGCTTCTTGACATCTAATTTTTTTGCAAAATATAAAGGGAGGGGACAAGAGGCGCAATAGTGCCCTATCACTAGTGACACTAGTGTGTAAATGGTGGTGCTGTGTGGCCGCTCACCTGGTCCAGTTGTGGTCCCCACAACTGGCTTAATCGCGTTTTAGGAATCAATGTTCCAAGCTGCTGCAGGACCTCCACCTACCACTGGATCGTGGTATGTTCCAAGAAGGGATGATGGGAGTGATGGTGTGTCACGGTCCGCGCTGCTTCTGGATTCAATAAAACTCACCAAAGAGCCCAGCAATCTTTCATCCTCTTTATTCCTTATTCCTACGCGTTTCAGCGCCACACCCGGCGCCTTCCTCAGGGACATTCATGTCCCTGAGGAAGGCGCCGGGTGTGGCGCTGAAACGCGTAGGAATAAGGAATAAAGAGGATGAAAGATTGCTGGGCTCTTTGGTGAGTTTTATTGAATCCAGAAGCAGCGCGGACCGTGACACACCATCACTCCCATCATCTAATTTTTTTGGCATTTGAAATATATTTTACATGCAACAAGTGTTTTTAGTACCATTATTTTGTAAACGCGTTTTCCCTGTCAATCTTAGGTTACAATGGCATGCATAAGTTTGCTCACCCCTTGTCAAAATTACTCTTATTGTGAACAGTTAAGCAAGTTGAATATAAAATTATCTCTGAAAGGCATAATGTTAAAGATGACACATTTTCTTTGTATTTTAGGAAAAAATGTATATTTTTTCATCTTTTACATTTTAAAAATTACAAAAAAAATGGGCCTATGCAAAGGTTTGGGCACCCTGCATTATTAGTACCTAGTAACACCATCTTTGGCAAGTATAACAGCTTGTAAACACTTTCTGTAGCTAGTCATGAGTCTTTCAATTCTTGTTTGAAGGATTTTCATCCATTCTTTCTTTGAAAAGTCTTCCAGTTCTGTGATATTCCTGGGTCAGCTTGCATGCACTGTTCTTTTGAGGTCTAGCTGTAGATTTAAAATGATGTACAGATCAGGGGACTGTGAGAACCATTTTAAAACCTTCAGCTTGCACCTTTTGATGTAATCTTTTGTAGATTTTGACATATGTTTAAGATCATTATCCATTTGTAGAAGTCATCCTCTTTTCAACTTCAACATTTTTTCTGATGATGTTACGTATGCATCAACAACTTGTTGAAATTTCATTGAATCCATTCTTCCACCTACTCATGAAATGTTCCTTATGCCATTGGCTGCAACTCAACCTCAAAGCATGATTGATCCACCCCCATGCTTAATGGTTGGTAAGATGTTCTTTTCCTGAAATTCCGTGCCCTTTTTTCTCCACATATACATTCGATCATTGTGGCCAAAGAGTTCTATTTTAATCTCATCGATCCACAGGACTTGTTTCCAAAATGCATCTGGTTTTGTTTAAATGTTCTTTTGCATCCTTCTGATGCTGAATTTTATGGTGAGGACACATGAGAGGTTTTCTTCTGATGACTCTTTCTTGAAGGCCATATTTGAGCAGGAGAGCAATGTTGAACAACTCTTGAGTCTACTAACTCTTCCTGAAGGTCTTGTGTAGTCAATCGGGTGTTCTGATTTGCAACAATCCTATGAGCAGCTCTCACAGAAATTTTGCTTGGTTTTCCAGACCTTATCTTAACCTCCACTGTTCCTGTTAACTGCCATTTCTTAATTACATTCCGAAATGAGGAAAGTGCGACTTGAAAGGCTATGCTATCTTCCTATAGCCTTCCCATGACTGTTGGGCCTCTACCATTCTCATTTTCAGAGTGCTAGCAGCTGCTTACAAAATCCATAACTGCTGTTTTTTTGGTACAAGGTCACAGGAGGTGGGATTTTTATAAAGCTGTGAAATTTATTACACCTGGCCTCAAACGATAATGGTGAAAAAGCCATAACTCTAGCAGGATAATTAATGACTGAAACCTAGGTCAGTTATCTAAGCAGACAAATTTGCAAGGGTACCCAAACCTTTGCCTCAGCCCACTTATTTTTTTGTAATCTTTAAAATATAACAGATGAAAATAATTTTTTTGCCTAAAATAAAAAGGAATTGTGTCATCCTCAATTTTATGACCTTAAGGATCATGTTGCAGAAATGTGTTTTTAGCACCATTTCAACTCACATAGATTTTTTGTGCAGTTTTTCCCATGTTATTTTAAACTACAACTTCTCCTATCCTACAAAAAATATAGCCATCATATGGCAGAAAAGTAAAAGTTTTCGCTCTTCAAAAAATTAAAATAAAAAATGAAAGAGGATAAATACGCAAATTGCTTAGGAAAGAAAGGGTTGAATTACACACAAGCAGTGACACTGAAAATGTTACAGATCTCAGATGAAAATGATAGTGTTGTGGCCAAAAGTATTGACACCCCTGCAATTCTGTCAGATAACACTCAGTTTCTTCCTGAAAATGATTGCAGTCACAAATTCTTTGGTGTTATTATCTTCATTTAATTTGTCTTAAATGAAAAAACACAAAAGATAGTGAAGCAAAACATTGATCATTTCACACAAAACTCCAAAATGGGCCAGACAAAAGTATTGGCACCCTCAGCCTAATACTTGGTTGCACAGCCTTTAGCCAAAATAGCTGCGATCAACCGCTTCCAGTAACCATCAATGAGTTTCTTACAATGCTCTGCTGGAATTTTAGACCATTCTTCTTTGGCAAACTGCTCCAGGTCCCTGATATTTGAAGGGTGCCTTCTCCAAACTGCCATTTTTAGATCTCTCCACAGGTGTTCTATGGGATTCAGGTCTGGACTCATTGCTGGCCACCTTAGAAGTCTCCAGTGCTTTCTCTCAAACCATTTTCTAGTGCTTTTTGAAGTGTGTTTTGGGTCATTGTCCTGCTGGAAGACCCATGACCTCTGAGGGAGACCCAGCTTTCTCACACTGGGGTCTACATTATGCTGCAAAATTTGTTGGTAGTCTTCAGACTTCATAATGCCACACGGTCAAGCAGTCCAGTGCCAGAGGCAGCAAAGCAACCCCAAAACATCAGGGAACCTCCGCCATGTTTGACTGTAGGGACCGTGTTCTTTTCTTTGAATGCCTCTTTTTTTCTCCTATAAACTCTATGTTGATGCCTTTGCCCAAAAAGCTCTACTTTTGTCTCATCTGACCAGAGAACATTCTTCCAAAACATTGTAGGCTTTCTCAAATAAGTTTTGGCAAACTCCAGCCTGGCTTTTTTATGTCTCGGGGTAAAAAGTGGGGTCTTCCTGGGTATCCTACCATACAGTCCCTTTTCATTCAGACGCCAAAGGATAGTACGGGTTGACACTGTTGTACCCTCGGACTGCAGGGCAGCTTGAACTTGTTTGGATGTTAGTCGAGGTTCTTTATCCACCATCCGCACAATCTTGCTCTGAAATCTCTCGTCAATTTTTCTTTTCCGTTCACATCTAGGGAGGTTAGCCACAGTGCCATGGGCTTTAAACTTCTTGATGACACTGCGCACAGTAGACACAGGAACATTCAGGTCTTTGGCGATGGACTTGTAGCCTTGAGATTGCTCATGCTTCCTCACAATTTGGTTTCTCAAGTCCTCAGACAGTTCTTTGGTCTTCTTTCTTTTCTCCATGCTCAATGTGGTACACACAAGGACACAGGACAGAGGTTGAGTCAACTTTAATCCATGTCAACTGGCTGCAAGTGTGATTTAGTTATTGCCAACATCTGTTAGGTGTCACAGGTAAATTACAGGTGCTGTTAATTACACAAATTAGAGAAGCATCACATAATTTTTCCAACAGTGTCAATACTTTTGTCCACCCCCTTTTTTATGTTTGGTGTGGAGTTATATCCAATTTGGCTTTAGGACAATACTTTTTGTGTTTTTTTCATTGAAGACAAATTAAATGAAGATAATAATACCAAAGAATTTGTGATTGCAATCATTTTCAGGAAGAAACTGAGTATTATCTGACAGAATTGCAGGGGTGTTAATACTTTTGGCCACAACTGTAGTCCTAATGTAACTTCTGAACTAATCTCCTGATATCATCCAACTCGTAATCTGCGATCCTCCCAAGACCTCCTTCTTTCCTCCACACTTGTACGTTCCTCATTTAACCGCCTGCAAGACTTCACCTGAGCATCTCCCATTCTCTGGAATTCTGCATCCCAAAACATCTGACTGTCCCCCACACTTGGAACCTTCAAATGGAACCTGAAAACCTATCTTTTTAGAACAGCCTTCAGCCTGCAATGACCACAGTTCCAACTCACCACCTCTGGACCAGGAGCTCCACCACCACTGGACCTGGCGCTGCACCACCATCGGACCCGGCGCTCCATCACCATCAGACCCGGCGCTCCACCACCACCAGAACAGACCCAACCTACTGTCTCTCTCCCCACTGCCCTGTAGAATGTAAGCCCACAAGGCCAGGGTCCTCTCTCCCTTCTGTATCGGTCTGTCACTGTTAGTTTGTTCATTGTATTTTTAACTTATTTATATGTAACCCTTTCTCATGTACAGAACCATGGAATCAATGGTGCTCTATAAATAAATAATAATATTAATAATAACTTGAGCAAAGAAAATTTGCAAGCGAATTTGTGATTTTTACAAAATAGCATTTTTTTTGTTTGGCAGAGTGCATAAGGCTAGGTTATAGATGTAAAAGTAGTGAACAACTCCATTAAATAAATTACACCACAATTCTGCTTTGTTTGGACGGGCCATAACTACACCTGCCAGTCTAATTCATGAAAAGTTACACATAACTTATTGCACAGATGGACTCTTACAGAAGTACTGTTCTGCCGAAGGCAGATTTGTAAGGTGCGCCTAATTAATTAAGTGGCATGCGCTTCTGCATGATTGAGGTGACTGTTATTCCAGTGGACCCATTTATTGAAATTGGTAAGAACACAACCAGTCTTAATGAACCACGGTCAGTGGGGGTCTGGGGGTAAGAACCCCAGGCGTGGGTGGGTGCAGGGTGAGCCAAACCCCCATTGCATAAGCCCATTCTAAGCCTGTTAGGCAAGGGGCGGCTTGGCCCCCCTGCATTTTCCACCTGGGCGTCTTACCCCCAGACCCCTGCTTGTAATGTAATCAACTCTATGTCCATGTGGATTATAGAAGTAATGCTTATTTCCTTACTTAACCGAGGACACACCCACCACATTGGGGGGTCTGCTCAGTCACACCCCTTGTGTTCCTCCTTCTCCGTCCACTCTGCCCAACCAATGATACCCCCACTCTAGGCTCTGCCCCCAATCACAGTTATTCAATTCTGTCCATTGTTCTGCAAGAATGCCCAATATTGAATTGGTTCTTAACTGTATATGCAGGAATACAACTCTCAAATGATCAAGGAAGTCATGGAGTCCTCGGCCAGCAGGAGTTGGGTCACACCCCTGACAAAGCAAGAAGCACTGGTCACCTGACACTAGGCCCGTTCATAACATGGAAGCGTCCATTGGGAGTACAGGACCCAGAATTATCTTCAGCCAGCAGACGCTGGGTCATGCCCCATCCTCTGCATCACCCGCTGTCTGCAGCCTGCAGACACTGGGACAGGGACATCCTCCAGTGTCAACTGCTTAATTCGGCCAACCAGGTGCTCACTGTCCCAACACAGTATAGCCGTGCCCTCCGGAGGACACCTGCAGGATGGAAGTCATGGACCAGCTTGTGATGTTCTCACATTTAGCTCTCCTCCATGCAGTGGGGCTCTGCTAGAGCTGCATCTGAAGACCTGGGATCTTTGGCTAATGGGACCACAGCACCCAGGCAGCCAGGTGAGAACCTGCACAATTTTCATTTTACCCTTTTTACCTCCCTTTGTTAGTAGTGGTTTTGGGGATAATGTTGTAAGGAGAGGGAGGTCCAGGGGTGCGGTTAAGTTTGTGCCAGGGCTGTTAAGTCGGTAACCCAAACCTCAGACTCTGGTGCCACAATTTCCCTGAATCTGACTCCATGATTCCAACTCCTTCATACATGACTCATGTTTAAGTGATATATTTCATGTAGTACAATGTGAACATCAGGCTTTAATCATTATTATGATAATATAATCCAGATATTTAGATAGAACATAACTAATAATAATAACATATGGCATATGTTGCAGTAAACTATTGTACCCAATTCATTATACATTTTAGGAGTCAGAGTCCGTCCCTTTTAGACCCACTACAACTCCGACTTTATCAAAATGGGCAGCAACTCTCACTCCACAGCCCTGGTTAGTGAAAGGGCTTTGTCCAATAGCCTCTTTATTGGGGATAATGTAGGAATTGTCCCACACAAATCTTGCAGACTTTCAAGAACAATCCTTATTATAGTAAGGGCAGGAGATGCCGACAGCTTCACCACTATGTAGCGGTGCAATCCTAAAGGAATACAGCACATGGAAGGAAAGAATGCACTTTCCACAGGTGGACTTGAAATCTTTATTTCCCACAAGGCAAAAGTGACATGCGGGCAGGCTCCGGGCGAATCGGAGGATGCAGGCTCGTACGACAACGTACATTTCTCTCACTTGAGCTTCTTTCGGGTCCACAACTTGGTTGCTGTGAGTGCATTATTTCCCTTTTTATTGGGGTCACTATGTGTGCAGGGTGGAGTATCTACATCTGTGGCATGGACAGGTAACTTACATACGGGTATGGAAGGTTTAGATAGTTTGATTGGGCAGTCAAGAGATGCAGAGCCGCCAGTAGCAAGGACAGAGTTTTTAGCTTAGGGTTATGCTGAAGTCGGTTCAACCCATCTGTTACTGGTTACTAGTTAGGTTGATCATGAGAGTGTGGAGACGGTATGATTGGATGATGTGGTAAAAGGGGAAGTTTATGTATATTTTGAGGGGCCGTTGGGAGCTCATTTAAAGCATGAGTTTAGAGAGAGGACCTGGAAGAATGAATATGCTGACATATTCTCCCATTTGCCGCTTGAGTGTTTTAACCTACACTGGTATAAAAAAGATGAGAGCATAAAAGAGGATGAAGAAAAGAGGAGATACTGCCTGATTCCCTTGACTTCCTCAAATTCGTTGCAGGCATTTGCTATTCTGGCTAGTGTCATAGGTGAAAAGGTGCCGGAACATTGCTCTGCCCTTTTTTGCTATATGGACGTAATCAGTGAAGCTTACAAGGTTTATGGGGGTCAGGGATGTAGAGGCAATACGAACAGTTTCATCAGTGGAAGGCAGTGCGGCCCAACATTCGTTGGGACCATAAAGATATAACTTTGTAGATGAAGGTTTCTACCTCTAATAGGGTAGGGCAGGGGGTCTGTCTTTTCCAGAGAGCGTTGGAGGTACTGGCCAATCAGTCCATTCCCTGGCAATAGAAAAAAACTGTGCTCTATATTTAATGAAGGAGCGTGCAGGTTTGGAACCAAGTGAAAATGTAAGAGATCCACTTACGGTGGGGGTCACAGTGCATCCAGATGCTTCCGTCGAGGGAAGCAAAAAGGGGGTGATATTGTGTATACTGGGGACGTGGACATGCTGAGTGGAGATGACACTCTTAAGTTGTCCATTGCAAGAATGCTATTTGTCGCCAGGAAGTTAATTATGTATCATTGGATATCTGATAGGATTCCTTCGCGAAAAGAATTTATCTGTAGACTAAATTCCAATATTCTTATGCAGAAACATATATATTTAAAAAGGGGACGATCTGGGTACTTTGAAAAACTATGGGGTAGATGGTTGGATTTTCCCTGGTAGGGCCTCATTTGAGTTACTTAGAGATCGAATTAGGTTGACATAGAATGATTTTGTGATAATTCTAACGGTAGCAATGTTATTTTGAACATTACCGGTATATACCTTGTCATTGTAATATCTGTAGCCTACGCTCTCTATTGATATGGGAAGATTATTTAAGAGCACTTGTAGTTGGAGTTTATGAGGGTGGGGGGGAGGGGGCTGGGACTGATAGAAGTGAAACAGAGGGTAATGATAATACTATCCTGTAATTTTTATTTTTGTATCAGTACAATGTTTTGATATGGATGTCAAAGTGTTGGAAAGTTTAAAAAAAAACTATATGATTTAAAAAAAAGGGGGGTGATATAGCTGAGAAAAGGTTTGACCTCGGTATGACAGGAAGAGATGCAGCACTTTCTACATAGATACCTGGATAGAACTAGTCTGATTTTGTTAAATGATAGATTTAGGTTTGGTTTAAGATCCCATTTGATGGGGATTAGATTAGTGTTTCCCCCAAGAATTTGAAATCGGCTTTGCAATTCCTGAAAGTGGTGTTGGATAAGTTACAAAAAGCAGTCCCTTTGGGGTGGATAGATGATCCGTTTGCAGTGGTTCCTACAAAAAAACTGAGAGTATCACCGTTGGAGTAGTTCCAGAAAAAGAGACGAACAACTTCCATGTGAATCACCATCTGTCTTTTCCAAAGGGGAGGTCGGTGAATGACGGCATCAACCCAGATATTTGTTCAATGGCGTATACATCCTTTGATACAGCTATTGATTGGGTACAGTCATGTGGAAAAGGTGCGTTGTTGTCAAACACTGACATTGAGGCAGCACCTGTGAACTCAGAATGTCTACATTTATTAGGCTGTTTTTGGCAAGTGGTTTTATTTTATTGACCTTTGTCTCCCTTTGGGGAGTTCTCTGTTGTGTGCCTACTTTGAAGCCTTCAGCATATTTTTGGAGTGGGTGGTGAAGGACGTGTCAGGTGTAAAGTCTTTTATTCATTACCTAAATGATTTGTGTATAGGCCCACTGGACTCTTCTCTATGTTCCCTGGTGTTACATACTATCAAGGCAGTAGCTAGGAAAGTTGGCATCCCCCTAGCAGCTGAAAAAACAGAGGGCACAGTTTCTGTTTTGAGTTTCTTAGGTATTGTGATTGACACAGACGCCATGGAATGCAGATTGCCAAAGGAAAGGTTTGTCGATTTGTTGGCCCAAGTTAGAAGGGCTAGAGAGTAGTGTAAGCTGACATTAAGAGAACTTCAATAACTACTGGGAAAATGGAATTTCATTATGCCCATGGGCAGGATTTTTTGCCGAAGGTGATCACTGGCAACGGCTGGAGTTAAAGCACTACATCACTTTATTAGGTTAAGGAAGGAACTGAGAGATGACTTGCAGGTATGGGTGGAAGTTTTGACAACATACAATGGGAGATTGTTACGGATCAATTTGGTGACTACAACAAGACAGCTGAGCTTATTTGTAAGCTCAGAGAAGAAAGTTGTTTTCGGTATTTATTACCAAGGTAAATGGGCATACGGCAAGTGGACGGAAAATTGACAGAAGGAAGGGTTCATCTTTATAAAGGAATTGCTTGAATTGTTCTCCATCGTGGTTTCACTGACCCTCTGTTGTGATAGGTTCAGAAATAGGATCTGGTACTCAAACAGAGGAAATAGAAATTATTTATGTGTCCTTTATATTGTGAAAAAATGATATTACAGAATATAGGCTCCTGCCTGACGTTTCAACCCTTTATGGGTTTTCATCCGGGGTCTTACACACTGAGTCCATACATGAAATAAAACAAAAAAAGAGCAAGAATCAGTGACATGGCAAAAACACACGTGATCCAAAATATCATATATATGAGAGTTGTGTCAAGGAAAAGAATACAATCAAAGAAAGGAGTATTCACATCGTTCCCATATGGGATCTTGTTTAGAGTGTATGGTAACCAACAGGAATATGATCTATATACAGGAAAACTGTATTGACAGAGAAAAGTAAGGGAGAGTATAAGGTTCTGGAAGGATAGAAGATATAGCAAGAGGTAATGTCTACAAGATTGTGCATTAAATACTATTGTTATGGTATGAAAAAACACTCTTGTGATGGTATGTTTATAAAAAGAAGAATGATACCCGTTATATAGGTCTGGGCTCAATGCGAGGTTAGAGTAACCATGTTGTAGGTAACAGTACTGTAACCTGTCAGATAAAAAACTTAGAATAAGATATGCAGTGTTGCCATAAAATCTAAATTAGACAATGGAAAGTAACATAACATAAGGGTAAATGTGCAAAATTTGTATGGCCACAACCAGCGTACTATAAGTGGAATAGGCACAGGTTTCACTACAATAGAGACAAAAAGGTGAACCTATGAAAGTTACATAGTTGAGGTCTCATACGTGATCCAGAACCTAAGGGTATGCTGTAATATAAATACCTGTTTAGTGGGTAGTGGAGTAATGCTCCAGAAAGTAGGTAGCAACCTATAGGAAATATATTGGTATAAGTGGTAAACACCCATAACACCTTTGGAGCACAGGATCCGGTCTGTGAACCACACGTTGGTGCATGCGCAGTTCCGCATTGTGGGAAATGCTGCTAGTGCACATGCACGGGATCCCGACGTAACTGAATAGGTTGTACCTGTTGTAGGGACAAATAAGTTACTCCGAGCACTTACACTAACTGATACGATACCAATAAGTGCCCTGCCAGGGTGAGTACCGAGCGCTGCCCAATGCGTATCGCCAGGAATGGCTTCGTCAGTATTTATTGTCATAATTACCTAGCCAGTTCCCTTGCATCCCAGTTCTGCCATTGCCGGGCATGTGCAGTTGACGAAGGGAGGAGTGAAAGGACAGGTCTAGGATGCACTGCACATGCACGCTGGAAGTCAGCTGCAGTCACCCCGCCGACTTATTTACTGATGGCAGAGTGTCAGTACATCGGCTCCTATAATGTGAGGTGATCTCACATGAGATTAGTAGAAGGCTAAGTGCACATGAAAAAGCTCCCCAGAGCAGACATCATGTTAACATAACAAGGCATCAACAATGAGTGCATAACCATGAATATACCCCTGCACTGCAAGTGCAGAGACAGGCGCTGAGACCCAGCAGTAATAGCATAATGCAGGCAATTGCATGTGACAATTAATTGGGGTAAAGTTCAAATAAGAGTGATTCAGAACAATGTTAAGTTAAAGTAATGATGGTCACAGAGGGATAAAAGCAAGTTTACTAGTAGGAAAAAAGGTCAACAATGACTGATACTGGGCTGTAATAGAACAAAATCAATCACAGAGAATTATCAGTGGGAATCGGAAATGGGGATCCCAACTCACTAGACCCCACTCACATAGAACACCTCGACCAGTCCACTGGCATTATAGTGGACCGTGGAAACGGGGATGCCCAAGGAATTGTGGTGTGATAAAGTAAGGCCGCTATAATGGATTTAAAAGAGGACTCAAGTAATTAACCATTGGTCCAGCAATGGTATTATGGACCCAGAAAACAGTGATATGTAAATAGGGGCTAGAGACGGCTGCATATTTTGCTGACGAATTACAGGGTTGCAACCTAAGGCACAAGGCAAATGATAAAATAGAGAACACATGTGAAACTTAATAATAGTTAATCCCTCAAGAGGGGAAACTAGAGACAAACCTCACAAATAGGCCCCACCCCTCAGGATCCTTAAACAGTCCACCGATGCTATTGTGGACCATCTGGTAGCAAACTCTAAAACGGCGCAAATGACTCACAAAATGAAAAGGTAAATAGAAATTGATAAAAGAGTTGTGAGAGGGGTGTAGGTGAAGGGGAAGGGGAGGAGGGCAGGGGTTTGGGCTTGAATGGCTGCAGGCCTCCTATATGTAAGGATAGGAATAGTATTAAAATATGAACATTAGGGATGGGTGAATCTACTCGCTAGGACTCGTTACTCGGCGAGTAGTAAGGGACTCGCAGGACTCGGTACTCTGCGAGTTTCCCAGCGTGTACTCGCACGAGTCCAATGCAAATCAATGGCAAACGCTGACAAAACTAGGATTGCTATTGTCTTGCATTAGACTCGGCTACTGTGCCAGTGATAGCAGGGAAACTCGCAAAGTAACTGCTGTTACTTTGCGAGCCGAGTCCAGCTGTCTTCTCTGTGCAGCTCCAGGGTCCTAGAGCCCGCCTGCTCACAGAGATGATGTAGCATTGCTGAGATTGTTCTCAGTCTGCTCATTCCCTGTGCATAGACATCTATATCTATGCACAGGGGATGTAGCAGAGAGGACATCGCGTTTTGGACTACGTCAGATGGAAGAGGATTTTTTTAATTAAAGATGGAGTCCCTAATGGCTTTTTTTTTATTTCAAATAAAAATGTTTCTCTGTGTTGTGTTTTTTTAACCCTTTATTGGAGATTCTTAGTGGCTGGGTCAAACGTGGCCTGACATTAAGAATCTCGGGCTTAATACCAGCTTGTATAACAAAGCTGGTATTAACCCCTTTATTACCCAGCGTGCCACCGCCACCAGGGCCGCTGGAAGAGCGGGGTTCAGCGCCAGAGGATGGCGCTTCAATGAACGCGCCATCTTCTGGGGCAGCTGCGGGCTGCAATTTGCAGCGGGGGGTGTCCAGAAAGCTTGGGCATCCCTGCGCTGCGGATTCCAGCCCCCAGCTGCTTAGCTGTACCTGGCTAGACATAGAAATTGCGTGGAGCCCCACGCATTTTGTTTTTATTATTTCATGAATTTCAGAGTCAGAGTCTCAGAGTCTCAGAGTCAGAGTCTCAGAGTCAGAGTCTGACTCAGAGTCAGAGTCTCAGAGTCAGAGTCTCAGAGTCAGAGTCTCAGAGTCAGAGTCAGAGTCTCAGAGTCAGAGTCTCAGAGTCAGAGTCTCAGAGTCAGAGTCTCAGAGTCAGAGTCAGAGTCTCAGAGTCAGAGTCTCAGAGTCAGAGTCTGACTCAGAGTCAGAGTCTCAGAGTCAGAGTCTCAGAGTCAGACTCAGAGTCTCAGAGTCAGAGTCTCAGAGTCAGAGTCTCAGAGTCAGAGTCTCAGAGTCAGAGTCAGAGTCTCAGAGTCAGAGTCTGACTCAGAAGTCAGAGTAGTCTCAGAGTCAGAGTCTCAGAGTCAGAGTCTCAGTCTCAGAGTCAGAGTCTCAGAGTCAGAGTCTCAAAGTCAGAGTCAGAGTCTCAGAGTCAGAGTCTCAGAGTCAGAGTCTCAGAGTCAGAGTCTCAGATTCAGAGTCTCACCCTCAGAGCCAGAGTCAGAGTCTCAGAGTCAGTAGTCCAGAGTCAGAGTCTAGAGTGTCTCAGAGTCAGAGTCTCAGAGTCAGAGTCTCAGAGTCTCAGAGTCAGAGTCTCAGAGTCTCAGAGTCAGAGTCTCAGAGTCAGAGTCTCAGAGTCAGAGTCTCAGAGTCAGAGTCAGAGTCTCAGAGTCAGAGTCTCAGAGTCAGAGTCTCAGAGTCAGACTCAGAGTCTCAGAGTCAGAGTCTCAGAGTCAGAGTCTCAGAGTCAGAATCTCAGAATTTCATGAAATAATTAAAAAAATGCGTGGGGCTCCGCGCAATTTCTATGTCTAGCCAGGTACAGCTAAGCAGCTGGGGGCTGGAATCCGCAGCGCAGGGATGCCCAAGCTTTCTGGGCACCCCCCGCTGCAAATTGCAGCCCGCAGGCGCCCCAGAAGATGGCGCGTTCATTGAAGCGCCATCCTCTGGCGCTGAACCCCGCTCTTCCAGCGGCCCTGGTGGCGGTGGCACTCTGGGTAATAAAGAGGTTAGGGCCAGCTTTGTATTATCAGCTGGCCCTAAGCCCGAAATTTATGGCGGTCACGCCAATATTAGACATGACCGCCATGAATTTCTATTAAATTGTTTTAAAAAAAACACAACACAGAGAAAATTTTTCATTAGAAATAAAAAAAAAAGCCATTAGGGACTCCATCTTTAATTAAAAAAATCCTCTTCCGTCCGACGCAGTCCAAAACGCGATGTCCTCTCTGCTCATCCCTGTGCATAGATATAGATGTCTATGCACAGGGAATGAGCAGACTGAGAACAATCTCAGCTCTGCTACATCAGGCAGCAGGCGGGCTCTAGGACCCTGGAGCTGCGGCAGCCAGCACACAGAGCAGACAGGACTCTTATCTGTGCGAGTTTCCCAGCGATTACTTGCAAAGTAAACGAGTCCAATGCAAATCAATGGCAGGCTGAACCTTCCGAGACACATCTGTGATTTGTAAATCGCACACTACTCGCTATTACTCGCTTCCCCATTCATTAACATTGGACTCGCTAGACTCGCAACGAGTACCGAGTCCTGTGCTCGGACTCGCTAGAGTCAAGCGATTCCGAGTAATTTAGGATTCGCTCATCACTAATGAACATCATAAAGAAGGGGGACACTATCAAAGAGGGACTATAGATCATACAAAATGACAATTATGTCAAAAGTAGATATGTAGCATAGTGAGACTGTCTCTCCAAGTAAATATAATGTGTGCCCTGACAACATAATATCTAGATCATTAGAAGGTTAAATAAAGAATAAAGCACATTAGTGATTAGAGCCGTATCTTGCAAGCCAAAATTCGAGAAATTGTACTATGCTCCAAACAAGTAAGAAATTGCAAGGTCAATTTCATGCTAATGAATTTAATGCCCAAAGCCAGTACATTAACAAAGAAATATGAATATGAACATCCTGAATAAGAAGAACAATATCAATGAAGGACCTATAAGTCATCCAAAATGACAATTTTGTCAAAGGTGGATGTGCAATAAAGTGAAAAGGCCTCCCAGGCTAATCCCCATCAATGTCTTAGTGGCAGCACATTCTAGATCATAGGCAAGAGGTTGCGAGGTCACATCCATGCTAATGGATTTACTCCCCAAAGTCAGTACATAATGGTAGAGTCCCCTGTGTTGTTTATAAACACTATATCGAGAGCAATCCAGGAAAGGAAAAGGTCCTCATATTCATGGAAGTCCTGGTCCAGTGTTGTGTCCATATTAATGTGGGGTAGATAAGTATAGTCCTTAAGCCGCTATCCAGGTAGAAGCCGATTTCAGATCCAAGATGTGTCAATCCAATACTGCCAAATGGAATGCCTTCGAATGATCAAGTTGCAAAGGGTAGGGTGAATTCAGAGCCAAGGAGTGACCAAACACATCAAATTTTAACTGTACAGGCCAATAAGCCTGTTGGTATGAAGCTGCAGAAGATGAGTTAGGAGAGGAAATAGTTAGGCCCCTTTCACATCTATGCGTTTGCTGCGTTTTGCTTCATTTGCGTTTTTTATGCGTTTTTTACCGCAAAAACGCATCAAAACGCATGCGTTTTTGTCCCCATTGATTTTAATGGGAACGCATGAAAAACGCATGCAAAAACGCATGTCAAAATGCATGTGCGTTTGCAAAAACGCAAAACGCATGCGTATTTGCAAACGCAGCTCAAAACGTGGCAAGCAACGTTTTGGGCTGCGTTTGCAAAAACGCATGCGTTTTGCGTTTTTGCAAACGCCCATGCATTTTGACATGCGTTTTTGCATGCGTTTTTCATGCGTTCCCATTAAAATCAATGGGGACAAAAACGCATGCGTTTTGATGCGTTTTTGCGGTAAAAACGCATAAAAAACGCAAATGAAGCAAAACGCAGCAAACGCATAGATGTGAAAGGGGCCTTAGAGATCCAGGTCAAAGCAATAGATATTACATCATTTCCTATTAGAGTGGTGACAGGCCGGAAAGTATAGATTGGTGTATGCATTCTCCTAGGAATCCTGTAAAAAGGAGTTCCTCGTTTAGTCCCGTAGGACTAACCATATTTAGTTCAAAAATCCACCTCGACTTCCTTTAGAATAGTTTTTCCTAAGAAAATCACAACGTCTGTTACCTTAAATCCTCTTCAGGCCCATCACCCGTAGGAGGACACTTCTGCCACTATGCATGTCATAAAAGTGTGACGCCACCGGGGTTAGTACATTACCCTTCTAGCGATCTGTCACTGCCAACTTTATGGTAGATATAAGGTTCTGGACCTTCTTTCTCAATTCCTGTGAAGGTTGACGAATATAGACTTTATTGCATGGGCAGGTTAATGCGTAGATGAGAGTACGTGTTCTACAGTTAATTAAGTCTCTTAGTCTGTGCATTTTGTCATGTAGCAGATTAATGAAGTTATCACAGATAGGAGATATTAAGGGACTAACACTAAATTCACCACAGGGGAGGGAGCCCCTAACCTGAGTCTCCCAGTAGGTCTTTTAAAGTGGCTTCTCACTAGGACATAACCTAAATTGGGGACGCTCCTTGCCATCAGTGATGGATATGGGCCAATCATCTGGGCTACAGTGTTGGCCAAAAGTATTGAAACCCCTGCAATTCTGTCAGATAATACTCAGTTTCTTCCTGAAAATGATTGCAATCACAAATTCTTTGGTATTATTATCTCCATTTAATTTATCTTCAATGAAAAAAACACAAAAAGAATTGTCCTAAAGCCAAATTGGATATAATTCCACACCAAACATAAAAAAGGGGGTGGACAAAAGTATTGGCACTGTTAGAAAAATCATGTGATGTTCTCTAATTTGTGTAATTAACAGCACCTGTAACTTACCTGTGGCACCTAACAGGTGTTGGCAATAACTAAATCACACTTGCAGCCAGTTGACATGGATTAAAGCTGACTCAACCTCTGTCCTGTGTCCTTGTGTGTACCACATTGAACATGGAGAAAAGAAAGAAGACCAAAGAACTGTCTGAGGACTTGAGAAACCAAATTGTGAGGAAGCATGAGCAATCTCAAGGCTACAAGTCCATCTCCAAAGACATGAATGTTCCTGTGTCTACTGTGCGCAGTGTCATCAAGAAGTTTAAAGCCCATGGCACTGTGGCCAACTTCCCTAGATGTGGACGGAAAAGAAAAATTAGCGAGAGATTTCAACGCAAGATTGTGCGGATGGTGGATAAAGAACCTCGACTAACATCCAAACAAGTTCAAGCTGCCCTGCAGTCCGAGGGTACAACAGTGTCAACCCGTACTATCCGTCGGCGTCTGAATGAAAAGGGACTGTATGGTAGGAGACCCAGGAAGACCCCACTTCTTACCCCGAGACATAAAAAAGCCAGGCTGGAGTTTGCCAAAACTTACCTGAGAAAGCCTAAAACATTTTGGAAGAATGTTCTCTCTTTTTCGGCAAAGGCATCAACATAGAAATTACAGGAGAAAAAAAGAGGCATTCAAAGAAAAGAACACAGTCCCTACAGTCAAACATGGCGGAGGTTCCCTGATGTTTTGGGGTTGCTTTGCTGCCTCTGGCACTGGACTGCTTGACTGTGTGCATGGCATTATGAAGTCTGAAGACTACCAACAGATTTTGCAGCATAATGTTGGGCCCAGTGTGAGAAAGCTGGGTCTCCCTCAGAGGTCATGGGTCTTCCAGCAGGACAATGACCCAAAACACACCATAAAAAGCACTAGAAAATGGTTTGTGTCACGAAGACCTAGTCAGGACTTGCAGCTCTCTGGTGCCCCCTTAGCCTGCTGGCCAAATCCAGTATTGCCAGAGAATAAGAAAGGAGCCCAGCTGCCCTAATTTATGTTGTCTACTGCGGCACGTGATGTGACGGGATGTATATTTACCACCAGTTCCTGCTAGGAACATATATATACCTCGATCAAGTCACCCTCAGGCCCACAATATCACATAAATACCAAAATTAAGCTGCCACTACTGATCTCTTTCAGGCGGCTCAGTAACCTGTGTGATAGCGTAAAACGAACAGTGAAGTCGTGAGAGCTCGTTCATAGGACAAGGAGATCGAGACTAGTAAATTATAATATTTTACTCCGAAAATATAGGCAGTGATTATATAAAAGACTAGCTGTAGTACCCGGCTACGCCCGGGTTAATAAATAACTGCTGTTAGCTATAACAAAATAGAATTTGAATATGTCATATTAATGACCTGTAGGAAAATAGAAGCTGAGCTGTGATTGATTGCTATAGGCAGCCTAATAAATCTCCAGCCAACAGTAAACCCACCCCCTGGCCAGGCAGTGTATGTTACCTCACACATACACATAATAGACAGCTCATGTGACTGACATCTGCCTTAATTCCCTATATGGCACATGTGTTGCACATTGGCTGTTTTTAATCAGATGTTTATGTTTGGAAAATAAAGATAGCACACGAATGAGGCGAGTTGTGTGAGGTGATTTGTGCACATCTGTGTCTGTCTGTGTGGTGTGTGTGTCCCTGGGGTGTGTATGTGTATGTCCCTGTGGGTGGGGAGGTATGTGTGGTGTGTGTCTCTGTTGTGTGTGTCTCTTTGTGGTGTGTGTCCCTGTGGGGTGAGTGCATGTGTCCCTATAGGGTGTGTATGTGTGTGTGTCCCTGTGGGGGGGTCTGTGTGGTGTGTGTGTGTGTGTATCTGTGTTGTGTGTGTCTCTTTGTGGTGTGTGTCCCTGTGGGGTGAGTGCATGTGTCCCTATAGGGTGTGCATGTGTGTGTGTCCCTGTGGGGGGGGTGTCTGTGTGGGGTGTGTGTGTCTCTGTGTTGTGTGTGTCTCTGTGTGGTGTGTGTCTCTTTGTGGTGTGTGTGTGTCCCTGAGGGGTGAGTGCATGTGTCCCTATAGGGTGTGTATGTGTGTGTGTGTCTGTGGGGGGGTATGTGTGGTGTGTGGGGGGGTATGTGTGGTGTGTGTGTGTCTCTTTGTGGTGTGTGTGTCCCTGTGGGGTGAGTGCATGTGTCCCTATAGGGTGGCTATGTGTGTGTGTCCCTGTGGGGGGGGTCTGTGTGGTGTGTGTCTGTGTCGTGTGTGTCTCATTGTGGTGTGTGTGTGTCTGTGGGGTGAGTGCATGTGTCGCTATAGAGTGTGTGTGTGTCCTCTTGGGTGTGTGTGTGTGTCTCTATGTTGTGTGTGTCTCTTTGTGGTGTGTGTGTTTGTTCGGGTGTGTGGTGAGTATCCAATGTTGGGGCTGCACCTTAGCGACTATACACTTGCTGTTACTCTTTGCGTGCATGTGTTGTGTATATATGTCCCCGTGCGTGGTGAATATCTCATGTTGGGGCTATCATTAAGCCCCTCTATTCACAACTGTCAACTGGTAACTGTCACTTTTTCCCCATTATGTAGATAGGGGCAAAATTGTTTGGTGAATTGGAATGCGCGGGGTTGAAATGTCGCCTCACAACATAGCCTGTGACGCTCCCGGGGTCCAGACGTAGGACTGTGCAAAATTTTGTCTCTATAGCTGACATCTGTCGATTTTCCTCCAACTCTTTTCCCATTCACTTTGTCCCCATTATGTAGATAGGGGCAAAATTTTTTGGTGAACTGGAACGCGCAGGGTTAAAGTTTCGCCTCACAACATAGACTATGACGCTCCCGGGGTCAAGACGTGCGACTGAGCAAAATTTTGTAGCTGTAGCTGGCAGCTGTCGATTTTCCTCCCACACGTTTCCTTTCCCTTTTTCCCCATTATGTAGATAGGGACAAAATTGTTTGGTGAACTGGAACGCGTGGGGTTACAATTTCGCCTCACAACATAGCCTATGACGCTCTCAGGGTCCAGACGTGTGACTGTGCAAAATTTTGTCTCTATAGCTGACAGCTGTCGATTTTCCTCCAATATTTTTCCATTCACTTTTACCCCATTATGTAGATAGGGCCAAAATGGTTTGGTGAACTGGAACACGCAGGGTTAAAATTTCGCCTCACAACATAGCCTATGACGCTCCCGGGGTCGAGACGTGTGACTGTGCAAAATTTTGTGGCTATAGTTGCGACGGCGTAGATGCCAATCCCGGATATACACACATACACACATTCAGCTTTATATATTAGATTTACAGAATATTACATAAGAGACAATATACATGTATGCATAGAACAGTTATAAAAATAAAAGGAATAAAAGAGAACTTGCCAGACCTAGTCACGCATAGGTACACGTAGTTCTGTGGGGGGGCCGCTCCCCAGAAAGGTAGGATTCCGTCACACAGCTGGTATGGTATTGGCTATGAGAGGCCCGGGATGGAATGACCCAAACAGGGCTGCTCCAGTTTTATTAAAGACAGGGAAATCTGTGGCTCCCACCTCGTGGAGTGATCCCTCCTCGCTGGGATGGTCTTCAGAGACCTCCTCTCTCACCATGCTTAATAAATCCCCATTCTTCATATCTGGGGATGGGGCGGGCTCACAATTATGATATATAAATCATACTTAATGTCATTTAATTCTGAGAATATTGATACCAAATATGACCTACTTGTGATGTTTAGAATGGCAGAAATCATTTGCCAGGTTCCTGATGGTTACATCGATATACCAAACATATCATTAAATGCGCAAACCGGTGAATAATCTAAAAAATATGAATTATGTGTATGTGGCATGAACAGGTCTTCTTAAATCTGACATTGAAAACACTGTACGTTTAAACAAAGGAGTTTCTTTAGGAACAGATCTGGTTGAAACCTGTAAGCTCTGCTCTTCTCAGCTCCAGGTATTTATGAGGGGTCGTAAATGGTTTAGACTGGGGGTTGCATGAATTGGATCTATGTAACCTACTCACAAAAAAAAAAGGCGGAGAGATGAGTGAACTATTGTTGGCTGACTCTTCCAGCATCTTAAAAATCATGAGCAATATTCATATATTCATGACAGTTTGAGAGAAAGCACTGGAGACTTCTAAGGTGGCCAGCAATGAGTCCAGACCTGAATCCCATAGAACACCTGTGGAGAGATCTAAAAATGGCAGTTTGGAGAAGGCACCCTTCAAGTATCAGGGACCTGGAGCAGATTGCCAAAGAAGAATGGTCTAAAATTCTAGCAGAGCATTGTAAGAAACTTATTGATGGTTACCGGGAGTGGTTGATCGCAGTTATTTTGGCTAAAGGTTGTGCAACCAAGTATTAGGTTGAGGGTGCCAATACTTTTGTCTGGCCCATTTTTGGAGTTTTGTGTGAAATGATCAATGTTTTGCTTTTTGCTTCATTCTCTTTTGTGTTTTTTCATTGAAGACAAATTAAATGAAGATAATAATACCAAAGAATTTGTGATTGCAATCATTTTCAGGAAGAAACTGAGTATTATCTGACAGAATTGCAGGGGTGTCAATACTTTTGGCCAACACTGTATATGTGTGTCCATCGTAAGGACCTCCAATGAGTCTCCAAAACTCTTCTAACCTTAGTCTATTGGCCATTATAGTCAGTGATAAAGTGCGGACAATCACCAGACGTCCATATCCTCAGGGCCAGCAGGTCTGTCCCTTTCGCTGGTTGGTAGACCTTTGAGATAATTCTTTTCAAGTAGCTACGTTCTCTGCAATGTGCAGTTAGATAACTAAGCCTGTCTGTTGAAATCAACATCATAGGTACAATTTCTTCTGAGCCAGAGAAACTGACCTGTCGGAAACCCCTGTCTGCTATGGAAAGGATGGAAATTCCGATATTCCAATAGGCTGTTCGTAGCTGTAGGTTTTCAATGCAGGTCCCTGATGATGGTATCCAGATGTACCTTGATCTCTGTATCCAATCCAGGAAGATGGCAGAGCTCTGTGACATCGAGAAGGTAAGAAAGATGTTCAGATTGTTGTTATTTAACCATGCCATAAATTCAATACAATCATCCTCCGACCCTGCCCAAACAAAGAACACGTCATCAATGTATCTTTTCCAGATCTTGAAGTGTCTTCTGTATAGGGCTGAGGGAAATACAGCCGTGTCCACGCATCGAGAGGGTGAGAAAGATGTTCAGGCTGTTGTTATTTAAAACCTGGACTTGCTCTTCGAGCAGCGATGGGATTGATTACGTATTTTTAGCAGGTGGTACCTAGTCGGCGTATTCACAGGCTTGGAAGGTCTGGGAGGATAGGAAGGCTTCCTTAGGGGCATCAATTTGGGGATGAAGGTTTGTTGTTGCTTTTTGTTGCACATGGCTGGGAAATCGGCTGGTCTGTTCCAATGGTGAATCGTTTTGTGGCGGGATTGGCTTTAAAGTTAGAGGGATGAAGGATGCAACAAAATCCTTTTTGGTTTTGAAGGCCTTTAGAGGTTTGAGAAAAGGTTGGAAGGTGTTGGGTAATAAACAGCCGGTGCCACATGAGCTGCTAATAGTTTTGGGGAGGCAATTAGAAGGAGTTTGAGTATCTCAGTTGGAATTGTGTTTGTTTAGGCTAGCTTTTTTGTTAGCTTTTTTTGGAGCTCTGTGCCTCAGAGAACTAGTGAGCATGTCTAAAGCAAAGAAGGACAGTTTGAATGAAAATGTGGATCTTTATGAGAACAGGATTAAGGTCTTGATTTGCTTATCCAAGATAGTTCAAATGGGAAGAGGTAGTAGAGTTGTGATTTTCCAGTCCCCGACTCAGCAATGTGTCCGGTTAGTTGGTTAGTTATTTAAGGGAATGTTGGTCATCAGGTACCAGTCCTAATATCCCTTTGTTAGTACAAGCTTCATTCTTGTCACGTTTTCAATTTTTAGCCATTTGTAAATGCTGCGTAAAGATGGCGGGTTTGTCATCAGTGGATTATAGTGGACATTCTTTCAGAATAGGGGTGGCCACTGAAGCAGCAAGGCGAGGGCTCAGTGAGGATGTAATAAAACAGATCGGTAGGTGGGAGTCTATAAAATTCAGATCCTTTGTTCATATCAACAGAATGTGAGAATTTTATCTTGTTTTCCTGGTTGTTATTTTAGTGCATTTTGAGTAAACCGAATGTTGCTATTTTGTTTCCTCAGGAGCCGCGCCCCTCTTGGTTTGGATTATGGGGCAGTTCAGCTAAATGGGAACCAGTTAAATTCTGATTGGTATGAGGACATTTTACAAAGGATTGGTCAGAGGGGTATGGTGTGGAGTCAAAAGACAAAATTGATCACATACAACGGAAAATTTACTTACAGCCTCAGAACATCTCAGCCCTCCTACACTTCATCCAACTCACTTTTGGTCTTTGATCCGATCACAGAGGAAGCAGTTACCCAGCTCCTTGCATCTTCTCGCCCTACTATCTGCATCAGTGACCGTATTCACTCATATCTCCTTCAATCCCTTTCCCCAGCTGTCACCTCTCACCTAATATATTTAATCCTAACCTCTCTTCTAGAGTTTTCCCCTCCACCTTCAAACATGCCAGCATTCACCCATTATTAAAAAAAACATCCCTCGACCAGAACTCTGCTGCTAACTACCGACATTCTCTAATCTCCCTTTCATCTCTAAACTCCTGGAACGTTGGTCCATTCCTGTCTGATCCACTATCTCACAGATAATTCACTTCTTGACCCTCTACAATCTGGCTTCTGCAACTTACACTTTACTGAAACTGCCTTTACTAAAGTCTCTAATGATCTGCTAACAGCTAAATCTAATGGTCACTACTCCCTACTGATCCTCCTTCATCTCTTCGTTGCATTCGATACTGTGGATCACCAGCTCCTCCTCTCTATACCCTGCTCTATTGGGCTTAAGGACACAGATCTCTCCTGGTTCTCCTCCTACCTCTCTGACCGCTGCTTCCCTGTATCTTTCGCCGGCTCCTCTTTCCCTCACTGTTGTGGTTCCTCAGGGTTCAGTCCGAGGTCCCCTTCTTTTCTCTTTATACACTGCCCCCATTGGACAAACCATCAGTAGATTTGGTTTTCAGTACCATCTCTATGCTGACGACACCCAGTTATACACCGCTTCTCCTGACATCACCCCCACTTTACTCCAAAATACCAGTGATTGTCTGTCTGCGGTCTCTAACATCATGTCCTCTCTCTACCTTAAACTTAATTTGTCAAAAACTGAACTTTTTGTGTTTCCTCTATCACCTAATCTTCCGAAACCTAATATTGCCAGTTCTGTATGTGGTTCTACCATTACTCCTCAGCAGCACACCCACTGTCTTGGGGTTATATGTGTTTCAGATCTCTCCTTCACTCCCCACATTCGATCACTCACTCGCTCGTGTCACCTACACCACAAAAATATCTCTAGAATTCAACCTTTTCTTACTGTTGATTCCGCAAAAACTCTAATTATCGCCCTTATTCATTCTAGTCTGGATTACAGCAATTCTCTACTAATCGGTCTCCCTCTTACTAAACTCTACTCTCCAATCCATCCTGAATGCAGCAGCCAGGATCATATTCCGCTCCAACTGATGCCTCTATCTTTTGCCTGTCATTGCACTGGCTTCCCATCCGCAGGCTACAGAGAACAATATAAAATTATCACTCTGATTCACAAAGCCCTCCACAGTTCTGCACTGCCCTACATCTCTTCCTTATCTCTGTCTATTACCCTACACGTGCCCTCTGTTCCGCAAGTGACCTAAGACTGATATCATCTACAACCCGAACCTCCCACTCCTGTCTCCACGACTTCTCAAGAGCTGCACCAATTCTCTGGAATGGTTAACCAAGAACGATTCAATTAATTTCAAATATCCATAGCTTTAATCGAATGTTAAAAACACATCTCTTTAGACTAGCCTACCCCCTCACCTCATCTATGTATCTATTCCAATTCTGTTCTTCTAAAATCTGGCCTCTTGTGTTATCTTTCTTCACCCACATGCTTTATATAGCACTTTATCTGTACTGTATTGATGAAGGATGGTGACCAGTTCATGCAGCATTATGTGAATCCCCTATTTATTATATTGATGGCTGGACCATATATCACGGCATTTGTTACTATTACCTTTTATGTCTCCCCTATTTCCTCATAGATTGTAAGCTTGCGGGCAGGGACCTCACTCCTAATGGTCTCAGTAATGTATTTTTTTGTCTCATATTGTCTGTATTGTATTATATTTGTATTGTCTTACGTTGTCTGAATTATATTTTATGATATTATTGTATTGTATTTTATTATATATTATTGTATTATATTGTATCGTATACCCTCTGAATTGTAAAGTGCTGCGGAATATGTTGGCGCTATATAAATACAAAGTATTATTGTTATTTTTATTATAATTAATTTCTCCCTGAGATTCATCATTTTGTGATGTTGGATAGTGCTCCTAATATATTGGTGCTACATACCGGGGAAAAGGCCTTTTAGGGATCTGATAAGAGACATCACATTTGATTTGTTGCAGTTATGGTCTATGATTTTTAAAGTTACGACGGTATGGTCAGATATTGCGCCCTGAAAAGTTTGGTGGGATGCAAGATCTGTTAAAAGGGTCAACAATACACAGATAAAAGTGTGGGGTGTTTCATGGCCAGGAATGGGGCAGTAACAATGTATCACCCTAATGTGGAATCAGGTGAAGGGGAATTTTGGAGGCGAGACAGAGTACACCTCAACACTGTGGATTTGGATATGTGGAAACTGGTGATTCAGGAGCGTATCCAGCTTGCCATGAGGATGTAGAGGGACATAAATGTTTGAGGAGTGCAAAACATTTATGGTGGATGCAGGGGAGATGGTCCTCGAAGTCAGTGGCTTGTGGCTGTTGGTGAAATCATGGGGAGGACCACAAGGTTCTGGACCCCTCAAGTGGACATGTCCTCACAGGTAGTGGAATTCCCATGGTAGGCCCGGACAAGCCGTGGGTTGTGAGACTTGCAGCTTCTTGAAGCCAGGTTGTGAACTGTTGCCTCTGAGCTGGGGCAGTACAGCTAAAGGTAAAATAAAGTCCAGCCTGGAATTTCTTATTGTGGTTTACCTGTTACAGATTTAGGCTTAGAGGGTCATCCCCTGGAACGTGTTATGGTTAGCCGGGTAATTTATGCTGTTTGTTTAGTAAAGGCTGCTGTGGCCGTTTAAATCTATTTCAATGTACAGCCTCATTATTTATCCGGGGAACAAGGATGCGGTGAGTTAATGGTTAATTTTCTCTCAATGTCTCGCAGATACCCGTTGTCATTTATACAGGGGACTTAAATGGAAACTCTGAAGTGTTCAACATTGAGCATAGGATAAATACGGGACCAAGCCATAGTTTGATTTTTGACAGTCATAATGAACAAGCTTAAGAATTGCACTTTTTTGTTATTTATTTTACACTGTTCATCATGTGGTACAAGTAATAAAAGAGCTTTATACTTTGGGTCAGTACTTTTTTTTATTTTAGCATAAAAATGCTATTTATTGTAATTTAAGCAAAGCTACGCGTTGTTTGTACTGGGCACAAACTCCTGTGGCCATGTGATCGACTGTGTGCTTTTCAATCGAACATAAAATTAACTTACTTCACTCCTTTGTTGAAATGGCCAGAAGCACTCTAAGAACCTTCCTCAAATAGCAATTTGTACCTTCAATGTTTGACGTCATTCTCTTCATATCATATTAAAAAAGGGTGTTCTTAAAGTATGAGAAAAATGGTTAGTAATATGCAATAATGTGTTTAAAGGGAGTTTGTCAACAGGATTTTGCAACCTCATCTGAGTACAGCATAAAGTAGGAAAAGAGACTCTGAATCCATTGATGCATCACGTAAGACTACTGGGTGCAGCAGTTGTGACACAATCAAAGTTCTTAACTGTAGTAGGAAGCAGAGCTGTAAAAGCAGTCTAGCACACACACCAGGCTCTCTATGTACATAGCCTATGAACAGTGAGCTGCTTATCACAGGAAGGGGCATGGTCAGACACAGGCTCACATGCCAGCTAGTCACAGAAGTGATAATCAACTAGTGATAAAACCATAATTTCAAGTACACAACTGCACACATTGTGATGAGACATATTGCTGAATTCTGTGTTTTAACCCTAATCTCATGCTGCCCTCAGATTACATAGCAGGAACCTGATGACACATTTCCTTTAACCAAGCCAAATTGAATATATGTTTAATTTTGGATTATATTTTTTATCCTAGGTTTCCTCCTATTTAAAGCATATAATAGTCTACTCTGGGTTAAAGTAAAATAAATTTTTTAGGTAAGACATATCAAGTTTTAGACAACTTCCCACAGAGTTTGAATAGAGAGACCTGCCCATAAATAATGAAACACATGAGAATTGCATATACAGTATATACTCGTGTATAAGCCGACCCGTGTATAAGCGACCCCCCTACTTTTGCCCCCAAAACCTGGGAAAATCTATTGACTCGTAGCCCCAGTAGTTTTTACAGCCCCAGTGGTATATACAGCCCCAGTGGAAGTATACACGCAGCCCCAGTAGTATATACAGCCCCAGTGGTATATACAGCCCCAGTGGTAGTATACACGCAGCCCCAGTAGTATATACAGCCCCAGTGGTATATACAGCCCCAGTGGTAGTATAGACGCAGCCCCAGTAGTATATACAGCCCCAGTGGTATATACAGCCCCAGTGGTAGTATAGACGCAGCCCCAGTAGTATATACAGCCCCAGTGGTAGTATACAGGGCCCCAGCAGTGGTATATACAGCCCCAGTGGTATATACAGCCCCAGTGGTAGTATAGACGCAGCCCCAGTAGTATATACAGCCCCAGTGGTATATACAGCCCCAGTGGTAGTATAGACGCAGCCCCAGTAGTATATACAGCCCCAGTGGTAGTATATACAGCCCCAGTGGTATATACAGCCCCAGTGGTATATACAGCCCCAGTGGTAGTATACAGGGCCCCAGCAGTGGTATATACAGCCCCAGTGGTAGTATACAGGGCCCCAGCAGTGGTAGTATACAGGGCCCCAGCAGGGCCCCCCTCATATTTTGGCACCCCCACCTCACAGGATGGCCCCCCCCCCGCATGCATCGCTGCGCATATACATTACCAGGATATCAGCTGTCACCCTCCGGTGGCGGATCGCGGCTCCTGGGCTCCGGGCTCCATCTTCATCTGAGTCTTCCTGATTGTCACGTGACCGGCCGGCGTCGCGATGACGTCATCGCAACGCCGGCCGGTCACGTGACAATCAGGAAGACTCAGATGAAGATGGAGCCCGGAGCCCAGGAGCCGCGATCCGCCACCGGAGGGTGACAGCTGATATCCTGGTAATGTATATGCGCAGCGATGCATGCGGGGGGGGCCATCCTGTGCGGTGGTGGCGCCAAAATATGAGGGGGGCTGTATGACTCGCGTATAAGCCGAGGGGGGCACTTTTCAGCCCAATTTTTGGGCTGAAAAACTCGGCTTATACGCGAGTATATACGGTACTTTTTTAACACATCAATTGTATCTGTTTAAATATGTTTTTTTATTTTTTATAAAACAAATACATTATTTTTTTTAATGACATGGAGAGGGAGTGTGAGATCATGTAACATTTCTTTCCCTGCAAAAAAAGTTATAAATGTATAATGATACCATTGCATCAGTCTTTCGTAAACTGAACAAGGGTATAAAAATGGAGATCCATATTTAATCCATTTTTTAAGGGCTAAAAAAGCGCAGCTCACTGCTTTTTTCTGCATTCTGTAAAAGACTGGATTGAAATGGATATGTGTGCATGTTACATGGATACCGATTTGTCATGTGTTTTTCCCATTATGTCCTACGTAAATGTAAATGTATTTGTATAAACACATTTTTTACACTGGATATGTCAAGTACATCACAAAAAAACATGATGTACAATAGGCTTCACAGGTGGTAAGACATTTTCTGAAAATTTAGTGATTTACAAATTCCCTATGCAATCTGGCAGTCAAATAAAAATAAGTTTATTGAAGCAAAACAAACCATTTAAACCATTTAAAAAGTCATGTTTAACCAAATTCCTGTTAAAGAATTTGCTGCATTCAGGTAAGGGGTCCCCCATGTCTCTAGCCCCCCTGTACCCTGAGATAATTGAATTTAAAAACTTACAATGTGGAGCCAAAGAGATGGGGTGTAGTGGCTGGAGCCACTTCTCTTCACAGGGCAATTTCACGCCCCCTGTATGTATTATCCTCCCTCCTGTCACTCATGGTCTCCCTCTCCTGCGCCTGCTGCGTGAGAAGCCGGACGCAGGCACAAGGTGAGGGATCATTTTTGGAGGTGCTGGCCTCCTGCGGTGACGTCTGCTCCTTTACCCGCCCTTCTCCATGTTATCCACAGAGCAGGGCGGGGAAAAGCGATGACGTCACTGCAGGAGGTGGAGCAACTGGCCAGCACCTCCAAAAATGATCCCTCGCTCTGCACCTTGGGGTGAAGGGGGGCTAGAGACATGGGGGACCCCTTGCCTGTATGCCGCAGACATGCTGCATTCAGTGCTGCAATTAGATCAGCATGTATGGGGGGTGACAGGTCCTCTTTAACCAATTTCCCAGATCCACAGAGAAGTACATTTACATCAAGGTACGCCAAAGAGGGTTAAAGCTCTAATTCTCTTTATCTCTAAAGCAGAGAGAGAAACAAAGAGGAGCAAATGGGTCTTATTGTTTAGATAAGATTGTAACACCGTGGGTGTATGTGCTCACCTGGTTCGGTTGTGATAACCCACAACCAGTATGCTCGCCTAGACAGGTGCTGCTGGATCCGCACTTCCACGTGCACAGTGGTGATGTATGTAGATATCCAAAGGAAGTAGTGCTCATATGATCTGCGCTGCCGTCGGGATGAGAGACAAGGAAGACAGGGCTTCTTCGATGCTGCTCCTTTATTCCCTATGCATTTCGGTGCCTTCCCTGCATCTTCCCCTGTACCCCTGAGGAAGGTGCAGGGACGGAAAAAAGGAGCAGCATTGAAGAAGCCTTGTCTTCCTTGTATTTCATCCCGATTGCAGCGAGGATCATATGAGCACTACTCCCTTTGGATCTCTAATTCTTTTTATACATTTTTATTTTTGAACAGTAACTACATATTCCTTTTATTGGTGCATCAGAAAATGGCAATACAAATGTCAGATGAAACTGAACAGACGTCTTAGGATGGTTTGAAATAGCAGCAGTCAACAAGTTTAATATTTCCCAAGTGCAAATATTTAATTCTTTCATTCCTCAGGGTAAAAACGTCCACAGTAAAAAGAAAGTATAAAAATGCAAACCTGTCTTGCATTATTACTATGTTCTAACAGGCAAATGACAAAACTTCCATACATCTCATTATTGGACATGCGACCGCCAAATTTAAGCATAATAAAATTAAAAGCCATCATTTTTTTTGTCATGACAACAATTGCATCATCTTGACGTTTATTCAAAGCTCCTGTGAGATTTGGTTAAGAACACGGGAACTAAGTATATGCTTCACTATTTGATTTTCCACTTGTTTTTGATATAGTATACAGAACATCAATCTAACGCCACTATGCTTTTGATTATGCTACTTCCATTAACCCCTTCCTGACGGGACCAATATTTATATTTATAGTTATGTTTTTCGTCATATCCCAGCAGCCGTCGTTTTTTTTTCTGTTGACAGAGCCATATGTTTTTATCATGAGTTGTATAGTTTTGATTGACATCTTTCATATTATCATGAAAATTGAAAAAAATTGTAATGAAATGTGAAAAAAGCAACTCTATCATTGTTTTTATCAAGCATGTAGATATTTAGGAAATGTTTAAAGTGGATGACACCCAAGCCAAGCTTTTGTCATGTAAAAAAACAATTATACCAAGAAGAATCATTTAAAAACCTTTTCTACCTTTATTGTCACCTGTATTCTGTATCAATCTATTGAGACATAAACTGAAATAATTTTGAGGACAAAAGAGAAATAACAAAACTTAAAACATGGTGGTTGCATAAGTGTGAACATCCTCTTATAACTGGGGATGTGGTTGTGTTCAGAAATAGCTAATCACATTTCAACTCATGTTAAATAATAGTCAGCAAATAAATGCCACCTTTTGCATTGATTCTGTTTAATTCTACATGCACCAGCTGATAGACTTCTACCCAAAACAGTAAGGACAGCTTCACATCACAGTTTTTGACTGTCAGGTTCTGTCCGGTGTTTGCAGGAGGCACTGGACAGAACCTGACAGCCACGGACGAGCAGAACCTCCGTTCCTGCTTTTTGCTGGTTTCGTTGCTGACACTGTCCAGTGCTGAAATGTCATCACCGAGGCTGCAGGGGAGCTGGCCGTGGTGCTGAAAGTTCAGCCGTGGAGCTCCCCACGTGCTGAACTTCAGTGGCGGCTCTGTTATGCTGCGCTGTGCAGGTGCTGAACGAGTGCGGCTTGAATTACAGAGACGCCGCTCTTTCAGTACCCGATGTCCGGGAATCGGATCTTTTTTTGCCGTATCCAGGTGCCCATAGACACCCATGTTTTTTTTTCTTTTTTTCAAAACTCCTTTTTTTTACTAATTTTAGAGCACATACAACAACTCAGTCAATACATTTTCATGTTGTTCCATACAAAGAGGAAACATTTTCGTGCCCAAATAAAGTACAAAAGAAAATAACATTATCATTAACGTTAACATATCTCCTACGTTCATACAATAGCCTCTCATATTTGTTGTCTATTTTCTTTTCTATCTTATCACCTTTTTCATTTGAACTTTAATCAACACCCTTCATGTTCCATATTTTAATTTACCCAAATTGCCACCTAAATCTTCCAGTAGATGCCATCAACTCTTGGATTTCTAGATTAGCCAATGTTGTTTCTATGAATGTCCTCCATTTTGTTAAAAAAAAACCTTTGTCATTTTATCTTTATTTCTTACTGTTTCCCTTTTTTCTAAATATAAAACCGCTGATAACCCTGATTTAACTTCATCTACTTTAGGTAGTGTTCTGGCCAGCCAATATTGTAAAATTAATTGTTTTGCTGTCAATGCAGTGGTATGAAATAGCTCATGTAATCGTCCACCCCTAGTTTTACCCGTCGTGTAATGGAATAACCAACACAATGGATCAATGGCCACCCATATTACGCATATTTGTTGGGTCATATCTTGTATCTTGGCCCAAAATTCTTGTGTTTTGTGACATGACCACACTCCATGTTCCATATCTGTCTTGTGTGTGTTACATTTAGGGCAACTTGTCAATCAATCCGAGTTCTGCGGGGTTGGCTGCATATTGAAACTACATATTAATTTATGCATTAGTCTAAACTGACTATCTCTCCATTGGTCATTGATGATATGTTTCCTAACCAGACCCCAACCATATAGGATTTTTTGGTCAAGTTCTTCGTCCCTGATATACCTTTCCCATCTGTCAAATATTTTGCACTTCCCTGCTGAGCGGAGTGATACTCTTAATGTCCCATATATAGATGAGATCGATATATCACCAGTATCTTTGGTAATTAATGTATCCCAAATGTTAGTATCAATCTCACTCTCTAAATCTTGTAGATTGTCTAACACATAGTGTTTTAGTTGGCTATACTGTATCAGGTGAAATTTTGGTAATTTATATATATATCTAACATCTCCGGCCCCGATAACCACCTCCTTTCTTGAGTGTGTATTAGGTCCCTTAACGTGTTCACCCCCCTTTTAGCCCATTCCTTATATACGGTAGTTTATTCTCTCGACTTAATTTGAAGGCTGGATATGCCCAAGAAGTTAGATGTTTGGATGTCTTCCAGGGCATTTTTAACTTCTTTCTCACCACCTTCCAGGTGGCAATTGTGCCCTTGCATATTATTGAGTGTTTAATATCTGGTGGAAGCGGTGTATGAGGTATAGCAGTTAAATCCCACAGCTCACAGAATTCCCCAGCTAATAATCAGTATAATGTCCAGTTTCTTTTATCGAATCTATTATATTTTGCATGAGACATGAGAGGTTATATCCTCTCAAATTTGGCAACCCTGCCCCTCTTTCTTCCTTTGAGTACATTAATGCTCGTATGGCAAGCCTCGCTTTTTTCCCTTTCCAAATAAATTTAGAAAAAGCCTTATTTAGTCTAACAGTGTCGGCATGCCTAATTAGCATTGGAATAGTCTGTAATGGGTACAATCTTGCGAAGCTTATCATTTTGATTAGATGACAGCATCCTAATAATGAGAGGGGTAAATTCCCCCATCTTTCTATTTCTTTTTCTATTTTATCAATAATGGGCTTATAATTAAGGTCATAAATCTGTTTCTGTGTTCTGCTCAAATTAATACCCAGATACTTTATATGCGTTTTTACCTTAGGGATACCCGCTATGCTATCCCTTTGTTCCCGTCTCTCAATATTTTTCATGAACAGGATCTCGCTTTTACTCCTAGTTAACCGAAAAGCCGAAAAGACTCCAAATTCCTCCAAATTCGTCAACAACTATGGGAGGTCTGCTTCTGGGTTGTTCATAAACAGAATTATGTCATCTGCAAACAAAGCAGACTTGATCGACATTTTTCCCACCTTTATGCCTTCATAATAGCTGCGATCATTTAGATACCTCGCCAAGGGTTTGATTGCAAGATTAAACAGCACGGGGGATAATGGGCATCCTTGCCTAGTTCCTTTATTTAGTTTGAATGTTAGACACCCATGTTATGGGCGCCGGATCACCTTTTGTTCAGATTTTGTCCCAGACACAAAAAATGCTGCAAGCTCTGATTTTGTGTCCAGGGCAAAGAAAGAAAACACCTGGATCCAGCCAGATAGACACAAAACCAGATGGAAAATAACTGCACCATAGGGACACATGGGGGCAAAACCTGATCAGGTTCTGTCCGGTGCATCCTGCAATACACCGGACAGAACCTGACAGGTAAAAATTGTGGAGTGAAGGCAGCCTAAGACTATGTACACACATTGAGTATTTGGTTGCAGACATTTTGGCACCAATCTACACCTCCTGGTGGAAAAATGCACGTTTTTGACATGAGTTTTTAGAAAGTTTTTTCTATGCATTTTTCCTGCATATCGGAGTGGAAAAACGCTGCAAAAATATGTATGCTGTAGATTCCTTATCTGCAAGGGAAAAGTAAGCAACAAACCTTCAGGATTCTCATTCACTTTGCTGGCATAAGGATTTGCATGCAGTTTTGTGACAGAACTGCACTAAAAAATGCCTTAAAGGGATCCTGTCACCCCCAAAACACCTGTAAACCTATTAAAACCTGTCCCTAGAACATATTAACACTTTCCCTACACTCTTTTACCTCCTAAATGCAGTAAATGACATTGCCTAAAAACGTTTTATAAGTACCTGATTACTGATGATAATGAGTGACTATGCTATTCATAGTCACTCATCAAGACTGCCCCTCTGCTTCATAGCACGCCTGAATAGGTGTGATCGTCATAGCAGATTCAAATTGCCGCCTCCCTGCTGTGCCCTGTGTCGTCCGAGGCTGCTGTGTGGCTGGGTGACGCGATCCGCGTCATTCCCGGCGCCGGGTGACGTATTTACACCGGCGCCGCGCTGTCAGCTTCAAAATGCACACTGCGCATGCCCATGCGCATGCGCAGTGCGCATTTTGAAGCTGACAGGGCGGCGCCGGTGTAAATACGTCACCCGGCGCCGGGAATGACGCGGATCGCGTCACCCAGCCACACAGCAGCCTCGGACGACACAGGGCACAGCAGGGAGGCGGCAATTTGAATCTGCTATGAAGATCACGCCTATTCAGGCGTGCTATGAAGCAGAGGGGCAGTCTTGATGAGTGACTATGAATAGCATAGTCACTCATTATCATCAGTAATCAGGTACTTATAAAACGTTTTTAGGCAATGTCATTTACTGCATTTAGGAGGTAAAAAGAGTGTAGGGAAAGTGTTAATATGCTCTAGGGACAGGTTTTAATAGGTTTACAGGTGTTTTGGGGGTGACAGGATCCCTTTAATAACACGACAAAAATGCTCTATGTGCATAGGGCCTTAATATCATAAGTTCAAAGGGAATTTCAACAAAGTATTAGTTTAATTATATGAATAATTATGCAACCAAATTATTTTGTTTTTTCTTTTACTTTTTACAACCAAAAATTTGTTTTTTCAATTGAATTCTACAGAATATAATGACACTACAGGTGAAAAAAGTACTGAAATTATTCTCCTAAGGGCTCGGACACACTCATCAGTGTTTGACTGAGGAGACTCTCAAAGGGCTGGAGCAGTGACCCTGAACGGCTTCTCCCTATCTGGACGGGGCTGTCAGCTGATTGTGTTTTTGTGCAGCTCCAGACTCCCCGTCCAGAGAGGGAGAGGCCGTTCAGGGTCACTGCTCCAGCCCTTTCAGAGTCTCCTCAGTCAAACTCGGATGTAACTAGGAAAGTGTGTCCAAGCCCTTAGGGCGCACTCACACTGAAGTGAAACTCACATGAGTGCAATGTGAGAAAAACTCGCATTGCACTCGGACCAATATTAAACAATTTGTCAGGTCAGATTGTTGTGTTTTTCCACCACTGAACTCGCATTGCAAGTCAAATGCGAGTCCTATCGCAACATGCTGCAATTGTATGCAAGTTTCATGTTCAGGAGGCCAACGAAAGTCTATGGGTGTGAGAAACAAATCGCAGCACACTGTGTGAGTTTGTAGCATGCTGGTAAAGCAAATAGATAAAATAGGTATATAACAGTCTTCTGCTGCTACTTTCGGGCCCACCTATTAAGGTAATTGCATATTCACTGTACTGTCAGACAAACAGCCAAACACAGATGCTCACACTCTGTGATAGCCTCTGTGATTGGCTGTTGTAGTCAGATTGGATTTCTTCAATCTGTACAATGATTCTACTGCCGTCATATGGTGCTAAATAAGTATTTAATAAAAACTCATGGGGCTTCGTATAGCCCGATGAAAGCAGACAGCTGTGAGCGGCCAACCACAGGTGCCTAATTTTATCCTGGCTGGCAAAAAAAAACGTGTTGGCTCTGCCCTATTTTTAATTGCCAGCCAAGCTAAAACTAGGCACCGGAGGGCTGGTATTCTCAGCGGGGTGAGGGACCATAAAGAATAACAGCCCACAGCTGCCCCTGAAAATGTCACATTTATAAGAAGCGCCATTTCCAAGTGCTTTACCAGGCTCTTCCAGCGGCCTTGGTGGCGTGTGGCATGCAAGGTGATAAGGGTTTAATATCAGCCTTGTTTTACCAGCTGGTATTAAGCCCTGAGATTCTTAATGTCAGGCCACGTCAAATCCAGCCATTAAGAATCTCCAATAAAGGATTAAAAAAAGACACCATACCGAGAAACAAATTATTTATTAGACAGAAAAACACAGACACACTTATAGACTTCATCTGTATTACCCCCACGCAACCCTCCACAATCCTCGTCTTCTGTCTTCTTCAAATGAAGCACCACTGCTACATCACAAAGCAAGGGGAAAAAGAACACTTCCACCCTGTGATCGGTGATCACTAAATGAGCAGAGTCTGTGGGTGGTAAGCGGTAACATCACCGCTGACACCATTGCCATATTTACCACACAAGCGTTTAATATAGCAACAACAATCGGCGCTGAGATCACTGCAGCCCCTGAATGAGCGGCTCATACTGGAGCCGCAGGAGTTAACTCCATGCTTACCGATGACAGGGTGTGTAGACTTTTAATATCCATTGCATGTACAAATATATATCAAGTATATATATACACACACATATATGTATTTAAACATACATACATAAATATTTACAGTGGTGTAAAGTGTTTGCCCCTTCCTTGTTTTCTTATTCTTTTGAATGTTTGTCATTCTTTAATGTTTCAGATCACCAAACAAATAGGAATATTAGACAAAGATAACCCAAGTAAACACAAAATGCAGTTTATTAATTAAGGTCTTTATTGGTATGGGATAAAGCAATCCAAACCTACAGGGTCCTGTGTGAAAAAGTGAATCCCCTTTAACCTTCCTAGCGTTATTCCCGAGCCTGACTCGGGGTTAACATTCACTACCAGAAGCGTTAACCCCGAGTCAGGCTCGGGCTTACCCGCGTTCGCGGCAGATGCGGTGAGAAAACCGCATCTGGCACGCACTTGCCGCACTTGCGCCGCACTTGCGGCGCGGTTGCAGTAATCTGCATAGTAAAGGGAACCAACCACCTCGGATGACCCTCATACACTGTTAATATGTGCCCCTGCAGCCTAGTAAACCATTAGCAGCACTGTTTTTGTGTGAAAAGTGGCTGCAGTAGAAGTGAGATAATGATTTTATAAACTTACATGCCTGCGTACTTGAGGGCGTCTCCCTGTGTGTGCTGGCACTTGTGAGCTGTGCTCATCATGTCTGCTCTCCCCTCCCTTATGCACGCCCCCTCTCAGCCTGCTATAGTGATGTGAGGCTGATTGCGTCATAAAGGGGCGGGGCTACCGGGATGCCGCGATTTAGCCCCGCCCCTTTATGACGCAATCAGCCTCACATCACTATAGCAGGCTGAGAGGGGGCGTGCATAAGGGAGGGGGAGAGCAGACATGATGAGCACAGCCCACAAGTGCCAGCACACACAGGGAGACGCCCTCAAGTACGCAGGCATGTAAGTTTATAAAATCATTATCTGACTTCTACTGCAGCCACTTTTCACACAAAAACAGTGCTGCAAATGGTTTACTAGGCTGCAGGGGCACATATTAACAGTGTATGAGGGTCATCCGAGGTGGTTGGTTCCCTTTACTATGCAGATTACCGCAACCGCGCCGCAACCGCGCCGCAAGTGCGGCGCAAGTGCGGCAGCTATGCGGCAAGTGCGGCAGATGCGGTTTTTTTACCGCATCTGCCGCGAACGCGGGTAGCCCGCTTTTAGCAAAAAATTCAAGACCTAAACAGACCGCCAGGGAGGTTAAAAAATGTATTAACTGTGGTTAATCACCTTTTGGGCAACTGAGTTCAATTTTCCTAAACATACCCAGGCCTATGACACCTGTTCCCAATAAAGAAGTCACTTAATTAGAACCTGCCTGACAAAGTGAAATAGAACAAAAGATCCTCAAAATCTAGTCATCATGCCGAAATCCCAAGAAATGTCCCATTACATCTGACGTAGAAGTAAGACAGCATTTTTAGAAAAGGAACATCATACCAACAGTAAAATTTGGTGGTAGTTATGTGATTGTCTGGGGCTGTATTGCTTCAGGACCTGGAAGACTTACTATGGTAAAAAATCCTGAAGGAGAATATCCGGCCATCTGTTCGTGACCTCAAACTGAAGCGTACTTGGGTTATGCAGCTAGAAAATAATCCAAAACTCACCAGCAAATCCATCACTGAATGACTTATGAAAAACTAAATTTAGACTTTGGGGTAGCCTAGTCAAAGTCCTGAATGAATCTCATTAAGATGCGGTGGCATGACCTTTAAATGGCGGTTCATGCACGGAAACCCTCTAATATGGTCGAATTACAACAATTCTGCAAAGTTCAGAGGGACAAAATTCCTCCAAAGGGTTGTAAAAGACTCATTACCAGTTATCGCAAACACTTGGTTTCAGTTTTTGCTACTAATGATGGCCCAACCAATTATTTGGGTGTCATGCCTTTCTTAGAAATACGTGCATATAGTTTGCTTGAGACAATATATTGTTTGCTGGTTCAGCAATGATTTATCCCATAGCGCCATCTGTTGACAATGTTCCCACATTACATTATGTTTACTGCATAGTCTAATTTTGGTCCCTCCATGCCTATGTAATCCCATGAGGCTGTGCTCTAGGCTCTGCCCCTTCTCCTCCAGAAGCCATTACAGCCTCATACAAGCTGACATCCTGGTGTGCTGACCCTTCTCTCCCTGGATTTCAGCTCATCTGCATGTTTCCCTCAACATAGCACAGTCGGTGAGTTTATAATATGCTACTGCCCACCTAAATGTACAATGTAGCAACACTGTTGTTTATCATCTTATTATCTGCTATTATACTTATTGTGTATTTGCAATATCGTGCAGGAACATTGTGTGACCTGTAACAATGTAATTTTATATACTTCAGATACA
The DNA here is from genome assembly GCA_033576535.1 of Allobates femoralis. Taxonomy (NCBI): domain Eukaryota; kingdom Metazoa; phylum Chordata; class Amphibia; order Anura; family Aromobatidae; genus Allobates; species Allobates femoralis. The sequence continues at coordinate 489,253,724 of JARQOC010000003.1, forward strand.
GTGCCTACAAGTAGTATTCAACCCCCTGCAGATTTAGCTGGTTGACACATGCGGAATTAACTTGGCATTGTGACATTTGGACTGTAGATCAGCTTGGAAGTGGGAAATGCACTGCAGCCAAAAAGATTTTTTTATTTTTTATTTTTTATTTTTTTAAGAGTTAAAAGTTAATTCAGAGGGTCATTTATTATTCAACCCCTCAAACCACCAGCATTCTGTTTGGTCCCCCTAAAGTATTAAGAAGTAGTTCAGGCACAAAGAACAATGAGCTTCACATGTGTGGATTAATTATCTCTTTTCTGACTATTTAAGACCCTCCCCAAACTTGTGAACAGCACTCATACATGGTCAACATGGGAAAGACATGGGAAGGAGCATTCCAAGGCAATCAGAGACAAGATCGTGGAGGGTCACAAGGCTGGCAAGGGGTACAAAACCCTTTCCAAGGAGTTGGGCCTACCTGTCTCCACTGTTGGGAGCATCATCCGGAAGTGGAAGGCTTATGGAACTACTGTTAGCCTTCCACGGCCTGGACAGCCTTTGAAAGTTTCCTCCCGTGCCGAGGCCAGGCTTGTCCGAAGAGTCAAGGCTAACCCAAGGACAACAAGGAAGGAGCTCCGGGAAGATCTCATGGCAGTGGAGACATTGGTTTCAGTCAATGCCATAAGTAACGTACTCCACCGCAATGGTCTCCGTTCCAGACGAGCCCGTAAGGTACCTTTACTTTCAAAGCTTCATGTCAAGGCTCGTCTACAGTTTGCTCATGATCACTTGGAGGACTCTGAGACAGACTGGTTCAAGGTTCTATGGTCTGATAAGACCAAGATCGAGATCTTTGGTGCCAACCACACACGTGACGTTTGGAGACTGGATGGCACTGCATACGACCCCAAGAATACCATCCCTACAGTCAAGCATGGTGGTGGCAGCATCATGCTGTGGGGCTGTTTCTCAGCCAAGGGGCCTGGCCATCTGGTCCGCATCCATGGGAAGATGGATAGCACGGCCTACCTGGAGATTTTGGCCAAGAACCTCCGCTCCTCCATCAAGGATCTTAAGATGGGTCGTAATTTCATCTTCCAACAAGACAACGACCCAAAGCACACAGCCAAGAAAACCAAGGCCTGGTTCAAGAGGGAAAAAATCAAGGTGATGGAGTGGCCTAGTCAGTCTCCTGACCTTAACCCAATTGAAAACTTGTGGAAGGAGCTCAAGATTAAAGTCCACATGAGACACCCAAAGAACCTAGATAACTTGGAGAAGATCTGCATGGAGGAGTGGGCCAAGATAACTCCAGAGACCTGTGGCGGCCTGATCAGGTCTTATAAAAGACGATTATTAGCTGTAATTGCAAACAAGGGTTATTCCACAAAATATTAAACCTAGGGGTTGAATAATAATTGACCCACACTTTTATGTTTAAAATTTATTAAAATTCAACTGAGCAACATAACTTTTTGGTTTGTAAGATTTATGCTTCTGTTAATAAATCCTACTCTCGTTTGCAGTTTGAAGGCTCTAACTTATTTGCATCTTATCAAACCACCTAAATCTGCAGGGGGTTGAATACTACTTGTAGGCACTGTATGCTTATGTTGTATTGAGAATTTCTATTTGTTTTTTATAGTTTTACACTTAACCTACTAATATTAGTTGAAAAGGACCCCCAGCGTCCATGTCAATGCATTGATGGTGTGAGACAGTGCGGGGGATCATATGCGAGGGGCGCTATGTCTCCCCCAGAATGCGCACTGTCACGTATTGAGCCCGGTGTAGGGTGTGAGAGAAAGGGACGGTCCGCTCCCTCCGCTCCGGGTCTTGCAAGGTCCCGGAAGGAGACACGGAGTTAAAAGCCTGAGCAAGAGGCAGGGCGGGGTTCCTTGTACACAGAATTGTGCCTTAGCTGCAGGAGCAGCAAAGATAGACAGGAGAGGTCTGGAGTTCCAGGGGGCCGTGTGCTATACTAACACGGCCTAGCCCAGGAGGGCTGGAGGAACTCGGGGTGACCCATAACGGAGGCCTTTGGCCTGAAGGACCCGGGTACGTTATATGAACTGTGTCTTGTGTACCCGGCTGCGACCCGGATTCCGGCAGACTGTGCCATCGCTGTGTGTATCAGCAATAAACACCGGGTCCTGTTTGAACTACTACCGGGCTCCACGTGTTTCCTGACTTGCGATCCAGGCGCTGCCCCACATATGGTGGAGAATGCGGGCAGCTGCCGGCCCGGTGAGGTGTAGCATACGTTCCTGGTGAAGCCCGCGCTACTGTCGCCCTTCCTTCCGGAACCGCTGGTGAAAGTGACTGTTTCATGAGGCTAATGAGCGGCAGCTAAGTGAGAGGAGCAGCAGTTATTATAGCCGCCAGTCTCTTGCGGGGTGCCCGGCACTGCATGTCCATACTTAAGCCGGCCACGCTACAGTTCAGGCCTGCCGCTGATATGGAGGAAATCCTACGGCAGCTGGTACTTACCCAGCAGCGGCAACAAGAACAGCAGCAGCAACACGACGAGCAGCAGCTCAGACAGCAGGAGCAGCAACAGCGACAGCAGGAGCAGCAGCTCCGACAGCAGGAGCAGCAGCAGTTGCGACAACAGGAGCAGTTTCTACAACAGCAGAAAACGAATGAACTGCTCCTGCAGCACATTGCGGCCTTACGAGACCCGCCAACAGCGCCTCCCCCGGAGCGGCGTGAGGCCCGGGACCGGGTCCGGTCGGCACTGCGGAAGCTGAGTCCAGAGGACGACGTAGAAGCCTTCCTCACCGTCTACGAGCGCACCGCAGAGCGAGAAGGCCTCCCTCCCGCTCAGTGGGCTGAAGTGGTGGCGCCATTCCTGATGGGTGACGCCCAAAAGGCCTACACGGACCTCAGTTGGGAGGATGCACAGGACTACGACAGACTCAAAGGTGAGATCCTTGCTAGACTTGGGGTCAATACTTATGTCCGAGCCCAACGGGTGTTTTCCTGGTCCTACGTGGAGTCCAAGCCGGCTCGCTCCCAGGCGTATGACTTGTTGCAGTTGGTGAAGCGGTGGCTCCAGCCTGAGAGCTTGACTCCGGGACAGATGGTGGAAAGGGTGGTGGTCGACCGGCTGGTACGGACTCTGCCGGTTGCGATACAGCGTTGGGTGGGGCAAGGGGACCCGAGTACCTTGGACCAGGTGGTTAGCTTGGTAGAGCGATATACAGCCACCCAGGAGTTCATACGGGACTCTGCCCCACTGCGGCAGTTACGCCGGCCTCCGGAGCCGGGTAAAGGTGTACGTCCATCCCCAGGGGACTCTCCTAAAAACGTACCTGCTGAGAGGATACCTCAGAACGGGGCTGGCAGGGGACCAGGCTCCCCAAGAAGGAGCTTCCGGCCCAGCGCTGCCACTGCTACGTGGTGCTGGCGGTGCAAAGGACCGGGACATGTGGCTGCCTATTGCCCACTAACGGCGGAACCCATGGACTGCGGGTTCACACGCCGGCTCTCGATGTATGCCAGCCCCGTGTTCACCGCAGATGTGGTGGATCCCCTAACGGAACCACATCTGTGCCCAGTGCTCATTAATGGACACAGAGCGGAAGCTCTCTTGGACTCCGGCAGTTTGGTGACGCTGGTTCGGGCGTCCTTAATCCCCGGGTTGCAACTCACTGGGGGATTGATCGGGGTCCGGTGTATACACGGGGACCTACGCGAGTATCCAACCACGGAGGTGACTCTATCCACTCCATGTGGAGAGGTGACCCACGTGGTTGGAGTGGTAAACGCTCTACCCTACGGGACTGTGCTGGGAAGAGACTTACCATTGTTTTGGTCCTTATGGGGGGGAGGAGTAACCCTCCCCTGATGCCAGGGCATCAGGGTGCTGAACCCGACGACCCTGAGACCGGACACCTGCCGTAGGGGTCGCCAACATAGGGCTAGAGTGTCACCCCGATAGGTTCCCGCTAGACGTATTGGCAGGAGAGGTCAAGGAGACCCCACCGCTTCCAGAGTTGGAAGTGTCCCGGGGAGCGTTTGGGACAGCCCAGCTACAGGACCCCACACTGACCAGGGCCCAAGAAAGGGTAACAGAAGTAAACGGGGTAGCTCAGCAGCCGGGGGCAGAGAATGTATTTCCACGCATGGTGATTAACCGGGAGTTACTCTATAGGGTGGACAAAATCAGGGATGAGGTCGTGGACCAACTGGTAGTGCCGCAGCCACACCGCCGGGCGGTCCTAGAGATGGCCCACTCCCACCTGCTAGGGGGCCACCTTGGGGCTAAAAAAACGCAAGACCGCATCTTGCGGAGGTTCTTCTGGCCGGGCGTGTATGCGGACGTCCAGAGGTACTGTGACTCCTGCCCGGAATGTCAGCTGACCACTCCCATTGCCACCTTCCGTAGTCCATTGGTACCTCTCCCCGTTATAGAGGAACCTTTTGAACGGATCGCAATGGATTTGGTGGGGCCTATAGTGAAGTCAGCACGAGGCCACCAACATATACTCGTGGTTGTCGACTACGCCACCCGGTACCCGGAGGCGATTCCGTTACGCCGCACATCGGCGAAGCTGATTGCCCGGGAACTGTTTGCTATGTTTTGTCGCCTAGGACTACCTAAGGAAATCCTCACGGATCAGGGGACTCCTTTTATGTCCAAAGTGACCCGGGAACTGTGTAAACTGCTCAACATAAAACAGCTGCGCACCTCGGTGTATCATCCCCAGACCGACGGGTTAGTTGAGCGGTTTAATAAAACCCTGAAGTCCATGCTAAAAAAAGTAGTAGCAAAGGACGGAAAGGATTGGGACATGTTATTGCCCTATCTAATGTTCGCCATCCGGGAGGTACCACAGTCGTCTACGGGGTTTTCCCCCTTTGAACTGTTGTACGGCCGGCATCCTAGAGGGCTATTGGATGTTGCCAAAGAGACGTGGGAACAGGAACCCACACCCTATAGGAGCGTGATCGACCACGTGGCGAAAATGCAGGATCGGATCACAGCGGTCCGACCTATTGTAAAAGAGCACCTAATGGATGCCCAAGGAGCGCAAAGCCGCGGGTATAATACACGGGCCACCGTTAGGACCTTTGAGGTGGGGGACCGGGTATTGGTCTTAGTGCCCACAACGGAAAGCAAATTATTGGCCAAATGGCAAGGGCCCTATGAAATCCGGGAAAAAGTAGGGGAGGTCAATTACAAGGTATACCAGCCCGGGAAAAGGAAACCCGTGCAGCTATACCACGTAAATTTGCTTAAAGCGTGGAAAGACCGGGAGTGCCTGCTCCTGGAGGCGTCCGATGCACCCGGAGACCCTGTCCCTTCGGCCACAAGGGATACCGAAGGGGTACAAATAAGCGACACCCTCACTAAGGCCCAACGACGGGAGGCTCGAAAGTTGGTACAGCAGAATCCCGACGTGTTCTCTGACCTGCCCGGACGCACTTCGGTCATTCAACATGACATTGTCACTGAGCCCCGGGTTAAAGTGCGAGTAAAACCTTATCGGGTACCCGAGGCCAGACGGCAAGCCATCGCGGCCGAAGTTAAACACATGCTTAAGTTAGGCGTGATAGAAGAATCCCGGAGCGAATGGGCTAGTCCCATAGTGCTCATTCCAAAGCCGGACGGATCGTTGCGGTTCTGCAACGATTTCCGTAAGCTAAATGAAGTGTCTAAGTTTGATTTATATCCCATGCCCCGGGTGGACGAGTTGATTGAAAGACTGGGGCAAGCCCAGTACTTCACAACGCTCGATCTGACAAAAGGGTACTGGCAGGTGCCGCTAACAGAGGCGGCCAAGGAAAAAACCGCCTTTGTTACTCCGGAAGGTCTCTATCACTATGTCGTGTTGCCTTTTGGGTTGCATGGAGCCCCGGCCACATTCCAGCGGCTCATGGACATAGTGTTAGAACCTCATCGGAAGTACGCATCCGCCTACCTAGATGACATCATCATCTTTAGTCCGGATTGGCATACCCACTTATCCCAGGTTCAGGCCGTGGTGGATTCGCTCCGGGCAGCAGGCCTGACGGCAAATCCAAAAAAATGCGCCATGGGGCTCGAGGAGGCCCGGTACCTGGGGTATGTGATTGGGCGAGGGGTTATCAAACCCCAAATAAACAAAATCGAGGCCATTCAAAATTGGCCCCGACCAGTGTCTACCAAACAGGTGAGGGCGTTCCTCGGCATAGTTGGGTACTACCGACGCTTCATACCCAATTTTGCTGGGCGAACGGCGGCCCTGTCCGACCTGTTAAAAGGAAAGAAATCTGCTTTGGTGCGATGGAATCCCCAAGCAGAGGAGGCCTTTCAATCCATGAAGTTGGCCTTGTGCGGGCAGCCCGTCCTCATCAGTCCTAACTTCACGAAGGCCTTCGTTGTACAAACGGATGCCTCGGAGGTGGGGCTTGGGGCTGTGCTGTCGCAGGAAGTGGTCGGAATTGAGCATCCGGTCACTTACTTGAGCCGGAAATTGTCCCCGGCGGAAAAGTATTATAGCGTAGTGGAGAAGGAGTGCTTGGCTGTTAAATGGGCCTTGGAGTCCCTACGTTATTATTTGCTCGGGCGACAGTTCCGGTTGGTTACGGATCACGCTCCCTTGGTCTGGATGCGAAATGCCAAAGAACGGAACGCTCGCGTCACCCGGTGGTTCCTGTCCCTCCAAAACTTCCGTTTTACGGTGGAGCATCGGGCTGGCAAGTTGCTGGGGAATGCGGATGCCCTGTCCCGGGCGCCCTGTTTGTTGGCTGGGGTTCAACCCCACAAGTTTGAACCGAGGGGGGGGGTATGTGAGACAGTGCGGGGGATCATATGCGAGGGGCGCTATGTCTCCCCCAGAATGCGCACTGTCACGTATTGAGCCCGGTGTAGGGTGTGAGAGAAAGGGACGGTCCGCTCCCTCCGCTCCGGGTCTTGCAAGGTCCCGGAAGGAGACACGGAGTTAAAAGCCTGAGCAAGAGGCAGGGCGGGGTTCCTTGTACACAGAATTGTGCCTTAGCTGCAGGAGCAGCAAAGATAGACAGGAGAGGTCTGGAGTTCCAGGGGGCCGTGTGCTATACTAACACGGCCTAGCCCAGGAGGGCTGGAGGAACTCGGGGTGACCCATAACGGAGGCCTTTGGCCTGAAGGACCCGGGTACGTTATATGAACTGTGTCTTGTGTACCCGGCTGCGACCCGGATTCCGGCAGACTGTGCCATCGCTGTGTGTATCAGCAATAAACACCGGGTCCTGTTTGAACTACTACCGGGCTCCACGTGTTTCCTGACTTGCGATCCAGGCGCTGCCCCACAATGGGAAAGAGTTTACCTGTCTGTCAACTCGTTCTTCAGGAGTACAGAGCGAGGGTGCCAGAACATTGGGAGCAGTGACTTTTTCTCACATGGCCAGTAGGTTTGCATTTCTTTTTCTCTCATTAATAAAGACCTTCATTTACAGTGCGTAGTGAAAGTATTTGGCCCCCTCAAACTTTTCAACCTTTTGCCACATTTCAGGCTTCAAACATAAAGATATAAATTCTACTTTTTTTGTGAAGAATCAACAATAAGTGGGAGACAATTGTGAAGTTGAACGAAATTTTTTTGATATATTAAACTTTTGTAACAAATTACAAAACTGAAAAGTGGGGTGTGCAATATTATTTGGCCCCTTTACTTTCAGTGCAGCAAACTCACTCCAGAAGTTGAGTGAGGATCTCTGAATGATCCAATGTTGTCCTAAATGACTGGTAATGATAAATAGAATCCACCTGTGTGTAATCAAGTCTCTGTATAAATGCATCTGCTCTGTGATAGTCTCAGGGTTCAGTTTTAAGTGTAGAGAACATCATGAAGACCAAGGAACACACCGGGCAGGTCAGAGATACTGTTGTGGCAAAGTTTAAAGCTGGATTTGGATAAAAAAATATTTCCCAAGTTTTAAAGATCTCAAGGAGCACTGTGCAAGGAATCATATTGAAATGGAAGGAGTATCAGAGCACTGCAAATCTACCAAGACCCGTCCGTTCCTCTAAACTTTCATCTCGAACAAGGAGAAGACTGATCAGAGATGCAGTCAAAAGGCCCATGATCACTCTGGATGAATAGCAGAGATCTACAGCTGAGCCTTGTTTGAAGTGTTCCACAAGCCACCTGAGAGACACACCAAACATGTGGAATAAGGTGATCTGGTCAGATGAAACCAAAATCAAACTTTTTGGCCACAATGCAAAATGATATGTTTGGCCTAAAAGCAACACAGCTCATCACTCTCAAAACACCATCCCCACTGTCAAACATGGTGGTGGCAGCATCATGGTTTGGGCCTGCTTTTCTTCAGCAGGGACAGGGAAGATGGGTAAAATTGATGGGAAGATGGACGGAGCCAAATACAGGACCATTATGGAAGGAAACCTGTTGGAGTCTGCAAAAGACCTGAGACTGGGACAGAGATTTGGTTGCAGTTGGACTGTGCCTCTACCTTTGTGCTGGCATCGGTGATTGGTTGCCCTATTTTTTTTCAATTCTGAAGTTTTGTGCACATGTTGCTTTTTTTCCAATTGCAGATAAATCTGCAGAATGTCAATTTTGCGCCAAATTTGCATCTCCTTGCAGAAATACGCACCATAAATGTGTTGCATTTTTGATACATTCTCCTGCCAGAAGGTGCACATTTGATGCAGAAATAAATCTACAGCATGTCAATTCTTCTCTCGCTCACTTACAGCTGTTCACCGGGTGCCATGATGCAGCTCATTGAGGTCACCCAAGCTCACAGCCAAGGTGGCTCAGCTGTGAACTGGAATGACCTTTCTCACAGCACCCGACCATCTGTGTCAGCCTGCTAGTCGTTGTGAACAGATGAGAACCAGGGATGTCTTTTGTGTTTTATTGCAATTCAAATATTTTTTCTCTGTGTTGTTTTTTTTAAATTATTTAAATGATTAAAAAAATAATAATAATGGGCTTCCCTGTATCTTGATTGCCAGCCAAGGTAAAGCCAGGCAGCTGGGGGTGGCACTGGCAGCCTGTAGCTGTCCGCTAAATCAGCGCTGTGAATCAAAAATGCAGTGAAGCACTATGTCATTTTTTTTTTATTATTTATTTTTACTGTACTATGATTTCAGTCAATGGGTGAGGGTCACAATAGCCAATCACAGATGCTGTCATAGAGAATGGGTATTTGTGATTGGCTGTTGGAGTAACCTGAAAACTGCCCAAAATTCTAGCATTTAGAATGCATGGGCAGTGTCAAGGTTACTCCAACAGCAAATCACAGATGCCCACTCTGTAACAGTGTCTGTGATTGGTTGTTGAGTCCCTCTGCAGTGAATATATATGAAGTTAATGAGCGTCCCAAAAGTACAAGAGGTGGGACGACGGTAAGTATGATGCTGCTATGTAATCACTATATGCTTTCTTTTTACATCTCCCCACTCCATCTCATAACTTTATAGTCTGTGTTCGGGGTTCGAATTCAAGTTCGAGTCACATTCAGCCCCAAGATCGGACTTTAGAAAAAGGGTTCACCTATCACTATGGGTGTATTATGGCATCCATAGAGTTCAACTTTGGTTTCACTTGACCAGTTTATATTCTCTCAGTATTTCACAGGCTTGTATAAATGTTGTTGAGCAAGCTTTAAATGCGTTGGAACATGTTTTTTTTTTCAGAAAATATATTATGAAAAGGCAAAATCAAACACAGAAGCATCATCCAGTAAAATCGTACATAGCAAATACCCATGACGATGCAATATTCAACCTTGAATACAAACATTCCCAAACTCAAAAGGAATATAAATTCTTGCGTTTTCCTTACTTTTGTTTAACCATAATATTAAATGCCCATAAAGGAGAACAAAAGATTAGAGAAAGGGAAGTAGAAGCCATAGAATAGTACAGAATAAGATAAGAATAAACAGAAGAGAGGGAAAGAGAAAGAGAAGAAAGAAAAAGGAAGAGGGATAGGGGAAGAGGGGGGGGGAGGAAATGTCCATACCCCATCCCAGTCCAAAAGGTGTCCCACAATGCGATTCAATAAAATGAAAATGTGCCGGTCCCATACGTCTGATTGAGGGAGAAAAACCACATGCACACATCTAGTTGGACTAAAAAAGGAACAGCACAGAGCAACAGACTAGCTTAAGTGTCTTCCAACCAGGAGGATATATCAGGACCTTCTTTAAAGATTTGCCGTGTGCACCACACTGCCTGATATTTGTCCCATCTATCAGTGTCTTGTGCGATTAGGGATTCCGTACGCTCAAGTCTGTTCATTTCGATTATCCATTCCCTAATTGAAGGGGTTACAGTGGACTTCCAGTGTCTAGGAATTATGGCCCTAGCAGCTATCAGGCAAAATCTAAAAAGGCCGTTCTTGGCCACCGCGAGAGAGCCCGGAATCAGAGATAGAAAAGCCACCTGAAGTGAGGGATCCCAGGTTACCTCAGTAATGACACAGAATATTGCAAAAATTTTTTGCCAGAACTGCTGCAAGGGCCCGCAGGACCACCATATGTGGAGCATCGTGCCTGTCTCATCTCCACATCTCCAACACAAATCCTATACAGCAGCGTAAATTTTGTGAAGGAGATCCGGGCACCTGTACCACCTCGTCAAGATCTTATAGCTTTTCTCCTGAGACGCACAGGATACAGAAAGTCTGTGAGTCAAAGTGAAAATCTTTTGGAGGTCCAAGGCGGTAAAAGTAATTTGTAGATCCCTTTGCCAAGCCTCTATAAAGGGAGGAGAATCCACCGTGATTGCCTCAGCTAAGAGACCATACATAAGGGATACCAAATGAGGAGGGCTCTCAGAGGAACCCAACAAGAACTCTAAAGTGGTGGGGGGCCCAAACCTCACTGAAGCAAAGTAATTCTTGAATTGGAAAAACTCTAACTACAATAAAGAGTCTCATTCACCCTCCCTTCGCATGGCTTCCAATGTAGAGAAACTCGAAAGCCGAGTCGCAACCTGAACCATGGATGGTCTATCTGTCTCCTTCCAACAAAGAAAGCTGCGTCTACCCATTGCAGGTGGAAAATCAGCATTGTTAAAAAGAGGAGTTAATCCACTGGGATTATTGGTTAATTTTAGTCTGCCTCCGTGTGACTCCCAGAACCTGAGGAAAGACTGCGTAAGAGGAAGAAAGCTCGACAATGAGGGTCTATGGGGAGCACCAAGCCAGGGCAGCCAATAGAGGGGAACGGGCGTGAGGAAATCCTCCAGTAATACCTATTGTTTATGGGCTAGATTGTATTTCCAGTCCACCACTCTAGACAAAAGGACCGACTGATAATATCGTCGAAAGTTCGGCAAGCCCACCCTCCCTCCCCTCGATTTAAGGCTAGCTAGAATAGAGAATCGTAGACGAGGTTTTCTCGTGCCCCATACAAAGCTACGTATAGCTGAGTGTAGTCTCCGAAAGAAATGATCTGGAAGACAAATGTGGACTGTTTGGAATAAGTAGAGAAAACGTGGTAGTACGTCCATTTTGATCGGGTTATTGCTGCCAAACCACGAGTGTTGTGTCCTATTATATTGTTTCAGATCCTTCAATGCCTTACTCAATAGCGGAATGTAATTTAGGGATGACAAGTCATCAGAGTTATTAGAGACATAGGCACCCAAATACTTCAATGCCTGGCCCTCCCACCTAAAAGGAAAGGATGACCGGAGGCTATCAACCATCTCATTAGGAAGCGTTAAACTAAGAGCCTCGGTCTTAGAGTAATTAACCTTGAAGTTGGAGACCTCTGCGAATCTTTGGAATTCACGAATTAAAACTGGGAAAGCTATCGTAGGACTGGAGATATATAATAGTAGGTCGTCCGCGTAAGGGGATAATTTAAAACATCGATTGTCAATTTGTATACCCATAATGTCCCGTGATTTCCTCAATGCAATCACCAAATGCTCCATGGCTATCATGTATAGCAATGGCGAGAGGGGGCAGCCTTGTCTCGTGCCATTAGATATCACAAAAGGGGACGAGAGGGTGCCATTAACTCTCAGACGTGCGGTGGGGCTTCTATAAAGTGCCAGAATCTTCCCCAAAATGTTTATTCTCAAGCCAAGTTGCTTCAAGGATGAAAATAAAAAGGTCCATCCAAGGCGATTGAACACCTTCTCTGCATCAATGGAAAAAAGGCATGCTGGGATCCCCTGTTTGCACACAAAGGAAGTGAGAAGCAATGTATTGATGGTATTATCTCTTGCCTCCTTCTTCTGCACAAAACCAGCTTGATCGCCATGGATGGAGTTCGTTAATAAAGGCCCCAGTCTATTAGCCAACTCTTTTGCTAAGATTTTCACATCCACATTGATCAACGAGATGGGGCGATAGTTGGAACATGAAAGAGGATCTTTACCAGGCTTGGGAAGAACCTTAATTGTGGCAGCCAAGGTTTGCAGGGCAAACGGGCATTTATCTGAGATGACACTAAACAGCAAGGTCAGAAATGGGGCTAAAGTCGGGGTAAATATTCTATAAAAATTTGCCGGGAAGCCATCTGGACCAGTGCTCTTACCATTTGCAAAGGATTTAATTGTGTCAATAATTTTTTTGGTTGGTGAATGGAGATTCTAATGCGGATGCTTCCTCAGTATGCCTGATGAAAACCGCAAGGTTGAAACGTTGTATCGCATGGTTTGATTAAACCTGTCTTTTCACAATTGAAGTTGGAGTGTTGCCTGTCTTTTTGGATTTTTTATCTTGTTGCTGTTGAGCCCTGCTTACAGGAAGTATTTGCACTCATTACATGGAATTGTAATGTGTTGATTCTGTTTTTTGCTTCCTCAGTAGGGATGGGTGGAAGTGGGGTGTCATTGATGTATCTGACCACCCGTTTCTGAAAGTCTGATTCCGACATGTCTGACAAAGGACCCCTTATATTATAAAGGGAGTCCTAGTAGGTTTTAAAAGTGTCCGCTATCTCGGCAGGACCATGTACTAGCTTACCAGATTTTGAGTGGATAGAGGGTATATGCGTGGTCGGAATGCGGGGATGTAGGAACCTGGCTAAAGTCCTGCCTGGCTTGTTTGAAAATTCATAAAGGTACCTAGGCAGTCGGTCCCGCTGCCTGGCCGAAGCTGAGTCAAGAATAGAGCTCAGGCTTGTCCTAGTTTTCAGGATATCAGGTAGTGCCTGATGGTCTCTGGTGCATTTATGAAGGATCTCCAGATTCTGGAGACTAGTTATTAAACTTGAGATTTCTGCCGCTCGCTCCCTCTTAAGCTTGGCGCCCATTTGGATAAGTACCCCCCTAATAACCTCCTTAAGTGCCTCCCACTGAAATGGCAATGCAGCGGGGTCATGTGTGTGAAACATCAGAAAATCAGTAATCGCCGCGCGAATAGCTGACTGGCAGTCCGGCCTCGCAAGAAGCCCTGGATTAAGAGACCAAGACCACTCAGTCGGGGACAATCCCGGGAGACACAGAGACAGACCTACTGGGGAATGATCAGACCATATTATGGGGTCTATCTAGGACACCGGGTCAGTGGATAGTAGCCTATGGCTAATTAAGAAAAAATCTATCAGACTGTGTGAATCATGCACAGGTGTATAATAAGTATAGTCCCGATCTCCTAGAAGAGACAAGCGCCAGACATCAATCAACCTGAACTCTACTAATTTTGCCCTCAAGCCCTCCAGGTGAGAGGCCGGTACAGAGGTCCTACCTGAGTAAGAATCCAGACCGCTTTCCAGAACGAGATTAAAGTCACCTCCAAGCACTATCGAGCCCTCTGCAAAGGTGGAGAGCAAGTGAAAATAGGTCCTGCAGGTCCGTGCCTGGTCCTGATTGGGAAGGTAGACATTAGCAATAGTAAGTATTTCATTTGCAATACGAAGTCGTATAAACAAGAATCTACCACAGGGATCCACCTTATGATCTAAAACCTCAGCTCCCAGAGATTTATGAAGGGCTATGCTCACTCCCTTGGATTTTGAGTCGGGAATGACACTATGGTAACAACGGGTGAAAAATCTATTCTTGAAGGAAGGTATGTGGTCCAACAGAAAGTGAGTTTCCTGCAGGAGAAGGATGTGTTTGCGTTTCTTGTGCATGTGGTATAATATTTGTGAACGTTTCTCAGGACTGTTAAAGCCCCGGACGTTTAGGGAGCAGATATTCAGTGTGACCATGAATACTTTTTAAATGAACCAAAAAGACTATGGGTAGGGTATGGCAGGAATGCAATTAGGGGAAGGAAGGGTAGAAGAAGAAAAGGAGGAGAAAGGAAAAATACAAAAGAAAGAAAGGTAAAGAAAACCACCAATAAGAAAGTGTAGAAAAGCAAGTGAGAGAAAAAAAATTGTACTGGGTAATACCCAGTAGACCTCTCGGCAACTAAACCCGAGAGTCAAAAACAAAACTAGTCAGAGTAACCTCTGAATGTACTTTCTTAAGGCACACCTTATAACGTGGACTGAATGGTACAAGACTTCGCCGCCGTGAAAACACCCACTGCTTACAGCTATAACTTGTGTAAACTTTATACCAGCCAGGTAATTATATGATTAAAGTTCAGGTGGGAACAGAAAGAAGGCATGAATCCCCCTAACATGGACCTCGGCAGCCCAGTACCAAGGTAATATGGAAGGCTAACCCTCTCATGAGAGGAAACCTCCACCAGGTCAGTCACTTACAGTACCAGGATCCCAAAAGGCACAAACATAGATGAGAGTCTATTCTCAGGTGCAGTCCTCAGGGGTTCCAGCCTGGCGTCCTGAGCCCGTCTCCATTTCTTTTCCCTCTCAGGACAAGGATGCCAGTCTCCCCTGGGTCCCCTGTAGAATAAAGAGGGTAATTGCGGCCATTCCAGGATCTCGACGGTCAGGATGTTTAGGGTTCCACAGAACTCTGGCAAGACCTGTAACTGGAATGGATAGCCCCACGAGTAAGTGATGTTTCTGACCTGCAGTATTTCCAATAAGGGCCTCAATGCCCTTCTCTTCGCAAGGGTTAGACAGGAAAGATCTGCCAGGAGGTGTATTGGTGTCCCGTTAAAATCAATGGACTTCGACTTCCTTGCCTTGTGCGTTATGTCTTCTTTTAATTGAAAAAAATGTATACGGCATATATCCCTCTCGGCGTCTCTGGGCTGAGAGGGATCAGGATTCCTGGGTCCCATTTCGATATAGTCATCTGGAGGCCTGTCTAATAAGGAATTAAAGATACTCCGGAGTGCTGACATCAAATCGCGTGGAGCCACAGACTCCGGGATACCTGGTAGTCTAATATTGTTCCTCCTGTGGTGATTTTCAGAATCCTCCATCATATCAAATATGAGGTGAAAGATATTGGAATGCTGGTCTAACAATTGCTGATGTACTTGCAATTGGGAGGAAATATTAGCAATGTCCCCCTACCACCTGGACTGAACTCTTGAGCATGGTAGTGTACTCCTTAAGTGACCTGATCTCTGCTTTGCAAACGGCTTCAAGCCGCTGAATATACCCCTCCATGTCTGTTTTTGTTGGAATGGACTGTAGACGGGCATGAATTTCCTGCAGGTCAGAGGTTTGGGATTCCAAGTTCTGTGGGTCTGGTGGCCTAAGGGGCCCCTTGGGGTTATCAGAGGCAGCCAGAGCAGGTGCAGTAACATCCATTACCCACAGTTCTTGATCCGGCTCCGTGGTGGGGTCAAAGTCACAGTGGGGCCAGCAGTACGTAGTGGGGATTTGTCAACCCCTAATGAGTGTCCCATGGGAGGAGTAATAGCCCCCTTCTGTGGATTGCTTCTTGGGGATCCCCCCTTGTAAGCACCGTTCACCGCTGGGGACTGGGAGGTATGTGCAGGTATATTAGCCTTATGAGCTGTGGGAGCTGACTCACGTGTTGCCCGCCCCTGTTTCTCCCGACTGGGTACCTGAGCCTCCGAGGGTCCTCTGCTCACATCACTGCTGCGGGTTTCACGTCCGGCCGCCAGATCTGAAGGAGGCTGAGAAGAGGGGGAATCCGAGGGCTTCAACGCTGCAGCAGCTGCTGTGGCCGCCATTGTTGGGCGTGTGGAGCGCCGGCCTGCACTTCCCTGTGTTGAGAGGTATTTAGTAATACCTTGCTTGGCGGGCATTACGGCCGAGTCTCGGTGCAGCGGTGATAAGGCAATGTTACCAGCCGGTCTGGATGACAGGGAACAGGCTGAAGATTGCTTATAAGGAGCTAATAGTGTGGGAGCAGGAGCTCAGCTCACACACGACCGCTCGGCGCCATGTCCTGGCCACGCCCCTGGAACATGTTTTTTGTTTGGCAATGGAGTCTTGGGTGACGAGCGTGTGCACAAGCCATTGAGGATGAGTTCATTGCTTATTGTTTTCTTTGAAACAATTGTACCTGCTGATTACAGGACTTTCTATAGCACTCCACAGGTATTTTTGGCTGATGGAGAACTCTTCTGATAATTTTGTAGGAAATTAATTGAACGAGCTAATATTACTTTTCACTAAGTGGCTGGATTGCTTTATAATTACTGATAGAGTTCAGCTGGTGTCATGACTTTCTGTAGCTTTTTGAACCTCTCCTTCTTCATGTGTTCAAAACTTTTTACGGGATTTCTCATTATTTCACAGAACCTAATTTATGGACATCTATGGTTTGATTTTTCTTTGCCAGTGTGGATTGGATGGATTGTTACCAACATCTGGTCAGAAAATCATGTCAACAGAGACTTTAGAAATACATTTACTTACAAAAATTGATGACATGTTCAATACTTTATTCATGTATATGTATATGACAGTATGATTGCTCAAGGTCCCCTAGCAGACTGTTGCCCAGTGCATGATGGTGTCACTTCTGGCTTATTGTTTTCCTATACTGTACCATAATGCCATCTGTTCCTCAGATAAGAGATGCGCATGGACTCAGCCATCCATGTGATGGAGTGCATTAGAAATGCATTGCCAATTAACTTTGATAGATAATCTATTATTCAAAGCTTTTTCCAATAAAGCATATAAATTTTATGGAGTTGGGACTATTATCTAATTTTATACTGAGAGTCAAAGTCCCGATATAACAACCGCCAAAACGTTCCCACTGAATTCATACCAAAATCTAATGATCCCATACCTTATAGACTGAATACTAACATACAGGACACTTACATCCATTTTACTTCTGTTCGGTATTCTTGTATAAAGCACTGGTAGTATCATATTTTTTCACTTTATTGCATTTATACTCCCCTCCCTCCCAGAATATAGGGCTTCTCACAAAAGTTACCTTCTGAAGACCGTCTCTTAATAGTTGTTTGCTAAACTGGTGCTTGTGGCTGATTGCCGCAAGCCACATAACACAGCCCTGTGAGCTATATTTGACTCCTAAGCTGAAAGGAAGTGGGCACAATAGTCTGCATCCAATCAGATCTAACAAGGCTGGTAGGAGACCACTTCCCTCTGCTGGCCAACAACACCACATGGAACCAATGAATGAGGAAGCTGTTTTCTTCATGGAAGTGCTTCAGGAACACATGGGATTAGGTGATAGCTATGGCGCAGCAGAAAAATATAAAAGCTTTGAACATCTGTAGAAAGGCAGAGTTGGCGCAAAATTCATGAAGGTAGTGGACGTGCAAGCAGGTGGGCGGTGTGCTCATTGAATTGTTGTTTAACAAACCAAGGCTATTGATACCCTGGATAGCCCCAAGGTGTGTTGCCCACAAAGAATATCTACAATGCCCCAACTTTGTAGTAAAGCCGCAGACTATGCCAGTCAAGGTCCAGGGCCCTTACTGCATGGTCGAGCCGAAGATTACACCAGCCAAGATCTGTAGTTCCGAAGGGAGTTTTTTGTTCAATCTAAATAATACCAATCCCTTGATACTTATATACATGACTATAGCCAATAAATGTGAGTGCAGGAGTCACATGATAAAGTCATATAAAAATAAATATAAAAAATTATGTATAATAAAAAATGAAATAATAAATAATTTATTTTCGTTATTTAGGACCATTTAAATGACAAGTGCCAAGGTTACATATCCAAAATGCCTCCCATGTTAAAAGTCATCTGGCATCTCTCTTAATGTCTTAGGCTGGGGTCACACTTGTGTTTTTTTCATGCGTTTTTGGAGACCTGTGTTTTTAAAAAAGCATGTAAAAACGCACCCATAGGCCCCCATGTTAAAAAACGCATGCTCTAATAGCAAAAACGCATGTGTTAATAGCAAAAACGCATGTCTAAAGTGCCATGCGTTTTTGGCATGAGTTTTTGCACTTATGTGAGTGGCTGACATCAAAAACGCATGCAAAAAACATTAGTACCATTTAGTACCATCCAAAAACGCATGCGTTTTCTATAGGGGCCCGTGGTAAAAAAACGCATGCGTTTTTAAAACAGCACCAAAAAATAGTGCATGCACTATTTTTGGATGCAGATTTAAAAATGCATGCAAAATCGCAGGGTGCCATCAGACACCTTAAAAAACGCATGCAGAAATGGAAAAAAGCATGCAGAAACGCATGCTTTTTTTTAAGGCACTAAAATAACGTTTGCCAAGTGTGACCCCAGCCTAAGGGTCTGTTCTTTTTTCCTTATGTGGCTGCATTCAAGACTTGCTAGGAAATGTACTCGACACTAGAGCATACAATAATGCTTTTTTGAGCCAATTTATTTATTAGTAATGTTTTATAGTGCTAACATGTTCTACAGATCTGTAAAGATATTGTTATAATTGTGGGGGAGAAATCAATCTAAAATTTCAGATCAAGTACATCTTTGGAGTGTGGGTTGACACCCAAATAAACTCCTTAACAGGATATGAACCCAGAATTCCAGCACCACAATGCAATAGTGCTAACCACTGAGCCATCATTCTGCACCTTTGAGCAGTGTGCGCTAGCATATCTTTTCTTTGTACAATAAAGCAGATCAGAGTGGTCTTTAAAAAAAATTGTCTACTGTGAGGTATATGTTTTTACAATTGTGGCAAATGGTCATGATATGCCACACAGTGCAATCAACAATTGGTATGCATGGAGGAAAACTAAAAAATTAATTTGAACCTTCTGTAAAAGTATAATATAGGCCATGTTCACACTCACCTGCGTTTTTGGCACTCTCTGCATTTTTCTACAATTTTTCAAAAATTCAGATGCGTTAACGCAGGGTGCTATTGAGTGTAGCTGCGTTTTTCAGCTCCACTTGCGTTTTTTTCCCCCAGTCCAAAAAACGCTGCATGCAGCGTTTTTTGGGTGCTGGAAAAAAAACGCAGGGGTGGTTTTCCAAAAACACATGCGTTTTTTTAACATGGGACCCTATGGGAAACACATGCGTTAACGCAGGACACCTTTAGGCACCTGCGTTAACGCATGCGTTAACGCTAGCGTTTTTAAAGTGCTCAGTTAAGTACCCTGTGTTAACGCTAGCGTTTTTGCCTGCGTTTTTGGCCAAAAAATGACTAAGTCCAAAAAAGTGTCAAATCCTTTCAGACACACAAGGGACACTTTTTGGCACTTTTAGAAAAACGCAGGTGTTTTTTTTCCTGCTAAAAAAAACGCAAATTGAGTGTGAACATGGCCATATACAGCGTTATTCTCTACCTATAACTCTCTCACTGCTGTGTGACAACAAATCTCACTTTTCTTGGACAGTCTACACAGGCTGAAGAACCTCACATTGGAGAATAATTGTGTTATATAATGTACAAATACAGTGGGTTCACAGTCTGTTTTCTTGCATTAGGGTACAATGCACAGAATACAATTTTGAATACTGTACGAAATGTATGCATTATTAAACGTGATAGGTCTAGATCCATTGATCCCGATTCATCATTCAGTTTTTGCCTTTATTCTGACATAAAACTATATGATGAATTTTTGTGCAACTCATAGTTTGGCAAAAAAAAAATTGTAACTTGGGCCACAATTCATCAAGATGAGGAGAGGTGTTGGAATCAGACACGCTTAATTCATTAAGAGTTGCAAGCTTCTTGATGATTCAGGAGAATCTGATGAGTGACGAGTGCCTCACCAGAAATTTTACTCCATTCGCTAAGGCCGGCTTCAGACTGCGTTTGAGATCCGATCCGTAGCTGTCCGCTTGAAGCAGACAGCCGCGGACCGGATCAGCACACAGGACTGGGGGGCTATTATGCCCTCCGATCCTGTGTGCAGCCGCACGCAGCCGCAGCCGCTGACAGGTCAGGACTGCGGCGCCCGCGGTCCTCACCTATCAGCAACAGGAACTGCGTGCGGCTGCACACAGGATCGGAGAGCATAATAGCCCCCAGTCCTGTGTGCTGATCCAGTCCGCGGCTGTCTGCTTCAAGCGGACAGCTACGGATCGGATCTCAAACGCAGTCTGAAGCCGGCCTCAGTGGAATAAGATTTCTGGTGAAGGAACACCACAACTTATTATGAATAAGGGGCCTTTCACACTTGCAGGTTTTTTCCTGATTTGGAAGATCAGGAAAACACCTGATTCTTACAGGATTCAATTCTTTTGCCCATTCTCTTTAATGATTTCAGGAGAAAACATGAAGCAACAAGATTGTACCTGACAAAATTAAAGTGAATGTGCAAAATACTGTAAGGGCCGCTTTACACACACCAACTTATCTGTCTAACTTCTGAACAACTTACTGGTTGCAGTGAAATCATGGACACATTGCTCCATTTTGTGGCTGTGTACAAATGTAACAATGTGTCCATGATTTCACTGCAACCAGTAAGTTGTTCAGAAGTTGGACAGATAAGTTGGTGTGTGTAAAGTGGCCATAAGAATCAGGTTTTGCCTGATCTTCCAAATCAGGAAAAAAACGCAAGTGTGAAAGGCCCCTTAGACAAGCTGTGGTGTTATAACCCCGGATTGTGTCCATCCTGCCCCCAGCTCCCCCCAGTTTGGCTATGCTGGGAGAAGCTGTCCTTTAAACGACAAATGTCACAAAATGTTTGCATAACTCCAAGCAGCGGAAAAAGTTTATGACTTTTCAATGAAATTTATACCAGAATTATAGTAAAATTGTTTTGATGAGCACAAGACAGTATAAATCACTGCATTAAATATGATTGGATTGGATACACCAGTTTAGGGGAATGCATTAAACATAAATTTAACACAAGACTTAGCAGCATGGTGTTACACATGGGGCACTTAGGCCGGCTTCACACTACGGCTGGGATCCAATCCGTGGCTGTCCACTTGAGGCAGACAGCCGCGGACTGGATCAGCACACAGAACTGGAGGGCTAATTTGCCCTCCAGTCCGGTGTGCAGCCGCACGCAGCTGCTGCCGCTGATAGGTCAGGACCACAGGGAGCTAGCCATGTTCCTGAACTGTCAGGAGGGGCCAGCGTTGAGCTTCAGCACCATGGAGCTGCGAGCTGCTTGCGAGCAGTGGACCTGAGTTATCAGCGGCGGAAGCTGCGCCGGCTGCACACCGGACCGGAGGGCAAATTAGCCCTCCAGTTCTGTGTGCTGATCCGGTCCGCGGCTGTCTGCCTCAAGCGGACAGCCATGGATCGGATCCAAGCCGTAGTGTGAAGCCAGCCTTAGGTACTTCAATGTACCATAACTCCAGAGTCTGCTAAATATTCCGGAAGACTTTTTGTAGTCAAGCAGGGGTTCTGATTTGCCTTTCTAGCAATCCTATGAGCAACTTTCACTGAAATTTTGCTTGTTCTTCCAGACTTTATCTTGACCTCCACCGTTCCTGTTAACTGCCATTTCTTAATTACATTTCGAGCAAAGGAAAGGGGAACTTGAAAATGCTTTGCTATCTTTTATAGCCTTCTCCTGCTTTGTGGGCCTTTACTTCTCTCATTTTCGGCTGCTTAAGAGAACTCATGGATGTTATTTTTTGGCACAAAGTTACAGGAGGCTGGATTTTTATAAAACTGGGAAATTTGCATCACCTGGCCTTTCCTAAAGATGATAGTGAACAGTATACATACAGTATATACGGTAGTACTCAGCATAAATATGTACACCCCGTTTCAATCATAAGATTTTAACCAATATCACACTGAGCAGGAGAACAATTTCCAAAACTTTGGCAAGACTGAGTTTCTTAGCTATATCATGAAAGTAAGGCTGATAATATAACTTTCATTAGAAAATCTTACATTTTACTCAAATTAGTTGATGTAAAAATACATACATCCCACAACAAAAGTTATTAGATCTAGTGTTTATTTTTAAGGACAACACCAAGTCTTCTAGGCATGGAATGAAAAACTTGGTAACATATGGCAAAGTCTTTCTTTTTCCATTCTTCAAGAATGACCTCTCTAAAGGCCCCGTTACACGCAACAATATCGCTAACAATATCATTGCAACGTCACTGGTTTTGTGACGTTGCAGCGACCTTGTAGCGATGTTGCTGCGTGTAACATGTACCAACGACCAGCGATCAGCTCGGTGATCTTTGGTAAATGGCCAGGACTATTTTTTGATCGTTGGTCTCCCGCTGGGCAGCTAGCATCGGCCGTGTGTGACAGCGTGAGACCAACAATCAATGACCTCCCAGTGCCGCACAGTGTATGCTAAGGAACAATGCAGAAATGGTGGTATTTAGATTATGAGCGCTACACAAGGACACTGCACTGATTAATATTACCTTTAGGTCTTTATTGAATATTGACAAATGTGAGTCCTCGCCACAACATGTTTCAACGCTGATGCGTCTTCCTCAAGTGGATCTGCACAGTGTATGCTGGGAGGCTTGTAACCAGGGTGAATATTGGGTAACTAAGCCTAGCACTGTGCTTAGTTACCCGATGTTTACCCTGGTTACCAGTGTTCTCGCTAGTTGCTGATCGCTGGTGAGTCTGCCTGTGTGACAACTCACGAGCGATCAGATAACGATGTCCCAGCGACCAGATTGTTGGTCAGGTCCCTAGGACATTGTTATGTGTAACGGGCCTTTAGAGTCTAGATGCTGGATGGAGAGTGATGCTCAACTTGTCTCTTCGGAATGGCCTACAGTTGCATGATTGTGTTTAAATCAGGAAACATACTTTGTCACTTAAAAGCTTTCACCCTGTACTAGTGGCCTTACAGTTGTTTTCAAAATAACAGCAGTCCAATATGACTAAGCAGATTATTCACTGTTTTTGGTAAAAATTATATTACGACATGGCAAACAATTTACCAGTTGGTACAGTAAATTCTTAGAAAATTAACAGGCTCAGAATTCATTATCTGCATGTTTTTGAACCTGTGTAATTAAATAATTAACTGAAAGGGGGTGGGTTTGAGGCGGTCGACAGGGTAGGGGGTACTCGGGTACCGGGGCTGATGTCGACTTTGATGGGGGATCACGGCTGGTCGGTCCCCAGTCCCGTGCCCTAGACCCTCAATGGCGCGGAACGGTGGGGGATAAGGGGATTGGTAACGTGATGCCACCTGTAGTTTCTGGTAACGGGTATACCAGCGCTGCAGACGGCCGCTGAGGTGATGGAAGTGCAGCTGAGTGTAGTACAGCTCCCCACAGGTGGAGCTTTACCTCAGGGCAGCGGGGATGGATGAGGGGAGTTGTAGTCGCGTCTCTGTAGTCATTGCGGTGAACAGCAGCGGTTAAGCAGGCATAGACACACACAATGGTCTTTGTTTCGGTACCTTTTACTGGTGACACGGTACAGTCCAGAGAAGTTACCAGGTCCCCGGTGCAATTTGGGACTTTTACCTTAAAAAAGTTGTGAGGCCTCCTCTGTCTCTGTGTACGGTGGTTTGGGGTAAGTCCTGCCTGTGACTTAACTCACCGCTTCTTCTCCCTCTCAGAGCTTTACTCTATCACTGACAATGAGGTCCTTCTGTGGGGTCCCTATTCTTCCTTTGGCCCCTGGTCCTGTGTTTGGTCAGCTTGAGTGTCTATTACTTGTGTTCCTCAGGGGGTTTTGGTCCTCCTGGTTCTCCCAGGCTTTTACTGCTACAATGGATGCTGGCAGCATCGGACTCCGGTGTCCGGGTGTACTAAAGGGAATCTTGATTTGTTCCCTTCTTTAATTCTCCTACTCTCCACTGGCCTCCGACCTTCTCCCAAGGGTGCAGCACAGCTGAGTCAGTGTTCCCTGGTCCTGGGCCTGGATCTCTCCCAGCAACCAGCTTCTCACTCCTGTTCTCTCCACAGACTGGAACTAACTGAAACTAACTGACTCCTCCCCTCAGGACAGGATCTTTTAACGGGGAACTGACTTAAGGCAGCCAGTAGGGCTCCCCTTCAGGTCTGGGGTGGAAGGTGTTGTGTGCTGTGTGAACCAAGGTGTAATTCCCTCCTTGCATCGGTGGATCCTGTGGCAATCCCCTGCAGGAGTGCTACATTCCCCCCTAGTTAAATACAGTCCTCCGGGACTGAAACATTTTTCCATAAACATAACTATTTACATTTGATAATTGAACAGAGTCTTAAAAATGAAAAATTTTCTAAAACCCGGTATAAATAAGAAAATGGGTAACCAGTCCATACAGCGCTAGTCCATCCGCTGCAGGCTGTTTAAAGGGTGTTTAAACGGGTGTTTGCTTCTATCAGTCCTGTGGCTATGGTCCATTTTTAAAAGTAAGAAAAGGGAAACTCAAAAGTCCAACAGGTCAAGTCTCTGTAGGCTTAAAGGTTTGAAAACACAACAACAAGCACTACGGGTGCCTCGGAGTAGGAGTCCTAGGTACTGCAGGGGCCTCTACCGGGTCATAAGTGCTGTAGGCGTCCTGGCCCTGGGGTCACCTATTGGCCAAGATTTTGCTCTCCCTAGACAGCTCTTGACACCAACTCCTCTCACCCATGTTGTGTGCCTGGTCTGGGTTGTTTTGCCTACTCTTCTCCCTTTTCTGTACATTAGCATTAACAACATATTTACATTCTTAACATATTTACATTTTCCCACATGTTACAGTTTATTCTCTGTACCTGAGTGATGGGTGTCCTAGATTGACACGTGTTGACCTACGTAATTCTGGTGTAGGATTGGTGAGAGTGGGTCTATGTGTCACTGGTAAATTGGGTAGCAGTCTGCGACTACCTGATCTCACAGTAGGAATGGCAGGTACACCGATTGCAGGATTCTCTGGTTTCGGTACAAAGGGTGGTTCTTCTGCTCTTGGCGTTTCTACTGCTGGTGGGAACATCAAAGTTGGAATTAGATATGCACCTTCTATTTGAGGCCAATCCACTGAGTGTCTGGACTGTCTTTGGCTTCTCTTTCTCTTCTGGCTCTGGACAAGGTACATTTCTTTCTGGTTGAAGCTGTTGAGGGCACTTCTTCAAATGATCCCTAGACACTGTTGTGGTTTCACCATTGTCCTTGCTGATGACACAGGTTGTCTGGTTATCAAATTCAGATGGTAACACCGTGTATGGTTCTTTGTCCCATTGATCATCTAGTTTGTGCATTCTTCTTTTTCTTTTCAAGACCAATTCACCTGGTGTTAAGGGCGTTCCTAGCGCACTTTTGTTAAAGTTGGTTTCTTGCTTTTCTCTAGATTTTTCCAGACTTCTCTCAACACATTCTTGTATTTTCTGTTATTGTTCTTTCCTTCTAGTATCCCAATCTACATCTGTAGTATCTTCTTCAGGAACTACTATGCCTGTTTCGAAGTCTACTGGCAATTTTCCTGGTCTTGCTCTCATGAGGTATGTAGGGGTACAATTTGTTGAGCTTACTGGGATGTTGTTGTAGATGTCAACAAGATCTGGTAACTTCTCTGCCCATTGGCTTCGTTCTTCTAAGGGCAGAGTTTTCAGCAATTCAATTACCACGTGAGTCATCTTTTCGCACATTCCATTCGTTTGAGGATGTAAGGTGTGGTGCGAATTTTCTTGCATCCGTATAGGCCACAGAACTCTTGAAATATTTCCGCTTCAAAGGCAGGACTTTGGTCTGTCAATAGCTGTTCTGGATAACCATGCAGTCTGCAGAAATAAGCTTGAAACGTTCTTGCTGCTGTCTGAGCTGTTAAGTTTTTTACCAGAGCTACCACAAGGAATCTGGAATAGTGGTCTACCATGGTAAGATCATAGGTGTAGCATGATTTGCTGGGTGTGAGTTTGACGTGATCTAAGGCTACCAGTTCTACTGGTTGTTTGGTGATGATAGTATGGAGTGGTGCTTTCTGGCTGTTACAGGCTCTTCTCTTTAATGAGCATGGTCCACAATTTTTACACCATCTCTCTATGGAAGCTCTCATGGTGATCCAATAGAATCTCTCAAGTAACAATATTTCCAGTTTTCTCCATCCAATGTGTCCTGCTCCATCATGGTACGCTTCTAACACCATTTGGACATCTCTCTTTGGAACCACAACTTGCCATACCATTTCATGTGTTCTTGGGTTGATATACCGTCTGCACAGTTGACCTTGATAGATGAATAACCTGGTTCCTTCTTTCCACAGGTACTGGGCCTCTGGTGGAGCATTCTTTTCAAGTTGGGAATCCGGTTGGGTTATTAACTTCTTTATAAGGCTCACTGCCGGATCACTGTCTTGAGTCTCCTTCCATCCATAGTGAGGCAACAGGTTTAGTTCAACAGTCTGATGGTTCTGGTAGATGTGATCTTCAGCCATTTTCTACTTTTATGGAAAGCTGGGAGTTCTATTTCCTCTAAGTCATCCTCATCTTCTTCAAGTCCTTGTAGATGTACTTGAGGGTTTCTGGAGAGGGCATCAGCATTTGCGTTGTTGCGGCCTGTCCGGTATTTGATAGTAAAGTCATGGTTCGATAGTCGGGCCATCCAGTGTTGCTCCAATGCACCAAGCTTCGCGGTATCCAGGTGTGTTAACGGGTTATTATCCGTGAAGACGTTACATTTCGAAGCTGCCAGGTAATGCTTGAACCTTTCTGTTATAGCCCAGACAAAGGCCAGGAACTCCAACTTAAAGGAACTGTAGTTTTTCGGGTTCCTCTCGGTGGGTCGAAGTTTTCTGCTGGCGTAGACAATTATTCTCTCTCTACCATCTTGGATTTGGGAAAGCACTGCTCGCAGGCCTACATTGCTTGCGTCGGTGTAGAGGACGAATGGTAGGTTATAATCTGGGTAAGCCAGGATTTCCTCACCGGTTAGAGCCTGCTTCATCTATTGGAAGGAATTTTCTTGTTCTTCTCCCCATTCCAATGGTGCCTCTGAAAATCTTCTCTTCTTAGATTGGCCTACCAGAAGATCTTGTAGGGGCGCTGCCATCTTTGTGTAGCCCTTAATGAATCTTCTGTAGTACCCAACCAAACCTAAGAACTGACATACCTCGGTGACGGAGGTTGGTCTCTGCCAATCCTGGATAGCTGTTACTTTTTCCGGGTCTGGTGCTGCTCCATCTACGCTGACCACATACCCCAAGTATTGGACTTTAGGTTTCAGCAGGTGACATTTAGATGGTTTGAGCGTCAAATACCTCCGCCAGGTGTTCCAGGTGTTCTTCGTAGGTTTTGGAATACACGATGACGTCGTCTAGGTATAATAGCACCGTCTTGAAGTTCCGGTGTCCCAGGCAACATTCCATGAGTCTTTGAAATGTTCCTGGTGCATTGCATAACCCGAATGGCATGCTGTTGAGTTCGCATAGTCCCATTTGGTGTTGTGAATGCAGTCTTCTCTCTGTCTTCTTCTGCAACGGAGACCTGCCCATACCCACTAGTGAGATCTAATGTGGAGAAATAATTAGCAGTCTTTAATGCAGCAAGAGACTCCTCTATAAGGGGTAACGGGTAAGCATCTTTGTGAGTGATCTTATTGGCCTCCCTGTAATCCACACACATCCTCATTGTGCCATCCTCCTTTCTGACTAGGACTAAAGGGGCTGCCCAGGGACTACAGCTATCTCTTATAACCCCGGCCTCCTTCATGTCCCGCAGCATCTCTTTGGCATGCTGGTGGTGATTTGGTGGAAAGGGCCTGAGTCTCAATTTAATTGGGGGATGATCTCTTGTGGGTATGCGATGATGTACCCCTTTGATCCTCCCAAAATCTAATGGATGCTTACTAAATATTTGTTCGAACTTTTGTGCTACCCGGTAAACTCCGCGCTTCTGGTGAGAAGGGGTGGCATCAGTTCCTACGTGCAACTGCTGACACCACTCCTCTAGCTGTCCTTTGGCGTTGTTATCCTCCCCCTGACTAGACGAGGAAACGGGTTCTACTGCCTGTATGTTGTTGTTTCAGACAGTATACAGCTTTGCTACAGTAGCATACCGGGGTAGTTTTGCTTCCTCTTCCCCACTATTTAATACATGGATTGGTGCTCTTCCCTTGCGTACATCCACCACCCCTCTGGCTGTCAGTAGTGTAGGTCTATGCTCTGAATACACCGTCTCTACAACTGTCTGGTATTCCTTTCCTCTGAGACCTATCGCTGCTCGACACCATATCATCATTTCACTTTTTGGTGGTAATACATTGGGAACCGGGTCTGTTACCCGCACACTGCAAATTTCTCCCCCGGACAGATTTACCTGTTGCTTGTGGATGAGGGCTCGGATTTCTCTTTGGATGACTCTCGTCCGCCCATAACCAGCAGTCTCTGCAATCTGTCGGAGTAAAAACAACACTTCTCCAAAGCAGTTTTCAATAACATTAGTACCAGTTACCATGTAGGGGTATTTCTCATCAGGATTGTCCTCTACCACACATAACCCTTGGCCTTTTAACTCTACCCTTCCCAACTTTATTGTAACTTCTTTGTACCCCACCTGTTCCTGTGGTTGTCCATTAGCTGTAATTATATAAAAATTGGGGTCTGGGGGTTTAAGATCGGTATCAGACCAAAATTGTTTGCAAAGGATATGTGGGATCATGGTAACCTGCGACCCGGTGTCTAGTAGGGCCGACATGGGGATTATGCTTCCAGCGTAATGTTGAGGTACGAACGGCCTCCCACGTACCAGTTATGCCAGTCATATGGGCCCAGCTGCTCTACTCATGGGGGCTGGCCCTCAGGCCCAGGAATGTCGTGTTTAAAGGACATCCTCTTGCAAAGTGGCCTGGTTTGTTGCATCACGGGCAGATGGGTTGTCCTGAAGAATCCGTGTAGTCCCTGGCTCTGCGTTGGAATGGTGCGTCGGTCCCCTGAACAGGCGACTTGTTGGTCCCCTCCACGGGCGACATGGGTCTACGTTGGAATGGTGCATTGGTTCCCTGCACGGGTGACTTGTTCTTCCTCCTCATCCATGGGACATCCTCAGGGCAATCAGCTAGTTAGATTTTGCTTGGTGGTGGTGCCCCAGGCATGGCTTGCAAGAGCTTTAGTACATAGTCCTTGTTTTGGTTAGCTGCAGCACCTTGTTACGCAAGTCATCATCTGAGTTATCTGCTACAGCTTGTCTTTCCACTTTTGCAGGGTCTTTAGAAACGGGTTTAAAGTCTTTGGGAGAGGTGTTAACCTGACAGGTTTGTATTGTAGGTTCTGCAGGCACTGGATTTCTTAACACTGTTATAGCATGGTCTTTTAAGTCATTAAAGTTCACCGTTGGGTGATCCAAGACCCACATATGTACCTGCTGGCGGTGGTAGTCTGACCTCAATCCCTCTGTAAACTGTTCTGCAAGCATTTTATCCTCTTCCAATAAACTTGCCGGGTCTATCTGCTTTAAGGACCGGAGTATCCCTTGTAAACAGAGGGCATAGTCTCTGGTGGGATCCTGCGGTCTCTGCTTACACTGGTAGAACAGCATCCTCAATTCAGACTGTGTGTGTTTTTCGAAAACTACTTTAAGCTTATTAAACACTTTAGCAGCAGAGTCCCTGTTAGCATCACTCCAGGACTCAACCTCCAGCTCCGCTGCGCCTGTTAATTGTCCCAGCACAACGGTGGCTCGCTGCTTTTTTGTCATTGTATACATGTCCAGCATTGCACACATCTTTTGCTTAAAGACTGCTAAGGTACCGGGTTTGCCTTCATATGTCGGCAAACATTTGGCACCCGGTATATACGGCAAGACTATTGGCATTATTTGGGCCGCTGCTCCGGGTGCTGCATTCCGGGCATCCCCTCTGTCAGGGACCTGTGCATAATCCGAGTCACTCATGATGGGCCCCCCTAGTTAATCGCTGCCAGTGAGGTATAAATAAACTTTTCATGTCGTCGGCGGCTCTGCAGGGGGAGTGGAGCACCTCGGGTATTTCCGGAACTGGGAATTGCTCTTCGCTGATCACCGGCAGAGTGAAGGGGCGGGGTTTATCTTCCCGCTCTTTTCCACCCGCGCTAAAATGATGTCCAATACTTTAAAACGGAAAGCAAAACCAGAGAGATGTGGAAGAAAATGGAAAACTACCATTCAAATGGATCAAAGAATAGCAAGAACGGCAAAAGCTCAGCCACAGATCAGCTCCAGGATGATCCAAAACAGTCTCTCAAGTTACCTGAGTACTTTGAGAGAAAACGCCTGTGTGAAGCTAATCTATTAGGAAGACGTCACTTCAAACTCCCACTGTTAAAAAAAAGAAGTACTGAAGCTCATAAAATTTGCCAAAGAACACATCAACTGGCCTAAAGAGAAATGAAGAAACATTTTGTGGACTGATGAAAATAAAATTGTTCTTTTTGGGTTCAAGGGCTGCAGATAGTTTGTTAAACTCTGAATTCAAGCCACAGTACACACTGAACACTTGGGTGACATCAAAAATGCCATTTCTGAGGCAAAGCCAACAAATGCAAGTAAATTGTGGGATGCAATAGCGCATCCCAGGCTAAATAACAGTTGACAGGTGCCAGAAGTTGTCTGACTCTATACAACAAAGATGGGAAGCAGTGTGAAAAAATTGTGGCTATACAATTATAAATTATTTAACCATACAAAAAAGTGGGAGGTTTCAGGTCCTTTTAGACTATATATATCACAGTCAATTATGTCATGTTTTCAGTCATGAATTTATTTAGTAAATTGTTTGTACATATAAATAATTCATTTCATAACACATAAATGTACATAAGATATACATAGATTTCATTTATTTATTTATTTCATGGAGGATCAAAGTATTAAAGTGACATTGTGACATTAAAATTTCCATGTAGCTGGTATATCCCTTTTACATGGACAGGGGATAGTGGACAAAAAACTTGTGGATATTAGATCTGACCCCATTGAGAAAGCCCAAAGCGAAACGCGTCTGGGGGCACCCGGTACTCTATCCCCTCATAGGACATGGGTAAGTGTGGAGCTGTGGGAGGATGATGTTTACATTCTAATAAGATCGATATGCATATGTGTGTATGGTATCTACACAGGGCTGACATTAACTAATACTCCCCCAGGGATAGATAAACTGTATGAGTGTTATATGGGACTACCTAATACTACTCTGCAGGACTCTCCCTAATGTGGGTTGTATATTCACTACATAGTCAACCTCTGTTCCCCACTGGATGGGCAAATATGACAGGCACTGCATATATAGAATGAAATCAGATCTAATATCCACAAGTTTTTTGTCCACTATCCCCTGTCCATGTAAAAGGGATATACCAGCTACATGGAAATTTTAATGTCACAATGTCACTTTAATACTTTGATCCTCCAATAAAAATAAATAAATAAATGAAATCTATGTATATCTTATGTACATTTATGTGTTATGAAATGAATTATTTATATGTACAAACAATTTACTAAATAAATTCATGACTGAAAACATGACATAATTGACTGTGATATATATAGTCTAAAAGGACCTGAAACCTCCCACTTTTTTGTATGGTTAAATGTATATATATAGGAGGGGTCCAGTCTGGCCAATGGCCAAATCTTTGACATACATTGTAAGGACAACATCTTTGGTTTTACTAATTATAAATTATTGTTCATTTAAAGAAAAGAAGCAGGCGGCACTCATCATTTGTAGTTGCAGCAAATCTCCTTTATTAGCGTTCAGTCAGACGGACATCTTTAATCCATGACGAAGTGCGGGGAGAGGGAGTGTGGGGTCGGAGGCGAGCTGTTTCGCTGTTACTACAACGAAATGGGACCCGTTGAAGGTGTATCAACAGCGAAATGGCTCGCTGTCGTCCGCCGACCCCACACTCCCTCTCCCCGCACGTCATGGATTAAAGATGTCTTCTTTTCTTTAAATGAACTGTATTATATGTTATTGGCATGCACCCCGGAAGCTGAAGGAAGTATTCAGTGTTGAAACAGCATATCCTGCCTTCCCTAGAACGAAACAGTAGTGCCCGGTCAATTTTTACAATTGTATATTAGGCTAGGGTCACACACCCAGTTTTTTTAAAAAACCTGATCCGGTTTTGAGCTTTTAAAAAGCTCAAAACCGGATCAGGAAACTCTCCTCATAGGAGCCTATGATAAAAACCAGATTGCTTCACAAGCAATCCGGTTTCCGTCTCCGGCTCTGCAGCCTGCGTGAAAAATCATGCAGGTTGCAGTTTTCGGAGCGGTTCTGTTATCTGCAATGCGGGAACTGGATTGCTCAGGATGTGTAATCCTGAGCAATTTGGTGCCCGCATATACTTTGCTTATCCCGGCTGCTGCCGGGATAAGCAAAGTGTTCTGTGTTTGTGTAACCTTTTAATCTGATTAATAAATGCTTCTATAATGTCTCTAGGGGGTGCCCACTCCCCCTAGAGACCTTTCCACCCACTCAGGTGGGCATATAATGGTGGAATCAGTTATGTACAGCAGCTGACTCCTGACAGCTGCTGTACAGTTTTATAAATGAAAGCGCTGGGCTCCTCTGAGAGCGGCGCGCATACTATAGCTATTGCTATAGTATGTGCGCCGCTGTCCGAGGTCCTGAAGCCATTTACAGTAGATCTAAGGGCAGCGCTGCCCATAGATCTACTGTAAATGGCTTCAGGACCTCGGACAGCGGCGCACATACTATAGCACGGCGCTTTCATTCATAAAACTGTACAGCAGCTGACAGGAGGCAGCTGCTGTACATAACTGATTCCACCATTATATGCCCACCTGAGTGGGTGGAAGGTCTCTACGAGGAGTGGGCACCCCCTAGAGACATTATAGACACATTTATTAATAAAAGTACAAGTTTACACAAACACCGAACACTTTGCTTATCCCGGAGGCAGCCGGGATAAGCAAAGTATATGCGGGAACCGCATTGCTCAGGATTACACATCCTCAACAATCCGGTTCCCGCATTGCAGATAACAGAACTGCTCCACTAACTGCAGCCTGCATGATTTTTCACGCAGGCTGCAGAGCCGGAGACAGAAACCGGATTGCTTGTGAAGCAATCCGGTTTTTAGCACAGGCTCCTATGAGGAGCGTTTCCTGATCCGGTTTTCAGCTTTTTAAAAGCTCAAAACCGGATCAGGTTTTAAAAAAAAATCCGGATGTGTGACCCTAGCCATAGTCAACTGTCTGCTGGACACATGTTTAATGATTACTTGTATTACCTGTGATTGAATTTCAGTTAAACAAAATTTTATAGTCTAAACTTTAGTCTTATGCCGGCTTCACACCACGTTTTTTGAGCTGTCAGGCTGTGTCCGTGTTTTGCAGGATGCACCGGACAAAGCCTGACAGCTCCGGACAAACAGAATAGGAAGGCAAATATGCCCTCCGACCCTGTTTTCTGCTGGCAGTGTGCGTCTGCTGCCGCAGTCCAG
Organism: Allobates femoralis; assembly: GCA_033576535.1. NCBI lineage: Eukaryota > Metazoa > Chordata > Amphibia > Anura > Aromobatidae > Allobates > Allobates femoralis. The sequence continues at coordinate 489,287,195 of JARQOC010000003.1, forward strand.
TGCTAAAATTTCTGCTAGCCACGGTTCTGAAATTTCATCCGGGAGCTCTCCAGGTGCTGAAGTTCAGCGGCGACCACCGCTGAACTTCAGCACCCGGTGACAAGGAACTGAAATTATTTTATGTCATACTAGATGGTGGCCTAATTCTAATGCATTGGGTATTCTAGAATATGTATGTACCGTTATTTATTTATGAAGATGTAACAATAATGCAATGCAAAGCTGGGTATAAATCCCTCGCCAATATCGCTGATTGGTCGCGGCCGCAGCGGTGTCAGTGTGCAGCGGTGTCGGTGTGCAGCGGTGCCTTTGTAAAGTGGTGCCGGTGTGCGACGGTGTTGGTGTGCAGCAGTGTCTGTGTTCAGCGGTGTTGGTGTACACCAGTGTCGGTGTGCAGCGGTGTCGGTGTGCAGCGGTATCGGTGTGCATCAGTGCCGGTGTACAGTGTTGGTGTTCAGTGGTGTTGGTGTACAGCGGTGTTAAGCAGAGGTGAGTGGGTGCTGAGCAGGGGAGAGTGGGTGTTGAGCGGGGGTGAGTGAGTGCTGAAAGGGGTGAGTGAATCCTGAGTGAGGGTGACTGGGTGCTGAGCGGGGGTGACTGGGTGCTGAGCGGGGGTGACTGGATGCTGAGCGGGGGTGACTGGATGCTGAGCGGGGGTGAGTGGGTGCTGAGCGGGGGTGAGTGGGTTCTGAGCAGAGGTAACTGGGTGCTGAGCGAAGGTGACTAGGTGCTGACCGGGTGAGTGGAGTTCAGTGGGGGCAGTGTGGGTTCAGTGTGCAGTGTGGGGTGAGAGGGGCAGTGTGGGTTCTGTGGGAGCAGTGTGGGGTGAGAGGGGTGAGCAGGGGTAGTTTGGGGTGAATAGCAGGATGGAGGAGGCTCCACTCACCCCAACATTGTTCCTCTTCGGCCCTGTTCACACATTGCGTATTTTTGTGCGTTTTTTTATGCGCGCTTTTCAAAAATACGCAATGTGTTTTGTGTCTGCCAGCAAAGTGAATGGGAAATTCACTTTGCCATGCAGACACTGTGTAAAAATATGCAGTGCTTTTATGGGAGAAAACGCTACTGCATAAAGAATTGACATGTTAAATCTTTACGCAGCAGCGCCTGCGTTTTCTCCCATAGGGGCCGACGCTGCTGGAACTGATGTCACAGAGGGGAGGAAGAATCCTGCTTCCTCCTCCCCTCTCTGACATCTGTGACCGCCTTCATGTGATTTTGTAATGTATTCATGTACACTGCAAAATCAAAATTAAACAAAGTCAAATATATGAAAAATAATAAAGAATGAATACTTAGCCTCCAATGGGTGTTCGGGTGTCCGGGAGCCGCCGCAGGAATTGATCTGCTAGGACCTATCGTGATGTCAGGGGGGCGTTGACGGCGCTGATTGGCCACTTGCGGTCATGTGATACGTATCACATGACCGCGAGCGACCAATCAGCGCCGGGAACGTCCCTCTGACATCACGGCAGGTCCTGGCAAGACTGTATATCACCTGCCTCTACACCAAGACCGCGAAAAGGCGTCGGAAAGATAAGTATTTCATTCTACATTATTTTACATACATCTCACTTTGTTTAATTTTGATTGAGCACTGTATATTAATACACTGCGAAATCAAATGGGGCTGTCACACATGTCACAGAGGGGAGGAGGAAGCAGGATTCTACTTCACCCTCTGTGACAGCGGAAACGGGCGGCTACTCTGAATGAACAGCTGATGCCGAAGCATTAGCTGTTCATGTCAAATAGCAGGACGGGAAAGCCGACAGCGATTTCGGCCTCAGACACGATTAGGCAATTATATAGTAGATCTGGCGCGATCCGGTGCCCATAGACTGCCATGTTAGGGGGCGCTGGATCGCACCGGATCCAGGAGGATCCGATTTGGTCTGATTTTTGCCCCGTACACAAAAATGCTGCAAGCTCTGATTTTGTGTCAGGGACAAAAAAATGAAATGTGCCCGATTCTCCTGGACAGCACAAAAGCAGATGGCAAATCACTGCCATCCGGCCCCAAAGGAATACTATGGGGCCAAAATCGGATCAGGGGCTGTCCGGTTCATACCATACAGCCCCGGATCCCTAAAATGGTGGTGTGAAGCTGGCCTTAGACTAAACGTAAACTTAAATGAATCTGTTAGGACAATTCATTGATTAAGTGTACAATTCATTGATTAAGTGTACAAAATATCTTGTTTGCATCAGAGTCCCACATTCGTGGGAGTATTTTGTAGTATGGTATCACAGAAAATATTGTTACTAAAAGTAAAAATTCTGAGAAAATCTGTTGGGGTGTACTAATTTATGGGGGGCACTGTATATATTCCATTCATATTTCAGTGCATTATAAACATATAGAAATCATAGAAATAAAAATACAAATAATAAATACAAATAAATAGCTAATATGCCTTATGTATATATAAATTATGCAGCTTTAATACCTAAGAATTATCATATACACACTTATTTTACATCTCAAATAACTAAGGTAAACGATCACCCAACAAGAGGTTACTCTCTGAAGCACTATGAATCCTATAAATTATGAAAAAGTGATATAACAAATCTATACTAATAAATCACATAAAAATCAGTCTAGCTGCACAGAATGGCCACACAAGAACAATACCCAATAACAATATAAACCCAGGTCATATATATTTATCAAAATCCAATCCTTATGGGAAAATCCGTATGACTTTAGTTTGGGTTAGTGTGCAATCTGTGTGCATAATGAAAGGAGCACTGACCATAGGAAATTGATACATTTCCCATGAACAATTTTTAATATGTAATGCGTCTCCTTGTGGAATTAGTGATGCATGTGTCACTGGACTTGAAGAGTTGTATGAGTAGAATTTTATGGAATGATACGCAACATGGAAAAATCACACAAATTGCAGTATTGTCTTCAATGCTCTATAGACTTAGGCCCAAGTGTACAGGTATTTTGGTACACAACAGCAGCGTGATAATTAAAAAAAAAAAAATACAGAGCATCACTTAAATAGTTGTTTTATATAGGTGATATTAGCTCAACCAACCACTTGTAAGCCATTTATTGGAAGCCGCATGCTAAGGCTCACCTGATGAGGTGAAGTCCAAAATCTATAGGTGGGTCATTACATGTCAAGTGAACCAATGATGTTTACCTCTATATTTTTAATTCTTATGTTATTTGATAATAGCATGTCAGACAATGCAAATTGTGAAAATAAAAATACATACTTACCGTATTTTTCGCTTTTTAAGACGCACTTTTGTTCCCCCCAAACCTTGGGGGGGAACGGGGGTGCGTCTTAAAAAGCGCATGTAAAAAAAAAAACATTAAAAATTTAAATAGTACCAGATAAGGGGGGTGAGGGGTGCAGCTGCTCAGTGTGAGTGCCGGAGGCAAGTTTCGGTGGGTGGGGAGAACCGCTGCAGGACCGGAGCAGCGGAGATTTACTGGTGGCAGCAAGCGGTGGGCGCCGCCATGTTTTTTGTGGCAGTCGGCCGGTAGAGGTAGAGGCTTCAAAATGGCCACGGGTCTCCATTATGGCCGCGGCCATTTTGTTGAAGCCTCTACCGCTGGCTGCAGTGTTAATGAATGCAGCCAGCCACAAAAACATGACGGCGCCCACCGCTTACTGCCGCCGGTACATCTCCGCTCCCTGGTCCTGCAGCTGTGTCCCCCCACCCACGAGAACCTGCCCCCGGCACCCCCGCTGAGCAGCTGCACCCCTCCTCGGTGAGCCATGGGGGTCTGAGGGGAAGATGGGGGCCATATATCATAATCAAAGGGTTGTGGATGGGGGCATATACAGAGGATGGGGGGCATATATAGAGCATGGGGCATATACACAGGATGGGGACATATATACATCATGGGGGGCATATATACAGGATTGGGGGCATGTATACAGGATGGGGGGCATGTATACAGGATGGGGGACATGTATATAGGATGGGGGGCATGTATACAGGATGGGGGGCATATATACAGGATGGGGGGCATGTATACAGGATGGGGGGGCATGTATACAGGATGGGGGGCATGTATACAGGATGGGGGTACATATACAGGATGGGGGCCATATATACACGATGGGCACATGTATACCAGGATGAGGGACATACCGTATGCCATGATGGGGGCATATATACCAGGATGAGCAATATACATACCAGGATGGGGGCATTTATACAGGATGGGGACATGTATACGAGGATGAGAGACATATATGCCAGGATGAGGGATATATATACCAGGATTGGGGGGTTTATGTACCAGGATGAGGAACATATATACTGATTGTAAGACGGACACTGGCATTATAAGACGGACCCCATTTAACATTAAAAACTATTTTTTTCTCATTTCCTTCACCTAATTTGGGGGTGCGTCTTATAATCCGGTGCGTCTTATAAAGCGAAAAATACGGTAAATTTTTTTTAGTTTTAATTGATTTTCAAAATTTTGAAAAAGTGTGAATTTCGGTGTTGCCTGCCTTTACATTTCTCCTCATAACTCGGGCTAGAAATAAGATAGAGAAACAAAATAAACACCATTCTACACAGAACTGTACAGGCTTTCACCAGATATGTCACAAGAGTATCTTTGTTAATATTTTACCCACGCGAACACAAATGCAACATTTTAAAACGCATGTCCCAAAAAAAGGTATAATTAAAAAATTCCCAAAAATGTACATGTGTCTGCTATGCTCTTAGCCACATCTGTACCAAAATTCAAGTTGGGATTGCAATGGGATCATATTTTAAAATATTTCACTGTTATAGCATCAATGGGTCATTCCATATCAAGTGATCTAAATATGATTTTTTTTTTTCCTTACGTCTTTATATTTTTAAAAATTTTTTCTATATGAAGTAGAACTTTAGTTAATTACAAATTAAAAGTTTTGAATTAATTAATTTCTTAAGGCCAAGTCATACCTAGCGATGGGGCTGGAAATATCGGCGGCGACAGGCGGGAGCGCGCACGTTTTTGGCACCCCGCCAGCATTGCCGTCCCCCATTTACATGTGGCGACATCTCCAGCGCCGCGCCGGCGAGCTGTCGGGCGGCATCGCCGCCGGGGTGTCTGAAAACCCAAGCGGCGATGCAGGACAATGGGAGCCTATGGCTCCCATAGCCTGACGGGTCGCCGGCGGCCGGTTACATGGGGTGATGTGTGCACATCGCCCAAGATTGGTTGCCTGGTTTCAGAGCACTGCTCTGAAACCAGACGACTACCCGGCGGTGTGGACATCACCCCTTTACATGAGGCGACGTAGGGGGGTTTTGTCGCCGCCGATAGGAAACGCCCCTACATCGCCTATGTAATTGGCGTCGATGTCACCCCGTGTGAAGGGGCCTTTACAGATTTTTAAAGTTTTTAAAAAAGTGCGAATTTTGGCCTGGTATGGCCTTAAATCTTTTATCATATCTTGGGCTAGAATTAGGATAATGAGGTGGGAGAGGCATCATTTTTCTATGTTTCTTAATATTTTGTTAATAATTTTGTTATATTTTGTTAATAATCTGCATATTCATAAAGGCTCATCAACATAATGAGCTGGTCTATGACTCACTGAATGTCTATCACATACAGAATCTGACAAGATAATAGGAATCTATTTAACCGTTACTAATGCTCTACAGTTCAGAACACTTTGTGCTGCAAAGTACAGTATACATATTAACAAAATATAACAAAATTATTAACAAAATATTAAGAAACATAGTCTTGTGACATATCAAATGAAAACCCGTACCGTTCTGAGAAAAATGATGCCTCTCCCACCTCATTATCTTAATTATCTTCGATGTTAGAAAGTGATATATTCAAATACTCTATTGTTAAATCAGGATTTATAAAATCCTGTGTTGGAAGTTACAGGTTCTTCAAAATTTTGTTCCTGCAGAGTATTTTTCTATTTTGCAAGTGGCTTTCTACAACTGTCACAAATTTTCATGCCTGCATTGAATGATGGATTTATATCAAAGATCCAATCTTGGCCCAGCCTCAGATTTTTTCTTGTTGTGTGTCCAGTTTTTTAAAGGGATTGCAAAGGGATACATATTATAAAATGTTGTTCCTTGAGAAGTAGCAGCCATTGCTCTGTGAGGAAAAATACAGTTAATATTAAGTAAGGAAGATGGGTAATAAAAATAGAGGTTTACAGTACACTTGAGATGTAACTGTCTTACTATAAAGTTAGTATTAGGGCTAGAGCACGCACAACCTTTTCTGTCTGTGGATAAACGCTGCGGTTTTGGCAGCTTTTTTCTACTGAGTTTCCATTATATCTTCATTAGTTTTTTTAATCCCTAGTGAAAACGATGGCAGATGTTTTTCACATAAATAGTGATAAATGCTGCTTTTATTGCAGCGATCAAAAAGTAGTGCAAGCAGTGATTTACTCACTCTCTGATGGCGGGTTTACACGTCGCGATATCGCAGTACAATTTCAATCAAAAGTCACGTGGTTCAATCGTTGGACCCGATATCGTGCCTGCGTTGTATGGTGTGAACGTCCAATGCGATGCAGGAACGATGTCAATGCGATATCGGGGATCGAATGAGCGTGCTATTCAATGCCCCGATATTGCATAGCGATTGAAGCCAGATCGTGCTGTGTAAACACCCAATTACGATGCGATTTGATACGTCACCCATTCACTCCCATGTTAACTATGCGATCCTGGATTGGGAGGCGGAGACATCGCACGGACGTTGTATTACGATATCGCAGCGTCTAAACAGTCAATGCGAGGCGGGTGAAACGTGCACTAATTGCGCGCTCCCGCGCCATTGAGTTGCGATATCGAAACGATATCGTGGCGTGTAAACCCACCATGAGGGTTTCAAAAAACACTGCATGTGTTTAACCCTGTTATTTCTAGCCCAAGATATGCTAAAAAATGTAAAGCCATACCAGGCCAAAATTCACATTTTTTTTAAACTTTAAAAATCTGTAAAAAATTAACTGATGAAGAAAAAAATTCAAAACTTTTAATTTGTAATTAACTAAAATGAATTCATATAGAAAAAAAAATTTAAAAAAATCTAAAGCTGTCAGAAAAAAAAAATCATATTTAGATCACTTGATATGGAATGATGCTATCACAGTTAAATATTTCAAAATATGATGCCATTGCGATCCCAACTTGAATTTTGGTACAGATGTGGCTAAGAGCATAGCAGACACATGTGCATTTTTGGGAATTTTTAAATTATACATTTTATTTGGAAATGCGTTTTAAAATTTTGCGTTTGTGTTCGCATGGGTAAAATATTAACAAAGATACTCTTGTGACATATCTGGTGAAAGCCTGTACAGTTCTGAGTAGAATGGTGTTTATTTTGTTTCTCTATCTTATTTCTAGCCCGAAATATGATAGAAAATGTAAAGCCATACCAGGCCAAAATGTGCGCTTTTTAAAACTTTAAAAGTCTGTAAAAAATTAACTGATGAAGAAAAAAATTCAAAACTTTTTATCTGTAATTGACTAAAGTTGTACCTTATATAAAAAAAAAATCTAAAGACGTCAGGGAAAAAAAATATTCATATTTGGATTACTTGATATGTAATGACCGAGGTATAGATAAGCTGGATGGGCTGCAATAAGGCCCAGCAAGCAGATTTGGAATTGATTGATGGCACGTTGAACAGTGGATCTTTTTAAGTAAAATAACACTTTGGATGTAGAATGTCAGGGCTTAATATGCAGATAGGAAGCTTGAAATAAGGCTGTGGTCACAGTTTTTTTGGTGCCTTTTAAAAACGCATGCTTTTTTACATGCGTTTTTCATGTCAGCATGAGTTTTTTAAGGTCTCTGATGGCTCCCTGCGTTTTTGGCAGCGTTTTTGAATCTGCACATAAAAATAGTGCTTGTAGTATTTTTTTGTGCCTTTTGAAAAACGCATGCGTTTTTATAACATGGGTTCCTATGGGAAACGCATGCAAAAACGCATGTACAATTTTACCTTTTAGTGCCATTCAAAAACGCATGTGTTTCCCATAGGAGCCCATGTTAAAAAAACGCATGCGTTTCCGGAAACGCATGCGTTTTTGGATATGCTCCAAAAACGCATGGGACAGTCACACATGCTTTTTGGCTATTAGGGCATGCGTTTTTTTAACATGGGGGCCTATGGGTGCATTTTTTACATGCGTTTTTGAAAACGTAGGTCTCCAAAAATGCATGTGAAAAATGGTACTGTGACCACAGCCTAACATGGCAGAGTTCTTGAAGCATAAAAGGGTTTGTAAAAAGACACCCTTGAGGGTCACTGAAGGTGAGTCAAGTGCTATAGCAAAGTCAGGTTTGTCAGGAGACACATATGAGGCTTGATAAAGCGGAGCCCAGCAGTATGGAAGTGTACTTGAGAGTTGATGAAATAGGTTCAACAAGACTGAGTTTTACAGGAGACGCCTATGAGGGTAGATGTGAGATATAACAAAGTCCAGTAGTGGTGAGGTCTCTTAACTACCAGAATACTCAGGCAGTGTGCTGCTTCTGCTGACCAAAAATGACTTATGGATGTGACATCAGGTTGTCCTGGTGGTTGGATTTTAAAATGGTTTATCTCTGAACAAAACTTCCACTTTTGCAAAAAACTCATATAGAATCTTATCAGCAGTTGTAGGCTACTTCCGGTACCATTTACAGACGTGCACAGCCTATTAATTGATTAAAAGGTCATGTTTTCCAAAACAGAACAAATGAAAACTACAGTATGTTTTTAATAAAAAACAAACACACAAAAGCACTCACATAGATTTGTAATGAGAAAAGTTGAACATTATAACTCTATAAAAAAAATGCCCACTCAAAAAATTACAGTAATTTTATCAACTTGCAGAATAAAAGTAACATCTTAATAAGGCTGGATTTACACATGTGTGAGTTGCTGACTGAGTATATAGATGAGGCTGATTTTGAGACAGGAAACTCACTGTCATGATGGTCTCTCGTACCTCGTAGACTTGTGACAGGTTTCGGACCTGAGTCTCATTTTCCTTTTTTTAGTACTTACGGTAACTGGTTAATGTCAGTTTTGCGGCTAGCAAACTCCTTAGTGTTCTGTTCAGGTAACATAGTAACATAGTATTTAAGGTTGAAGGAAGACTTTAAGTTTATCTAGTTCAACCCATAGCCTAACATGTTGATCCAGATGAAGGCAAAAAAAAACGTGGCAACACTAGCTCCACATTGGGGAAAAAAAATCCTTCCTGACTCCAGATACGGCAATCAGACTAATTCCCTGGATCAATGCCCTATCAAAGAATCTAGTATATATAACTGGTATTATTATAGTTTTCAAGAAAGGCATCTAGTCCCTTCTTAAATGTTAGTAGTGACTCACTCATTACAACATCATGTGGCAGAGAGTTCCATAGTCTCACTGCTCTTACAGTAAAGAATCCGCGTCTGTGATTATGATTAAACCTTCTTTCCTCCAGATGTAGAGGATGCCCCCTTGTCCCAGTCTCAGGCCTAAGAGTAAAAAGATCATTAAAAAGGTCTCTGTACTGTCCCCTCATATATTAATACATTATTATAAGATCACCTCTAAGCCTTCGTTTTTCCAATCTAAATAACTCCAAGTTTAATAACCTGTCTTGGTATTGCAGACCACTCAGTCCTCTAATGACACTTTGATCGCTCTTCTCTGCACCTGCTCTAGTTCAGCTATGTCTTTCTTATGCACCGGAGACCAGAATTGTACACAGTATTCTAAGTGTGGTCACACTAGTGACTTGTATAGAGGTAAAATTATGTTCTCCTCATGAGCATCTATGCCTCTTTTAATGCATCCCATTATTTTATTTGCCTTTGCAGCAGCTGCCTGACACTGGCCACTAAATGTGAGTTTGTCATCTACCCATACACCCTGGTCTTTTTCATTGATAGTTTTGCCCAGTGTTTTACAATTAAGCACATAATTATACCTTTTGTTTCCTCTGCCCAAGTGCATGACCTTACATTTATCCCCATTAAAGCTCATTTGCCATTTATCAGCCCAAGCTTCTAGTTTACATAAATCCTCTTGTAATATAAAATTGTCCTCCTCTATATTGATTACTCTACAGAATTTAGTGTCATCTGCAAATATTGAGATTCTACTCTGTATGCCACCTACAAGGTCATTAATAAATATATTAAAATGAAGCGGGCCCAACACTGATCCCTGTGGTACCCCACTGTTAAAGGGAACCTGTCACCACAAATAAGCTTTCTAAACTATTAATACCTGCCCCTGCAGCCTTAGAATACATTGTAACACATGCCCGCCTCATCTTTTGTAGTAATATACAAGTACTATAGCGTAGTTTGCAAACTTACGAAAATGTTGTCAGAGGGGCGTTCCTGAAGGCATTTTGACCGGTAGGCGGGTCCCCTTGTGCCGAGCTACCCCTGCCTCGTTGCTGTAATACGCCCTAATGGCGCCATTATACAAAAGCAGAGTGCGGGAACGATTTCAATATCGCGCCCGCAACGTCACCGATGCGACGCGGTCATGTGATGCCGGGACGTGTCACTTCCGGTCGCAGGGATCACAGGCAGACTTCGCGCATGCGCTGATAGCATGCTGAAGTCTGCCTGTGTGCGACCGAAAGTGACGTGCGAACTCGGTGTTACATGACCACTCTGCTTTTATAACTGTACCTGAGGAAGACCCATTAAAAGGGTCGGCGTTGTACTGCCCACTGTGATATACATTTTAAGAATAAAGGAAAATCTATTTGAACTCCGGGTCTCCTGTGGAAGCGCTGTACCAATAGACCGGTATACTTATTACTATATGTGACGAACCAGGTTTCCTAGATCTGATCCATCCGGAGTGGGAGAGCTGCACACCAAAGGAGATCTTATATGCAATATAACCAAGACACCTAAAAGGTGAGCAATATCAAAGTATAACATCTCTATGTTGAAATTTAATTACTGCACTTAGAGTTGCGCCGGGACTTTTTCTCTTTTATACCCCCCTAGAAACTTCCAGCGAAGTTAATCTAACTACTACATAATCAACTTTGGAAAGATCATGTGATAGATCATGGGATTACAACACAGAACAGATCCGTGCAGGTGAAAGAACAACAATGGTAGCCACATAGCCACTAGCCCCCAGTGTTTAGCAGGAGGCCACAAACAGCCCCCAGTATACAGCATGAGGTTGCACACAGCCCTCAGTTTACAGCAGGAGGTCACACACAGCCCCCAGTATACAGCTGGAAGCCACACACAGCCCCCAGTATACAGCAGGACACCACACACAGCCCTCAGTATACAGCAGGAGGCTGCAAACAGCCCCCATTATACAGCAGGAGGCCACACACAGCCCCCAGTATATTGTAGTAGGCCGCACAGAGCCCCCAGTCATAACTGCATAAGGCTGTACACACGCCCCCAGTATAAAGCAGGAGGATGCACACGGCCCTCAGTATAAAGCAGGAGGACTATTTACTTTGTGACTTTTATGTGCAAAATAAGTTTTTGCTAAAGCATTCTATTTTGTTATAGCTAATTCCAGTTAGATACTATCCCAAGCAACGCCGGATGCTACAGCCAGGGCTGTGAAGTCAGAGTCGTGGATTCGGTGTCCAATTCAGTGGAGCTGGAGTCAGATTCAGGGAAATTGAGGAGTTGAAGTCAGATGTTAGGCTTGCTGACTTCACAGCCATGATTGTGGAGTCAGTGTGATGGAGTCGGTGTCCATCTAAGGGCCCCTTCACATCAGCGTTTTTTTCAAATCGCGGCAGATGCGGTGAAAAAAACGCATCTGCCACGATTACCGCATACCGGTTGCACTTGCGGCACGGTTGCGGCACAGTTGCGGTAAATGCCATACAAGGTATAGGCGGACTTGCGGCAGGTACGGCAAGTGCGGTTTTGGCACTTGCGGCAGGTGCAGCCGCGAAAAAAAATGCTGTCAGCCGCGGTTTTTTTTGCGGCCGCACCTGCCGCAAGTGCCAAAACCGCACTTGCCGCACCTGCCGCAAGTCCGCCTATACGTTGTATGGCGTTTACCGCAACCGCGCCGCAACCATGCCGCAAGTGCAGCCGGTATGCGGTAATCATGGCAGATGCAGTTTTTTCACCGCATCTGCCGCGATTTGATAAAAACGCTGATGTGAAAGGGCCCTTAGTGGAGTCAGTTTCAGGGAGGAGTCGGAGTCAGAGTCAGATGTTTGGCTTACCAACTCCACAGCCCTGACTATAGCTAATCTAATATATAAAGCTGAGTGTATGTATGTGTGTATGTATGTATGTCCATTAGAGAAACCCACACTGTCACATCTACAATCACAACATTTTGAAAAGACATCCCATTAGACTCAGGGAATGTCACAGACTATGTTTTGAGGGGAAATTTTAAACCCCACGCTTTACAGTCGTTTGCCCAAAAAAGGCATAATTACTGTTTGTATGTGTGAGCCAAGGAATTGGCTATTTTGACAGTTGGCCTGGATATTTCTCAGTTGGCCTATAGCAAACAATCACAGCTCAGCGTCTCATTGGTTGCTATAGGAAACAAAGGACACCCATAGTATAATACAGCTTATGCATGTCTCTGAAACATTCAGGGAAGATTGCCAAAGACAGAGTGACATGCCCACCAGGGCCATGGAGTCCTCAGAACTGGGCCGGGTTGGTTCTTTTCTTGTAAAGTCACGGGGCTGTGATCCATTCCGTGACCCTGGCTGTGTTATTAAATGGGGGAAATAGTTTATATGGAATTATGTGACGCCACCTGTGGTATTCAGCTATATAGGGCCGACGCTGCAGTTCAGGATCACTAGGGCAGTTGATGACGCAAAGATGAAACAGCTCCCCACAGATGGAGCAGGGCCCCAGGGCAGATGATACAGTCAAACAGGGCTGTGGTGATCGCTGGGGTGCAGGGTGACAGACACAGGGAAAGAAACGGAGGACACAGGGTTGTAGTTTCTGTTACCTTTACTTGGTGGTTGCTGATTCAGTTCGGGGCACTTATTACAGATTGTAATGGAGGTCCGGGTGGCCTGGAAGCAACTGGGTGATCCATTACACCAGGGGAATTCAGAGGCCTCCCTTTTGCACTCTCTGTTTTTGGTCCTTGCTACCTAAAGCTATGCTGTGACCTGCGTATTTAGTTGTTCCTACTCGTGTGACAGGCAGCTTGGCCCTTTTTCAGTTGCCGCTCCTCTCTTGGTAGCTCCGGGCTCTAATCTGCTGCTGTGCCACCGAGTATTTGGTGTGGCCAGAAGACTTTTAGTATTATGCCCTCCATACTCAGGTGCTGGGTCTTCCGTACCACACAACTCAGGACTCCTTTTCTCTGGCGCTCAGCTCCGGGATGAACTCTGTCGCAGCTCGATTTCTCCTCAGAGCTCTCCTCAACGTTTCTCCTGTCTTCCTCCTCAGACTGTCTCCAACAGTTACCTCCCACTGACTGTACTCCCACTTCCTGTTTGTCTCCTCTTTTATATCTGGTCCAACTGTCTTTCTACTGCGCACTCCCTGCTCTTCCCCTGAAACCGGGTTAGAGCTCCCCCATGAGGCTCGGAGCAGGAAAAGTGTTGGATGCCGAGTATTACCTGGCGTGGGGACCCCTTCTTGCTTCCAGGCATGACATCAACACCTGAGAGGGAGGTAATGCCACTGTGGCAACCGGACCCTGGAGTGCAAAACAAAGACTTCGGGAAAATGCCACACACAATGGGCCATGACTCTCAGTGAAGCAGCAGCCACACAAACACCAAAGCCATTAAGACACCTCTTTGCTATTCTTCTAACAAGTTGTAACATTTTAAATCCCCTGGAGACTAATTAAGTTTATTGTTGATTTCAATTTACTGTATATACTCGTGTATACGATTTCAGCACAAAAAATGTGCTGAAAAGTCCCCCCCTCGGCTCATACACGAGTCATAGGTGTATACAGGCCGCCCCCCCCCCCCCCCATCGGTATACAGGGCCCCCCCTTGCTGCCGCACACCTGTAAAGTAATACATCATTAAAATTAACCCTGTCGCTGTCGCCGCCGCTGCTCTGACACGGCGCTCCTCCGGGTCTTCAGGCTTCTTCCTGCTTCTTCATGCTTCCTCCTCCGGCGCACAGGCAATGACGTCATTGCCTGCGCCCGCCGGTCACAAGCAGGAAGAAGCATGAAGACCCGGAGGAGCGCGGTGTCAGAGGGTCGGCGGCGACAGTGACAGGGATAAGTATAATGATGTATTACTTTACAGGTGTGCGGCAGCAAGGGGGCCCTGTATTCCACTGATGGGTGGGGCGCCTGTATACCACTGGGGCTTGTATATACCACTGGGGCCTGTATATACCACTGGGGCCTGTATATACCACTGGGGCCTGTATATACCACTGGGGCCTGTATACCACTGGGGCTTGTATATACCACTGGGGCCTGTATATACCACTGGGGCCTGTATATTCCACTGGGGCCTGTATATACTATTAACCTGCCAAACAGTCCCCGTCCTCCAAGCTGGGAACTGACTGCCACATTACATAAGGAAATGCAAGTGTATAAAAGCTTTTCTTTCACCTTTCACATTACACTATGAGCTCAGACAGGGATGATTAGAATAGTATTATGAAGCTGCAGGTACAGACAATGATAGCTGGAGGGGCATAAACTAGCTGGCAGGTTCCCTTTAATGGGGAGGAGCAGTGGAGTCAGGGAAACAAACTGCCTTGCGGTCCCGTCTCAGTGCATGGTATAGCTAGACCGACATGTTTCGAAGGCGAAGTGGCCTTCCTAAACAGGGTTACTGACTACACCTCCTATCCTCCATTATATCTTACTTGTCAATTCTTCATTGGTGGATTCTTGTGCTGGTTTTTTTTTTTTGTTGACTCAGGATCAAGTCCTTGATGTATTTTCATAGTGGCAGCTGTGTGCACTTAATTGTGGCGCTTATTGTGGGTTACAAGATCCATTATAGGTTTCCATGATTAATCTTACCTGGTAGATTATTGTAAAGGGGTGCTTATGAGATTCTGCAGTGCATCATTTTTTCTCTTTACCTTGATCTATTGTATTTTTGTATTATGTCACATGTGGGATATGTGATATTTATAGGGGATTTCCAGAGTGGGTTCACACTGGATTATTAAAGTACATTTAGTGTATATGTTTTTCCGGTATCTACTCTTTATGGCACTCATTATGTACTCAACTATAATCTGCCAGTTTTATGTGATATAGTATACTAGATGCATCTGGGTGACAGTTAGAAGGCGGGGTAGAGGGAAGGGTGCTAGGGAGGCTAGCCCTGATCTGGCACACCCCAATAAATTTGCTATGTTGGCAGATGAGGGGGGTGTGAGTTCAGGTACAGCACTGCTGCAGCAGGGCATGACCTCTGATAGCCAGAGGAGTGGCTGCTCCAGTAAGGGGGAAAACAGGAGAGTAGGGCAGGCCAGACAGGTGCTGGTAGTGGGGGACTCAATTATTAGGGGAATAGATAGGGCAATCTGTCACAAAGACAGGGATCGTCGAACAGTGTGC
Organism: Allobates femoralis; assembly: GCA_033576535.1. Lineage (NCBI taxonomy): Eukaryota > Metazoa > Chordata > Amphibia > Anura > Aromobatidae > Allobates > Allobates femoralis. The sequence goes on from JARQOC010000003.1 coordinate 489,302,716, forward strand.
TGCCTACCGGGCGCTCAAGTCCGGCACATCGCTGATCGGGTTGACAGATTACTGGGTGGGGCTGGTGAGGATCCAGCGGTCATGGTGCACATTGGCACAAATGACAAAGTTAGAGGTAAGTGGAAGGTCCTTAAAGATGATTTCAGGGAATTAGGCTGCAAGCTTAAGGCAAGGACCTCCAAGGTAGTATTCTCTGAAATACTGCCTGTACCACGTGCCACACCAGAGAGGCAAAGGGAGATTAGTGAGATAAATAAGTGGCTCAGGAATTGGTGTAGGAAGGAGGGGTTTGGGTTCCTGGAGAACTGGGCCGACTTCTCTGTTGGCTACAGGTTCTATGCTAGGGACGGGCTGCACCTCAATGGGGAGGGTGCAGCTGTGCTGGGGGAGAAAATGGCTAGAAGGTTGGAGGAGTGTTTAAACTAGGGATTGGGGGGGAGGGTATTCATTGTATAGGAGGGGAAGATAGTGTAAACAGTAACCTGGGCACAAGTAATAAAATTGGGGGTGGCATGGGAGGTGGGGTTAGAACAGTCAATCTAGTAGGAAGGAATAGAGGTAAAGAGAGATGCATAAAGTGCATGTTCACTAATGCCAGAAGCCTCACCAACAAAATGGAGGAATTAGAATTGATTTTGTTGGAAAATAATTATGACATGGTGGGGATTTCGGAGACTTGGCTGGACGAGAGCCATGACTGGGCTGTTAATTTACAGGGCTATTGTCTGTTCAGAAATGACCGTACAAATAGGCGAGGAGGAGGTGTATGTTTATACGTAAAATCATCCTTAAAACCCATCCTGCGTGATAATATAGGTGAATCTAATGGAAATGTAGAGTCCATGTGGGTGGAGATAAGGGGAGGGGGAAAAAATAATAAATTACTGATAGGGGTTTGTTATAAGTCCCCAACAATAATGGAAGTGGAGGAGAATATCCTCATAAAGCAAATAGATGAAGCAGCGACTCAGGGAGAAGTCATTATTATGGGGGACTTCAACTACCCTGAAATACATTGGGGATCAGAAACCTGCAGTTCCAGCAAAGGTAATAAGTTTTTGAAAACTATGAGAGACAATTACCTTTCACAACTGGTTCAGGACCCAACAAGAAGGGGGGCACTGCTGGACCTAATATTAACCAACAGGCCGGACCGCATATCAAATATACGGGTTGGAGGTCACTTGGGTAATAGTGATCATAACTTAATAAGCTTTCAAGTATCCTTTACTAAGACGTGTAGTAGAGGGGCTACAAGGACACTAAACTTCAGGAAGGCAAATTTCCAACGGTTGAGAGATGATCTTAGTGCAATAAACTGGGACGATGTCCTGAGACATAAAAGTACACAACACAAATGGGAGATGTTTATTAGCATCCTGAATAGGACCTGTGCACAATATATACCCTATGGGAATAAGCATGCTAGAAATAGGAGGAAACCACTATGGCTAAATAAAGTGGTAAGAAGTGCAATATGTGACAAAAAGAAAGCATTTAGGGAATTAAAGCAAGTAGGTAGTGATGAAGCATTAAATAAATACAGAAAATTAAATAACATTTGTAAAAAGCAAATCAAGCAGCAAAGATTGAGACAGAGAGACTCATTGCCAGAGAAAGTAAAAAGAATCCCAAAATATTTTTTAACTACATAAATAGTAAGAAACTAAAAAATGATGGTGTTGGCCCCTTTAAAAATAGTCTGGGTGAAATGGTGGATGAGGATGAGGAAAAAGCCAATATGCTAAATGACTTTTTTTCAACAGTATTTACACAAGAAAATCCCATGACAGACAATATGATCAGTGATAACAAAAAGTCTCAATTAAATGTCACCTGCTTAACCCAAGAGGAAGTACGGCATCGTCTAAAAATCACTAAAATTGACAAATCCCCGGGCCCGGATGGGATACACCCCAGAGTGCTGCAGGAATTAAGTACTGTCATAGATAGACCATTATTTTTAATATTTAAAGATTCCATAATAACAGGGTCTGTACCGCAGGACTGGCGTATAGCAAATGTGGTGCCAATATTCAAAAAGGGGACAAAAACTGAACTTGGAAATTATAGGCCAGTAAGCTTAACCTCTACTGTGGGTAAAATCCTTGAGGGTTTTCTAAGAGATGCTATACTGGAGTATCTGAAGAAAAATAACCTCATGACCCATTATCAACATGGTTTTACGAGGGACCGTTCCTGTCAAACTAATCTGATAAGCTTCTATGAAGAAGTAAGTTCTGGACTGGACCAAGGAAATGCAGTGGATGTGGTGTATATGGACTTTTCAAAAGCTTTTGATACGGTGCCACACAAAAGGTTGATACATAAAATGAGGGCAATGGGGATAGGGGAAAATATGTGTAAGTGGGTTAAGAACTGGCTTAGTGATAGGAAACAAAGGGTGGTTATTAATGGAACACACTCAGAATGGGTCACAGTTAACAGTGGGGTACCACAGGGGTCAGTGTTGGGCCCGCTTCTATTTAATATATTTATTAATGACCTTGTAGGGGGCATACAGAGTAGAATCTCAATATTTGCAGATGACACTAAACTCTGCAGGGTAATCAATACAGAGGAGGACAATCTTATATTACAGGAGGATTTATGTAAACTAGAAGCTTGGGCTGCTAAATGGCAAATGCGCTTTAATGGGGATAAATGTAAAGTTATGCACTTGGGCAGAGGAAACAAAAGGTATAATTATGTGCTTAATTGTAAAACACTGGGCAAAACTGTCACTGAAAAAGACCTGGGTGTATGGGTAGATGACAAACTCACATTTAGTGGCCAGTGTCAGGCAGCTGCTGCAAAGGCAAATAAAATAATGGGATGCATTAAAAGAGGCATAGATGCTCATGAGGAGAACATAATTTTACCTCTATACAAGTCACTAGTGCGACCACACTTAGAATACTGTGTACAATTCTGGTCTCCGGTGTATAAGAAAGACATAGCTGAACTAGAGCGGGTCCAGAGAAGAGCGACAAAAGTCATTAGAGGACTAAGGGGTCTGCAATACCAAGACAGGTTATTAAACTTGGGGTTATTTAGCTTGGAAAAACGAAGGCTTAGGGGTGATCTTATAATAATGTATAAATATATGAGGGGACAGTACAGAGACCTTTCTAATGATCTCTTTACTCTTAGGCCTGAGACTGGGACAAGGGGGCATCCTCTACGTCTGGAGGAAAGAAGGTTTAATCATAATCACAGACGCGGATTCTTTACTGTAAGAGCAGTGAGACTATGGAACTCTCTGCCACATGATGTTGTAATGAGTGAGTCACTACTAACATTTAAGAAGGGCCTGGATGCCTTTCTTGAAAACTATAATATTACCGGTTATATATACTAGATTCTTTGATAGGGCGTTGATCCAGGGAATTAGTCTGATTGCCGTATCTGGAGTCAGGAAGGAATTTTTTTCCCCCAATATGGAGCTTAGTGTTGCCACATGGGTTTTTTTTTGCCTTCCTCTGGATCAACATGTTAGTCTATGGGTTGAACTAGATGGACTTAAAGTCTTCCTTCAACCTTAAAAAAAAACTATGTTACTATGTTACTATGTTACTATGTATATAGTATATGGGGACTTCAGGTCATTGATAATGAGTTTGATTTAGGTTTGAGAAGTATTCTGTATGTCTTTTCATCCTTCATGTGTAACTCCCATAATATGTATAAGCCGATCCGTGTATAAGCCGACCCCCCTACTTTTGCCCCCAAAACCTGGGAAAACCTATTGACTTGTGTATAAGCCGAGGGTGGACCCCAGCACAGGTATACAGCCCCCAGCAGTGTGGTATACAGGCCCCCTCAGTGGTATACAGGCCTCCCCAGTGGTAGTATACACCAGCCTCCCCAGTGGCATATACAGGCCCCAGCAGTATATACAGCAGCCCCAGTGGTATACAGCAGTCTCCCCAGTGGTATATACAGGCCCCAGCAGTATTACAGCAGCCTCCTCAGTGGTATATACATGCCTCAGCAGTATATACAGCAGCCCCAGTGGTAAACAGGCCCCAGCGGTATACAGGCCCCCTCAGAAGTGGTATACAGGCCCCCTCAGAAGTGGTATACAGCCCCCCCTCTGCAGTGGTATACAGGCGCCCCCCCCCATCAGTGGTATACAGGGCCCCCATTGCTGCCGCACACCTGTAAAGTAATACATCATTATACTTATCCCTGTCGCTGTCACCGCTCTAACACCGCGCTCCTCCGGGTCTTCATGCTTCTTCCTGCTTGTGACCGGGGGGTGCAGGCAATGACGTCATTGCCTGTGCGCCGGAGGAAGAAGCATGAAGACCCGGAGGAGCGCAGTGTCAGAGCGGTGACAGCGACAGGGATAAGTATAATGATGTATTACTTTACAGGTGTGCTGCAGCAAGGGGGGGCCCTGTATACCACTGATGGGAGGGGGGGTGCCTGTATACCGATGGGGGAGGGCGGGCGTCCGGCCTATGACTCGTGTATGAGCCGAGGGGGGACTTTTCAGCACATTTTTTGTGCTGAAAAACTCGGCTTATACACGAGTATATACGGTATATATATGTACCTCCATTCTTCAGTTTTCTCTTAATATCACTATCTATTGTACTGTGTATTGATTCATTTAGGGAGCTTTTGATTCTTAATTAAGCTGTATATATGATAGCTGTCAGTCTGTGGATACATCAATAAGACTAAGAACAGAATTTAAAGATTCAATAAATAGGATCACTTTTGAGATCAAGGAACATCTCACATGTCATATACGGAATATACTGTCCTTGCAAGAAATTATATATAGGGCGCACTAAATGAGCCTTAGGGCCCCTTTACACGCCTCTACTGAAAGGTAGCAACTGCCTGGCATTGGGGATAGTTATGCCTGCTGCTATGAAATTGCTACGAAATGGCGGCGTGTAAATAGAGAAATGCCTTCCTGTGTCCCGTAGTGGACTCAGATACCTGTTGCTGAGCAGTGCTCAAAAACCGAAGGCAACTCAAAAACACAATTGCCATGGTAGTGGCGTCTAATCGGGGCACAGGCATGGATGTTGCTCCGCCTAGTGATTTCACAGGGGCGTGCCACAGCGTCATGGATTCACGCCCCATCAGCGATCATTGGTGTGGGGGCTACTGTGTTACCTGGCTGTCCCTGCACAGGGCGCCATATTTAAAGAGCTGACCATTCACACTACACATTTGCAATGGCGTCATGTATTAGTCAGCCTTCCTGCGCAGGCTGGCCAATCATGATGCTATTGCGTTGTCCAATCAGCGTATTAGCGTCACGGAATACACAACTCTGTCACGCCTATGTAATTACGGCGCGAAATATGTACGCCCATATTCCTTTGTGGTAGCGGCGTGTAAAGCAGGGAAGGTATTCAACAGGAAGTAAGCCGCTGGAGCTGTCGGCACTTCCGGTGGAACCCAGATAACTTCTGTGGACATCACAATGGCGGCGTCTATATGCGGCATTAGCGATCGGTATCCACCGTTAAAAATGTGCGCGTGCACGTGCGGTGGATACCTGTTGCTAGCCACAGTGGATGCGTGTGAAGGTACCTTTACATACGAGAATGGGTGAACACGTAACATCAAAAAGTTACACATAGGCCACCCCTTATCAAAGCATTTTAAGGAATTTCATGGATCAACTTGCAAGAAAATGACGTTCTTTGCTATAGAAATAATAAAGGAAGACCCAAGCAGGGTTGATATCATCACGAAGATGTCAAGACATGAAAGTAAGTGGATCTTCCAGGCAAGTACCCTAGCCCCAATAGGATTAAATCAAGAATTGGAACTGTTTGGTTTTTGAGAAGATGATAAATAAAATAAAGGAAGGGATAAGTCATTCAAGAATGAATTGGCAACTATTCACATAGGATAGGAGCCATCTTGGGGCAACGCGCTGCAATAGGGCATATTTGGTGATGAAGCACAGTCATTGGCCCAGCAGATTAGTTGCTGGGTGAAATGACGTCAGAGAATAAAATCAAGCGGGAAGAAGCCCGCCAAATTTAAATTATCTGATTGGCCAGCCACCCTCTGGCTTGGATATATAAAGGGGGGACATTTGGCCGGACAATTCAGTGGCAACAGCAGTTGCTGAAATTCCCCGCCCGCCCGCCCCCAAGAATATGGTTTATGTTATTGTACACTTTGCTGGTACTTTGTTAGAGATAGGGTCACCCAGCTTTGCTGGGGGGATCAGTGCACTAAATAAAGTTACAGTTCAGTATTTATAAATAAAAGAGTCATTTGTTTACATGACTATGGATGGAACGCAGGGGCGTAACTACAATAGGTGCAGGGGTTGCGATCGCACCCGGGCCCCGGAGCCTAGGGGGACCCCAAAAGTCCCTTTGGCCCATAGAAAAAGACTAATACTATAAAAAATTTGCAATAATTGGGGGCCCCGTTGGAGCTTTCGCATCAGGGCCCCAGGGCCTGAAGTTACGCCACTGATGGAACGTGTTTTAAAAAATTTGATGAATAAACAATTTGAAATGGATACATTATTAAATCTTAATAAAGTACCAGCCTGTTATAACCACAATGCTCTGTTCTCTCTTTTCATTTATGGTAAGAAAGGTTTGTTATAATTCTGAAGAAAATGTAAGCGCTGTCGCCCCAAGAGAAATCCCATCAAGTACCCCAGAAAAAGCTAAAAAAAAGGCTAAAAGGATAAGAATATAGAATTATCAGGATATGAAGATGTATTAGAAAGGTGACATAAAGATGAATGGATGGATGACAGGAAGAAGTAAGAAGAACCAGTAATAAAGAGATAGTATGACATGGAATGAATAAGTATATATATGTATATATATGGATGCACACAATGGATGGAGACAAATATATAGAAAGGTAGATCAAGTGCACAGAGGTCAAAACAAAATCCGATATATATTAAAATCACCTGTGGAAAGGGCAGTAAGACACCTAATACTTTAAGATGCATCAACCACACAAATAGAGAGATATTAGGGTAACAAATAAATAGACCTATATATGGATGCACTGTACAGAGGACGAAAAGATAAATGAAGGCAGAGCAACACCATGCGGTTCAAATGATACCTGACACAATTAAAAAAAAACAGATATATGTCGTAATCAAAAGGAAATCCTAGTGTGAAAGGAACAAATCTATATATGATGCAGTACACAGATGAGAAAAAGACACATGAAGGTGGAGTAATAACAAGCGGTTCGAAAAATATCTGACACAATTCAAATAAAAAACTGACATATGTCAAAATCAAAAGGAAATCTGAGTACGGGAATACTTAGAGAAGAAAGATATTCCAAAGGGTAATCAATACTATCATATATACAGCTTAATTAAGAATCAAAAGCTCCCTAAAAGGATCAATACACAGTACAATAGATAGTGATATTAAGAGAAAACTGCAGAATGGAGGTACATATATATATCCCATATTATAGGAATCACACATGAAGGATGGAAAGACATACAGTATAAAATACTTCTCAAACCTAAATCAAACTCAATCAATATCAATGAACTGAAGTCCCTATATACTATAGAGATACATACTATATAGATGCATATAGTATAATATATCACATAAAACTGCCAGGTTATAGTTGAGTACATAATGAGTGCCCTATAGAGTAGATACCGGAATAACATATACACTAAATGTACTTTAATAATCCAGTGTGAACCCACTCTGGAAATCCCCTATAAATATCACATATCCCACATGTGACATAATACAAAAATACAATAGATCAAGGTAAAGAGAAATAAATGATTCACTGCAGAACCTCATAAGCACCCCTTTTACAATAATCTACCAGATGAGTTTAAAACATTAATCATCCAAACCCCTAAGGGATATTGTAATCCACAATAAGCACCAAAATTAAGTGCACACAGCTGCCACTATGAAAATACATCAAGGACTTGATCAAGGACTTTTTTTTTTAGTCAACAAAAAAAAAAAAAACCAGCACAAAAAAACAACCAATGAGGAATTGACAACTAAGATATTATGGAGGATAGGAGGTGTAGCCAGTAACCCTGATGGGAAGGCTGCTTCGCCTTCGAAACATGTCGGTCTAGCTATACCACGCACTGAGACAGGACCGCACGGCAGTTTGTTTCCCTGAGTCCACCGCTCCTAGCCATTAAGAATCACCTGACCGCGACATAGCATTAGCTACAAACAGCTGACAATTCCCTGACAGTGAATAAAGCGCTGTGCGACCGCTGGCCACGGCACATAGTGTTGGCATTCCCTCATGCGGAGGGTGCCTGAATTTTAACCAGACAACATCCGTGAGAGGAGTAAGGTGGTGAAAAGTGCAACAGCACCGTAAGGTAACAACGCAATTCCAATACCTCCATACTAGATTGTTGTGATTACAAAATAGAATGTCATCTCTGAATATTGCAGGTTATTAATAACGCTGGGAACCCTGAGACCACCCAGAAGTAGAATATCATATCAGTGCAAGTACACTGACAAACATATAAAGGTATATACTAGAAACCCACTATTTAATAAATCAATTTATATTATAGACACCACAAAAAGAGGAGTTCCTAGAAGGAAGGGACTACGACCACCAATAAACACTCCTGGAGAGACCACAAATAGGACAAAACAGCATATCACATCAGTGCAAGCATACAGATATATTTTTATAGAGGTATATATCGGAATATTGGAAATTCATAAATTACACTTATGGCACAAATTTTAATAAATTAATTTATATATATCCAATTAGGTGAAGTAGGGCAATTCATAGGGATCTATTTTATTGATATTTATATTTATAATATAATTCAATTTTAACAATTTTAGATTGAGAAGCGTCCAATGAATGCAATAAACTGGTAAGAATTAGTGTTGAGCGAGCATGCTCGGCACTACTCGGTACTCGCACGAGTATCACTGTACTCGGGCGACTCGCCGAGCACCGAGTAATCTCGCGATACTCGTGCTGTGCTCGTGGTCGTCATCTCTCCATGTTGGCGCTCTTTTGAGAGCCAGCCCACGTGCAGGGATTGGCTGACAGACCACTGCAATGCCACAGCCCTGTTAGTTGTGGCATAGCAGTGATTGGCCGCCCTGCACAGCGTGACCGAGCCTTTATAACTCCCGGCGCGCTGTGCTCGGCACACAGCCATCCAGACAGTGAGTGTAGGGAGAGTGTCTGCTGCTGATTAGGGACAGATTTGCGGCCCTCATAGGTAGATCCGGATCAGGGCTGCAAACTGCTGCTGACCACAACAGTCCTTCTCAGGACTAATCTAGGAGGACATAGGCAGGGTGATCCAGATCGGAGTCCAAGATTTCCAGTGACCAGAACAGTCCTTCTCAGGACTAATCTAGGAGGATATAGGCAGGGTGATACAGATTGGAATCCAAGCTTTTCTGTGACCATTAGAGTCACCAGACTGGTGTACGTACTACCTTAATACAGGTTAGGGACTAAAATCCTCTCTTCAAACCATTACAGTCACCAGACAGGTGTACGTACTACCTTAATACAGGTTAGGGAACTAAAATCCTAACTCTTGTCATCAAAACAGTCACCAGACAGGTGTACGTACTACCTTAATACAGGTTAGGGACTAAAATCCTCTCTTCAAACCATTACAGTCACCAGACAGGTGTACGTACTACCTTAATACAGGTTAGGGAACTAAAATCCTAACTCTTGTCATCAAAACAGTCACCAGACAGGTGTACGTACTACCTTAATACAGGTTAGGGACTAAAATCCTCTCTTCAAACCATTACAGTCACCAGACAGGTGTACGTACTACCTTTATACAGGTTAGGGAACTAAAATTCTAACTCTTGTCATCTCAACTGTCACCACACTGTTGTACGTCATACGTTTATACAGGTTAGGGAACTAAAATCCTAACTCTTGTCATCTCAACAGTCACCACACTGTTGTACGTCATACGTTTATACAGGTTAGGGAACTAAAATCCTAACTCTTGTCATCTCAACAGTCACCACACTGTTGTACGTCATACATTTATACAGGTTAGGGAACTAAAATCCTAACTCTTGTCATCTCAACAGTCACCACACTGTTGTACGTCATACCCTTTATACAGGTTAGGGAACTAAAATCCTAATCTCCTGTGACCTCCACAGTCACCAGACAGTTGTCGCTCTATACAGGCAAAATGCGCAAAGGCGTTGGCAAGGAACAAGGAAGTGGACGTGATGGTGGTGCAGGCAGAGGCCGAGGTCGTGTGCAAGCACTCATTTCGCAACAACAAAGGGCCACATCTCCTCGCTCGCACGTCCTGTCCCAAATTCTTCGGGCCTGCAGCAGTACACCACTGTTGAACCAAGACCAGTGTCAACAGGTTGTTACTTGGATAGCGGATAATGCTTCAAGTCAGATGGGCACCTCCACAAACACCCTGTCTTCCGCACGGTCAACTGTCAGTAGCCGTGATACTTCACCGCACATTTCCCAACCTGATCCTCCTTCCTACCACCTGGCCGAGTACACGTCCACGGACATTACAGATCCCACACTAGGACACTCGGAAGAGCTGTTCACGTATCCATTCGCAGAATCTGGCCTGTCGCCACCTCCTCTTGAAGTGGGTCATGAGGAGATGGTATGTACAGATGCCCAAATATTTGAGCAGCCGCGTTATGACGAACGGAACGTTGTCAAAGTGTCTCAACAAGGGGTGGACGATGATGAGACACAATTGCCAGGAAGTCAGGAGGAGGATCAGGGTGCGGAAGAGGAAGACGACGTGGTGGATGATCCAGTAGCTGACCCTACATGGCAGGAGGATATGCAGAGCGAGGACAGCAGTGCACAGGGGGAGGGAGGCGTAGCATCCCAACAGCCAGTACGAAGCAGGGTTGCGTCCGCAGGCAGAAGGCAGCCAACCGTTCCCCGGAACAACAACACGACTCAAGGTGCCTGTGCAAATGTTTGGTCTTCCCGAGTCTGGGAGTTTTTTAAGTTGGCTCCAGAAGACTCTAAAAAGGCCATTTGCCACACCTGCCATGCCACTATCAGCAGGGGTACGAAAACTAGCAGCCTGACCACCACCAGCATGATCAGGCACATGTCAGCCAAGCACCCGACTTTGTGGGAAGTACCACAGAGTCGAGGAGCGGTGCGTGCTGATGTCACTGCTACGTCTTCGGCTGTTGTGCATGCAAGCCAATCCCCTGTCCATGCTGGCCGCGAACAAGCCTCCGGTCCAGCACCTGAAGTTGCTGAAGCACAAATTACACCACCATCAAGCACGTCCTTGTCCCAGCGCAGCGTTCAATTATCCATTCAGCAAACATTTGAACGCAGGCGCAAATACGCTGCCAATGCCCCACATGCCACAGTCCTCAATGCTCACATTTTGCGACTCATAGCGCTAGAAATGTTGCCTTTCCGTCTGGTGGAGACGGACGCATTCCGCGACCTGATGGCGGCTGCTGTCCCACGTTACTCGGTCCCCAGCCGACACTATTTCTCCATATGTGCCGTCCCCGCATTGCATAACCACATGTCCAACAGCATCACACGTGCCCTGAACAATGCTGTTTCAGCCAAAGTCCACCTAACCACTGACACGTGGACAAGTGCTTGTGGGCAAGGCCGCTACATCTCCTTGACGGCACACTGGATTAATATTGTGGAGGCTGGGACCCAGTCTGAGCGAGGGACGGAACACGTCCTTCCCACACCAAGGATAGCAGGCCCTACCTCTGTCATGGTTTCACCGACACTCTACAGCTCCGGAATGTCATGCTCTTCAGCCTCCTCCTCCTCCACCTGCGCATCCTTATCCACTGTACCCTTCACACCAGTCCCAAGCTGGAAGCACTGCAGCACTGCCTCTGCAAAGCGGCAACAGGCTGTGCTGAAGCTAGTCTGCATAGGTGACAAACCCCACAATGCAGAAGAGGTGTGGACAGCTCTGAAACAGCAGGCAGATCACTGGCTCACACCTCTGAACCTAAAGCCAGGAAAGGTCGTGTGTGACAATGGCCGGAACCTGGTGGCAGCTTTGAGGCGAGGGCAGCTGACGCATGTTCCATGCGTGGCCCATGTGCTCAACCTGGTGGTTCAGAGGTTTGTGAAGTCATACCCGGAGGTGTCTGACCTGCTGGTAAAAGTTCGGCGTCTGTCTGCACATTTTCGCAAGTCACCTGCTGCTTCAGCCGGCCTTGCAAGCTTTCAGCGCCGTTTGCGTCTTCCGGCCCACAGACTGGTGTGTGATGTCCCCACCCGTTGGAATTCAACGCTGCACATGTTGGTCAGGATATGTGAGCAGAAGAGGGCAGTTGTGGACTACCTGCATCACCTAAGCCGTCGGGAAATGGGTCAAACTCCACACATAACACCTGAGGAGTGGAGATGGATGTCGGACCTATGCACCGTCCTCCAAAACTTTGAGGACTCCACCAAGATGGTGAGCGGCGATGACGCCATTATTAGCGTCACCATACCACTACTCTGCCTTCTAAAACGGTCTCTGCTGAAAATAAAAGAGGATGCATTGCAGGCCGAGCGCGATGACTTAGAGCAAGAAACTGTAGTGGGTGTGGGTGAAAACACACAGCCCAGCCTCATGTCATCACAACGTGTAGTGGAGGACTATGACGAGGAGGAGGAGGAGGATGAAGACATGGAGCAACTCTCAGGCCAAATTGGGGATATGACATGCACACCAGTCATACCCTCGATTCAGCATGGCTGGCCAGAGGACAGGGGAGATGAGGAGGAGGAGGAGGAGGAGGAGGACAGCATGTTCAGTCATCGTGTTGGTCTGGATACTGAAGTGATGGCTGTTAAGAGTCTGGCGCACATGGCTGACTTTATGGTAAGCTGCCTGTCTCGTGACCCTCGCGTTCAGAACATCTTGGCCGACAATCAGTACTGGTTGGCAACACTCTTAGACCCACGCTACAAGGAGAACTTTATGTCTCTCATTCCTGAGGCGGAGAGGTCAGCCAAAATGCTGCAGTTCCAGAGGGCCATAGTCACGGAAGTTGTGAAATCCTTCCCCTCACAAAACGCTAGCGGCATAGGTCAGGATTCGATGGACAACCAAGGCGTACGGCCGAGAGGGGCACAAGTCCAATCCGCCAGAGGCAGGGGAACTGTCTTTACGATGTGGGACAGTTTTCTCAGCCCCTCACGTACCACAGCCCCTGACGTGCGGGGTAGTGCCACCAGAAATGCTAAGTTCGGGCAGATGCTGAAGGAGTACCTTGCAGATCGAACAACTGTACTGCGAGATTCATCGGTGCCTTTCAATTATTGGGTCTCCAAGCTCGACACGTGGCATGAATTGGCTCTCTACGCCTTGGAAGTCCTGGCCTGGCCTGCCCTGCCGCTAGCGTTTTATCAGAGCGTGTTTTCAGTGCAGCAGGTGGAATCATCACTGATAAACGCACCCGCCTGTCAACTGAAAATGCGGACAGGCTCACTCTGATCAAGATGAACAAGGGTTGGATTGGGCCAGACTTCACCACACCACCAGCAAATGACAACTGAATTTAATTTTGTTATTTGAATTTGACATGTACCTCCACTCACCCATGGGTACACACTTCCGTACTTTGGCTAATCGCTGGACTGCTACTCCTTCTCCTCATGTGACACCATGATGAGCGTTAGAATAGTTAGGCTCTTGTTTGAGGTATACCCGCAGTGGTAAATTTTTTAGCCCATTCTGTTAGAATGGGCATTACAACGACAGGAGACCCGCTCCTTTTCAATGGGAAAAATGTTTTTAGGCACTCCTACACGTCTCTATCCAGGGACAAAGAGGAGCCTCCCAATTTTTGGCTGCCCTGACAAAAGGACTATACTACAATACACCCAGTTCTTAACAGGCCCTCCTGCACGTCTCTATCCAGGGACAAAGAGGAGCCTCCCAATTTTTGGCTGCCCTGACAAAAGGGCTATACTACAATACACCCTGTTCTTCTTAACAGGCCCTCCTGCACGTCTCAATCCAGGGACAAAGAGGAGCCTCCCAATTTTTTGCTGCCCTGACAAAAGGGCTATACTACAATACACCCTGTTCTTCTTAACAGGCCCTCCTGCACGTCTCAATCCAGGGACAAAGAGGAGCCTCCCAATTTTTGGCTGCCCTGACAAATGGGCTATACTACAATACACCCAGTTCTTCTTTACAGGCCCTCCTGCACGTCTCTATTCAGGGACAATGAGGAGCCTCCCAATTTTTGGCTGCCCTGGCCAAAGGCCTATACTACAATACACCCAGTTCTTGTTTACAGGCCCTCCTGCACGTCTCTATCCAGGGACAAAGAGGAGCCTCCCAATTTTTGGCTGCCCTGACCAAAGGGCTATACTAAAATACACCCACTTGAGGGTTACAGGCCCTACTACATGTCTGTAAGCATGGGTCATTGTTGAACCTCCCAATTTTTGGCTGCCCTGACCAAAGGGCTATACTAAAATACACCCACTTGAGGGTTACAGGCCCTACTACATGTCTGTAAGCATGGGTCATTGTTGAACCTCCCAATTTTTGGCTGCCCTGACCAAAGGGCTATACTACAATACACGCACTTGAGGGTTACAGGCCCTCCTGCACGTCTCTATCCAGGGACAAAGAGGAGCCTCCCAATTTTTGGCTGCCCTGACCAAAGGGCTATACTACAATACACCCACTTGAGGGTTACAGGCCCTCCTGCACGTCTCTATCCAGGGACAAAGAGGAGCCTCCCAATTTTTGGCTGCCCTGACCAAAGGGCTATACTAAAATACACCCACTTGAGGGTTACAGGCCCTACTACATGTCTGTAAGCATGGGTCATTGTTGAACCTCCCAATTTTTGGCTGCCCTGACCAAAGGGCTATACTACAATACACCCACTTGAGGGTTACAGGCCCTCCTGCACGTCTCTATCCAGGGACATTGTTGAACCTCCCAATTTTTTGGCTGCCCTGACCAAAGGGCTATACTAAAATACACCCACTTGAGGGTTACAGGCCCTACTACATGTCTGTAAGCATGGGTCATTGTTGAACCTCCCAATTTTTGGCTGCCCTGACCAAAGGGCTATACTAAAATACACCCACTTGAGGGTTACAGGCCCTCCTGCACGTCTCTATCCAGGACAAAGTGGACCTCCCAATTTTTGGCTGCCCTGACCAAAGGGCTATACTACAATACACCCACTTGAGGGTTACAGGCCCTCCTGCACATGTCTGTAACAGGGCAAAGAGTGAACCTCCCAATTTTTGGCTGCCCTGACCAAAGGGCTATACTACAATACACCCACTTGAGGGTTACAGGCCTCCTGCACATGTCTAACCATGGGCATGGAAGCCTCCCAATTTTTTGGCTGCCCTGACCAAAGGGCTATACTAAAATACACCCACTTGAGGGTTACAGGCCCTACTCATGTCTGTAAGCATGGGTCATTGTTGAACCTCCCAATTTTTGGCTGCCCTGACCAAAGGGCTATACTAAAATACACCCACTTGAGGGTTACAGGCCCTACTACACTGTCTGTAAGCATGGGACATGTTGAACCTCCCAATTTTTGGCTGCCCTGACCAAAGGGCTATACTACAATACACCCACTTGAGGGTTACAGGCCCTACTACATGTCTGTAAGCATGGGTCATTGTTGAACCTCCCAATTTTTGGCTGCCCTGACCAAAGGGCTATACTAAAATACACCCACTTGAGGGTTACAGGCCCTACTACATGTCTGTAAGCATGGGTCATTGTTGAACCTCCCAATTTTTGGCTGCCCTGACCAAAGGGCTATACTACAATACACCCACTTGAGGGTTACAGGCCCTACTACATGTCTGTAAGCATGGGTCATTGTTGAACCTCCCAATTTTTGGCTGCCCTGACCAAAGGGCTATACTAAAATACACCCACTTGAGGGTTACAGGCCCTACTACATGTCTGTAAGCATGGGTCATTGTTGAACCTCCCAATTTTTGGCTGCCCTGACCAAAGGGCTATACTAAAATACACCCACTTGAGGGTTACAGGCCCTACTACATGTCTGTAAGCATGGGTCATTGTTGAACCTCCCAATTTTTGGCTGCCCTGACCAAAGGGCTATACTAAAATACACCCACTTGAGGGTTACAGGCCCTACTACATGTCTGTAAGCATGGGTCATTGTTGAACCTCCCAATTTTTGGCTGCCCTGACCAAAGGGCTATACTAAAATACACCCA
Source organism: Allobates femoralis (assembly GCA_033576535.1). Taxonomy (NCBI): domain Eukaryota; kingdom Metazoa; phylum Chordata; class Amphibia; order Anura; family Aromobatidae; genus Allobates; species Allobates femoralis. The sequence continues at coordinate 489,318,928 of JARQOC010000003.1, forward strand.
CTTGAGGGTTACAGGCCCTACTACATGTCTGTAATCATGGGTCATTGTTGAACCTCCCAATTTTTGGCTGCCCTGACCAAAGGGCTATACTAAAATACACCCACTTGAGGGTTACAGGCCCTACTACATGTCTGTAAGCATGGGTCATTGTTGAACCTCCCAATTTTTGGCTGCCCTGACCAAAGGGCTATACTAAAATACACCCACTTGAGGGTTACAGGCCCTACTACATGTCTGTAAGCATGGGTCATTGTTGAACCTCCCAATTTTTGGCTGCCCTGACCAAAGGGCTATACTAAAATACACCCACTTGAGGGTTACAGGCCCTACTACATGTCTGTAAGCATGGGTCATTGTTGAACCTCCCAATTTTTGGCTGCCCTGACCAAAGGGCTATACTAAAATACACCCACTTGAGGGTTACAGGCCCTACTACATGTCTGTAAGCATGGGTCATTGTTGAACCTCCCAATTTTTGGCTGCCCTGACCAAAGGGCTATACTAAAATACACCCACTTGAGGGTTACAGGCCCTACTACATGTCTGTAAGCATGGGTCATTGTTGAACCTCCCAATTTTTGGCTGCCCTGACCAAAGGGCTATACTAAAATACACCCACTTGAGGGTTACAGGCCCTACTACATGTCTGTAAGCATGGGTCATTGTTGAACCTCCCAATTTTTGGCTGCCCTGACCAAAGGGCTATACTAAAATACACCCACTTGAGGGTTACAGGCCCTACTACATGTCTGTAAGCATGGGTCATTGTTGAACCTCCCAATTTTTGGCTGCCCTGACCAAAGGGCTATACTAAAATACACCCACTTGAGGGTTACAGGCCCTACTACATGTCTGTAAGCATGGGTCATTGTTGAACCTCCCAATTTTTGGCTGCCCTGACCAAAGGGCTATACTAAAATACACCCACTTGAGGGTTACAGGCCCTACTACATGTCTGTAAGCATGGGTCATTGTTGAACCTCCCAATTTTTGGCTGCCCTGACCAAAGGGCTATACTAAAATACACCCAGTTCTTGTTTACATTACAGGCCATCCTGCATGTCTGTATCCAGGGGCATTGGTGAACCTCCCAATTTTTGACTGCCCTTGCAAAGGAAGATACTACAATAGACCCAGTTCCTCAAAATGGGCACTTTATTTCTAGACAGGGCTTCATGTACGTCTCTTGTCAGGGTCATCGGAGTGTCGCACAATGTTTTCACGTAAAATCTTTTATGTAATCACAAAAAGTGACATACACCAGCTGTATCTCACTATTGGGTATGTGCCCTTAACATTTCCACACTAAATATTCATTTTGGTGTCATTTTGGAAGGTTTTCTCGACACTCCGTAAAATTGGCGTGAAACTCGGACAACATTGTTCACAGCTGTGACTTTTGAGTGAGAAATGCTTCCAGGGGTCTTTCCCATGGTGTTGCCATGTCATTTCAGCACTCTTCTGAGACTTTTGTGACATTTTTAGGGTTTTTCCAGGCAGCCGGCAGTCATTTCATAAAAATACTCGTGTCTCCCATAGGATAACATTGGGCTCGTTACTCGGGCCGAGTACACGAGTATCTCGGGATGCTCGGCCCGAGCTTCGAGCACCCGAGCATTTTAGTACTCGCTCATCACTAGTAAGAATGATAACAACTGAGTTTAGCCTAAATAAAAATAAGAGACAACACCCTAACTCAATTTAATATACCCACAGGTGAAAATCAGTGGGAAGAGCACAGCTACAACCAGCTCTGATACTTGAAGAGGACTAAGACTGGCTTCACACCGTGGCAAGATCAGATCCGGGGATGTCTGGTGTAAACCAGACAGCCCCGGACCGGAATTTGGCCCCATAGTATCCTATGGGGCCGGATGGCAGCTTTCTGCCATCTGGTTTCCATCTCTCCAGAAGAATCCGGGAGAAATCGGATTTTTCTCCCCGACACAAAACCGTTGCTTGCAACGGTTTTGTGTCCGGGGAGAAAAATCTCTCCAAATTGGCTTCTCCCGGATCCTCCCGGCTTCCCCCGGATCCGGTGCAATCCAGCGCTCCCAGGAGGATCCGGGAACCGGACACCTGCGGCTGCATGCTACTGTTATTTCAGGACCGCGGCTAGCTCCCCGCGGTCCAGATTAATCAGCACCTGCATCCGGCTGCACACCGGACCGGAGGGCATATTAGCCCTCCGGTTCTGTGTGCTGATCCGGTTCAGGGCTGTCAGGTTCATCACTGACAGCCCCGGATCGGATCTTGCCGTGGTGTGAAGCTAGCCTAAGTTTACTTATGCCACATTTTAGCATATTAATTAAGCATATTGTTTGCTGCTGATTTTAAGTAATTGTTTTAAATAAATATGTATAATTTTGAATAAACTTCCCTAAGGGCCCCTTTACACGCCACCACTGAAAGGTAGCAACTGCCTGGCATTGGGAATATTTATGCCTGTTGCCATGAAATTGCTACGAAATGGCGGCGTGTAAATAGGGAAATTCCCTCCTGTGGAAGGAATTTCCAGGAAGGAATTTCCCTATTTACACGCCGCCATTTCGTAGCAATTTCATGGCAACAGGCATAAATATTCCCAATGCCAGGCAGTTGCTACCTTTCAGTGGTGGCGTGTAAAGGGGCCCTAAGGGTTAAAAGCAACTGGAGTGTTGTTTAAATTAGACTAAGCGCTGAGCACATCCCCCCTCTTTTGGTTTACTATAAGGTCACCAAGGTGTATTAAGCACGAATAGCACTTGAGGCTTTCTAGCAGCTAGTCAAAAAGGATAATAAATACCTGGGGTGTATGTGTGAGCTCAAGTGTTTCAAACAATAAAAATAAAAAACCTTTATTTTCCTTGATTCATCTCCACGTTACCCGTCGCCTCGAGATTTTTCACCCCTCTACCATTATATTAGTCATTTGGGCTTCAGAATGGGTACTCGTAGCAGGAGGGGAGTTTACCCCTCTTTTCTAATTATTTAACAGTTCCCCTTTGTACACCCGCTAATCCGACGGTATGTATATGAGTATTGTCTAATCAGTCAAAGGTGATTCATTGCAGGCTCTTTCACCTTTGCTCAGGATGTTTTATATATATATATATATATATATATATATATATATATATATATATATAATATATAAAAAAGAAACATTTTGTATAATAGATAAATAATGTATGAATACTAAATTAAAAAAAGAGGATATAATTAAATATAAATATAAAGACTTTCCTTGGAAATGATTCTTGGCTTTTCATAGCATTCAGAAAATTCAGGATAAATTAGTATTACTCCTCTTCTTTCGGAAGGACATCCCAGTTCAGTGCAAGTTGTGTACACAATGACATTACACATTATAGACGACACAAGGTAAAGCAGACAATTTCCTTATTTCAATGCTTTTGTTCGATGGTTGGGGCTGCTTTGATTCGAAGCGAGACTGGAGCTAAGGCCAGAGTTCTGACCCACCTGGCGGCACAAATCTGAGTTGTGTTATTTTCTCAAAATTTGGAATTTCTTTTATTACGTACAATTTGTTTGGGCAGACATTATTAGAAGGGTACATTTCATTATTCAATTATACACTTATCTCATTTTGGGGATCAGGCTGACAGTTTGATTTTGTACGATCTTTGGGGACCAAGACGACAGTTTGATTTTGTACGATGTTTGGTTTTCAATCTTTGGTTCCAGGACGGTAGGTTTTCGGGCGTAACCAACAAAGGGGATAATGGAGGTATTTTGTGTAATTTCTGAAGTTTTGAGGGTCATATTTGGAATTAAATCGATAAGAAATTAAATGCCTGGGTCTTGTTTGGGATGTGCTGAGGCCACGATGCCTTGGTCTGTGCGTTTAACACTCTGGTCAAGTGGAGAGTTTAAGGTAAGGAGTGCAATGACTGGCGGCTCTGTTGGGGGTGGTTGTTTCTCAAGTTGACCAGACATGAGTCCCTGGTTTCAATACACTATGCGGATGATGGGAGACGTGTTTCAGGAGAAGGGGACAGATCAGTTTATCCAGTTAGCTGTCTAATTACATTTGTGCATTCGATCAAAGAACAATAAAGTAAATAAATAAAATAAGATTAAAAAAAATGATGAAAATGTGATGCATTTGCCAAGCCATAGAAACTTGGTGTGGGGTGCCCATGATGCAGAACATGGGCTGCTACCCTCTTTTTTCTTTTCTTTACTTAAACTTTTGCTTTACAGTAAGACTTTGCATGACTTTCTACATACGGATCATTTGTTTACTGCTACCTAAGGGTCCCGGGATGCTTCATTCCCCACCTCCCTTGCTTGACATTACGTGCAGCGGGTTAGGCCCTGCATCCGCAGGTGAGGATTTAAGCCAAGTTGGTGCCCTGCGGGCTATGACGGATGAGATTGCGTTTTTATCGGGCAAAAGAATGACTTAGGCAGTGGTGGTATACCCCCCTCTATTAATTGGTTTAGTTTCAGCCTGTTGGTTTTTGAATACTTATGGACGCGGACCAATCACCGCTGCTCTTGGTTCAGTTCATTGTTATACTTAGGAGTATCAAATCCTACTTGAGGTTGTCCGCAAGGGTCATTCAGGTAGCCTGTTGTTTTCTGACTTACCAGGGATGCTTTTAGGTAGGCATGGATGATGACGATATCCGGAGGATAGGTAGATGTCGTCAGTTAGGTCCTGTAAGTACATTAGTTTTGTAGTGTGGGTTAAAAAAAAAGGGTGAAAGAACTAGCATCTGCTATGGACTACAGGGATGGATGATAGTGGGTATAGGGTTGCTCGTAGATGTAGAATTCTACTGTATACGGTAGTTTAAAAAAAAAGGGGAATTGATGTGGTGATTTAATATAATACAGGCAGGGGTGGACTGGCCCAGGTGACAGGGGGGCAAGGGCCCCCCAGGCTGGTGATATTGGCCCCATCCAGGGACACCCCCATACTGAAATGGGCCGGGTCGGCTCTGCTTTGCGGCCACAGCTGCAGACTTCACAGCAGCTGGTAAGTGGGCTGGCCATCACCTCTACACCCCCCCTTCCCACTGCTCGTCTCTCAAACACCACCAGCACCCCCCCCACCTCTCAAACTCTGCTAGGACCCCTGACCTTCCCCCTGCTCCTCACCAGCTGCTAGGGCTGTCAACATGTCACTGCTTCCCAGGAACATATGCACCAGCCCACACCTGAATACAGTATTCAATATGTGTGCAGGTATATATAATGTATAAAGGTACATAGATTTACATTTAAAAAAAAAAAGAGGAAAACTTGCTGATCTAATGGAAAATATGTATGTATGTGGGTAGGTATAGGGACGTATGTAATGTTCGTTGGTAAATAGATTTAAAAAAAAAAAGAGAGAGAGAAGGAATGAGGAGGAATGTCCTTTTGCTAATTAAGATGTGGCTTTCAGATAGTGCTATCATGAATTCTAACGTTTTTTTCTTTTCAGTGATTGATTCAGTTTTGGTATCCATAGAAGTGTTTTGGTTTATTGGGCAAATTCGGGCTGAGTCCCAACACAGGAGATTTCTCATGATTTTCTGGTTCCATAGCGGTTTGTGGGTGATGGAGTTCTCACATTGCCCAGGTGTTGCCCAAAGCAGTCAAATTTTTCTTGGGTCATATCTCTCGCACCTGGAATCAGCAAATATCCTTATTTGTGAGCTTCAAGAATGGAAGTTCGATGAGATGTCACCAGCTGGAAGAGGTTAATAACAGGTTTTTTGTTTTAGAATGGTATTTACCTCATGATTGTGGGTCTGGACATTTTCTTGGCAGGCCTGAAAGATGGTGTTGCCCAAGCTTTATACTCACTTGTGGGGTCGCAGCTCGGCTGTGCCACGCTTCTCCGTGGCGGAATGGGTGGTGTTTTTGGTGAAGGAACCTGTGCAAGAAGGCTTCATGGCAGAAAATCTCACTACACGCTGCTTGGTAGGCAAATCGGTTGTCTGGTTTGAGCTACAACCAAAAATTATGCCATGTAAAAGATGAGTGTTTTGTTCCTATCTCTCCTAAATAAAGCTCTTTTTGTTTGAGAAAATGGTGATGCGTCACTATAAAGGAGTGAGTGGGTGGTCGGGTCCCGACAGTCTTAGGAGCACTGCAGCCATAATTCAGCTGCTGTCTCCTGACTGCTGGGCTCTCCCCCGGGATTAAAGAGGTCTCCCATAGGGTGACACATAGGAAGTCACATCCCTTCCTGGCCCTCATTTATATATCCCTCTGCCCTCCAGCCTCTGGCCTCTCTCTGAGACCCAGACCTGTTGCCCGCCCTCATTCCCTGTTATGTTATATAAGTCGCAGCTACGGAATGGGTGGTGATTTTGGTGGTGAAGAAACCTGCACCAGAAGGCCGTATGGCAGACAGTCTCCCAACACCCTGCTTGGTTGGTAAATCGGTTGCCTGGTTTGAGCTGCGACCAAAAATTATGCCACATAAAAGATGAGAGTTTTGTTCCTATCTCTCCTTAGTAAAGCTGCTTTTGTTTGAGAAAATGGTGTTGCGTCACTTTTATGGGAGTGAGTGAGTACTCGGGTCCCAGCAGTCTTAATGTGCTCAGCTAGAGCAGTGTGAAACAAAGTGGCAACCAGGAAAAGGATGCCAGGCTTGTAGAGAGTTGAATTTGCATACCATAGCTATACAGATTGTCATTTGCTGGGAAGCAAATACTGGTAAAATGAAATAACGTTTCAATAGTCTTTCATGATAGTTGCATCTTGATTGCTGAAGCTATGTATCTTGTTAATATACACAAAATATCTGCGCCTAAGGAAAAAAATGCAAAAAAAATATCATACTAAGAAAATTCTGCAGATTTCTAGGGAACTTGTTATCAGGTTTCCCATTATTAAATTGATGACAACATATCATGTGCCTCCTAACTAGTATGTAGTCTGTTCTGTGCACTACTACAGTCTGACTAACCTCTAAAGATGATCACACAAAAATTTATATGAAAGCACAAAGTAAAGAAACACATGTGAAAACAGAATATTTGTTGAACTTTAGATTCCTCAAAGTACTTTATTGACAGTTTTGTATCCTCTAGGCACCTCAAACAATAGTCCTCATGAATGATGCACAGAAACCAAGTAGGAAAATGAAGAGAGCAAAAATCGAGAAATTAATAACTCATGTAGTAAAAATGTATACACTTTATTAATCAAAAATAGTGGTTTGCAGTGGCCAAACCAAAAGTGAAATAGTACATGTTGGATATAAAATTCAATGTATGTGGTATAAAATGTAAACTATTTGATGGGGAGGGAACCTGTTGTATGTATATACTAAAAAGTCAAAAGATGGTCAGTAATCAATTATATATGCTGCATATTTGGGCTGTGAAACAACCTAAAATGTGTTGCATCCAGATCTCATATATGAAGGGGGGTATAATAGGTAAACCAAATAAGAGATGTTTCATAGAGATATCAAATATACAGGCACAAGCAGTTGGTCAAAATACACGCAAATTATGGCTAGTGGACAGGTTAAAAGTATATGCGTATAACACATAAGTGATTTGGATCCATAGAGCAAAAAGCCTGAAAACTGCCAGGTAATATCTATTCATGTGTATGGCCAGCAAAAGAGCAATGCCATATAACCAAATTATAAACTGTAGAAACAAGTAGTTAAAAATCATTTTAGAAAGTGAATCTAAATTATAAAGTGCTTAAAGGGGAACTCTGGGGAGATAAAAAAAAATTGTACAGTCCCTACACTCATAGACTATAATGCTAATCTGCCTGTCACACTTGTGTAATGTTTAGAAATAACCCCTTCCCGACCTATGACGCACATGTGCGTCATAGGCCGCTACCCACACCTTGATTCAGGCTCATGTTATGAGCCCGCATCATCCCTCCACATTTCAACTGATGTCATCAGCTGAGAAGTGTAGCTAACAGTTCCGATCAGATCCGCGATTCGTTCGTCGCTGTTAACCCTTTGGATCACGCTGTCAATGACTCACAGCATGATCCAAAGCCCCGCAGCAGAGATCGTACTAAATCCCTCATGATCGGAGATCTAATGAAGTGATCACGGGATCTCAATCTGTCACCTGCAGAGGCGGCAGTACTGTAATGACCCCTGAAGCTGTCTGGGATCATTTCCTATGGATGGCTGGTGAGGGCCAGCAACCACATGAAGTGATCAATTGTGCTATGTACTGACGTGCAGCACGAAGGCACTCTAATGGCCAATGTAAAATAAAGAATAGATTTTAAAAAAAAGTTCAAATCACCCTTTTACCCTATTCAAAATAAAACTATTAAAAAAGTTGAAAAAATACACATATTTGGTATCGCCACTTTCAGAAATGCTTAATCTATCAAAATATAAAATCAATTAATCAGATCTGTAAACTGCATAACGGAAAAAAATTAAACGCCAAAATTACGATTTTTTTGGTCGCCGCAACATTGCAATAAAATGCAATAACGGGTGATCATAACAGTGCGTCTTCCCAAAAATGGTATCATTAGAAACGTCAGCTCAAGCCACAAAAAATAAGCCATCACAAAGCCCCAGATCCCGAAAAATGAGAACTACATGTCGCGGGAAAAAATGACAAAAGTGCAATTCTTTTTCTTTAAAATCTTGTAATTATTTTTCACTACTTTCCTTGTGACAAGGTTGGTAACTTGATCCAAATTCAAGGCATACTTAACTAGCATTGGTACCACATCATTCTACATGGGATCACCACTTGGATTGCAACCAAACACATCTCCAAATTATGTAAGGGCAATGTGACCATGAAGAAGAGGAATGAAGTACTGTTTCAGATAACATGGACTCCCCAATTATCTGAGCTCAACCCAACTGAGATGGAATGGGATGAATTAAACTGCAGAGTGAAGGCAAAACAGTCAACAAATGCTAAGCACCTTTGGGAACTCTTTTTTTTAACCATCTTTTTTTATTGATTTTAGCATATGAATTACAGCAATATAAGTAAATCTGAATCAATCAATCAGTATACAAGAAGAATTCTTTGGATGACAATAAACAGTCATTTTACATCAGACTCTATAACCCACGATACTGTAATATCATCACTGCATATTGAATAAGATTGAAGTTAAAGCTAAACAGTTAACACCCCCCCCATATCTTTCCCCTGAGTATGTTTTACTGCATCTAATTGATTGTATAACCTATGTTAACAAATGTCTATTCGGAATTTAAAATATAAAATCAGAAACAGGCATTAAATTAGAGTATCTCTGCCTAGTAGATTCACTACCTTAATCAATTAATACATTTCAGCTTTCCCAGCATTCCTCCCAGGTCTTCCATGGCATACCATATAGTAGTCTTATAGGGTTTCATAAATATCTTAATTTCTGTGTCTGTCAGTTCTCCTTCAATAAATGGTCTCCACTTGGAAAATAACTTTTTTGCCATTTTATCTGCATTTCTAAGTGTTTCTATGGATTCAAGAGAGAGAATGTTTTTCAAATTTTCCCTCACTGACTCCAGACCTGGGACCAAGTTATTAAGCCAGTTTTGAAGTAAAAGTGTTTTTGCCAGCACAGCAATTGTATGGAACAAGACTTGTGGTTGGCGGGTGTCAGCCCCCTCGTCTTTACAGTGGAATAGCCACAATATTGGATTCAGCCTGTCCTCAGTATTAATAAGTCTCGAGGTCATCGTCCTGACTCTTCCCCAGAAAAGTTTCGTCTCCCAACATGACCAAATTCCATGTTCTAAATCTGTCTTATAAGTTTTACACTTAGGGCAATGCATTCATCTTCCCTGATTATCTGGTGTGGGGGGAATATTAAAACCCTGAATGGAACCGTGCATAAGCCTGAACTGAGAACCTTGTTTTCCAGAGTTGGAAAAGCGTATTTTCGTGGCCTAGTTTAAAGGCAGGACATGCCCAGGGATTTAATCTTTTAGAAATTTTCCAAGAGAGTTTTAATTTTTTTCTCACCCCTTTCCAGGACATTATCATATCTCTATATATGGTCGAATGTTTGATGTTGTTTGGGAGATGTGAGAATGGTGTATGCAATAGTGAGAATAAGTCCCAAGGTTTTGACAGCTCTCCTTTCAGTGTGATGTCAGAAAATCTATTTGTTTTCCTAGCCCAATCAAGTACATTTCGTAGCAGACACGCTAAATTATACCCTCTCACATCTGGAAGTTGGAGTCCTCCTTTCTCCTTACTTAGCATTAAGGTGTTTATGGCTATTGTAGCTCGTTTCCCCTTCCAAAGAAATCTTGAGAAGGCCATATTTAATTTCTTAACGTCCGTGTGTTTCAAGAGCATTGGGATCGTCTGAAGCGTGTAGAGTAACCTAGGAAAGCTTATCATCTTGATGAGATGACAGCGTCCCAGCAAGGACAAGGGAAGATTCCTCCACCCGCTCAACTCTTTGTCAATTTTATTCATGATCGGAGTGAAATTCAGTCTATAGATTTGTCCGGGAGTCCTCGCTAAGTGCACCCCTAAGTATTTAACACTGTCTTTAGCTTTTTTTATTCCGCACAATGTATCGCCTAACGAGTTGCCTTTATCACATTTATTTTTATTTAATCTAAGGCCAGACTACTTGCCTATTCTTTCTATATCTGCCAAAATGGCCTAAAGATCTCTCACCGGGTCTTGGACAAATAATATAATGTCGTCTGCAAAGAGGGACAGTTTTATTTCTTTGCTACCTATTTTAAGACCTTCATAATAGGTTTGTGATTCAAGGAAGATTGCCAAAGGCTCCACCGCAAGATTGAAAAGTAGAGGTGATGGAGGGCAGCCCTGACGTGTACCTTTTTCCAAATTAAACGTGTCAGAAAGGAAACCCGGGATGCTGATACATGCTCTCGGATTGGCATAGAGGGACCGCAAAAATTGGCGGAAAGGGCCCTTCAGACCAATAGCGTCTCAGACTCGATCCAGCCATGACCACCTCACATTATCGAAAGCTTTTTCTGCATCTAGGGTGATCATGGCCGGATTTCCTCCTCCCCCCTCAGTCCGTCTTCTCACTACATCCAAAAGAAGCATCGCCCATCTGATATTGGTGGCTGTCAAGCGACCCTTAATAAAGCCTGCTTGATGAGGTAGGATCAGTTTAGGAAGAATCTGTGCTAATCTGTCGGCTAGGATTTTAGAGAGAAGTTTGAGATCCTGGTTGATAAGCGAAATGGGTCTATAACTCGCTGGGTCCAAAGTGATTTATCTGGTTTAGGGAGAAGTTTTATGTGGGCCATATTCATTCTATCAGGGATTGGGGTGCCTTGTAGAATACTATTAAACAGGTCCTTTAGTACAGGAGAGATTTGAGCATTTAATGTTTTGAAAAAGGCTCCATTGTAACCGTCCGGCCCAGGGGCCTTGCAAGGGTTTAAAAGCTTGATAGTGAGCTCTATTTCTTCTACTGAGCTAGGACTGTTAAGGAATTGGTCATCTTCTTCTGATAGTTTGGGTAGTGTAATTGAAGTCATCCATGTTTCCCCCTCAACCTCATGTCCACCCTTCTCCTTATATAGTGACGCATAATATTTCCCCAATGTTTGAGCAATGTCCCTTGGATCGGATAGGATCTTGCCATATTTATCTTTTATCGCTCTAATTGGAGCTGAAATTTGTCTACCCTTGGCTAATCTTGCCAACAAGCGGACAGCCTTATCTCCGAACCTGTGTAAGTCCAATTCTAGTCTGCTTCTATATAGGTCCTCCCGCTTCCCAGCCCATAAATCAAAGTCCTTTTTGGCTGACAACCACTTCTCTCTATTTGGGTCAGTTATCGCCATTTTATATAAGGAGTATGCTTCCCTTACTGCTGTGCTATTACATGTTGTTCTTTGACTTGTTTTTTAAGTCTCATACTATACGCCATAATATGACCCCATAGCACAGCCTTTGCTGCTTCCCAATAAAGAATAGGATCAGATCGATGGATATCATTATGAACAGAGAAATCTGACCACCATTCTTTAAGGCATTTGACAAAATTCTCTGCACGTAACAATGTATCAGGAAATCTCCATAAATAATCAGTTCCTTTTTGGAACTTGTCTCTTGTCCCCATAACCAGAGGACTATGATCGGCTTTGGGAACTCTTTCACGACTGTCAGAAAGTAATTCCAGGTGAATGCTGGATGAAGTTGCTTGAGAGAATGCTAAGGGTGCGTAAAGCTGTTATCAGAGTAAAAAGGGGAGTACTACATACACTGTAGTGTTTCTCACATGTTTCTTTACTTTTCATTTACATATCTGTTCAAATGTGGTTTTGCTGACTTCAGTCAGAATCTACAATGTCCACATTCCAACTTGAACAAAGAAAACCGCTTCATGAACAGTTGTGTCAAAATTTCTGATCGGAACTGTAAAGTATAAAAATCACTTCCAGACCAATCTCGGACAGCTGTACTAAAAATTGCACATTGCAGAAGTGACTGGATCTGTGTCTTAGGGCTTGGACACACTTTCCTAGTTACATCAGAGTTTGACTGAGGAGACTCTGAAAGGGCTGGAGCAGTGACCCTGAACGGCCTCTTGCTCTCTGGATGGGGAGTGTGGAGCTGCACAAAAACACAATCAGCTGACAGCCCCGTACAGATAGGGAGAAGCTGTTCAGGGTCACTGCTCCAGCCCTTTCAGAGTCTCCTCAGTCAAACTCTGATGAGTGTGTCCTGAGTCTGTGTGTTTGTCTGCATAAACAATGAGTGCAGGAGCTGTCTGCTAGTTACATGCACCAGTCTGACCAGACTAGATGAGTACATCGGACAATAGTAGTGCATGCCGTGATTTTTTTTCACACAGTGTGGAAAATCAGCCATGTACATTGGTACACTGGTTATACAATTGCAAAACACATGTCTGTATTAACACACTCATCACATTGAGCCCTTAAAGGTTTGCCAGGCTGAAGGAACGCAAAAAACGGATTGTTAGGATCCTATTAAGGCAGAACATATGCTGCTAACAACAGTTTAACTACTTCAGAAAGTAGGATGTATTAGTGGTCCTGTGTCAGGACACTGCAGTTCCCTATGTATGGAGTGGGTTCAGAAGAGCCTGCATCATACATGGCAAATGCTGGCTTAATCACAAAGCCAGCGTTTGCCTGTAAGATGACAATAGGTGGTAGCCCGAGGTATCCTGAAGGCTGCAATGGCTACCATCTTTGCCCTTCTGTGAATAAAGTTCCAGTTCCCTAAGTGGACTATAAAAATGAAGCACAAAAAAAAAAGTTTTTAAAATATAAAGTTAATAAAAATATGAATCACCACTTCTTCTGTCCATTAACAATAAATAAATAATAAAAATGAAGCAAGTCTGATCAACAGAAAAGTAAAAATGTTACATACAAATGTTACATAGAGCAACACAAACCATTACCATTTTTTTCATGAATTTTAAGTTGTTTCACCACTTAATATCATACTTGATTAGTTTTTGTTTCTATTTGACTTAAACATACTGAGATGGAGATTCATGTTTACTGCACAATGACAACCATAAAAACAAACAAAAAGACAATAGTGGAATTGTGTTTTTATCTATTTCAGTACAGTATATAGTAAAGCATGAATCAAAACTATAAATCAACCCGCAAAAAAACAAGCCATCACACAGCTATATCAGTGGATAAAATAAAAATTTCACATGATGCAAAAAAAGAGGAGTATTTCAATACCCCTCTGTTCAAATTTTGCTACTTAGCTAAAATTATAAATTCAAGGTTTATTTGTCAAAAAAGGTATGCTACCTGTATTGGGACTAGGAATTGTGACAATATTCTTTTTTTTAAGCCAAAAAAAAATCTCCACATTTCATGGTCTTGGCATCCAAATATCGCTCTTGGTTACTATCTTGTTCCCCTGGCCAGATAGATTGAAGTCACTTAGGACTGAGTTTGCATAAGGGTACCTTCACACGCGGCAATATTGCTAGGCAATTTCACTGGCAATTTGCTGGTTGCAGAGAAATCATGGACACATTGTTCCATTTGTACACAGCAACAAAATAGAACAATGTGTCCATGATTTCACTGCAACCAGCAAATTGCCAGTGAAATTGCCTAGCAATATTGCCGTGTGTGAAGGTACCCTTAAGGCCATGTCACACGTGGCGACATGGCCGCCAATTACATAGGTGACGTAGGTGCGTGGCCTATCGGCGGCAACATCGCCTAATGTAAAGGGGCGATGTCGGCATCTCTGAGCGGTCGCCTGGTTTCAGAGCAGTGCTCTGAAACCAGGCGACCATTATGGGGCGATGTGTACACATCGCCATATGTAAAGGCCGCCAGCGACCTGACAGGCGATGGGAGCTATTGGCTCCCATTGTCCTGCATCGCCGCTGGGGTTTTGAGACACCCCGGCGGCGATGCCGCCTCTCAGCTTGCCGGCCCATCGCCCGAGATGTCTCCCCGTGTAAACGGGGGGCGGCAACGCTGGCGGGGCACCAAAAAGTGCGCGCTCCCGCCCGTCACCGCCAACATCTCCGGGGCCGTCGCCAGGTGTGATGGTACCCTTAAAGAGATCAAAAGAGTTTTAATAGAGTCCTAGGAGACCTCAGGGCATTAAACAGGAATTTTCAGGTAATTACAGGCTTTTCACAATTGCAATTTGCGATGAATTTATTTCCCCAAATTTTATTAAACAAAAAAATGAATGGCAAAACAGGTGAATTTCAATTTCAAACAATCCTCCCAACTCTAGTAATTGCCATTAAAAGTGCAGAGGAGAAAAAACACTGTGTAGAATAAAGACTTTAACATAGCACACAGCATTTTTGATTGAAAACACCAGTAAAATACTAAAAATGCTGTATGTGTATTCAGCCTAAAAGCTTTGATTTATTAGGAACGTTGAGGAATAAATCCAATCAACTGTGGAAAAGCACAAGAAGGGTTGCTTCTGACATGGCACTATACCGCAATTTAATTTCTTATATAATTCACACTTTTGAAGTGTGAAATTAACACATATTAAGATTTGACTGTGTCACCTGCATTTCTATACATAGTTTAGGTTAAGAGCTGTAGATAGATCTGTGAGGAATTAGGTGTCACCTTGTTTTATGGAGCACAGAATATGCACCGTCTTGTAAAATGTAATCCACATTAAAGGGAATCTGTCAGCAAATGTTTGCCCTGCTATTTGTATGTGCATGAAGCTCTTTCAAAGACAAGTCATCTAGCAATACCTTTAAGGCTGGAATCACACTGTCCGTGTGATATGCGAGGCAGTCGGATGAGTCTTGGAGCAGTCACCAGGAACGGCCTCTCTCCTTTCAGGACGGGAATATCAGCTGCTTGTATTACTATGCAGCTCCATACTTCCCGTCCAGAGAGGGGGAGACCGTTCAGGGTCACTGATCTGAGTCTCATCAGAGAGACTCGCATGTAGGTAGGATAGTGTGTTTCCACCCTAACATAGACAATCTGTTCCTTCATTAATGAGAAATCAGCATTTTAACTGATAAGCAAATAAGGTTGTAGATCTGAAGCCTCTGTCACTCTAGCATTATACTTTTCCAGGTGCCGCCTCCTCCTGCTTGACTGACAGCCTTTATTCTGAGTGTTTTCAGCAAAGAAGCAGTAGGTCTACAAGTCAAGCAGTAGGAGGACTGAAGAGTGGTTAATACAGTTGGAGTGACAGAGGCTTCAGATGTATAGTCTTAATTGTATATCAGTTCATATCAAATGGAGGAATGGACTGCCCATGTTAAGGTATTACTAAACTTGTTTTTGAAAGAGCTACATACACATATACAGTGGGTAAAATAAGTATTCAACACATCACCACTTTTCTAAGTAAATATATTTCTAAAGGGGTTATTGACATGAATTTCTCACCAGATGTTGGTAACAACCATCCAATCCACACAAAGAAATCAATTGTCCATAAATTAAGGTATGGGTAATAATTAGAGATGAGCAAATCTTTTGATGTTCGGCCGGTGCAGCCTTTTTTTGCGCACTGTTTCGGACCCCAAACTTGACCCGAACCTCAATGGAAGTCAGATTGGCAGTTCTGGTGTCCTCCCACATCCAGCTAGACAGGGGTGAGAGGGCAGGTTTTTTTTTAATACATTTTGGGCACACTACATATTTAAACTGTCCTTTAAAGCCCAGTGCTAGACAACCAAACATTGCATGTGGCTTTAACTGGCCAAGCACCAACTACATTTTACCATATCAATGCCCGCTGTAGCACTTTGCAACTGTAAAGCACCCAAACAGGTTTGCACAACACTGGCAAGTTCAGCAACCTGAACTGAACCAAACTTTGAAAGGTTCACTCATCTCTAGTGATAATGAGAAATGACAATATTAAACATGCTTATTGAAATTCATTTAATACTTTATACAAAAGCATTATTATGACGAGAGCTTCAAGATACCTTCTGTATGGAGAAACTAGGCAAATGTTTTGCTCAGGTGTGATTTTGGCCCATTCTTCCACACACTTTTCAAATCCTGAAGGTGAGCTCCTTCTATGAACTCTGAGCTTTAGTTCTTCCATAAATTTTATACTGGCTTCAGGTCAGGCAATAGGCTGGATTATTATAGCAGCTTTATTTTCTTTCACTGAAACCAATTTCATGCTGAAATGTCCACCCATGTATCTTCTTCATGATTCTGGTAAATGATGGCAGCAGATTTTTATTAAGAATTTCCTGGAAAATTTACATTCATCATTCCTTCAATATTATTAATTTTATGAGTCATGTTTGCTAAAAATCAGCCCCACATTATGATGTTCCCACATCTATGCTTCAGATTTGATATGGTGTTAAAGGCCTTGTTGGTAATATCCACTTGCTCATATAATTTTATGTGAATTTTGGTATAACAATGCTTTTTGGGGAGCCATATGTATGTTACGCATTCTATGGAGGACGGAGGTGCTGGGATGACGGGGCCTTTTCGAGTAGTGCTTACTCTTCAACAGATCCTTACGCACAGGAGCTAGCATCTTCCCAGCATATATCAGCTGATTTCATTAAGGCGGCCGTCACACGCATCAATATCGATATTGCTAGCGATCACATGCACGCGCGATCGCTAACAATATCGCTCACATCGCTGGAGAGCTGTCACACAGGCAGACTCACCAGCGATGTGGATCAGCGAGATCGCTGGTAACTATGGTACACATCGGGTTACTAGGCGCCGCGCAGCGCTTAGTAACCCGACGTTTACCATAGATACCATCTCCTAGCATAGGCTCTGCCGCTGGGAGATGGATCATCGTGGTGTCACACACCACGATGATGCAGATTGATCAAGCGTTTATCGCTTGATATGAGCTCCGGCTCACCAATCTGCGATGTAACGATCAAGCGATTTTACATTTAAAATCGCTTGATTGCACGCAGCGATGCACAAACGATATCGCTTAAGCGATCAAAAAGCAGATCGCTTAAGCAATATCGTGCATTAAATTGAAGCGTGTGACGGACGCCTAACTGACATGTGCAGATAACAGATGTTGGCAGTTCAGCGTTGTTAACACTTTAGGTCTAAAGAACCGCAGTGGTGGGTGTGCCATTCCCCGCTGCAATCGGCAGCCCCGTGATGTGATCAAG
Source organism: Allobates femoralis (assembly GCA_033576535.1). NCBI lineage: Eukaryota > Metazoa > Chordata > Amphibia > Anura > Aromobatidae > Allobates > Allobates femoralis. Next base: position 489,336,478 of record JARQOC010000003.1, read on the forward strand.
GTTGCAATGACAGCACAGGGTCAGCTGATTCCTGTAAGCAATGCTGCAGCAGTGTCGCTTACAAAAGTTATCATTTGTCCTGTTCAAAGCCTTGATCATTTGTCCTTTTGAGAGCTGTACATCAACAGCGCAGTGAACAGGAAAAGCGATCAGACACTGCAGTGTTGAGGCATCCTAAGGGGCCAAGTAAAGTAAAAGTAAAAAACGTAAATGTAAAAAAAACATTTTTCAAATCACTCTCCTTTTGGCCATTGATAATAAAACATATTTACCGTATATACTCGTGTATAAGCCGACCCATGTATAAGCCGACCCCCCTACTTTTGCCCCAAAAATCTGGAAAAACCTATTGACTCGTGTATAAGCCGAGGGTGGACCCCAGCACAGGTATACAGCCCCCAGCAGTGTGGTATACAGGCCCCCTCCAGTGGTATACAGGCCTCCCCAGTGGTAGTATACAGCAGCCCCAGTGGTAGTATACAGCATCCCCAGCAGCCCCAGTGGTAGTATACAGCAGCCCCAGCAGCCCCAGTGGTAGTATATAGGAGCCCCAGCAGCCCCAGTGGTAGTATATAGCATCCCCAGCAGCCCCAGTGGTCGTATACAGCAGACCCAGCAGCCCCAGTGGTAGTATACAGCAGCCCCAGTGGTAGTATATAGGAGCCCCAGCAGCCCCAGTGGTAGTATATAGGAGCCACAGCAGCCCCAGTGGTAGTATACAGCAGCCCCGGCAGCCCCAGCGGTAGTATACAGCAGTCCCAGTAATCCAGGGCCCCCCCAGCCTTGCTCCGGTCACCTGTAAAGTAAAATATACTTATCACTGTCCCGCTGCCATCCGCGCCCGCATCTGCCGACATGCGATCCTCCATCTTCATGCGTCTTCTTCCAACTTCCTGTGTTCGGCGCCAGCAATGACGTCATTGCCTGCGACGAACAGAGAAAACCGGAAGAAGACGCATGAAGATGGAGGATCGCATGTCGGCAGATGCGGGCGCAGACGGCAGCGGGACAGTGATAAGTATATTTTACTTTACAGGTGACCGGAGCAAGGCTGGGGGGCCCTGGATTACTGGGGCTGCTGGGGCTGCCGGGGCTGCCGTATTGACTCGCGTATAAGCCGAGGGGGGTACTTTTCAGCCCAATTTTTGGGCTGAAAAACTCGGCTTATACGCGAGTATATACGGTATGTTTTTTTTGTTTTTTTTTTCTAAATCGCCGTGTTCAGAAATTCCTGATCTAGTAAAATATGAAATCAACTAATATGATCGGTAAACTGCATAATGTATAAAAAAGTAAAAACACCAAAATTATGTTTTTTTGGTTGCTGCAAGATTGCTATAACAGGTGATCAAAACAGCGCATCTACCAAACTATGGTATCAGTAGAAATGTCAGCTCAAGATGCAAAAAAAAGCTGTTAGCTACAGAACCCGAAAAATTAGAGTGCTACGGTTCATATAAAATGGCATTAAAAGTGCAATTCTTTTTATTTTTTACAAACTTCTGATTTTATTTTCACCGCTTAGATAAAAGTAATAGCAAGGCATCATACTGTCAAGTCAGTTTTACCATACAATGAACATGGTGAATAAAAAGCCCAAAAAACTATTGTGTAATTGCACTTTTTTTTTGCAGCTTCATCGCATTTGAAGTTTTTTTTCTTGTTTTTTCAGTACACTATATGGCAAAATTAATGATGTCATTCAAAAGTACAACTCTACCACGAAAATCAAGTTTTCATAAGTCTATATGTAAGGAAAAATAAAAAAGTTATGGCTCTTAAAAGAAGAGGAGGAAAAAACAAAAACTAGAAAATGAAAAAAATCACTTAGGGCCACTTTACACACACCAACTTATCTGTCCAACTTCTGAACAACTTGCAGTGAAATCATGGACACATTGTTCCATTGTACACAGCCACAAAATGGAGCAATGTGTCCATGATTTCACTGCAACCAGTAAGTTGTTCAGAAGTTGGACAGATAAGTTGGTGTGTGTAAAGTGGCCCTTAGGAGTAAAGGGATTAAAGGTCTTTAACACCATTTCAAAAGTGAAGTTTAGAGGTGGGAACATCATGAGGTGGGGCTGCTTTTCAGCAAACCGCACTCGCAAAAATAAGGTTGCGAAAGTCTTGAGATAGCTCACTGGTTTTACCTATCATTAAATGTTTCTTGTGCGACACCATGGTAATGAGACATTTTTTTTATAATCCATCAATTGAAACACCTGATATTATTTTTCCCTAAGATTGTTTTCTATTTACTGGTAGATTTTAGGTGATGGTATGACTATCCATGGCTTTTTGCACCTCTCTCTTGGTGTGTTCAATACTTTTTGAAACTCAGCAATGTTGATCCAGCTCACTACAGGCTCCAGCAGAAGCAAGGAATCCATCAGACTGGATATGATGAATCAAGTGAAAAAGGTGATCCAGCTTCTAAAAATCTTCAAATTCATTCCATCATGTTAAAAGATATCATGGATACAGGCAACGCATTTAAAAGCTATGGAGGCCCTTTTTCCCAAGCTCAAGATACATACAATATGCAAGCTATCTAAAGCATGTAAAAAGGGGCATGCATTGAAATCACTTGGCAAACAGAGGTGCAGCATTAATACCATTCTAAAAAAAGAATGAACAAATAATTAAACAAAGAATATATTACTATCAATTCAAAAACACAATGAGTAATACTAGACCAAAAAAGTATATAAACAAGTGAGGACAGAAAACGTATAATGGCATTCAGTTGTTGAGGGTGAATACATCCTAAGTTGAATATCCAGAATGCTTCCCTTCTTAGGAGACGCCTCCTCAAGTCTCCACTGCTTGAATGATTAAAGACCCATTCAATGCCATAAACATGCAGCGAGAAGATACTTTTTCCCTGTGTCATTTTTCATTATTATATATAACTTAATTCATGGACATCTATGCTTTGATTTCTTTGACTGTGTGAATTGGATGGGTTGTTACCAACATCTTGTCAGAATTTCATGTTAATAACACCTTTAGAAACATATTTACTTAGAAAATTGTTGATGCGATCAATACTTATTTCACCCGCTTTAAATATCTATATATACAAAGATTACAATAACCATAAGTACTGATATATATGGATTAAAAAGAAAATATTGGGTTGTAGTAGGAATGAATACTGAAGTAATACCCCAGGAGGGAGAGATGATTGATCAGTGAGGACTAAGACAACATCATGCGTGATAAAGGAAAAACTCTGATAGGAGAAAAATAGACATGGAAGATAGGATCAATAACTACCACAAACTCACCTTCTATGTGTTGGGCATAAGTGTTTTATTCTGATGTTTCACTGATGATGCGGCATAGAGAAATCATACAGAAATACCCGTTGTATCAAAATATAAAATCAATTAATCAGATCTGTAAACTGTGTAACGGAAAAAAACTCAAAATGCCTAAATTAAGTTTTATTGATCGCAGCAACATTGCAATAAAATGCAATAACAGGTGATCAAAACAGTGCACCTCCCCAAAAATGGTATCATTAGAAACATCATCTTAAAGGAAAACCGTCAGCTCAAAAATCCATATGTACCTGCTATCATTTTCTAATTCCTCGTTCTAAACTCTATTTATGTATTTCTTTTATTTATATTTCCCTTCTAACTACTGTAAACTTCAAATAGATTAATTCCATCTGTCACTCACATTGAGTAATGCACTTAGGCTGCCTTCAGACTTGCAGATGCATCTGCAGCGTTTTGCAGATGCATCTGCAAGCATCTGCATGCAGACCGCGGCCCCTATGTTTATAATGGTGCGCACGGCGGTATGCAGATGCTTGCAGATCGCCGTGCGCACCCATTCACTCCTATATGTGATCTGTGAGCAGGCGGATGCCTGCGTACAGCTCACACACTCTTGTCCGCACCCGGGACGCGACATGCTGCGTCCCGGGTGCGGACGCGGGACACCGGAAGGAGCAGATATGGTCCGCATCCGCACCCGAACGCAGCAAACGCTGCCAAACGCAGGCACTATGCGTTCCTATGTTAAACATAGGAACGCAGTGCGCATGCGTTTGAATGCGTATGGGAACGCAGCATAAGCTGCGTTCACATACGCAAATGTGAAGGCAGCCTTAGGCTGCTTTCACATAACGATTTTTGCATTTCCGATGCTGTCCGAAAAAAATCGGACAGCATCGGACCGATTTTCGGACCCCATGTATCCCTATGGGGATCGGACCGAATCGGATGTGCACTAAATGCCATCCGATTTGGTCCGATCCGATTCTGTCCGATTTTATTATCGGTGCTAAAATCGGAGCCTGCTCCGATTTTAGCACCGAAAATAAAATCTGACAGATTCGGATCGGACCAAATCGGATGGCATTTAGTGCACATCCGATTAGGTCCGATCCCTATAACATGGGGCCCTGTGGAGAAGGGTCCGAGGAAACATCTATGTCTCCTCGGACCCCGTTTTACTGTACTGAGCATGCTCAGTACAGTAAAACTGCTCCTAACTAGGAGCATAAGGGTTAAAAAAAAAAAAATAAAGGTTATTCTCACCTCCACCCGAGCCCCCGCCGTCTTCCGCCATCTTCTGCCATCTTCTTCTAGGCTCCCGGTGGCTCCCGCAGGCTGCCGGTGTCAGCAGAGCGCTCCCTCTGCTGTTCAGGACCTGCGGTGATGTCACAGTCACGTGACCGCGGGGTTCACCATGGTGAACCCGCGGTCACGTGACTGTGACATCACCGCAGGTCCTGTGTACAGCAGAGGTACACCTCTGCTGACACCGGCAGCCTGCGGGAGCCACCGGGAGCCTAGAAGAAGATGGCAGAAGATGGCGGAAGACGGCGGGGGCTCGGGGGGAGGTGAGAATAACCTTTATTTATTTATTTTTTTTTTTTGCAGCCCGGCGCCGATTTTATGCCGGAATCGGGTGCCTATTTGGCACCCGATTCCAGGCATCAGAAGGGAGCCGATGCTGTCCGATTTATATCGGACAGCATCGGCTCCCTTCAAATCGTAATGTGAAGGTAGCCTAAGACTGCTTTTACACTTCGTTTTAGTTAAATCAGACAGCATCGGATCCAAACTGATCCCTGCAATTGGATGCCAAATAGGCATCCGATTCTGACATTTTGCAGGATCAATTAGGTCTCCTGTCACCTCGCTCCCCCTCCTCTCTGCCTCCTGTCATCTCGTTGTCCCCCTGTTGTCCCCCTGCTGTTCCCCTGTTTTCCCCCTGCTGTCCTCCTTTTCTCCCCTGTCCTCTCCTCTCCTCCCCGCTCCTCCTGTCATTCCAACATAAAAATCTTTATTCTCACCTGCCAGCGCTCCCCCGGCGTGTCCATAGAGCTCCTGATCGGCTTTACAGGACCTGCGATGATGTCAGAAGCGTCATCGGGTCACATAAGCGGTTACCACGGTAACCGCTCATGTGACCCGATCAGCTGATCGGGTTGTGACATCATCCGAGGTCCTGTTACTGAGCGGGGAGCTGATGTAGACGCCGGGGGAGCGCTGGCAGGTGAGAATAAAGATTTTTTATATTTAAACACTTGATTTTAGTTATATTTCACTTGCTCCATAGGGCCCCATGTTAAAGTCATCAGATCGGATCGGATTTGGCATAATTGCCTTCCGATTTACCTCTGATCCGATTCTCTCTGATTTATTTCAGGAGCCAAAATCGCAGCAGTCTGCGATTTTTGCTCCTGAAAAAAATCGGACAGAATCTGATCAAAGCCAAATCGGTTGGCAATTATGTCAAATCCGATCAGAGCCAATCCTCATTGGATAACATGGGGACTGATTCGAATCCGATGCTGTCCGATTTTCATTGGACAGCATTAGATTTAACTAAAACGCAATGTGAAAGCAGCCTTAGTTCACTTCTGTCCACTCCCCATAAGATGAATAGGCATGTCACATATTCACACCACATTACTACACAGGACATCAGTGTGGGGAGTGTCTGTATTCTCTCTGCTATGTTTGTAGCACCACAAGAGGTCAAATACAAAACAGAAACTGTCACAACAGGGATACCTGCTTAGACAGAGAAACAAATGGAGTCTAGATGAGGTAGATTTGCAATAGCTCTCTCCCTCCATGTCCTCAACAGAACAGACCTCCTGTAAGTGCAACCTGACACTGCACTGTTAGCAAAGGGAGAAGGGAACAGAGAACTGCTGAGATGGAGTGCATAATTACATGACAGTTTATACAGCAGGTGGACTATTCCTGCTTGTTTATAATAGAGAGGACTAATCCAGGAGCTCCCTGCAGGGTCTGAAAATGCTGATAACATGGAAACTACAAAGGGTAGAATAATGATTTTACATGCTTTTAAGAGGTCTGCCCAAGCACTATTTATGGGTAATATTAGTATCATACTGAAAAATGACCTAACAGTGTCCCTTTAAAATGCAAAAAATAAGCCATCACACACCCCAGATCATGAAAAAGGAGAACAGTACATGTTGCCGAAAAAGCATCAAAAGTGGATTCTTTTTCTTTAAAATCTTCTGAATATGTTTCCCCACTTAGATAAAAGTAAATGTAGACATGTTTGGTATCTATGAACATGTACTGACCTGAGGCATCATACCGACATGTCAGTTTTACCATATCGTGAACATTATGAATTAAAAACAACTGTGTAATTACACTTTTTTTCAATTTCACCGCAGTTGGAATTTTTTTTCACCGCACGGGACCCTGCTGTGTTTTGACTTCCGGTCACTGACAAGCTCTGTAGCTCAGCAAGATCAGTGCAATCCACCGGCCAATGACAGGCCCGCAGCTGCAGTCGGCGTAAGACTTTACTTGCGGGCCCCTCATTGGCTGGCAGGCTGGATTGATCTTGCTGAATGGCAGAGCTTGTCAGTGTCATAGCTGGAAGTCATAACACTTCAGGGACTGTGGCGGCCCCCTGCACTGGACTGCCGGCATGGTTGTTAGAAAAGTGTGTGTGAGTGAGAATGTGTGAGAGAGAATGTGTGAAAGTGTGTGCATCAGTAAGAGTGTGTATGAGTGTGTATGTGAGAGTATGAGTGTGTGAGAGTAAATGTGTGTGTGAGTTAGTGTGTGTGTATGTGTGTGTGAGTGTATGAGAGAGAATGTGTGTGTGTGTGTGTGTATGAAGAGAAGGTAGTCCAGGTTGGGGACATCACTACAAAAAGGGACCAGGATGGGGGACTTCACTACAAAAGGGGACCAGGATGGGGGCAGGGCCAGTTTTAGACAAAGTGGGGCCCTGGGCAAAAAATTAAAGTGGGGCCCTATATGCTCATATATTGCACCATTTTACACAAATAGGTTACATGAGTTCAGATCGATAAACGAGTGTGATCAACAATATTGCAATTGTACATACATTCTGATGTCTTCACTATATACCTCCAGGAGCCTGTACATTCTGATGTCCTCACTGATATATACCACCAGGAGTCCATACATTCTGATGTCCTCACTATGTACCACCAGGGGCCTATACATTCTGATGTCCTCACTGATGTATACCACCAGGAGCCCATACATTCTGATGTCCTCACTGTGTACCACCAGGAGCCTGTGCATTCTCATGTACTCACTATATACCACCAGGAGCCCAAACATTCTGATGGCCTCACTATTTACCACCAGGAGCCCATACATTCTCATGTCCTCACTATGTACCACCAGAAGCCCATACATTGATGTTCTCACTGATATATTCCAGACATGCCAGTGACACCAACAATAAATGTAGCATCCTTGGACCATTCATGTATGAGGGCTTTTCATACACATTGGGGGATCACTCATAATACTGCCTAAGAAACCTGCCAGGGATAAACACTGGCATCTAAACATGATCCAAAAAGACTCCCAATGATGCAGGAACAATTTTATCGAAGAACAATGATAACATCCAGGATGACGGAGACCAAGTCACAAGCCAGGTGCAGATTACACTGATGTTTTAGATCCATGGCCGGAAATCTCTTGGAATCTCAATCCCACTGAGAATCTGAGAAATCCTCAATTATAGAAGGACACAAATAATCATAGAAAATCTGGGACAAGACTGGACAAACTGAGTCTGTGCAGAAAGTGGATGTTTTGTCAATTAAAGTTTTAAAACTTATGTAGTGCTGATAAATACTTAAGTAACCATAGAAATGGTGAACTACATGGTCCAGACATAAAAACATTACATAAATAGTACACACTACATGTGTGTGTATACATTACATACAAAATAATCCCATTATATACATATATACATACACACAGAGACATCCTAGGGCAGTGAATACTTCCCCTGCCCTCCATGCGGACTCAATTCTTTAGCCCACACTGTATTCACTGTACACAATAACAGTGACTCAGCGCAACCAGTTAGCAGCACTCCCAATAAAAGCCACAATCCATATGGATAAGTGTGAACTCTCACCTATCTCCGCCTCTCACAACTTCTCTTTATTCTCCCTGGTGCAGCTCCTATAGACTGGGGTACGGATGCCGGAAGCTGCAGACCCTCCTCTCACAGCCCCGCCTACCACTGTCAATCACCGGCTGAGCTTACACCCTCTCCCTCCCAGCACGCTAAGGATTTTAAACCTGTCACTAACTGCCACAGGATTGACAGCCAGACCCAGAGGAGAAGATGCAGTCCACAGGATTGAATACACGGTCACCACCATGATGGCTTCTGCCTCTGTCTGCAGATCTCCGATCATGGAGCTGCTGTAATTTATAGCTCTATGATCGGAGATCTGTAGACAAAGGCAATAAATAACACAAGGCAAAGCAGCCAGTGCAGCGTCCAACAAGAGCATTGCAGGACAAAAACAGAAGCAAAGGTGAAGTTATATCTGCCTCTTCTCCTGCAGTGCTGAGCGAAGCTCGGCCACGGTGTATGACATTTTAACTGTATTGTGGAGCCGGTGGCTCCGAGACAGAAGTCAGGTGTGTGTGCACAGACCCACTGTCTGCATCCTTTCCTGACTGCTAGCTGGCTGCCAGTGTGCTAGTAATGAAACATCTGAATACTCCTTATATCATAGATCATAGGGGGCAAACCAAGGCTTCAGGGGGCCCCTCAGTGCCTGGGGGCCCTGGGCAACTGCCCAGTCTGCCGGCCCTGGATGGGGGACATCACTGCAAAAGGGGACCAGGATGCGAACATCACTACAAAAGGGGATCAAGATGGGGAACATCACTACAAAAAGGGACCAGGATGCGGGACATCACTACAAAAGGGGACTAGGATAGGGACATTACTACATTATGGGGCCAGGATGTGGACATTACTACAAAAGGGGTCCAGGATGCAGGACATCGCTACAAAAGAGGACCAGGATGGGGGGTCATCACTACAAAAGGGGACCCGCATGGGGGACATTTCCACACTTTGGGTGCCGGGATGTGGAGATTAATACAAAAGGGGTCCAGGATGGGGACATCACTACGAAAGGAAATCAGGATGGGGACAACACTACAAAATGAGACCAGGATGGGGACATTGCTACAAGAAGGGAACTAAGATGGGGAACATTAATACACTATGGGGGCCACGATGTGGACAGTACTATAAAAGGGGCCAGGATGGGTCATCACTCCAAAAGGGGTTCAAGATGGGGGACATCACCTCAAAAGGGGATCAGGATGGGGGACATCACTACAAAAGGGGACCTGCATGGGAAACATTACTACACTATGGGGGCCAGGATGTGGGCATTACTACAAAAGGGGACCAGGATGGGGGACAATAGTACAGAAGGGATCCAGGATGGGGGACATCACTACAAAAGGAGACCAGGATGGGGGACATCACTACAAAAGGGGATCAGGATGGGGGACATCACTACAAAAGGGGACCAGGATGGGGACATTACTACATGAAGGGAACCAGGATGGGGGTATTACTACAAGATGGAGACATTACTACATGATGAGCACCAGTATGGGACATTACTACAATATGGGGACCAGGATCGGGTATTACTGCAAGGGGACCAGGAAGTGGACATTACTTCAAGAAGGGAACCAGGATGGGGCATTACTACAAAATGAGGCCCAGAGAGAGAATATTACTACAAGAAGCGGATCAGGAAGGGGTATTACTACACAATGAGGACATTACTACAAAATGGGGACCAGGATGGGGACATTACAACATGACGAGGATCAGGATGGGGACATTGCTACAAGAAGGGGATCATGATAGGGACATTAGTATAAGATGTGGACCAGGATGGATACATTACTACAATATGGGGACAAGGATATGGGAAATAAGTATAGGATGGGGACCAGTATGGGATTATTACCACAGAATGGGACCAGGATGGGGACATTATTACAAGAAAGGAACCAAGGTGGGGACATTCCTAAAAGTAGAAGATCAGGTCAGGATTTGGACATTACTACATTCAGCAAAAAATTCTGGTATTGCTAAAAATGTCACTTAGTCCTACAAGCAATGTGGCCCCCTGATATTAATTTTTTTCTATATGCGGACTATCAACCCAGCCGAGTTTGAGACCCCTTCCCTAGAGTAAATCCCCAGGATCCTGTTTATATACAGTACTCCAAAAAATCTACTGAATCCTACTCTACATCTGTATACACTAGATTTTATAAAAATAAAGATTAATTTGTATTGGATTTAATATGAATTTGAATTAAAAAAAAGTTTGCTTCATGTTACATTGGGTGCCATATTACAAGGGTATCATTCGCTAGAAGCATTATAATAAAAACTATATGGTGGAACATAAAGTAACTGCAACTCTATAATATGGAGTCATGGTGACTCTGAATGATTCTGTAAAAGCACCATGCACATGCTTCTGCATATGGATTCTCTAAAAAAAAGCTCAAATATTCATAAAGATTTGAAGTAATCTGCTAAAATTCCCTGACTTTACTTAACATCACTGAGTGAAGGATTACCTGGTCTATAGTCTCCCTGCTAAATAGGCTTTCTGGCACTCCACTATATTATATACCCATCACTTCTTAAATCTCCTTCTGTGTCTGTCAACTTACACAACAGGATCAGAGCATAAACCTGCAGCATAAAAATGCCGCGCAGTAGACAATGTTTGAATAATAATGTTAATTAGAACATATGGTATACTTAACATATTTGCATTAATATCATACACAGTTTTATTTTGAGCACAGTATTTAAACATCAGCAAAATCTGAAAAGAGCAGTTATATTACAATTCATACTGGAGCATAAATTTCAACAACAAAAAAATAATAGTACCCTACTATCCTATATATTTGATACCGTACCTGCCCTTGTTACACTTAGGCCCCTTTCACATCAGCGTTTTTTTCAAATCGCGGCATATGCGGTGAAAAAACCGCATCTGCCGCGATTACCGCATACCGGCTGCACTTGCGGCACGGTTGCGGCAAGCCCCATACAATGTATAGGCGGGCTTGCGGCAGATGCGGCAAGTGCGGTTTTGGCACTTGCGGCAGGTGCGGCCGCGAAAAAAAACGCGGTCAGCCGCGGTTTTTTCGCGTCCGCACCTGCCAAAACCGCACTTGCCGCACCTGCCGCAAGCCCACCTATACATTGTATGGGGCTTGCCGCAACCGTGCCGCAACCGTGCCGCAAGTGCAGCCGGTATGCGGTAATTGCGGCAGATGCGGTCTTTTCACCGCATCTGCCGCGATTTCAAAAAAACGCTGATGTGAAAGGGGCCTTACATTACATTTTAGGGTTTTAGCCCCTGACAATATACATTAAAATATTTAATTAAATACTAAAACAAAACCAACCTTTCCTTCAGAATTAGCAGACGATACCTTAACAACCTTGTTCCGGTTCAGTTTCCTCTTCACCCAGTCTTCTACTTGGACATTGAACTTCATAAAAGTAACATATGTTAGATAAGCTATGAGAAGCAACAGGCTCTCCCACCATTGGATGAAATTGTCCAAGAAAAAAGTTATGAGCATAATCAATCCCACAATATAAAAAGACACATCTCGAAACAGTGGCCACCAGGTGAGGTTTAACACCTCCTTAGAAAATAAAGCACACATGCCAATTACAAAGAGGATATTAAATACTGCAGATCCAACGATGGTTCCAATACCAACATTGCTGTGAGATATAAATACTCCTATTAATGATGTAAACAGTTCTGGGGCGGATCCACCAGCTGCCATAAAAGTTGCTCCTGCCACATCATCAGAAATCATCAGTTTTTCAGTGATGACTGTTAATGAGGGAACAAAAAATTCATCACAAACTACAGCTAGGGCTATAAACATATAAATCATCCCAAATATATGGAGCACAACAGCACCCCTCTTTCTGTCTTCTAAAGAAAAAATGTCTTCTGGGTACTCCCCCTTGGAAACAGATTTATTTTTTTCATTTTTATAGTTCATGTAAATAGTGGATCCGGGGGTATCATTCTGGCTTTGCTCTGCAAAGTCCATAAGATTTCGTTGATGTCGTTGCATTGAAGTATGGCTATTTGTAGCACTGGTCACGTCATTGCTGTAAAGCTCTGTCTTTAGAAAGGCACCAACTGAAGTGGACAAAGTGCTTATGGCTGTTATACTGAATAAAAGACCCAGTATTCTAATAAGTCTCAATTTCTTATGAAAAAATGTATGCTTCTGGTTGTGGCGAGGAAATGTTTTTCCTATGCAGCAGCTTTCAGTTATGTTGTTAGCAGATTTTTCATGGAGGCCCATTTTCAATCTCCTTAACAAAAATGCTAAGTATTACAAAAATAGAAAAATCCAATATACTGACATGCTTTTATTTTCACTTTTATTAGCTCCTTGACAGATGTGAAAGCTTTTTCTTGCGCAAATTTCCTTTTGTAGATTTTTCATTCATGCCTAAAAATAGAAAAAGAAAAGTAAACATTTTTAAGCAATAACTAAATCATATATGCAAGCAGTTTTCATCAGTTTTATTTTAATTTTGTTACAGAACTTTTACACAGATTGACAACTGGCTGAAAGAATTCCCAATTTTCAATGATTGGCACTTGATTGGTAATCAGCTAGCATTTGTTGTTTGAATGGTCACCCACTTTTCGCAGGCCAAAATAAAAAATGTTTCAGGGCCACTTTACACACACCAACTTATCTGTCCAACTTCTGACCAACTTACTGGTTGCAGTGAAATCATGGACACATTGCTCCATTTTGTGACTGTGTACAATGGAACAATATGTCCATGATTTCACTGCAACCAGTAAGTTGGTCAGAAGTTGGACAGATAAGTTGGTGTGTGTAAAGTGGCCATCAGTAGCACAGATTTGCTGTGTAGTCTGTGCCCAGATCTGGCAATATTTGACTAGTTTTGCTGACTTGCTGTTCATTCAAATACCATGGGGAAATCAGTTCACCTAACTTCACAGAAAAAAAAAATTGCAAACATGGTGAATTAATTCACCAGTGCTGTCCATTGACACTAAATCAGTGAAATCCAAATAATTTGTAAATTGATCTCACCACCCAATAGGAACCTGCACTTTACTTCATAAGAAATATAGCTACAGTACTACTTCTGACCAATGTAATAAAATGTCCCTGTGTATTATGCAGCCCCGATAAAGAAAGAGGATACAACTGCTTATAAAGATTTAAAGAGCTGGATAAGGATTTTTCTAAAGATGTAATCTGAGTCTCTAACTCAATCATCTAGACAGACAGAGATATTGCACACTGAGAAGACTGTGCAAGGATTTACCTCAGCTGTTGTTTCTAGCCTATTCCTGATGTTCTATAATATACAGGAATCTATCTTGCATACCTTTTTACATTACTACATCCAGCAAGAAGTAAAATAACCAGACAGATGTCCCATTTTACAGGAATCAAACTCCTGATCTCTCTGCACACAGTAGTATCTCCAAGCTCAGAAGCTGGAAATCTCACACAGTTTTCAGTGAAAGTGAAAAAACAGAGCACCAACATGAGCTATCTCCAGCAAGAGTTAAACAGGATTTTTTAGTATGTCTAATTATCATATTTTTTGGACTATAAGACGCACCAGCATTTAGTCAAAGACGTGTGGCTGGAGCAGTTTTAGTCACCACTCAGTACACAGTGCTGAGCCAGCAAAGCAAGGCATGGTTACAGCTGCCACTCATTGTGTACTGGGAGATGACTGAAGCAGCTCTGGTCATGCCTCTATGACTGAAAGCTGGAGGCAGTGGCAGGGCACCTTAAGAACACTGTTAACTCCTTCGTACCCAGCCTGTTTTCACCCTAATGACAAGGCCATTTTTTGCAATTCTGACCAGTGTCACTTTATGAGGTTATAACTTTGGAACGCTTCAACGGATCCCAGTTTTTCTGAAACAGTTTTTTCGTGACAATAACAATAGCAATAGCACTTCATGTTATTGGTAAATTTAGGACATAATTTTTGGATTTCTTTTTGAAAAAATGGAAATTTTACAAAAATGTTGAAAATTTCACAATTTTCAAACTTTGAATTTTTAAACCATTAAACCAAAGAGTTATGTCACACAAAATAGTTAATAAATAATATTATTCACGTCTACTTTACATCAGCACAATTTTGGAAACTATTTTTTTCTATGTGGGAGAAGGGTTCAAAGTTCATCAGTAATTTCTCATTTTTTAGGGACCACATCACATTTGAAGTGACTTTGAGGGGCCTACATGACAGAACACCAAAAGTGACACCATTCTAAAAACTGCACCCCTCAAGCTAATCAATTCCACATTCAAGAAGATTATTAACCATTCAGGTGCTTCGAAGGAACTAAAGCAATGTGGAAGAAAAAAATGAACATTTAATTTAACAAATATGTTACTTTGGCCACAAATATTGCATTTTCACAAGGGTAAAAAAAGAAATTGGGCCCTAAAATTTGTTGTGCAATTTATCCTGAGTAAGCCAATACCCCATATGTGGTTGAAAACCACTGTTTGGGTGTATGGCAGGGCTTGGAAGGGAAGGAGCGTCATTTAGCTTTTTGTGATCCCACTTTGCAAACTAGAAACCCCAAGGAATTTATCTAGATGTGTTCAGTGAGCACTTTGAACCCCCAAGTGCTTCGCAGAATCTTATACTGTTGAGCTGTGAAAACAAAAAAAATACTTTTCTTCCACAAAAATGTCCTTTCATCCTATATAGTTTTCATTTCCACATAGGCAACAAGATAAAATGGACCCAAAATTTGTTGGAAAATTTGTCCTGAGTACTCTAATACTCCATATGTGGTGGAAAACCACTGTTTGGGTGCACATCAGGGCTCAGAAGGGAAGGAGCGTCATATAACATTTTTAATAGAAAATTAGCTGGAACTGTTAGCTGACACAATGTGGCATTTGGAGAGCCCCTGATGTGCCTAAACAGTTGAGCTCCCCAGCAAGTGGCCACATTTTAGAAACTAAACCCCACAAGGAATATATGTAGATGTGTGGTAAGCTCTTTGAACCCCCAGGTGCATCTCAGAATTTTATAACACTGAGCCATAAAAGTTAGAAAGTACTTTTTTTCCTACAAAAATGTTCTTTTAGCGTCAATATTTCCATTTTTGCAAGGGCAACAGGAAGTAATGGACCCCAAAATTTGTTGGGAAATTTCTGCTGAGTACATCAATAACCCAATTTTGGTGGAAAATCACTGTTTGGGTGCACTACAGGACTTGGAAGGGAAGGAGTGACGTTTTGGAGTATAGATTTTGATGGAATAGTCTGCAAGTGTCATGTCATGTTTGGTTAGCCCTTGATGTACTTAAACAATAGAATTCCTCTACAAGTGACCCCAGTGAAAACTAGACCCCCAAGGAATCTATCTATCTAGATGTATAATGAGTAAAGATGGGCGAACTTGCCGATCTAGAAGGACTTTTTTTAAGGTTCAGGTTCGGAACTGGAATTGACCCGAACTTGAGCCCAACCCATTATAAAATGATGGCTGGGGGTTAAAAGAAAGCAAAACAGTTTTAAATCAGCAGTATTACTTACTGAGGACCACACACTTGTAGTTCCAGGCCACTCATTAGCTTCCTTTTTATCACTGCACTCTGCTTCCAACAGTCAATGACAGACCCCCACTCTTTGTGACAGCGTCTGTGATTGGCTGTTGCGCCCTTTTCCCATTTTGACGGCATCTGTGATGGGTTGCTATTGGTAATGAACCTGCCGTCATAGGGTTGTAAAAATAAATAATTTTAAAAAACTGATGAACAGCCTCACCGTATTTTTTATTCTCAGCTCAGATAAGGGGGGTGTGAGTTCAGGGTTAGCACTGCTGCAGCAGGGCATGACCTCTGAAAGCCAGAGGAGTGTCTGCTCCAGTAAGGGGGAAAACAGGAGAGAAGGGCAGGCCAGACAGATGCTGGTAGTGGGGGACTCAATTATTAGGGGAATAGATAGGGCAATCTGTCACAAAGACGGGGATCGTCGAACAGTGTGCTGCCTACCTGGCGCTCAAGTCCGGCACATCGCTGATCGGATTGACAGATTACTGGGAGGGGCTGGTGAGGACCCAGCGGTCATGGTGCACATTGGCACAAATGACAAAGTTAGAGGTAGGTGGAAGGTCCTTCGAATTAGGCTTCAAGCTTAAGGCAAGGACCCCCAAGGTAGTATTCTCTGAAATACTGCCTGTACCACGAGACACACCAGAGAGGCAACGGGAGATTGGGGAGATAAATACGTGGCTCAGGAATTGGTGTAGGAAGGAGGGATTTGGGTTCCTGGAGAACTGGGCAAACTTCTCTGTTGGCTACAGGTTCTATGCTAGGGACGGGCTGCACCTCAATGGAGAGGGTGCAGCTGTGCTGGGGGAGAAAATAGCTAGAAGGTTGAAAGAGTGTTTAAACTAGGGATTGGGGGGGGGGGGTTAATCATTGTACAGGAGGGGAAGATAGTGTAATTAGTAACCTGGGCACAAGTAATAAAATTGAGGGTGGCATGGGGGGTGGGGTTAGAACAGTCAATATAGTAGGAAGGAATAGAGGTAAAGAGAGATGCATAAAGTGCATGTACACTAATGCCAGAAGCCTCACCAACAAAATGGAGGAATTAGAATTGATTTTGTTGGAAAATAATTATGACATGGTGGGGATTTCGGAGACATGGCTGGACGAGAGCCTTGACTGGGCTGTTAATTTGCAGGGCTATAGTCTGTTCAGAAATGACCGTACAAATAAGCAAGGAGGAGGTGTATGTTTATACATAAAATCATCTTTAAAACCCATCCTGCGTGATAATATAGGTGAATCTAATGGAAATGTAGAGTCCCTGTGGGTGGAGATAAGGGGAGGAGGAAAAAATAATAAATTACTGATAGGGGTTTGTTATAAGTCCCCAACAATAATGGAAGTGGAGGAGAATATCCTCATAAAGCAAATAGATGAAGCAGCGACTCAGGGAGAAGTCATTATTATGGGGGACTTCAACTACCCTGAAATACATTGGGGAACAGAAACCTGCAGTTCCAGCAAAGGTAATAGGTTTTTGAAAACTATGAGAGACAATTACCTTTCACAACTGGTTCAGGACCCAACAAGAAGGGGGGCACTGTTAGACCTAATATTAACCAACAGGCCGGACCGCATTTCAAATATACGGGTTGGAGGTCACTTGTGTAATAGTGATCATAACATAACAAGTTTTCAAGTATCCTTTACTAAGATGTGTAGTAGAGGGGCTACAAGGACACTAAACTTCAGGAAGGCAAATTTCCAACGGTTGAGAGATGATCTTAGTGCAATAAACTGGGACGATGTCCTGAGACATAAAAGTACACAAAGCAAATGGGAGACGTTTATTAGCATCCTGAATTGGACCTGTGCACAATATATACCCTATGGGAATAAGCATGCTAGAAATAGGAGGAAACCACTATGGATAAATAAAGCGGTAAGAGGCGCAATAAGTGACAAAAAGAAAGCATTTAGGGAATTAAAGCAAGTAGGTAGTGATGAAGCATTAAATAAATACAGAAAATTAAATAACATCTCTAAAAAGCAAATCAAGGAAGCAAAGATTGAGACAGAGAGACTCATTGCCAGAGAAAGTAAAAAGAATCCCAAAATATTTTTTAATTACATAAATAGTAAGAAACTAAAAAATGATGGTGTTGGCCCCTTTAAAAATAGTCTGGGTGAAATGGTGGATGAGGATGAGGAAAAAGCCAATATGCTAAATTACTTTTTTTCAACAGTATTTACACAAGAAAATCCCATGACAGACAATATGATCAGTGATAACAAAAACTCTCAATTAAATGTCACCTGCTTAACCCAGAAGGAAGTACGGCATCGTCTAAAAATTACTAAAATTGACAAATCCCCGGGCCCGGATAGGATACACCCTAGAGGGCTGCAGGAATTAAGTACTGTGATAGATAGACCATTATTTTTAATATTTAAAGAGTCCATAATAACAGGGTCTATACCACAGGACTGGCGTATAGAAAATGTGGTGCCAATATTCAAAAAGGGGACAATAACTGAACTTGGAAATTATAGGCCAGTAAGCTTAACCTCTACTGTGGGTAAAATCCTACAGGGTTTTCTAAGAGATGCTATACTGGAGTATCTGAAGAAAAATAAGCTCATGACCCAATGTCAACATGGTTTTACGAGGGACCGTTCCTGTCAAACTAATCTGATAAGCTTCTATGAAGAAGTAAGTTCTGGACTGGACCAAAGAAATGCAGTGGATGTGGCATATATGTACTTTTCAAAAGCTTTTGATACGATGCCACACAAAAGGTTGATACATAAAATGAGAGCAATGGGGATAGGGGGAAATATGTGTAAGTGGGTTAAGAACTGGCTTAGTGATAGGAAACAAAGGGTGGTCATTAATGGAACACACTCAGAATGGGTCACAGTTAACAGTGGGTACCACAGGGGTCAGTGTTGGGCCCGCTTCTTTTTAATATATTTATTAATGACCTTGTAGGGGGCATACAGAGTAGAATCTCAATATTTGCAGATGACACTAAACTCTGCAGGGTAATCAATACAGAGGAGGACAATTTTATATGACAGGAGCATTTATGTAAACTAGAGGCTTGGGCTGATAAATGGCAAATGAGCTTTAATGGGGATAAATTTAAAGTCATGCACTTGGGCAGAGGAAACAAAAGGTATAATTATGTGCCAAATTGTAAAACACTGGGCAAAACTATCAATGAAAAAGACCTGGGTGTATGGGTAGATGACAAACTCACATTTAGTGGCCAGTGTCAGGCAGCTGCTGCAAAGGCAAATAAAATAATGGGATGCATTAAAAGAGGCATAGATGCTCATGAGGAGAACATAATTTTACCTCTATACAAGTCACTAGTGCGACCACACTTAGAATACTGTGTACAATTCTGGTCTCCGGTGTATAAGAAAGACACAGCTGAACTAGAGCGGGTCTAGAGAAGAGCGACAAAAGTCATTAGAGGACTGAGGGGTCTGCAATACCAAGACAGGTTATTAAACTTGGGGTTATTTAGCTTGGAAAAACAAAGGCTTAGGGGTGATCTTATAATAATAATGTATAAATATATGAGGGGACAGTACAGAGACCTTTTTAATGATCTTTTTACTCCTAGGCCTGAGACTGGGACAATGGGGCATCCTCTACGTCTGGAGGAAAGAGGGTTTAATCATAATCACAGACGCGGATTCTTTACTGTAAGAGCAGTGAGACTATGGAACTCTCTGCCACATGATGTTGTAATGAGTGACTCACTACTAACATTTAAGAAGGGCCTGGATGCCTTTCTTGAAAACTATAATATTACCACTTATATATACTAGATTCTTTGATAGGGTGTTGATCCAGGGAACTAGTCTGATTGCCATATCTGGAGTCAGGAAGGAATTTTTTTTCCCCAATGTGGAGCTTAGTGTTGCCACATGGTTTTTTTTTGCCTTCCTCTGGATCAACATGTTAAGCTATGGGTTCAACTAGATGGACTTAAAGTCTTCCTTCAACCTTAAAAACTATGTTACTATGTATGTTACTATAAAGCAGCCATCTACAGTCTGTAACCCCCAGATACCTGGCTTTACCTTGGCTGCCAATCAAAAATACAGGGGATCCTATTTATTTTTTTACATTAATATAAAAAATAACAAAACAAAAATATGTGGTCTTTGCCCTATTTGTGATTGCTAGCCAAGGTAAAAACCAGGAAGTTGGGGGCTGGTATTCTCATCGTGGTGAGGCCCATATTTATTGGGCCCCTCATGCTACAGAATAGCAGCCTGCAGCTGCTCCAGGAATAGAAGCATTCATTAGAAGCGCCAATTCCTTACTCGGCTCTTACCAATGTCCTGGTGTGGTGGTATCAGGATGATAGAAGGGTTTAATGACAGATGAGTATTTACAACTGTCATTAAGCCCTAAACTGATACTGTTCAGGTCTCTATGACACCCACCAATTATCAATACTGCTACATCCAGAGACTGCATCAATGGAACAAGCATTCTCTGGCTGCAGTTTCTGGGATCACACTGACAAGCTGGGGGAAGCGATAACGTCACTCACTAAATGCCGCTTCACATGCTAGGATATCGTTAACGATATAGTTGAAATGTCACAGATTTGTGATCGTTCAAACGATATCGTTAGTGCGTCTTTGCGTGTAAACGAACGATGTAGGAAGGAAAAATCGTTAGAACGGTCATCAAAAATTTGGGATCCTGACCTCAAATCTATCGTTCGTCGTCTAATTAACGTCATGGGAAGAAGTAACATCGTTCAGTGTGACACCTTTTTGAATGATGTCGTTCAAATTTCTCCTATTCCTGCCGCTTTGTCAAATCGTTCACATGTTCTTCTCCAAATAGCTGGAGCGTTGCAAAATTTAAGATCGTTAGCGATATCCTTGCGTGTGACAACGCACTAACGATGTCGGAAGGATCGCGGTCACGTGACATAGCTAATGATATCGTTCACCTATTTCCTTGCTTGTGAAGCCTTAAGTCTAAGAAGTACCACCTGTAAAAGGTCACAGTTATAATAGCTGGAGTGTCCGGAGAATAAATGGAGTTGAATGGTCTGTAGCTAACCACTTGAGGCTATCATATACTTCAGACCCTATGAGATTGTAATCTCTTAACCCTGTACATGTCACTATTAATTTTCTTTGTTATTCTGCATTGTTGGAAATTTTTCTTTGTTCAATAAAGAAAGATTAAACATAAAAGCTAGAGTGACCAATGAAAATACTGCCGTAAAATGGACTTTCAACTGTCAGGAGCAAAGGTGCGCATTTTCGAGCGCCATGACATGAACCACTGTTTAGCTGCAGCACTGTTGACAAGATGTCAGCACTGCAGACAGTAAGGCTGGCTTCACACCACGGTGTGATCTGGTCCGGGGCTGTCTGGGATGACCCTGACAGCCCCAGACCGGATCAACACACAGAACCAGAGGGCCAAATGTGCCCTCCGGTCCTGTGTGCACCCGGATGCATGTAATTGCAGCTGCTGATTTTTAAAAACCGTGGCTAGCATGGAGCTAGCCGCGGTCCTGAATCAACAGTGGCGTGCAGCTGCCGGTATCCGGTTCCCGGGGAGGATCCGGGAGAATCCGGGCAAATCGGGGATCCGGCAAATTGGGGAGGTTTTTCTCCCCGGACAAAAAAAATGATGCAAGCATCATTTTTGTGTCCGGTGAGAATAATACGAATTCTCCCGGATTCCACCGGAGAGATGAAACCGGATGGCAGAGAGATGCCATCCGGCTCCATCTGGCCCCATAGGCTACTATGGGGCCAAACCGTGGTGTGAAGCCAGCCTAAGGGTACCATTACACGTCACAACATTGCATGCAATTTCACTTGCAATTTGCTGGTTGCAGTGAAATCATGGACACATTGTTCTATTTGTACACAGCAACAAAGTAGAACAATGTGTCCATGATTTCAATGCAACCAGCAAATTGCAAGTGAAATTGCATGCAATGTTGCGACGTGTAACAGTACCGTTACAGACACCACGTAAAATGGCAGAGAGTCAGCGCTGGACCTGGTGATGGTGAATAAAGCGCAGTTCTTTTAAAAAGCTGTGTCTGAGCTCTGAGGTTTTATGAAAATGTAAAACCTCTTCAAAGAAAAAATCACCGTTAATATGAATGTTACAAATTATTTTCTGTTTGTGCTTTAACAGCCTACATTTGATAAAGACATATATAGCATAAATTTACTAATAATTACATAGTCAAACATTTTGACTGAAAATCTTTGTTTTTACAGTATATTAAAGCAGTTGTTTTTAAATCACTATAATCTGTTCAACTACCATAATCTGTTGGAAAATTTTAATCTGCAGCATAGGCTGGTAATCATTGGAAAGTGGCATGAAAATGACTTGAACGGTATTTTCTACATTGGTAATTCTATTGCTCTTCACATGACTATTTAAGAGTGGGCAAAATCACTTTTGTTGTAAATCACTGCTCAAAAGTGTAATTAGGAGGGTAACAAGAAAGTTGGTATCAAAAAGTAAAATACTTTAAAGGTTCTGTCCACATTTGGACATTATAAGAGTTTAAAATGTTCCCATTAGACTGTTGGATTTAGTTCACTGATGGAATCTAAAATAATGCATTCTGCAGCCAGTAATAGATAGTAAAACACAAAGGCTACACAACAAAAACTGTGCAAAATTTTTATTAAACTCTAATTGCAAAAAATAGAAAGTTTTTTTAGTCCTAAATCAATGCATTTAAGTAAAAAAATAATTAGCCCCAACGGTGGACAACTCCTTTAACTTTAAATACATTATTTTGCGGAATATGATGGCTATTACTAAACATTAAAAAAATAGTGTAACATTGCTTTTTTGTATTCTTTTGTATTCTCTTCACTGTACTGCGTGAACATGTTTATTAGTATATATGCATCTATGTACAGTCTTGGCTGAAAGTATTGGCTTCAGTATCATAGCTACCAGAGTGTAGAGGGAGCGGTTGCCCTGGGCCCCACACTATGAGAAGCCCACCTGGAGCTATCCCTACCTCTGACTGTATCAGGGGGCACATCGTGATGCTGCAGAGCAGGAAGACTTGATCTCCCCGAACTGCTGCTCTCTGTTCTGTAGATCGCAGTCTACAAAATTGCAGGTCCACAGCGGAATGACAGGACATGCACAGGATGTGAGTCCTGGCACGATTACATCACCATATATGTCTGCTGCTATCTGCTGCTGGCTCACTGGGGTAAGGTGAGCATTAATTTCTTTTATTATTTTAAATGTGTTATGGCCATAAAGTATGGGGGCGCCCCCAAAAATAGTGGGGGCTACTAAGGGCTGCCATCATACATAGTGGGGGCAACTAAGGGGGAGCATCATACATAGTGAAGACTACTAAAGATGACATTATACATAGTGAAGGCTACTAAGGAGGGCTATCATACATATTTGTGAAATATAAGGGGGCTATTTGAGTGTGGGGGCAACTAAAGGGGTCATGACAGTATGGGGGCTACTAAACAGGCTATAATACAGTGTGGGGGCTACTGAGAGGGCTATGAAACAGTGTAGGGGCTATTGAGGGGGTCATCATACATAGTGGGGGCAACTATCTGAGTTTGAAGACTACTAAAGCGGCCATGACAGTGTGGGGTCTACTAATAGGGCTAAGATACAGTGTGGGGGCTACTGAGGGGGTCATCAAATAGTGTGAGGGTTACTAATGGGGCTATGAAATAGTGTGGGGGTTAATGAGTGGTCATCAAACAGTGTAGGGGCTAGTAATGGGGTTATAATACAGTGTAGGGTCTACTGAGGGGAGCACTACTGACGAGACCATGATAGAGTTTGAGGGCTACTAAAGGGGCCTTGACACTGTTGGAGCTAATGAGGGGGCCATAATACAGTGTCAGGACTACAAAAGGGATCATGACAGCGTGGGGGTTACTAAAGGTCCATGATAGTGTGGGAACTGCTAAAGGGACCATGATACAGTGTGGGGGCTACTTAGAGGACTATAATAAAGTGTGGGGCTACTAAGAGGGCCATGATACAGTGTGGGAGCTACTAATTGAACCATGACACATAGTAGGAGCTACTAAGGAGGCCATGGTGGGGACTACTAATGGGGCCATGATAGTGTGAGTGATAGTAAGAGGGTTATGACATTGTGGAGGTTACTAAAAGGGCCATGATACAGCATGAGGTCTAGTAATGGGGCATGATACAGAGTGGGGGCTACTATGAGGGCCATGACACAGTATGGGGGCTACTGAGGGGAACATCATATAATTGGGGGTTACAGAGGGGACACCATACAGTGTGGGGGCTGCTATACAGTATGGGGACATCATACTATTTAAAGGGGAGCTGTGCGAAGAAGACCCAGAACATTATTAAATGTTAAGTGGGCACTTATATGGGCACTCAGGTTATTGTGATAGTTGAGGGGGAGTGATGGCATAATAAATGACATATAAATATATCTCTCTCCTTACATGTGTGTGTGTATATACTGTATATATATGTGTGTGTATATACATATATTTGTACAGGGTCGGCCATTTATATGGATGCACCTAACTAAAATGGAATTTTTTGTATTCCAACAGTCTTGGAAGGATCTATCCACTGTGGGTTAGTGTCACACCAATAGCGGTGGTTTTGTTTAACTTCACCATTCACAAAAAAGTTTGCCTCATCACTCATCTGAAGGCAATTGTATATGCTGTGAAGATACAAGATGTGCAGCATCTGAAACAACCGATACTGGAAGCCTGTGCTAGCATTTCTTCTGTCGTGTTGCTATCAGTGTGTCAAGAGTGGGAGAAGAGGGTTGCATTGACAATCCAACACAATGGGCAGCACTTTGAACACATTTTATAAGTGGTCATAAACTTGTAAATAACTCAGGAAAAAATAAAGTTACATTAAAACCAAGTACAACATTGTTTTTCTTACGAAATTCTCAATACGTTTGATGTGTCACATGACCCTCTACCCATTGAAAAAAATAAAGTTGAATCCAAAATGGCCGACTTCAAAATAGCAGCCATGGTTACCACCCATCTGGAAAAGTTTTCCCCCTCCCATATACTAATGTGCCACAAACTGGAAGTTGATATCACCAACCATTCCAATTTTATTTAAATGCATCCATATAAATGGCCCACCCTGTATATATCCATAGATATACAGTATAGTCCAAAAATGGGCTGGGTTTGGGGGGAGATAGACAAAGAAATCAGACTATGGGTAGGGTCACATTGAAAACATAAATTGCATTCACCGCATCCGGATCCGGATGCGGTGAACGCAATGCCGAGCACACACATTTTTTTACAAAAATGTGTGCTGAATACCGGACTGCGGTCACCGGATGGCTCAGGATGTGTAATCCTGAGCCATCCGGTAACTGCAGAGTTTGCGTTTCCCGGCTCAGCAAATCTAGTAAAGAGTTAAATAGCTGACCTAAATGACTGTTAGAGGTCTGTAGGGGGGCTTAGACCCCCCTACAGACCGGCCGCCCACTTCTATAGTGTTCTTCAACAATTTCTTACTGTGCACGGGCGAGGAGCCCGTGCATGTCAGCCAAAGTTGCCCCTACCCCCCCGTATCACTATAGAGGGGTGCATACACCCCTCTATTACAATTATGCTTTAATTATGTGATGTACACCAATAAGTGTCACAATCGTCATGTAAGAATATATTTACATGTTCTGGAGGCAGAGTGAAGGGAATTCCATGGGCGGGGCTGTGTGCAGTAGCCTCCGCCCGCTCCTTCTTGATGGCCGCCCCCTCTGGCCGTAATCCAGTCTTGTGAGGGCGGGCACGTCGTTAAAGGGGCATGGCTAACTAAGTGCCGCGGTTAGCCACGCCCCTTTAACGACGTGCCCGCCCTCACAAGACTGGATTACGGCCAGAGGGGGCGGCCATCAAGAAGGAGCGGGCGGAGGCTACTGCACACAGCCCCGCCCATGGAATTCCCTTCACTCTGCCTCCGGAACATGTAAATATATTCTTACATGACGATTGTGACACTTATTGGTGTATATCACATAATTAAAGCATAATTGTAATAGAGGGGTGTATGCACCCCTCTATAGTGATACGGGGGGGTAGGGGCAACTTTGGCTGACATGCACGGGCTCCTCGCCCGTGCACAGTAAGAAATTGTTGAAGAACACTATAGAAGTGGGCGGCCGGTCTGTAGGGGGGTCTAAGCCCCCCTACAGACCTCTAACAGTCATTTAGGTCAGCTATTTAACTCTTTACTAGGTTTGCTGAGCCGGGAAACGCAAACTCTGCAGTTTCCGGATGGCTCAGGATTACACATCCTGAGCCATCCGGTTACCGCAGTGCGGTCCCTGGAAACGCTGCGAAAACTGCTGCCTGCATGATTTTAAACGCAGGCAGCAGTGCCGGATCCGGCCACCGGATGGCTTGTGAAGCCATCCGGTGTTTTGCATAGGCTCCTATGAGGAGCGTTTCCTGGTCCGGTTTTGAGCTTTTTGAAAGCTCAAAACCGGATCAGGATTTTACAAAGAAAACGGAAATGTGACCCTAGCCTATGTCAACATCAAAAACCAGTTCTCCTACACTAGCCAGCTCTGGTTAAGATGGGAGAAGCCCTAGATAGTGGGGGTTTAGAATCAATACATGGCAATGCACAGCCAGTGATATAGAGAGAGGGATCTCTGCACATATCCCTTTCTAAAGGTTATAAAAGTAGTTACCTAGGCCACACTGGGTCTCTTGGACCTGGGATCAGCATGGAGTAGGACCACCACCTGGCTTTAGGTATCATCTCCGATATCTCAAGCTGTATCTTCCTTGTAAACGTCCCCCCCTCTCTCTTAGGTTGGTTTCACATTTGCATTCGTGACGCAGCATTTGTGAACGCAGCCAAACGCATGCGTACTGCGTTCCTATGTTTAACATGGGGACGCATGGTACCTGCGTTTAGCTGCATTCGCATGCATTTTTCTAAGTACCTACTGAACGCAACTTGTTACATTTTTTTGTGGCGTCTGAGGATGCTTGCTTCCTACGCAAGCATAATGAAGTGCACAAACAATAAAATGCAGGTCAATAGAGCCATCCCCATGTCACCACAGCCAAACACAGCATCTTTTATCTCTCTGTCTCCGGACTGTACATCGTTATTTCCTATGGAGACCCACATTACAATGGATTCCTATGGCGATTTCACTGTCAATGCATGCTGATAATCAACTCTGCGTTTATATCAGGATGCATGCTCTTGGGCGTCCATGTGTTTCTGTGCACCAGATGCACGTGTCATGAACGCAAATGCGAAACTAGCCTTAGGGCCACGTCACACGCATCAATTTACTGAATGATATCGCTTAAGCGACCTGCTTTTTTGATCACTTAAGCGAAATCGTTTGTGCGTCGTTGCGTGTAATCAAGCGATATTTCTTTGAAAAATCGCTTGATTGTTTGATCGCAGATTTGTGAACATGTTCACAAATCTATCATTGGGCGGCCGGTGGACACGCAGCATTGCTGCGTGTGACACCGGCAGACCAACGATAAACGAGCTCCCAGCGCCTCGCAGCCTATGCTGGGAGCTTGTATCCATGGTAAACAACGGGTTACTAAGCGCCGCGCGGCGCCTAGTAACCCGATGTGTACC
Organism: Allobates femoralis; assembly: GCA_033576535.1. Lineage (NCBI taxonomy): Eukaryota > Metazoa > Chordata > Amphibia > Anura > Aromobatidae > Allobates > Allobates femoralis. The sequence continues at coordinate 489,364,086 of JARQOC010000003.1, forward strand.
ATGGTTACCAGCGTTCTCGCTGGTCCACATCGCTGGTGAGTCTGCCTGTGGGACAGCTCACCAGCGATGTGAACGATATTGTTAGCGATTGCGCGTGCATGTGATCGCTAACAATATTGTTTTGCAAATTGATGCGTGTGACGTGGCCTTAAGTCCAGTGTTAAATCTGCACCTAATACAACTTCCAGAAAATATCAATCTGTGCCTTGAATGTATTAACCTTCTCCTTCCTCCTTGCTATTTTCTTGCTATTAACTCTATGCTTTACTTGTTAACCCTTGCTTCCAATCCTGCTTATTTTCCCTCTACATTAACCCTTTGCTTACTCATGCATATACTATATGTTAACCCCTGTATTTCTGTGTTAACCCATTATTATATTGCTTTCCTCTCTGTTAAACCACAATGTCAGGGATAGTTAGAGTCAGGCATGTGGTTGTAATCAGTTAATATAGTGTGTGTGGATGTATGTTTAGGTAACGTGGGTGAGATATAATTATTAGTTATTGTATTAATGCATATAGTATTGTGTTATTTGTGCTACCAAGAATATATTTATATTATTGTAGACATTTTGGGTGTATTTAATAAATATTCCTATATTAGAACAGTCTTGTCTCATTAAGTCGCCAGTATATATTTATATATAGTTAATCAGCTAAGCAATAGAAAGCGTTAAGGAAGCGTAAATTCTGGATATCGGTCATTGTAATTAGAACTGACAATAATAACCCACACACAGACCCAATCCTACAACATTGACTTTCAAAGGGGTACCCAGGCGAGTTATTATTTTCTAGGTGGCAAAATGTGGGCCCTCTTTTCAGGGGCACTTGCACAGGGCATTAATATATTCTAGAGGTTTGTTTCACCATCTAGAGGGCACAAAGTACCACATAGCATGTGCAGTAATATGCACACATATGGCAGCAGTGGCTCAGTATTGGGGTATAAGCAGGATGAGGAGTTTGTGCAGGTGCATGAGTATGGTTCTGAACAGAGAAAAAAAGGGAAACTGGATATAATTTCATATAAAACACCAAAAATGGACCAGACAAAATTGTTGGCACCTTTCCAAAATTATGGGTGAGCAAACTTATTCTCAAGCATGTGATGCAAAAAATTAAAATCATAACTGAAAACAGATAAAAAAAAGGGAGACTCTGACTCAATCTTTGCATTGTGTCTGTGTGTGCCACACTAAGAATGGAGAACAGAAAGTGAAGAGAACTGACTGAGGATTTGAGAACCAAAATTGTGAACAATGTCAACAATCTCCAGAGATCTTAATGTTCCCTTGTCCATGGTGTACAACATAATCAAGTTTACCATCCAAGGCACTGAAGCTAATCTCCCTGGTCGTGGACAGCAAAGAAATATTGATGAAAGTTTGCAATGCAGGATAGTCTGGATCGTGGATAAGCAGCGTCAATCAAGAAATGCAAGCTATCCTGAAAGCTCAGGGTGCATGAAATGCTATGACAGAAGACCAGGAGTACCCCACTACTGACAATGAACATTAAAAAGCTGGGCCTCAGTTTACTAAATGTACGTAAGTCAAAATCCTTCTGAGAAAGCGTCTTGTGGACAGGTGACACCATGATAGAGACTTTTGGATAAGCACATCATTCTACTGTTTACTGAAAGCGGAATGGGGACTACAAAGAAAAAAATACCTATATTCAAACACCTATATTCAAACACCTATATTCAAACATGGTGGAGATTCAAAGATATTTTGGGGGTGTTTTGCAGCCTCTGGTACTGGGTACCTTGATCGTATGCAAGGCATCATGAAATCTGAAGATTACCACTGGATTTCGAGTCACAATGTAGTGCCAAGTGTAAGCTGGGTTTGCCTCCAAGGTCATGAGTCTTCCAGCAGGACCATGATCCCACGTATACTTTAAGAAGCACCCAGAAATGGATGGAGACACAACACTGCAGAGCTTGGAAGTGGCCAGCAATGAGTACGGATCTAAATCCCATTGAACACCTGAGGAGGGATCGTAAAATTGTTGTAGAAAGACAGCACCCTTCAAATATGAGAAACAAGGAACAGTTAGCAAATGAAGAGTGGTCAAAAATTCCAGTTGAGAGGTGTAAGAAGCTTGTTGATGGTTATAGGAAGAGATTGATTGCAGTTATTTATTCCAAAAGGTGTGCAACCAAATATTAAGCTGAGAGTGGCAATAATTCTGTCCAGCCCATTTTTGGAGTTTTGTGTGAAATTATGTCAATTTTGCTTTTTTTTTTTTTGTCTTGTTCCAATACACACAAAGGTAATAAACAAGAGCCTAACAAGACATATAATAGCAATAATTTCTGTGAGAACTACTTTATGTTCTGCAAAAATTTCAAGGACATGAATGAATGCGTGTAAAGCAAAAAGTCTGCATAATGTGCACATTATCCATATTTGGCTATTATAATATTGCATTGCATTGGAAATGGGTGCCTCAACTGGTGTGCCTAATGGGTCATTCCATTAAATACCTGTCAGTCAATGACAGCAACATAAATAGGATTAACGGGGAATCTGACAACTGGTATATGCTGTTCCAGGGTAGTGTGCTGTTAGATCCAGGGTAGCGTGTATCAGGCATTGGTAATTTTGACAATGAATGTCTGACTCTGAATTGCTGTGTCATTTCAGAGAAAAAAAACTTTAAAGCTGCTCTCCCTGTCAACTGGCAAAAACCAACAGGTCTATACATGTACACACATAGGGAGGGACCCATCAGTCTCATAAGGGGGGTTATTATACACAAAGAATTGTTCCCAATTGAGCGAGTCAAAATGTCATCAGAGTTCTTCTAGATTATTCACTTTCAATAGTGATGAACAGTTTTCTTGAAATCAGTCCAAAAAGAAAAAAACGGGCACCAAATGACTAACACCTTATGTGAACCAACCAGGTCCTCCTCAGAACAACATCTGAGAGATGTCTAATCCCGATGTTGCACGTCTTCAGAACACAGACATAATACTTTGGCTTAAATAGAAGTAGATGGCACTCACCAGATCCTTTTTCGTGCCGTTTTTATTGTCAATTCCAAGGGTTATATTTGTGCAGGGAGGGGGAAGTGAAGTCCACTGCCTCCACTCCCTCTCCCTGCACTGATGTAACCCTTGGAGTTGACAATAAAAACTGTACGGAAAAGGATCTGGCGAGTGCTGTCTAGTTCTATTTAAGGCAAAGTCTTATTAAAGTAATTAGATCCCATAAAAGGAGTGACCTGGTACCTAAGATGTAATTTCTAATATATATTTTTACAGCTTAATCATTTTTGTATTTTATTACAGAATACCCTACATTTTTGTCTATCCTGCTTATCCCTAAAGGTACCTTTACACACCGCGACGGCAGGCTGGATACATCCCGCTACAGGCTACAAATGTAGCTTGTAGCGCCAATGTAGCCCGTCGTAGCGGCGTCTGAAGACGTGACGCTACAGCCGGCAACAGATACATCTGTTTCCTAGCTCTGCTCGAAAACTGATGGCTACAACGCCGATGGTAGCGAGCCGTATCGGCGTGTAAAGAGGCAACGGAAGGGAACTCGGGACAGCCTGCGATGTAGCTGCAATGTAGCTAAGGCGTGACCCTGGCTCCGTGTTACCGCGCCCCATGTGCGATCATTGGTGGAAGCTGCTGCATGACGATTGGTAGTCGCTGCATAGGGAGGCATATTTAAAGGAGCTGACGAGTCACACTACACAATTGCTCGAGCGTGCTGTATTACTCAGCCTCCTGCGTTGCCTGCCCAATCAGGATGTTATTGCTTCGTCCTATCAGCGTACGGACGGCTCGTAATCCACAATTGTGGCACGCCTATGTGCTGTCCCTGCTGCACCAGGTCCGCCCATAGTAGCTGGTTATAGCGGTGTGTAAATGAGCTACAGCTGGCTACTTGAGACACCCGGCGATGTAGCTAGCTATAGATGTAGCGTGGCGTCGCGCATCTTGTCGCGGCGTGTAAAGGTGATGCGTTGACCGTTTGTAACCGTTTGAGCGTGCTCGTGCACGTGAAGTAGCGGGATGTATCCAGCCTGCCGTCGCGGCGTGTAAAGGTACCTTAAAGGTATACAGCTCGCTACCATCGGCGTTGTAGCCATCAGTTTTCGAGCAGACCTAGGAAACAGATGTATCTGTTGCCGGCTGTAGCGTCACGTCTTCAGACGCCGCTACGACGGGCTACATTGGCGCTACAAGCTACATTTGTAGCCTGTAGCGGGATGTATCCAGCCTGCCGTCGCGGCGTGTAAAGGTACCTTAAAGGTATACAGCTCGCTACCATCGGCGTTGTAGCCATCAGTTTTCGAGCAGACCTAGGAAACAGATGTATCTGTTGCCGGCTGTAGCGTCACGTCTTCAGACGCCGCTACGACGGGCTACATTGGCGCTACAAGCTACATTTGTAGCCTGTAGCGGGATGTATCCAGCCTGCCGTCGCGGCGTGTAAAGGTACCATTAGTGTGTTTTTTAAATGTGCTTATTTTACTTTTATTACTGTGACATTTCGTTTGAGCAGAGTCTCAAATAAAGCCTCATCCAGTAGTCCCTTGTTGATGATTCATTTTAGGGCAGTGATAGAAGCACCACTAGTGTCACTCACCCTGCTCCTATCTCAACCAACTTATGACGATTTGGTTGAGGGCAGCAATAGAATCTGTGGGGCGTCACTGGTGTCACCTGAGCGGCTTCTATCTTTGAGCTTTGATGACATCTTGATTCAGTTAGAAGCTGCAGGGTGTGTGAAGAAGCAGAGCGTCAGCACTGCTCTCAGTTCTCCCACAGTTTCTATCAGTGCCATGTCAGGACATTTTAAGAGGGCAGCGATGAAAGAAACTGTAGTAAGACGCTGCAGAGAATTTAGTGCTGCACCAAGCTTCCCGATGATGCTTTGTTTCAAACACCTCTCAAACAGCACAGCAAAGTGAAGTAAAAAAAAACATATAGGAATTAGGATAGGGAGAGGTATAGGATATTTTATAATAAAGCTAATTATAAAAGTAATTATGGTATACAAGTAGTACTAGAGTAATATTTATAACAGACATTTTAGGTAACAGACCACCTCTTTAGCTGTCATTCCATCAAAAAAGCAAGGGGCTATGTTAACACCCACTATAGAGAGAGGACATTCCTAAATTTACAGCAAGTATACTATAGAAAATACTTTTATAATTGCTTCCTTAGTATGTCTATCTATATATCTATTTACTCATCAATATCGTGAGCGATATTGTTAGCGATCACGTGCACGCGCGATCGCTAACGATATCGCTCACATCGCTGGTGAGCTGTCACACAGACAGACTCACCAGCGATGTGGAGCAGCGAGATCGCTGGTAACTATGGTACACATCGGGTTACTAGGCGCCGCGCGGCGCTTAGTAACCCGACGTTTACCATAGATACCATCTCCCAGCATAGGCTGTGCCGCTGGGAGATCGTTCATCGTGGTGTCACACACCACGATGAAGCAGATTGAACAAGCGTTTATCACTTGATATGAGCTCCGGCTCTCATATCTGCGGTGTCACGATCAAGCGATTTTACATTGTAAAATCGCTTGATTGCACGCAGCGATGCACAAACGATATCGCTTAAGCGATCAAAAAGCAGATCGCTTAAACGATATCGTTCGCAATGTTGAACCGTGTGACGGCCGCCTCTGGCAAACTTGGAACTTTTGAATTCAATTTGCCTGATCTGCCGAAAGACGGCACACTTGCGGCAGGTGCCAGCAAGTGTGTTCTGCCTAATGCATTTCCTATAGGTCTTTCGAACATGTGCAGCATTTGCGGTTTTGCCGCGATCTGGCAAATGCAGCATTTGCGGTGAGTTTAATACCGCAGCTAGCAGCAGTTTTTGTCCTTTGCTGCAAGTGCCAATTGGCCAGATTGCAACAAAACAAAAAGTGCTGCACGTGTCCGCAAGTGCTATAGGCATGCATAAGGCAGAATGCAGTGTTGCCGCAAGTGTGCCGGCTTCTGGCAGATCAGGCAAATTGAGTTCATAAGTTCAGGTTTGACTGATCTGCCGCAATTGCTAAAAACTGCTGATGTGAAAGTAGCCTTACTGTTTGTATTTCTTAATAATGAGATACCAAGAAATGGACAACTTTGAATACCATAGTAGTAACTGACCAAGGAAACTTAGTGCAGCACATGAGACATATCAGCTCAGAACTGAGAGCAACCAGTAGAATCTAGCTACAACCATTTATTACTATTTGTAAAAGCCTGGCTTGAAGTAGTCTTTATTGGAGATGGGTAAACCCACCATTCGGGGTTAGGCAGATCCGGACAGACTTTATTTTAAAGCCAGGGTTGGGGACAGGACTTGACCCGAACTTGAGCCTGAACCCCGAACCCGGACTTTCAAGCTATAAAATGGTGGCTGGGTGGGGGGGCTGTAAAAATAAGCAAAATATTCAAACATAAGCGGCATACTTGCTGGGGACCGCGCGCTTGTATTTACGGGCCACTCATTGACTTTCTGATTAAACACTGCACTGGCTCCAACAGCCAATCACAGATGCACACTTTCTGTGACAGCTTCTGTGAGGGGCTGTTGCACCCCTCTCCCATTATTTCAGCGTGTGTAATTGCTTGCCATTGGCTTTGACGAACGGCTTCACCATATTTTTGGTTTTCACTGCATATAAAGCAGCCAGCTACAAGCTGCCACCCCCAGCTGCCTGGCTTTACCTTGGCTGGCAATCAAAGTACAGGGAAGCCCATTATTTTTTTTTTAATAAATCATTTTAAAAAATGTATGGGCTCCCACTATATTTCGATCACCAGCCAGGTAAAACCAGGCAGCTGGGGGCTTGGATTCTCAGCATGATAAGGCCTAGGCGTTCTGGGCCCCACACTCTTAAAACTGCAGCCACCCCTGAAAATGGCGCATTCATCGTAGCACCATTTCCAGGCACTTTACCTGGCTCTTCCAGCAGCCCTGGTGGGGGTGGTACACAGGATAATAACGGGGTAGTGCCAGCTTTGTATTGCCAGCTGGCAGTAAGCCCGAAATTCATGATGTCAGACCAAATTAGACCTAGTCATGAATTTCTAGTAAACATTAAAACAAAAACACAACATAGAGACAAAATTTTGTTTATTAGAAATAAAACACAAAACACATTTAGGGACTCCATCTTTAGTTGCAAAAAGCCCCCTTCCTCTAACATAATCCACAGGCAGAGCTCTGCTTCATCGCTCTGAACAGACACGCGTCTGTTCAGAGGGACAAGCAGGCTCAGACTGAGCTGGGTGCCGTGAGAAAGGTCAATCAAGTTCATTTTTGAGTCATGAACTTGGGTAACCCCTAAAGTTGATGTGACCGTGAACACTGCCGTAAACGGAGCGATTTTTGGCTGTGCTCGCGGTGATGTCAAAGTCAGGGGTTACCCAAGTTCAAGGCTGAACTATGAATTCAATTGATCTTTCTCACAGCACCCAGCTAAGTCTGAGCCTGCTTATCTGTTCAGACCGATGAAGCAGAGCTGATCATGCTCTCCCTGTGGATTATGTCAGAGGCAGCATTTTTTTTTTTTTTACAAATTTTTACATTGTTTCTTACCATTTAAATTTAAAAAAATCTATGCATGTTTGCTATCTACATACTTTTACAGACCTGGAGAATCATACTGCCAGGTCAGTTTTACCACATAGTGAACATGGTAACTAGAAAACCCAAAAAAAACAATAGTGAAATTGAACATTTGTGTGCAATTTTATTGCAGTTGGAATTTTTTCCCATTTCCCAGTACACTACCACATTTTTTTGGACTATAAGACAAACAACATTTGTGGGAAAAGTGGGAGGGAAGTTTTATAATCCGGATGTATAGTAGTCTGTAGTCTGGCTGTGGAGTGACAGTGGTGGTGGAGCGGGTCACCTAAGCCAGTAGAAGGCTTTATGCTCGCCTGCTCATGACCACATGGGCCCGCTGTTTAAGCTCATTTATTATTCACGTCCCCCTCCAAAACCTCACAGCACTGAAGCCGGGGCTGAGAGGGGTGGGATGATGGGCTGGGAGGAGAGGTGAAAATTAAATTAACTTATACAGCTGACACACATGATCGCCCGTTGCTATTGCAGCGGGTGATTGCATCTCTGGATATTCACTGCTTCCCACGCATTATCATTGGCTTGAGAGCAGTGAACATCCCAGCACAAAAGATTTTACTCACCGCCCATCGATCCCTTACTGCATTGCATAATGCTGTCATCTTCCATGTGGAGCAGGCGCATAATTACGTTATTGCTGCATGCTCAGATGCTGATTATCTGCCAGCAAAAGAAAACAGGAGGATGTGGAAATGCAGCGGGGGAGTGATGTGCAGTTAGTATTGTTTATTTTTTGAAGTGTGCACCGTGATAAGAACAATATATACCAGATTGCGGTACATATCAGGACATGGGCTATATAACAGGATGGAGGATCATATTCCAGGTTGAGGGACATATACCAGGATGGGGGATCATATGACAGCATGAGGTCCACATACCAGCATATGAGCCATATACAGGGCACATACTAGGATATGGGCTTTATGCCATGATAGGGGATCATATACCTGGATGGGGGCTATATACTAGGATGGGGCACATATACCAGGATATGGGCCATATATACAAAGATGGGGGACATATATACCTGGAAGGGGCCCAGTATGGGGACATTAGTGCAGATTTTGGGGACATTACCCCATAACAGTGTCAGCAGTGGATCCCCCATTTTAGCAGAGGTCTAAAGGTTTAAAGGCCCATTTACAGCTGAAAAAATAGCTCCAAAACATAATGCTGCCTCCACCATGCATCACTGTGGATATAGTGTTCTTTTGGTGATGAACAGTGTTGGCTTTGTAAAAGGTGATGTTAGAAGTGAAAGAGGTACAGAAATTAATCTTCTTGGCATATTTTTACATGACAAAAACCTGACATTTTTAATAGGGTTGTGTAGACTTTTTATATTCTATGTACTCTTTAACTCAGAATTAGCACAAAATAAGTGATGCAATATATTTACCTTATTCTATTTTTTTATTTGTTGTAATGTCTTGCCACAAATAGTTGTAAAGGTACACTAATTTTATCAGTGAACTACCACAAATAAGCAGTTACCTAATACATTTAACTGCTGAAACTCCACACAAAATCTATAGCTCCAATTATAAAAGTTAAACCCCTTCACCTATTAGTGCCAGGTGAAATGATCATAGGTTACCAATGCACTAACAGGGCAGATGATTAGACACTACAACAAAACCAAAGAAATTAGTCCAAGCATAAGTTGGTATATGGGCAATGTGTAGGAGAATATTCACTTTATTGCCATTTAACAGGAAAACCTAAGGTTAGGGTCAGACCTGCGTCTGCCCTCAGTCTGCTGGATCCGTTTAAAATTTAGTCCCAGGCAGGCAGGGCGCATAGCGTTAACAGCATGTAATGCTATGCACCGCCTGCCTATGCATTGCTATAGTTACCTCAAGCATAGCGCAGCCACCGGCTCCACAGTGAATCCCCAGATATGTGCTAAATCAGAACGAACAGGAAATGCGGTTTGCAGCGCTTTCCTGTGCACTCTGCAATAGCGCATATCCGGGGATTCTCTGTGGAGCCGGCAGCTGCGGTAAGGGTCATATTGCCATAGTGATGCATAGGAAGGCGGCGCATCGTGTTACATTAAGTTAACGCTATGCACTCTGCCTGCCTGGGACTAAGTTTTCAATGGAATCGTCAGGCTGAGGGCAGGCGGAGGTCTGACCCTAGCCTAAAGCTGCCTTTAAACTGCATGATTTATGATCCTTGTCTATCCATTTTAAAACTGATAGCCACAGATCAGTGGCTATCAGTTTTCAGAAAACAAGGGTGTGGCTCACTCTTTTTGAGCTAGGCATTTAATTTATTTATCTTCCCATGGGTATGGTTCTCAATAGTCAAGCCCCTGTCCTGCTCTGCCCCATCTATGTTGACAACAAACAAATGAAATTTCTCTTTTTTTCCTTCCCTCATTATCCCACGTAGGGCTGTAGAGTCATAGTCCTGTCTACACTGTGTTCCAAATTATTATGCAAATTGGTTTTAAGTGTCATAGGACTTTTTTTTGTCAATGAAACCCATTGATGGTATTGTCTCCCAGGGTTCTTTGAATCACTGAAATCAATCTCAGATACCTGTGATAATTAGTTTTGCCCATGAGCCCAATAAAAGGAAAACTGGGTGTTCCACACTATTACGCAGGCCACAGTTTTCAAGTAACATGAAAAAGGATGTCTCTGCTGCCGAAAAGCAACAAATAGTGCAATGCCTTGGACAAGGGATGAAAACATTTGATATTGCACGAAAACTTAAGCGTGATCATCGTATTGTGAAGAAATTTGTGGCTGATTCTGAGCACAGATGTGTTCGTGTAGATAAAGGCAGAATGAGGAAGGTTTTTGCGAGGCAAGTTCATCAGATTAAGAGAGTAGCCGCTAAAAAGGCCTTACAAACCAACAAACAGATATTTGAAGCTGCTGGTGCCTCTGGAGTCCCTCGAACCTCAAGGTGTAGGATCCTTCAAAGGCTTGCTGTGGTGCATAAACCTACTATTCGGCCACCCCTAAACAGTGCTCACAAGCAGAAACAGTTGCAGTGGGTCCAGATATACATGAAGACTAATTTCCAAACAGTCTTGTTTACTGATGACTGCCGAGCAACCCTGGATGGTCCAGATGAATAGAGTAGTGGATGGTTGGTGGATGCCACCATGTCCCAACAAGGAGGTGGAGGAATCATTTTTGGGCTGGAATAATTGGGAAACAGCTGGTAGGCCCCTTTAAGGTTCATGAAGGTGTGAAAATGACCTCTGCAACGTATATAGAGTTTCCAACTGAGAACTTTCTTCAATGGTACAAAAAGCAAAAACACACCTTTAGGAGCAAAATCATCCTCATGTATGTCAATGCACTATCTCATACTACAAAAAATACCTCTGTGCCATTAGGCATAATAGGAGATAAACTCATGGAGTGGCCACCATCTTCCCCTGACCTCAACCCTATAGAGAACCTTAGGAGTATAATCAAGCAAAAGATCTATGAGGGTGGGAGGCAGTTCACATCAAAACAGCAGCTCTGGGAAGCTATTCTGACATTATCCAAAGAAATACAAGCAGAAACTCTCCAGAAACTCACAGTATCAATGGATGCTAGAATTGTGAAGGTGATATCAAAGTAGGGTTCCTATGTTAACATGTAACTTGGCTGTAACTTGTTAAGATGTTTTGGAGTTAAATTGCTTTTTATTTCAGTGAATGTGAGCTGTTAATGCTGCAAATTCAACAAATGAGCATTTTCAGTTCTTTCAAACATATCAAATGTTTACAAACTGTAGTGTGCGTAATAATTTGGAACAGTGCTTTTAGAGTTTTTTTAAGTTTGAAAATTATACTGTTATCATAGGGAGATTTCTTCAATAAAATTTGATGTATAGTCTAACGGGTGATGACTTTTATTACACTGACTGTCATTTGCACCAACCATTTAGAAAAATCAGAGAAAAAGAACATTTGCATAATAATTTGGAACACAGTGTATTTCGGTTGAGTAAATAAGTAAGTCAGTAAAAAATGGATCGACTTTAACTCATAAGATATATAATAAATTGGGTACATTAGTTCAATGCAGTATGTGCTGAATATTATTATTATAAATTATTATTATGTTCTATCTAAATAGCTTGATTATTATATCATAATAACGATTAAAAGCCTGATGTTCACATCGTACTACAATAAATTTATCATTTAAACATGAAGCATGTATGAAGGAATCGGAGTTGTGGAGTCGGAGTTGAAGTCGAATTCAGGGAAATTGAGGAGTTGGAGTCAGAGTTGGTAGTCTGGCTTAAGGCCCTGTTACACGGCATGACATTGCTGATACATCACGGGTTTGGAGGCATTCCAGCGACATCGTTGCGACCTCGTTGCGTGTGATTCTGCCAAGTTGTAACAATAAATCGTTGGATCGCTGATCACAGGTTTGAGAACATGTTCTCAAACCACACGATCAACGATCAGCCAACCTCGTATATCATTGTGTTTGACACCGCGATAACGATGTCGTTTACGACTTTGCCCATTGACAGCAATGAGCAGGGATCGTTCGCACAGTTGTGCAAACGATACCCGCTCACATCGTTGGCGAGTTGTCCACGATATCTAGACGTGTGACATCTCACCAACGATGTCAAAATGATGTCTGCAACGACCGCGCGCCCACGAGATCATTGCCGACATTGTTCCAACGTCGTGCCGTGTAATGGGGCATTTACCGACTGCACAGCTCTGGTCCAATGCCCAAAAAAATGTAATCTAGGTATAAATAACATGTACCCTAAAACTGTGTTTTTAATCCCCTCAAATAAATGATAATAATAATCTTTATTTATATAGCACCTACATATTCTGCAGCGCTTCACAATTCACAGGTATATATTTAAAGAATCATAAGAAACAGTTAACAGAAAATACAATACAAAAAAGAATACAATACAATACAATACAAAGCATAATACAATACAATAATTAGAGCAAAATAATAACAGCCCTGCTCATAAGAGCTTACAATCTAACAATGAGGCGGGGGTGACACAAAGTACAGGTGCTTATTTACAATGATGGTATAGTCAACTTGAGGAGATGGGGAACAAATAGGAGCAGCATAAGTGGCCACCAATCATTATATAGAATAACTCAGGCACACCAAAAAGAAATCTTACATAAATAATGGTTTTTGCTCAGCTTTGCAAGTAATTTATTAGTCAAATATATATATATATATATATATATATATATATATATATTACAGTGTGCAACATTTAAGATATGATATATTTACACATAGAGCAGCAACTGTTAAAGGGGGCCCACTAAGACTCTTTTGCTCGGGGCCCACAAAAACCTGGAGCCGGCCCTGTTGGATACACCTAATTTCTTGGGGTAGAGCATTTCAGAGAATTGGTGCAGCTTGGGAGAAGTCTTGGAGCCGGGAGTGGGAGGTTCGGATTAATGTAGAAGTGAGTCTAAAGTCACTTCCAGAGCGAAAACAACGGGTGGGGTGAAAGACAGAGATGAGGGAGGAGATGTAGGGAGGTGTTGCACTATGAAGAGCTTTGTGGGTGAGAACAAGCAGTTTGAATTGGATCCTATAGTGTATAGGCAACCAGTGCAATGCCTGGCATAGCGCAGAAGCGTCCAAGTAACGGTTAGACAAGTGATCCTGGCTGCAGCATTAAGGATGGACTGGAGAGCGGAGAGTCTAGTGCAGTGGAGGCCAATTAAAAGAGAATTACAATAAAAGAGAATTACAATAGTCAAGGTGGGAGTGAATCAGGGACAAACTGAGGGTTTTTGTGGTTTCCAAGGTGAGAAAGGGGCGATTTCTAGAGATGTTCTTCAGGTGCAAGCGGCAAGAGCTGGCGAGAGATAGTATATATGGGGTAAAGGTAAGATCAGAGTCAAACATAACACCTAGACAGGGAACCTGCTGACTAGGCATTATCGTGGTGCCACACACTGAGAGAGAGATGTCACATTTAGGGAGGTTAGTGGAGGGTGGGAGAAGCAGAAGTTTAGTTTTGGAAAGGTTGAGTTTCAGGTAGAGAGCTGACATGATATTGGAAACTGCGGTTAGACAGTCATTAGTGTTCTTTATTAGAGCGAGTGTAAGGTCAGGGGCTGAAGTATATAATTGTATGTCATCAGCATAAAGATGGTACTGAATGCCTAATCTGCTGATGGTCTGTCCAATCAGGGCTGTGTAGAGAGAGAAGAGGTCCAATGACTGAACACTGAGGAACCCCAATAGTGAGAGGAAGAAGGGAGGAAGTGGATCAAAGAAATGATACACAGAAAGAGTGGTCAGAAAAATAGGAAGAGAACCAGGAGAGAGCCGTGTTCTTGATGCCGATGGAGTGCAGCATGGAGAGTAGGAGATGGTGGTCAACAGTGTCAAAGGCTGAAGAGAGATCAAGAATAAGCAGAGAGTGGTCCCATTACATTTTGCAGCCAGAAGGTCATTGATCACTTTGGTGAAGGCAGTTTCTGTAGAATGTAGGGGACGGAAACCAGAATGTAATGGGTCTAGAAGACAGCGAGTGGAGAGGTAATGAGTGAGGCGGGAGTAGACCAGGAGCTCCAGGAGTTTAGAGATGAAGGGGATATTGGAGACTGGTCTGTAGTTGTTTGTGCAGGATCGGTAGAGAAACGTTTTCTTTAATAATCGGGTAATGATAGAGTGTTTGAAGGAGGAGGGGAAGATGCCAGAAGAGGGGGAAAGATTGAAAATTTTGGTTAGGTGAGTGGATGTGAGGGGATGGGGTCAGCAGTGCATGTGGTGGAACAACAGGAAGACACGAGCCTGGAGACTTGATTTGAGGTTGGGAGTTGATTTCATGACAGAAACTAAAATTAAACTAAATAAAAAAAAAACATACAGTATACAGCTATATCAATAGAATAATAAGGGTATGCTCACATATTAATTAAATGTGGCAGACATTTCTGCTTTAAAAATGTGTCTTTTGGAACGTAAAATGCTTCATAAAAAGTTTGTTTTTTCTGCACTTTTGATGCATGTTTTCCCAATCATTTAAATGGTGAAAGAATTGACATGCTGCAGATTTGAAACTGCTTCAAATCTACAAGGAAATACTATGAATGTCATTTGTTGCCTATAGTAACCAATCAGAAGATGAGATGTGATTGGTTGCTATAGACCACCTGATAAATATCCAAGCTGTCAAAACAGGAATGGCAGATTCTACTATTTTACAGATACAAAGGCTGCAAAGGCTGAGCTGCTGGTAAGGCAGCACCCCACCCCAAGAAACTCTGAGACCCTGTAACCCCTATACAGGGATCTGGAATTACTAAGGAGCCCAGGAGGTAACTGCCTTATAGGTGAGCAGCAGATCAGAGTAGGGAGGTCGCCAGGCACGGTGAAGGCTAGGACAATATCATCAGGTGGCAGCAGAGTCCAAAATTCAGTCAAAAGTCAGAGTTAATTTAGTGGAACACAAACTAGACATCAGGGAAAAGCAAGAATATCTCTGGTGGTTTGCAGGGTAGGCCTCAAGGAATTTGAAGGGTGCAATCCCCTGGAGCTCAGAGCCTGGTGACCTCCCCTCTAACCAGACCAGACTGTGAGGTACCCCACAGGTCCAAGCCACCCCAATTCCGATAGAGGAACGGAGCTTGCATCTACCAGACGCCTCTGCAGGGACCACTCCCCCATCACCAGCATCACTTACCGGGCAAGCACAGCGATGTCCAGTGACAGAGGCAGGAACTAATGGAGCAGGCACTGACCAGGACATGTCCCCCAGTCACCGGCACCACTAGCCGAAGGAATTTGGGGGCACCTAGAAGCTGGGGCAGGAATCACAGTCACAGATTCTGACGAGGACATGACAATTGGCCTTTTTTTGATGACTGACTTTAAAGAGCGGGGTTAATGTTTCCCCTCAAAACTTAGTCTATGATGTTCCTGGAATCGCATGAGGTAGCTGTGCAAAAGTTTGTGATTGTAAATGCACCGGTGTGGATTCCTTTAGTGGACATACATACACACACATACATTCAGCTTTATATATATGATAGCTAATAACATACAATCAATAAAAACCAAAATAAAACACAAAAGGGGGAAAAAAATAGATACTGTCTTCCCTTAAAGGGGTTTTCCTAAGAACAAAGTTGATTTAAAATTTCATTTTAATCAATAGATCTTTGAATAATAATAATTTCCACAACTGGATGTGTTTAAAAAAGGAGAATTTTGTGTACTCACCGTAAATTCCTTTTCTCTTAGCCTCTAATTGGGGGACACAGGACCGTGGGTGTTATGCTGCTGTCCACTAGGAGGCGACACTAAGCAGAATCTGCAAAAGAGTTACAGTGGCTCCTCCTCTGCAGTATACACCCCTGGAGCAGGCAATGCCTCACCAGTTTGTGCTAAAGCAGTAGGAGATTAACATATAATAACATTAAAAACAGGGCCTGTAACCACGCAGACAACCTGTGTAAACAGATATAGCCAACAAAGTAATAACAGTGTAACCGATAAAAGTTAGCAAGTAATATTAGTACAACAAGGCCTGCAACTAAGCAGGCACATGCGAAAACCGTGAAGAGTCAACGGAGCAACGAGTGTATAACAAAACCTGTAACCAAACAGGCTCACAATACTACAAGGCCTGTAACCAAACAGGCACAAGTCTAAACACTCAACATTTCACAGAGTGATAATAGATAAACGTGTATAACCTGTTGACCCTGTAACAGCTGAGAAGCTATGTAAGAATTGTAGAAAAAAAGGCCCACCAGGGCAATAGGGTGGGTGCTGTGTCCCCCAATTAGAGGCTAAGAGAAAAGGAATTTACGGTGAGTACACAAAATTCTCCTTTTCTCCTTCGCCTCATTGGGGGACACAGGACCGTGGGACGTCCTAAAGCAGTCCCTGGGCGGGAAAAGGAATGGAACTACCAACACTGAACAAAAACAGTGAAGGACTATGTCCCTACAGGTGGGCTACTGCCACCTGGAGGCCACGACTACCTAAACTTGCCACTACCGGAGACTGAGTAAAAACACTATGGCGCCGTGGAAAAACATGTAAGCTGTACCATGTGGCTGCCTCACATACTTGTGGTTATGGCTCCTGGTGCTTAACAGCCTAGTCCTTTACAGCCAGAATAGAATGTGTGTTGCGACCTGCCGGAAGGGGCGGGTCTTTGATGGTAAGAGCATCTTGGAGGGTTGGTCTAAACTAACTGGCTCGAGAAGTCATAGAGGCTTGCAAACCTGTGCGTTTCCCCCCTGTAAGAAATAAGAGAGAGACAGGTCGACCTCCTGAGGTGCTGACCTGGACACATAGGGCTCTGACGAGGTCCAGCATATGAAAAAGAAAAAACTGTGTTGACCCGATGAACAAACGTTGGGAACAGTGATGGCAAGCCGTGTTCTTAGCCAGGTGGAAAGATGACACCACCTTGGATAAAAAAGATGGGGTCGACCGTAGGGAAAGCCTTCTTCAGATGGAAGACTAGACATGGCAGCGTACAGGAAAAAACTGTAAGCTGGGAGACTGTTTGGAGTGGAAAAAGGAATTCCTGAGAGAAGCTTGAAGGATGGTCCCTGTAGTTCCGTGAGGACGAAGTGAGGTCACCTGGGTCCAGCGGCCTCCTGGAATAAGGAGGTAGAAGACAAACACCTTGGAGAAAGAATTACACAACAGGAATTGAAGCAAGGTGGTTGAGGAATAGGAGGGAAAAGGCTGAAATCTGTCCTGTGAGGAAACTGAAGGACAATCATTAGTCTAGGCTCAAGCGAAATAAACTGAGAATTCTTGTTAGAGAATAGTCCCAAGGGACCGACGTAGACGGTCACACCAAGCAAGATAGCTGTTTTATGTACAATGGTAAACATTTACTGAAGTTGGTGTCCTGCTCTGAGTATGAGTGCCAGAACATCCCAAGAAAAGGCCAGCATGGATGAAGACTCACGTGTTAAAGGGCCATGCTGACAAATTAAGTGCCGACGAAGACCGACAGCAAAACGGTCGATACGGGCGTAGGACTGAGCGGGCTGGCAGGCACGTCTGCTGAGAGTTGTACGAGACCGGCGTACCAAGTGCTACTGTGCCAGTCTGGAGCACGAAGATGATCTGGTGATAGTTTTGCTTGATCCGTCTCACTACCTAGGTATAAGGACAGAGAGCAAGAAATACTAGTACATGTGTTCCTAGCGACTATGGTCGGAGAACCTGGCTAGGAGTACAGGAACCTTGGTATTGTCATGCCATGATCTCCGCTGCCAGGGTTGTTTAACATACATCAAATATAAAGTGCACTATTTAAAATATAGCTTTTAATAAATTATTTGTTAAATTAACAAATCAGTGTTGTCCCACACCTAGTGTCTATAAACACACGCATCATACAGGGTTGTTTAAACGTCGACCTGACAGAAGGCGCCTGGATGTAGGGACCAGTCCCCTGAGTCCATTGCTTGGCAGCTTTGAGGACATGCACAGTCCAATTGTCCATGCACGGTATGTGGATGGCCTACAGGACAGTTCGTGGATTATGCCTAGGAAAAGAACTTCTACCACCGCCTGGATGCTGTGGGTTCTGCCTTAGTGGTCCACACATGCCACGGCCGTACTAATGTCTGACTGTAGTCTGATTTGGCAGCCTGGGAGAAGAAAGCTGAGGAGCTTTAGTGGCAAAAGAACCGCCCGATCTTCAATAGACATCTGTGATTCCAGGCGGGACTCTAAGACCTGTATCCTGCGATGGGGGCGCACCACGTCCCATCCAGATAGACTCGCATCAGTGGTCAGGACGTTCTTACATGGTAGAGGAAGACTGTCCCCGCGTGGGAGAGAGTGGCCAGAGTAACCGGTAGAGGGACTGCTGGGCCAATTCTGGCGGTGAAGCCTTTAGTAGAAAAACACAGGCTTTCTTTTCCTATGACTTGATGCGAGGTGCAGCTGAGGAAGGGTACTGCTGCTATTGCTGCCACAATTCCGCCTAGAACCTTTATGGCAGTTCTGAAGGACTGCGAAACCTGGCGAAGGAGGGCACGGACTCATAGCCGAAAGGCCCAAGCCACATCTTGAGGAAGGTGGACTCAGGCTGTTGGTGTAGTGAAATGCAGTTTAAGTAAGATAGGAGACCGAGCTGGAATTGGAGTAGGCCTGTGGAGGTTGACTAGGTAGCCGATCATTTTTCAGAGTGCCTACCATGAAGAAGATGCCGCTCACCTTCACAGAAGGTCTTCGATGAGCAGGTCTTTCAGGAATGGAAGTATGACAACGCTCCTGGATGAAGGAAAAATCAGGACGGTCATCATGACATGCATGAACATTCAGGAGACTCCTGAATCTGTAGCCAAGCCGGATATGCCATTTATTGGCAGCATTCTTGTTGATTCCTGGATGTGAGGAATTCCTCCTATTTCCTGGACGTAGCTATGGAGTGAAGAATGTCCATGCGGAAATGGCTTACCTGGACATGCCTGTCCAGTTGGTGTAGGCCTAGTAGAGGCCGTATTGTACTTTTCTCTTTGGAGACTACCA
Organism: Allobates femoralis; assembly: GCA_033576535.1. Lineage (NCBI taxonomy): Eukaryota > Metazoa > Chordata > Amphibia > Anura > Aromobatidae > Allobates > Allobates femoralis. The sequence goes on from JARQOC010000003.1 coordinate 489,383,228, forward strand.
AGATTGGAGTAGAAACTGCCAAGAAAAAACACTCTTCGCGTGGTACGGGTACCAAGACTCCTGAGCCGAAAAGAGACTTAATCGCTGTGAAGAAAGCTTGGGCCTTCACTGAGAATTTTTTTTTTTTTTTTGGAACTGAAAGGGTGCTGATAATAGAACAGCTCAACTACTTACAAGTGGTGGTGTAAGGTTTGCTTGAGCGTAAATTGGCGAGATTGCCTCTGCCAGTCTGAACCAGTCGATGAGTAACAAAAATATGGTAGGCAAGTGGAAACCGCTGTGTCCACCGCTTTGCTTGTCCCGTCGTGAGGCGAGAGGGCAGTGAAACCCGGGTTAGCATCCTATCTCGGGCCACTGCCATAGGTCATAACCCACTGCGTCAAAGTGGGCTCCTGTGTTTGCTGGCGGCGATTAAAGGGCTGCCTGGCAGGGCGCTGAGGGAAATAAGCGTATTTGTCTTACATGGCATCTAAAGTCAATCAGTGCAGTTGTTCTCTGAGCAGACGTCCGCTGAGGTAGTTGAAGCCTGTGGGGGATTCTTTTGGAGGCCGTGTGTGACGGCTATTCTACCTATGGAGGTGATGGGAATAGTATTGACAGCTGCTAATGCTGTGCGATTGGCTAAATAAAGGGTTGATGTATCAGGAAGTCGATTGAGTCTGCGACCTGAACTGCCTGGTCCGCCGAAGCAGGATTGGTGTTCGTGGGCCTCAGGATAGTATTGCAAGTCAGGGAGGGGCTTGAAGTAATGTGGCCCAGTTGAGGTCGCAGCCGGGAAAATGGATAATGTGCATTAAGTAGTTTTGCCAGGGTGAGAGCTGGGAAAACAACCCTGAAAACAGATCATTTGCAAAATATGTGTACCATCATTGCACGTGTAAAAGACACCATGTGTCTGCAGCCTCAATTGGTGGGTCGGAGATATCCAGGACCTGCTACTGGACGCCACTATATCTCCTACTAAATTGTTAGGTTCTGGCGGTACTAGACCTAAGTACGTCTCACAGTCCCGGTCAGACTGAAAGCATGAAGGGGCTGTAATAGATCCTCAGGTGCCATAGTAGTGCACGGACTAGACGGAATCAGTCCGGGGAGGGGTAAGGAATGGCCCGTCATACGGGGCATTACCACCACTCCGTCTCGTGCTACTTATAAAGCTCTTACTGACACAATATACGGTGAGAAGCAGGCTAGCTTATGTAGCAGTAAAGTATAGAGCTGCTTACTCCTGCAATGGCAGCACTAGACTGCCCAGCAGTCCTGCAGCGTTGTCACCGCTGCCACATGTTGCCCATAGTGTGGAAGCCAACTGATCAGGCATCTGACCAGTTTGTGTCCCCTGTAAGGAATCCCCAGTGCACCTGCATGGCAGCCTGCCTCTGATGCAGCGTTGTCGCCGCTGCCCCATGCTGCCCAGTGTGGGGGCTGACTGATCAGAAATCTGACCAGTCCGTGTCCCCTGTGCACCTGCATGGCTGCTTTCTGATGCAGTACTCCGTCCTGATGCCATGGAGACCGCTGGCTTCCGGAGCGGAGGAGGAGGGGCGGGACATAGATCCTCAGGGCGCGCAGGAGATCTCGCGATGTAAGCGAGAAGGCGCCAAGAAAGACCGTCCCGCCTCTGGATGACGCGACCGCAGCGTCATCCGGTGGGCGGTCGGAAGGCGGGGCTGAGCGGCGCTGATGAAATGTAGGCCCAAGCCGGGGCCTAGAGTACAATGCGGCCCCGAAAACGGGGGCAGGCAGGCGCGGAAGTCCGGACGGGAGTCCGGAACTTCCGCAGCGGGAGACCACCTGTAAAAAACGCGCATTAAAGACAGTGACCCCACTGGTATTGGCGGAGCTCTTAATGCCGCGCACTGCAGGGCTGTATGCGGGCTGGAGCATCAAACCATCAAACCCCTGCAGGGGTGAGAAGGGAGGGAGATGACCAGCACGGAGTTCCCGGAGCACCGGATCCGCAGGCATATACTGGTAAATGGCGGGAACAGTCTCTGGGGGGAGCGCCATAGGGGTCCTGGGAACATCTCCAAACATGCAGCAGTAGGGGTCTCAGGGGGTACCTTAAAGATGTCTCAACCCAAGTACCGACTAGGTAAAGTGGGGAGGGTTGTTGCTCCTCATTCTGCAGTCTGTGTCCCAGCTTAATGGCCTTGAGTGGGAACGTCTCCTGCTTCTTTGCGTGGGAGGAGATGCTGCAGAACCTCACTTTAACTCACGTCGCCATCAGTGGGGAAATGAGGAAGGAGGATGGAATGCTGGTCTATCTCAACTTTAACCCAGCACCCCAACAGTGGGATGCCGAGAAAGGAGGGCGGCATATGTAAGGATATCTCAACTTTAACCCAGCGCCCCAACAGTGGGTGGCCGAGAAAGGAGCATGCCGGGGGCCACGCCGGACCCTCTTTTCTTCTATTGAAGAAAAAATTAATAAGTGAAGAATTTTTTAGAGAGAAATAAAAACTAGATGTGCCTCCTACCGACACTAAGCAAAAACTGGTGAGGCATTGCCTGCTCCAGGGGTGTATACTGCAGAGGAGGAGCCACTGTAACTCTTTTGCAGATTCTGCTTAGTGTCGCCTCCTAGTGGACAGCAGCATAACACCCACGGTCCTGTGTCCCCCAATGAGGCGAAGGAGAAAATGTTCCTGTACTGAGATAATCTTAGAAATGTGGACCTACTATGTACATATCCATTTTTGTTTTTGACCATGCACAGAACATGGTCTGATCATACCACATCTCCTGGGCAGGGGAGGAAGAAATAAAGTATACAGACATTACAGCACAGGATCACAAATACTTTTTTCTGTGAGGTAAAACATTTTTTACAAACAGGCAAGAAAATTTTTATCTCACAAAAAAAAAAATCAGCTGTGAACCCATGCTGTAATATTTGTATATTCTTTTACTTTGTCCCCTGCCCAGGAGATGTGGTATGAGAAGACCGTGTTCCATGCACGGTCAGAAACAAAAATTAAACTTTACATAGCATGGAGACATTTATAAACTTATCTCAGCACAGGAACATTTTTTTAAACACATCTAATTGTGGAAATTATTATTATTCCAAGATCTGTTGATTAAATAAACTTAAAATTAACTTTGATCATGGGAAAACCCATTTAATTCATTCCTTTTTGGAATAGTGCTCCACTTTAGTTCACAATTGTCCTGCGGGTGAATACCACATAGTGTTGAGTTAAAGTTAGATATATTTAGTGTCCATATTGTCCATGATGAAGTCTTTGATAAAATCCTTTCTGGCATATGAATTTGCTACTGTGGTATGTTCATATGGATGTATGACTTGGCAACACTTAGTATTGTCAAGCAGCCTAAAGTTGCTGTGGATATGTTTATTACTCACTCAGGTTTGAGGACTCCACACCCGCTGCTATGTATAGGCCAAGACACCCCACACTTACTTAGCTCTCAGCCAACGATGTAAGTGCTGCATACTGCTCGAGGATGTCTCGCTGTGGGTGCGCTCCTGCTCGTGGCACCATGGCTGTTAGTACGGTTTTAACAGCTCACTGCTTCAGTGTTAGCTGTTATAGTGTAGGTGGAGCGTGGATGATTTCTTAGTGTCTTCCTCCCAGTAGCACATGAGTAGTGAAAGTAAGTCAGGTTTAACAATCCGACGTATGTATCGGACACATACGCATAATTTCTTTACAGATAAGATTACTATGTCAAGTGGTGGGGCACTGCCATGGAGACCAGGTTCATCCCAAATTACGCAAAACTGAACATGGGTAGATGGGAACATTAAACCACCTACCCACCGGGGAAACCTTTGGAGAACCTGGTCCTATGGCAAAGTTTAGAGATGATATTATATTAATTTGTTCTGGGGGCCCAGATACTCTAAAAGAATTCTGAAATTATATCAATAAAAAATTTAATGGTCAATTCACATCTAGTTTTAGTACTGTAAAAATACATTTTTTATTTGAACATACACATCCAAGATGGAGAAATATGTACTTACACATTTTTATGAACCAACCGACAGCAAAAGCTTTTCATCACTATCCAGATGCCATCTCCCAAAATGGCTACATAATGTTCTGAAAAGCCAGTACATGCAGGAACATGGAAATTGTACCAAAAAAGAGGATTTTGACGCTGAAGCAAAAAACCTAAATAATACATTTTTACAAAAGGGATATAAAGAACCTTTTTTTAAGTACCGTAAGTCAACAATTTAGAAGTATATTCAGAGATGGAATCTTTTACAACAACAAACACACCAAAAGAGGGCAGAGGGGGCACTTAAAACCCAGCAATTAGATGTCCTAATAATTATGCTGTACAATGTACAGTCAAATTTCTACAAAGTAGAAAAGCATTGGGATACTCTGAAAGATGACAACATTTTGAGGGTTTTTTTGCCTCCTTGTCCACACTTTATTTATAAAAAAGCTAAAAACGTCGTAAACCTAGTGGCCTCACAATCCAAGAAATAGGAAAGAATAGGAACAACAATAAATCCATCACAATCTAAAAGGTTTTTTACCCTGCAATAGATGTCCCAGAGCATGCAATATCAATTGCATAAAAAGAAAATATTTTTTTTTTAGAATTTTTATTTATTCTTTTTTATGAACATATTTTGCTGCTTTAATTTGAAGTCTTAATCACTAGATAGGTGTCTCGCATCCTGCATAATAATAAACAAGAACAGATACAAACATTGTCAACTCCAGTAACACAGAGGGATAACAATCACCAGGTTCGCTTCGTTTTATCATTTTTCACATATACGAGTAAAACAAGGAAGCATGGAGCGCAATATAAGTGAAATAGTCTATCGCTGTAATTGAGAGAGAGGGGCAGAAGAGAAAGCAAAGAAAGAAATTGAGAAGAATAATAGGTTGGGGATGAGAGGGAAGGGATAAACTTCAAATATAGGGACCTCCAATCTCAGTTCTAAATCTGCCAATAGCAGTGTGTTCAACTAGAGATTTCCTGACCCTAGGCAATTTTTGTAGGTCTCTCTTTCTTGAAACTTGAGCCAGCTAAACCATGTATCATGAAATCTCATGTAGGAGTCGTGGATTGCTGACGTCAGGTCTTCCACGTGCATAAGGTCATTTACCTTCTGGATCCATGTTGCGATCGAAGGACATGTCGTTGTCTTCCACAAGAGTGGGGTACATGGTCAAGCGGCCATCACCAAAAATCTCAGTAGGGAACGCTTGTATCGGTTGATTGGGATCTCACTATGGTGAAGCATATACAGTTCAGATCCCAGCTCTCTGCCATATTTCGTAACCACACGAATGATCTTACTTTGGAGCAAAAAGGTCTGGGGCTATTGCATTCCCGAAAAAATGTGTAGAAGAGAGCCCTCCGCCACTCCACACCACCAACACAATGGGTCAGTAGAAGGAAACATTTTATACAAACGCAGGGGAACCTAGTACCATCGGGTGAGTAGTTTGTAGTTTGCTTCCTGAAATCTCTAACTAATTGATGTGGTATGTGCCAGTGTATAAATTCTAGTCATCTGTTATGAGGTCAATTCTACATTTAAATCTGCTTCCCAATGTAGCATATACTTTGGCGTAGGTAGATCAGAGGGAGAGATCAATTATGTACTAAAACATTAGGATCCTTTTCTGGATTTAAAACATGAGGGCATCTAGATAGTTACAAAGAACAAAAGAGTCGGAAATTACATTAATAAAATGTCCAGAAACAAAAGCCGGTGGATCTTTAAGGGAAACACAATAAAACCTAGGAATCTAAATAATGGGATCGAGTAATCTGCATTTCAATAACATCTCTGCATTTTTTCCAATGGAGTCAGGCATAAAGGAAACATTCCAAATGAATCAGGACATTCTTGACAAAGGAAACTTTCGAAACGTACGTCAGATTGTGAAACCTGAGTCAATTTCATTGCACAAGGGCTACTGAGATGAAGACACTTAGAACTCATTCATGCACCATCAAAAACATTACAACTAAGACCAAAGCAGTAAGGCTTGCCTTCAGACTTGCAGATGCATCTGCAGCGTTTTGCAGATGCATCTGCAAGCATCTGCATGCAGACGGCAGCCCCTATGTTTATAATGGTGCGCACGGCGGTCTGCAGATGCTTGCGGACCGCCGTGCGCACCCATTCACTCCTATATGTGATCTGTGCGCAGGCGGATGCCTGCGCACAAATCACACACTCCCGCCCGCACCATGGCAAAACGCTGCAGAAGCATCTGCAAGTCTGAAGCCAGCCTAAGCTGTTTAAACCTCACTGCCATAGTGCTGGGAGAAGGAGAGCACCTACAGCGAGACAACCTCCAGCAGAATGCAGCACTTACACTGCAAACTGAAAGCTAAGTGCCATATTATTTGGATTATTATTTTGTCCCAAAAATTTGAGAGGAAAATGGGATGGCTGGGAACATCCTATAATCCAGTTGTATATTACAGGGAGGGGGCGCGTAGGGTCATAGGAGGCACTGATACGAGCGGGGTCACAGGAGGTGCTGCGGGTGGTGTACCTGTGATGCTGCAGGAGGTGCAGGGGCTGTCACGGGCGATGCTGCGGGTGATGAGGTGGCTATCATGGGCGGTGCTGCAGCACATGTACCTGCAATGCTACAAAGCATGTGGTGCTGTCACGGGCAATATTGCAGGGGGTGCGGCGGGTATCACAGGCAATACTGCGGCAGGTGCCATTCCAGCAATTATGCTATTGTTAGAGTAACCAGTGGCAGTGCGGGCTTCAAGAAAATGGTGCCCGTGGGTGGTGTCTGCGCAGATTGATATCTTGGCTCAATGATGAGCTGAGATCTCATCTGTGCATGCGCCACCTCCAGGCACCATTTTCTTGAAGCCTGCATGGCCCAACTTAATCTTTACAAATAGAGCAAATAACTTGCTTACAGCAATATCAAGCATTCCATCATATAGGTGCAATTTCTATACAGTGCCTACAAGTAGTATTCAACCCCCTGCAGATTTAGCTGGTTTGATAAGATGCCAATAAGTTAGAGCCTTCAAACTGCAAACGAGAGTAGGATTTATTAACAGAAGCATAAATCTTACAAACCAAAAAGTTATGTTGCTCCATTGAATTTTTATAAATTTTAAACATAAAAGTGTGGGTCAATTATTATTCAACCCCTATGTTTAATATTTTGTGGAATAACCCTTGTTTGCAATTACAGCTAATAATCGTCTTTTATAAGACCTGATCAGGCCGGCACATGTCTCTGGAGTTATCTTGGCCCACTCCTCCATGCAGATCTTCTCCAAGTTATCTAGGTTCTTTGGGTGTCTCATGTGGACTTTAATCTTGAGCTCCTTCCACAAGTTTTCAATTGGGTTAAGGTCAGGAGACTGACTAGGCCACTCCAACACCTTGATTTTTTCCCTCTTGAACCAGGCCTGGGTTTTCTTGGCTGTGTGCTTTGGGTCATTGTCTTGTTGGAAGATGAAATTACGACCCATCTTAAGATCCTTGATGGAGGAGCGGAGGTTCTTGGCCAAAATCTCCAGGTAGGCCGTGCTATCCATCTTCCCATAGATGCGGACCAGATGGCCAGGCCGCTTGGCTGAGAAACAGCCCCACAGCATGATGCTGCCACCACCATGCTTGACTGTAGGGATGGTATTCTTGGGGTCGTATGCAGTGCCATCCAGTCTCCAAACGTCACGTGTGTGGTTGGCACCAAAGATCTTGATCTTGGTCTCATCAGACCATAGAACCTTGAACCAGTCTGTCTCAGAGCCCTCCAAGTGATCATGAGCAAACTGTAGACGAGCCTTGACATGACGCTTTGAAAGTAAAGGAACCTTATGGGCTCGTTTGGAACGGAGACCATTGCGGTGGAGTACGTTACTTATGGTATTGACTGAAACCAATGTCCCCACTGCCATGAGATCTTCCCGGAGCTCCTTCCTTGTTGTCCTTGGGTTAGCCTTGACTCTTCGGACAAGCCTGGCCTCGGCACGGGAGGAAACTTTCAAAGGCTGTCCAGGCCGTGGAAGGTTAACAGTAGTTTCATAAGCCTTCCACTTCCGGATGATGCTCCCAACAGTGGAGACAGGTAGGCCCAACTCCTTGGAAAGGGTTTTGTACCCCTTGCCAGCCTTGTCTCTGATGGCCTTGGAATGCTCCTTTGTCTTTCCCATGTTGACCATGTATGAGTGCTGTTCACAAGTTTGGGGAGGGTCTTAAATAGTCAGAAAAGGCTGGCAAAAGAGATAATTAATCCACACATGTGAAGCTCATTGTTATTTGTGCCTGAACTACTTCTTAATACTTTAGGGGGACCAAACAGAATTCTGGTGGTTTGAGGGGTTGAATAATAAATGACCCTCTGAATTAACTTTTAACGCTTTAAAAAAACAAAAAAAACAAAAAAAAAATTTTTTGTGGCACTGCATTTCCCACTTCCAGGCTGATCTACAGTCCAAATGTCACAATGCCAAGTTAATTCCGCATGTGTCAACCAGCTAAATCTGCAGGGGGTTGAATACTACTTGTAGGCACTGTATGTGTGTGTATTACATTTTTATTAAATACTATTTTTCTGCAATATAACCATGGAGTAATGTTGCTTGGAGCATTTATTATTTTTATTTATGCTTTTGCAAAAAAGCGGTCCCTATTGCTAGAATCTTTCTGCTAACGCATCAAAGCAGGATTCAGCACAATTTTTTTTGTTATTTCACTTATTTTTGATAATTAAATTGATTGTCCAAGCATAAAATATTGATGACCTATCTGCAGGTATGGTTATTTATATCATATCGATGGTGGGCTGACACCCCGGAATCCCACTGATCAATTGTTATTAGCTCAGGTTGCAGCCATATGAAAAGACCAAATGGTGCTGGTCACACAAACGTATAGCATCCAATGATTCTCTTAGCAAGAGAATCAGATGCTATCTGCTAATGACACTAGGATTAAACTCTGATACAAGCGTGATCCAATTGTCATTCACTGTGTTCCAATTGTCTTGCATGTAAGAATCAGAGCACAGGTACCGAGGATGTAATATCTCTATCTTGTCCATTGCTTCTGTCCATGATAATTGGAATGCACTCGCATAATAGTCAAGTGCAGTCCGATGTTTTACATGCACCCGTAGACTTGTTTAGGTGCATGTGATCTGATCATTGAAGACATTCACAGCATGTTGCAATTATTTTCTTAAGCCAAATTGGCATGAAAAAAAATATTGCAGATCTACAATGCCCCACAGTATAACAGTGGTCCGAGTATTATCAGCTAAAATGGCACATAGCATGTGGGCATATTATACACTTGTCTGAGCAAGCCCTTAATGTGTAGCATCTGACAACAGGTACTGCGAATTATCTCCTATTCAAATTAATAAAAGAAAACAATGGGGTTCTGTTGTTTTCATTTGCATTCACTATGTAACAAACCTATAAGCCATACAAATTGCACTTCTTAGCTCTTAGGGTACCTTTACACGCGGCTACATTTCTAGGGTGGCTACAGGTAACTTACTGGTTGCAGTGAAATCATGGAGAGATTATTCCATTTGTACACAGCAACAAGATAGAACCTTGTCTCCATGATTTCACTGCAACCAGTAAGTTACCTGTAGCCACCCTAGAAATGTAGCCGCGTGTAAAGGTACCCTTAGAAAGGAACAGAAATGGCATTAAAACCCAAACGTGAACAGTCTTAGCTTCACACTTGTCTTATTTTGCTGAATATGCTATGCTTTGCAACTGATCTAAATTTATAGAAAAATTATAACAAACTAACAGATTTTATATGTTTTTTAATCTGTTGCCAATTTTTCCTCTTAAAAGAAGCCAAAATATATGATGCATACCATTGATGCCCGATTGGATTATGGTGCTTTGATTTACACAGGTATCTCTTGAGGTTTTATCTTGGTTTACAGTTGTTTTAATGAAATGAGTCATGATACATACTGCCCTATTCTATGCATGAAATATCACAAGAAAGCCAACATAGGCTCAGAAAGGAACTATTACTGCTGATGAGAAAAAAAGATTATGATCCTGTAAAACTAAAGGTACCGTCACACGGGCAACATCGCCGGCGATTTGCCGGAGAGTTGCCCCATGTGACAGGGCGATATTTGGGCGATATATCACCTGAAAGTGATCACCAAGTTTCACTGCAATGTAGTGAAACCTGGCGATCACGCTCAGGGGATGTGTACGCATCGCCCTGTGTAACATGGCCAACGGTCATGTAACCGGCAACTTGAGCCATAGGCTCCCATTATAATCATCGCCGCCAGGGTGTATTTTAACCCTGGCAGCAATGTTGCCGGTAACCCCGTGTGAAGGTACCTTCAAGGAACTGAGTAGTTGTTGGCCATTAAATTTTGTCCAAAAGAATGAAAATACAAGCGCATACATTGGAAGTTCTATTTAAAGCACCACTCCAGTCGTGTTTTTCCAGTGATGGAGTTGCAATTTGCCTCCAGTATTATAGTCACACTCCAACGTGTTCATGCTTTTTCGGCGCTGCAGGTGACTAGGGCTGTAGAGTTGGAGTTGTGGAGTTGGTGTCCATTTTGGAGGAGTCTGTTCGGAGTTGGAGTCAGTTGAAAATGGTCTTTAATCTATTTCTCAATATCTGGAGTTTTTTTCCCAAAAATCATAGTAACTCTAAAACACCCATTGTTTTCTTATGTTTCAAAAGACTTTATTAGAAAAGTACAAAATGGGGGTAATAACAAACAAACAAAAACACACAATAAAAAATCCAATTGGTAAAGCTGTCAGGTTTCTATCTCTCCTATACTCTCAGTGCCCTATTATGACCACTTTCTGACAGCGGAGGAGACACCCTAACTTAACCGATGCCCCAGCACCACGACTGCTGTCCCTCCAAAGTCCCTCATCTGTCCCTGTATTTCTAGCTAAACAGCAAAATTGAGGTACAAATGAAGGGATATTTTAAATACAAATCAGCATCCCATGTGATGTCAGTGGTTCGGTATTCCACATTTAGATTACCAACTGAATTAGGCTACTTTCACATTACGATTTTGAAGGGAGCCGATGCTGTCCGATAAATTCGGACAGCATCAGCTCCCTTCTGATGCCTGGAATCAGATGCCAAATAGGCATCCAATTCCGGCATAAAATCGTAGCCTCCGTAAAAAAAAAAAAAAAAAAAAATATGCTCACCTCACCCCGAGCCCCCGCCGTCTCCCTGCAGGCTCCCGGTGTCTGCAGAGGTCTTCTACTGCAGTACAGGACCTGCGGTGATGTCACAGTCACATGAAAGCAGGTTCCACCATGGTAACCCTCGGTCACATGACTGTGACATCACCGCAGGTCCTATACAGCAGAAGAAGACCTCTGCAGACACCGGGAGCCTGCGGGAGCCACCGGGAGCCTGCAGGAAGACGGCGGGAGACGGCGGGGGCTCGGGGTGAGGTGAGCATAAACTTTTTTTTATTTTTTTTAACCCCTTCCTTCCTGTTTGGAGAAGTTTTACTGTACTGAGCATGCTCAGTACAGTAAAATCGGGTCCGAGGAGACATCAGATGTTTCCTCGGACCCTTCTCCATAGGGCCCCATGTTAAATTGATCGGGTCGGATCGGATGTGCACTAAATGCCATCCGATTTGGTCCGATCCGATTCTGTCAGATTTTATTTTCGGTGCAAAAATCGGAGCAGCCTCCAATTTTTGCACCGATAAAAAAATCGGACAGAATCGGATCGGACCAAATCGGATGGCATTTAGTGCACATCCGATTCGGTCCGATGCCCATAGGGCTGCATGGGGCCAAATTCGGATCCGATGCTGTCCGATTTTTATCGGACAGCATCGGAAATCCAAATATCGTAATGTGAAAGCAGCCTTAGTTAGAAAATCACTCCATACAACAAATATATGATTTGATATAATACCACAAATTATTTCAAGAGAATCTCAGATGACACTCGTTTTTTGCTACTTCATATAACCATGCATACTCAGCTTTTTATGGTTAGTAGAAAGGACTTCCAAAACTTTAGCCAACTTACAAGTGTTCATAGAATCTGGATTTCAATCTTCAAAATATTTCTTTCATTACTTATATATGCTTCAACGCATTTCACCCAACTAGGCTCATCAGGAGGCCAGGATAAATAATGTGGTATTTGTGAATCCTCATATAAGTTTTCATCACATCTGTAAGGTTTTTTTCAGTATAAATTCTGTGTTTAAAATTTGTGGTAAATGCTTTCCATGGTGCTGAAGTGTTAGCCGCTGGAGAAAGCATTTACTTCGAATTTCAAACACCGCTTGTGTTTGAAAGTCTGTGCTTTCCATGGTACTGAAGTTTTATCTTCAGCACCATAAAGTATTTACTGCGAATTTAAAACACCGCTGATGTTTGAAAGTCCGTGCTTTCCATGGTGCTGAAATTTTTAGCATTTATCGGACAATTTAACCAATCAGCTGTCACCGCTGCTGTCACAGTGGTGAAAGCTGATTGGTTGCTGTGCTGGCAACCAGACAATTTCAAACACCGCTGCTGAGACAGCAACGGTGTTTGCCGACATTGAAAGTACGCACACGCATGCGACTATTGCAGAGTGTGCTGTATGGGTGCAAGATTTTCTCGCACCCATATACTTTCAGAGGGCACTTTGCGAGAGGAAATCGTGTTCAGTCGCTGCATGCTGCGATTGAACTCGCATTTCACTCGCAATTCGAGGTCAGTGTGTTCAAAGCGCACTAATTTGACCAGTAGCATTTGTTTAAACTGGTCAGAGTGCAATGCGAGTTTTTCTCGCATTGCACTCACACAAGTCACACGCCCGTGTGCCTCCACCCTTAAATCACCACTGCAGCAGTCCTAAAAAGTAAAAGGCTGGAGTACTGCTTTAACTCCTTCATAGCTTTGGATGTACCTGTACCCATCCTCGGGGAGGACGATCAGGACGACGACAGCAATGACGATCATAGCGGGGCATCCGGGACCCGTGTCTTCAGGTGGAGTCGCCACCAGCACCGGCCCGTTGGGAGGGTCGATGCCGCGGCCATTACTGGGGTACAGGAGTACACTCCTGTCCCGGTTCGGGAGTCAAGCAGAGAGGCAGCATCTGCGTGAGGAGTGATGGGCCCGGGAACAGGAGAACTTGCTAGAGAGAGCCCGAGCCCACGGGTTGCCGCCGGGACCACCTGAGGAGAGAAAGTAAGGTACGGTGATGGCGTTTAACCTGGATAGCAGGTGGGGATTCATCCGGGAACTGGGCCTACGGGAGGAAGTATTCGTGAGTCAGACGTCGAACTGGTGATGCTCGCCTCCCCAAGGGTCACCTGGACTGGCATCAGTACCGGCATGACCAGGTGGACTATGAGAGACATGTAGGGCCTAAAGGCTGGTACGCCCTACGTGTATACAGAAGTAAAGACTAATTGTCCATCCCAGCATGTAAATAGTTAAAGTGTGTGCTGCATAGTTAAGACATATGTAACTTATGTATAATATGCTGTTGAGACTTGCTGGACTACACCCGTTAAGCCCAAGAACTCTGTATAATGTAAGTATGTGCCTTTGAGCAGTCCAGGTGGTTGAGAGGACACTGACCAACTAGTGCGGGACAATGACCAACGGATCTGTGTGTGAACCCAGCCCCGTTGGCTGGTTTAAAATGGTTTGGGTCCTGTTGACCCGCTAACGTTATAAGAAAAGTGCCTCCCGGAAGGGATGAAAAATGATACGTAATGTTCTTCAGGCTCTGTCTACCCATTTGCCATATACCTCAGGCTCTGTGTACCCATGTGCCATATACCTCAGGCTCTGTGTACCCATGTGTCATATATCTCAGGCTCGGTGTACTCATGTGCCATATACCTCAGGCTCTGTGTACTCATATACCCCGTATACCATATACCACGTCACACACAAATATCTGTGCACTGCAGATATTGTTTGCAGATCTCTGGTTGCAGTGAAATCATGGACACATTGTTCCATTTTGTGGCCGTGTACAAATGAAACAATGTGTCCATGATTTCACTGCAACCAGAGATCTGCAAACAATCTCTGCACAGATATCTGTGTGTGTGACGTGGCTCTAAGACGATCCATTTCTTTCTTGAGAAATGCCATTAGACCCTTTTTTGCGAGCCAACCATGGCTGGAGCTCCATCTGTAGTAAGACCTGTTAACTTTTCAAATGAAAGTGCAAGTTTTTTCATTGATATAACAAGTCTCTCAAAAAAGTCTTCACCTTTTGTACTACCATGCATGGCTTCCAGCGACAGCAGTTATTCTTGTGTGTTGAACTCTGTGTGTGATCCCACAAATGAAAATGTCCAGTTGGGCAGTTTTTGTTATGTCCGTTATCTCATCACCAGCCAGAAGGAAAGATTGGAAATCTTCTGCTGAATCCTTGAGCCATGATCCTTACAACATCTTGTGCTAAATCAGTAATTCGATCTGAGACGGTTCTCAGAGACAAACTAACATTCTGAAACAATTTTACTTTTTCTGATGCTAATGGTGGGTTTACACACACCAATCATTGTATCCATATCATGAACAGATCTCTGGTTGCAGTGAAATCATGGACACACAGTTCCATTTTGTGGCTGTGTACAACATGGAGCAATTTTGTCCATGATTTCACTGCAACCAGAGATCTGTTCAGATAAATTTGATACAATATTGGTGTGTGTAAACCACCATAACAGTTCTGCAGCAGCCACCATGCGCTCTTTCACAAACTCTCTCTCCACATGAGGTCTCAGCTTCTTTGCAATTAGCCCGCTCACTACACGGCTCATTTGAATAACGTTACCTCTGCCACAACGAGGCCTAGTAAAAGTGGATTGTTGCGATTCCAAACGAAGAGCATTAATTTTACCCAAACGCATTTGGCCTTGCAATTCATGTAATTTTGCATGTTTTGTGCTGTAATGACGTTTCAAATTGACTTTTTTCATTACTGCTAATGCATCACTGCAAACCAGGCAAACAGGTTTGCCTTTAACTTCAACAAAAAAATAATCGTTTGTCCGTTTATCTTGAAAACCTCGACATTCTGCATCAACTTTTCTTTTCTTTGCAATGGCCATTTTTATGTCACACCACTGAATAAACGTATTTGAAGAATCAAAAGCATGATTCAGCAAAAAAACCTAAAGGGAATCTGTCACCTGTAAAAACACTATTAACCTACAGATATGGGGTTAATCTGCGGGTTAGTAGCATTTAAAACCTGCCCTGCACCTGCAGATTGAACCCCGCTGGCAGGAGGAAATAAAATTTAATCTTCCAGGCAACAATTCAGTTTCAGTCACGGGCAGCGCTGGTGCAAATTTAGTTATTCTCTGTGAATGGAGAGTGGTGGAGTTATCCACATCCCCAGCATACTGACTGACAACTGCTCAGGATTAGAACCAGTTGTCTGTCAATGTGGGCATGGGGGGTTAAAGCCGCGCAGTCCCCTTGATTGTAACAGCAATGCCGTAACCAGGATTAAAGTTCATTTCCTCCTGGCAGCAGGGTTTAATATGCAGGTGCCGGACAGGTTTCAACCGCTATTAACCTGTAGATTTACCCCATATCTGGGGCCTGAGGTATACTGTACATGGGTACACAGAACCTGAGGTAGACAGCACATGGATAAACAGACCCTGCGGTATACAGCATATGGTTACATGGAGCGTGAGGTATACGGCACATGGGTACACAAAGCCTGAGGCATATGACACACGGGTACGCTGGGCTAGAGGCGTACGACATAGGGCCAGAGGCATATGACACGGGTACACGGGGCCAGGGGCGTACGACACACGGATACACGGGGTCAGAGGCATACAACACATGGGGTGAGAGGCGTATGACACATGGGTACTAGCGGGGGGGGGGCGGTCCGCCCCAGGCGGCACATGTGTAGAGGCGGCAATGTGGCAGCTACTGCCATAGGATCCGCGGCCGCCGCCTGTGCTATATACTGAAGCAGTGCAGCACGTCGGCTGCTGGCTGCTTTCAAATCTCCCGCCCCTTGCAGCTCTGCTGTGCACTGAGAGGGAGGAGATGTCATCAGTCAGCGTCCCGCAGGGCAGTGCACAGGACACATGCTGGGGGAGACTGGAGGAGGTGAGGGGAGCTGCGAGGAGAGGAGGAGAGCGGAGGAGGGAAGACCTTGAAGGTGTCGGTGAGAGGAGAGCAGAGGAGCTGAGAGGAAAGGAGAGCAGAGGAGGGAGGGGGTAATGACTGGCCAGTGATCTGAATGAAGGGAAGCAGTGAGAGCCAGCAGAGGTGGCTACCTGTGCTGCAGGAGGACACCTAGGAGCAGCTCCTGTCACAAGGTGACTGATCTCCTGCTTTGTAGTGAGTGGGGGAGGGGCGAGGAGTGGGACCCAGCTGCTGTGAGCAGGTGAAGCTGCCCATGTGAACAAGCCCTCCTGCAGCACAGAGGATTGTGATACCTGAGTGAGGAATCTGTAGAATGTGTGTGTGAGTTGTGTGATAGCCGTGCCTCTGTGTGTGTGTGATAGCCGTGCCTCTGTGTGTGTGATAGCCGTGCCTCTGTGTGTGTGTGATAGCCGTGCCTCTGTGTGTGTGTGTGTGATAGTCGTGCCTCTGTGTGTGTGTGTGATAGCCGTGCCTGTGTGTGTGATAGCCGTGCCTCTGGGTGTGTGTGTGATAGCCGTGCCTGTGTGATAGCCGTGCCTGTGTGTGTGTGTGAGCCATGCCTCTGTGTGTGTGCGGGCCGTGCCTCTGTGTGTGTGTGTGTGAGCCGTGTACTAGGTGTACACCTGTATATTGCCATCCTCTGATCTCTGTACTAGGTGATGACCTGTATATTACTATCTTCCTCCATATGCAATGTTTCCTATGTGTATATTACTGTTTATTCTCATTAATTTACAGTTAGATTGTCTTGTATTCAGTGTTTGATTTATTCCATTCTTCTATCTTTGGTGCTATATACTGTATATCCCAGCGTGTTCTATTGGGGAATTGTTAACATTGTTGTTCCAGATAACAATATGATGACTATAATAGGGACACTGGTGATCGGTGGTAGGACCTGTGGTGATGTCGCAGCCCGCACTTTACGGCATTACGGCATGACATCATAACTAAGTGCCAGCGGCCGTTCCGGATCCCGGAGGCCGCAAGCACGCATCCTACAGCAGTTGATCACCATTGAATTTGACCCTGATTAACAGGTACACTTAAGTGGCTCCTAACCCACTAGCGGTAGCCCCCTGACCCCCGGAATTATCAACGACCAAGAGGGCGGCAAATTTTTCGACCGCCCCGGGCGCCACAAACAGTTGCTACGCCACTGGGTACAAGGAGCCAGAGGCGTATGACTTGAGGGTACACGGGGCCAGAGACATACAACACATGGATACACGGGGCCAGAGTCATATGACACACGGGTACTCAGGGCCAGAGGCGTACGACACACAGGTACAAGGGGCCAGAGGTGTACGACACATGGGTACATGGGGCCAGAGGCATACGACACATGGGTACACGGGGCCAGAGGCGTAGTAGGACACACTGGTACATGGAACCAGAGGCGTACAACACAGGGCACATGGGGTCACAGACGTACAGCACATGGGGCCAGAGGTGTATGGCACACGAGTACACGGACCCAGAGGTGTACGACACACAAGTACACGGGGACAGAGCAAA
The DNA here is from genome assembly GCA_033576535.1 of Allobates femoralis. Classification (NCBI taxonomy): domain Eukaryota; kingdom Metazoa; phylum Chordata; class Amphibia; order Anura; family Aromobatidae; genus Allobates; species Allobates femoralis. The sequence continues at coordinate 489,400,874 of JARQOC010000003.1, forward strand.
AAGGAGATGCATCCAGCAACACATCCAAAGGAAGGTAGATAAAAATCAGTATGGACATATATGATTTTAACATGGCTTAACATGATTTTTATCTCCCTCCCTTGGTTGTGCTGCTGAATGCATCTCCTTTCTACTGCTGACACTCCTCATCCCTGCAAGGCCCGGAGATCATCAAGTAGCACAGAACAGACTCTTTTATTTATTTTCACAACTTTATGTTTACTGACCTCCTGGAGGTGGAAGGAACTGTGAACTTAAGATGCCTAGAGCAGCTGATTGCAATTGTCAGATGCTTTAGCAGGGAGCTGGACAGCGCAGCTCCTCCCACACAGAGCTTCTCACACTCTGGCAATGTTGCATGTCGGACATAATTCTGGCGTGCACCTCTGAGGATTTAAAGGGCCTATATCACAAAATAAGCAGAGTGGCCACGGGCTGGATCCGGCCCAAGGGCCGGATGCTCCCCACCTTTGACTTACACCCTCACCCTCCTAGGTCAAATAGTATATTTTAATTGTTTGGGGTGCACTATTTATAAAACATAATTTAAAGGGAACCAACCACCCCCAATGACCCCCCCGGACTATTAATATCGGTCCCTACACACAGCACATACATGTGCTGCAATGAGTTTTGCTAAAAAAACTGTTTTGTAAAACTTAAGACAATGCTTTAGAAAGTTTAAACCGAAGGGACGGGTGGGCGTTACTTATCTGTGGCAAAAGCCGGGTTGCAGCTGCCACTCATCCACCTGTGTCCCGCAGTAGCAGTTATGGCCAGCCCTTTGCAGCGTCACAGCCTGGTGCACGGGCTCGCATGCCCGTGCACACGTCATCATCTACAGCCGGGTAGCGAGCGCGCGCTCTGACTTCCTGCGCTCAGCTATGGAAGTCAGAGCGCGCGCTCGCAACCCGGCTGTAGATGATGACGTGTGCACGGGCATGCGAGCCCGTGCACCAGGCTGTGACGCTGCAAAGGGCTGGCCATAACTGCTACTGCGGGACACAGGTGGATGAGTGGCAGCTGCTACTCGGCTTTTGCCACAGATAAGTAACGCCCACCCGTCCCTTCGGTTTAAACTTTCAAAAGCATTATCTTAAGTTTTACAAAACAGTTTTTTTAGCAAAAATCATTGCAGCACATGTATGTGCTGTGTGTAGGGACCGATATTAATAGTCCGGGGGGGTCATTGGGGGTGGTTGGTTCCCTTTAAACTAATATAGATTAGAATATAGAATATATTAGAATAGAATATTATATAGAATATTATATATATATAAAATATAGAATATTAGAATATAGACTATTAGAATAGAATATTAGATATACTAGTGAGTTTCTTTTAAAAACAGACTTTATATACAGTGCCTTGTGAAAGTATTGGGCCCCCTTGAACTTTTCAACCTTTTGCCACATTTCAGGCTTCAAACATAAACATATAAATTCTAATTTTTTTGTGAAGAATCAACAAGTGGAATACATTCGTGAAGTGGAACAAAATTTATTGGATTTTTAAAACTTTTTTAACAAATAAAAAACTGAAAAGTGGGGCGTACAATATTATTTGGCCCCCTTGAGTTAATACTTTGTTCTGCCACCTTTTACTGCGATTACAGCTGGGGTATGTCTCTATCACTTTTGCACATCGAGAGACTGAAATTCTTGCCCATTTTTCCATGCAAAACAGCTTGATCTGAGTGAGGTTGGATGGAGAGCGTTTGTGAACAGCAGTTTTCAGCTCTTTCCAGGTACTCGATTGGATTCAGGTCTGGACTTTGACATTCTATTGTAGATTTTGCTTTATGTTTGGGATCATTGTCTTGTTGGAAGATAAATCTCTGTCCCATTCTCAGGTCTTTTGCAGACTCCAACATCTTCCCATCAATTTTAAACATTTTCCCTGTCCCTGCTGAAGAAAAGCAGGCCCAAACCATGAGACTGCCACCACCATGTTTGACTGTGGGGATGGTGTTTTGAGGGTGATGAGCTGTGATGCTTTTACACCAAACATATCGTTTTACATTGTGGCCAAAAATTTCGATTTTGGTTTCATCTGACCAGAGCACCTAATTCCACATTTTTGCTGTGTCTCCCAGGTGGCTTGTGGCAAAATTTACACGAAACTTTTAAATGAAATCTTTGAGAAATGGCTTTCTTCTTGCCACTCATCCATAAAGGCCAGATTTGTGCAGTGTACGACTGATTGTTGTCCTGTGGACAGACTCTCCCACCTCAGCTGTAGATCTCTGCAGTTCATCCAGGGCCTTTTGGCGCATCTCTGATCAGTCTTCTCCTTGTTCGAGATGAAAGTTTAGAGGGATGGCCAGGTCTTGGTAGTTTTGAAGTGGTCTGATACTCCTTCCATTTCAATATGATCGCTTGCACAGTGCTCCTTGAGATGTTTAAAACTTAGGAAATCTTTTTGTACCCAAATCTAGCTTTAAACTTTGCCACAACAGTATCTTGGATACCTGGTGTGTTCCTTGGTCTTTATGATGCTCTCTGCACTTGAAACAGAATCCTGAGGGTGCGTGCACACGATCAGGAAACACAGCGTTTTGGACGCACTGTCTTTGCTCACCCCACTGAGAATACCAGTGGTCAGCTGCCTAGTTTTACCTTGGCTGGCAATTAAAAATAAGGCGAATCCCACGCGTTTTTTTTTGCCAGCCAAGGTAAAAGAAGGCAGCTGAGGGTGGCAGCTCGTAGCTGTCTGCCTTCATCAGGCTAGACTTAAAAATATGCAAAGCCCCACACATTTTTTTTAATTATTCATTTATTTAACACCCTATGATGGCAGGTTGTTGCCATACACTAATGTGTATGGCAACCAAGCACAATCACTGTCCAGATTGAGGAAATGCAGTCTGACTGCTAGAGCCAATCACAGAGGCTCTCACACAGTGTGAGTGTCTGTGATTGGCTGTTTGCCAGTCAGTGCAGTGAATATGCAAGTAGTTTAATGGACAGCCCCTGAAGCTGCAGAAAGTGGGAAGACAGAACAAGGAGGCTGGTAATGCTAATTCTGGCATCTGTCTATCTTTCTGTCTTATCATCTTTCTATTATAATCTATTGAAAACACAATATAATGCAATGCTGCAGATTTGCACAAATCTGTAGCATTGCATCATATTGCATTAGTTTGCTGACGGACTGAAAAACGCTGCAGTCCGCGTTTGCCTTTGCGTTTCAACAAATGCATACTTGAAAATGCATGCTTATTTTGGCATGCATTAGTATTCATTTGTTGAATGGAGGCCTATGGATGTGTTATGAGTCGGTCGACAGGGCAGGGGGTACTCGGATACCGGGACAGATGGTCACTTTGATGGGGGATCACGGCTGGTCGGTTCCCGGTTCCGTGCCCTGGACCCTCAATGGCGGGGATGGTGAGGGATGATGAGGTTGGATGGGGGAGTGGTAACGTGACGTCACCTGTGGTAACTGGTAACGAGGATACCAGTGCTGCAGCCGGCCGCTGAGGTGATGGAGGTGCAGCCCAGAGTAGTACAGCTCCCCACAGGTGAAGCTTTACCTCAGGGCAGCGGGGGTAGATGAGGGGAGTAGTGGTCCTCACCTCTTTGATGCTGTGAGAGCCCTCCGGGCGGCGGAGAAAAGGAGATCAGACACCAGATCAGCTCACGAAGTTCTTTACAGGTACCGGGCAGATCATGAAGTGCACAGTACAGTCTGGTTTATCGGGGACGTAGCCACAGATTTTGAGGTGTCTTTGCAGAGTCTGTCGGTGGTCTCTTTTGTAATAGCTTTCTGGGTCTGGGTTCCTCTTTAACTCTCTTTAACCACCCTGAAGAGCCCTTTCACCAGTCCCCTGGTCTGTTACTGTTAGGTACAGTCGGTTCCTTACCGGTACAGACGGGAGCGACAGCAAGATAATCCTCCCGCCACCGGAATTCGGTCCTTTCCTTAAAGTGTCCTGGACCCAATTGGAACCGAGGTAGGGATTCAGTCCGTGGAGCTATGGCTCCCTTATGTCGGTCTCACAGCTTGTCGGTTCGCAGTCAGGGATAGACCGACTGACTGCCTCGGCTCCGGTATGCCGGTGGCACCCCGGACTCCCCAGTCGGCTCCAACCAGTTCTGGTTTGTCACTTCCAGTGTCTGGGTCACCTCTCTCCAAAGAGGTGTCCTCCTGTCCGAGATGCTGTCTCTTGACGTCCGTCCTCCTGCTCCTCTCTCGCTGACTCTTCTGTCACTCCAGTCTCCTGCTCTACTCTTGGCTTCACCCCCTGGACCTACTGAATATACGGTCCCTATGCTAAGGTGGGCTTAGTGTATGGGTGCTTATGACAGACTCTGTATGAAACCCTGTATCTATGACTACTGAGGCACTATACCTTCTGTTTGGGGTGCAGTACCTCCCTGTGGCACCTTCCCATAGGGACGCCACATGCTACATTGCATTTATGCTGCTGTCAAACGGACCTGTTAAACAGACAGCACAAACGCAATGTGAACCTCTAGAAAATGGTATTTATGGTGTAAAAGCGGGGCAACACATAAAAAAAACTATAAAAATTGGGTATCACTGTAATCATACTGACCCAGAGAATAAAGCTGTCTTATTACTTCTATGACATGGTGAACAGTGTAAAAAAAAGTATAAAACAATTTCTGAATTGCTGTTTCTTCTTGATTCTGCCTCACAAAAAGCGACTAGAAAGCGATTATGTCTATGTTCACACATAGCGTTTTTTGTTTTGCACTTATTTGCGCGGGCGCTTTTTTCAGTGTTTTGCACCCACATAAAAAAGTCCTGTAAAAAAACGTGGTGCATTCACACACACCGTTTTTTTACGGGGCTACTTCTTCAGTGATGTCACAGAGGAGAGGAAGAATCCTGTTCCTCCTCCCCTGTGTGACATGTCTGCCAGCCCCTTTGGGTTTCGTAGTGTATTAAAATACACCACAAAACCCAAATTAAATTAAAGCAAATGTGTAAAAAATAATAAAGAATGAATACTTACCCTCCACCGTGTGTTTGGGAGGCGGGAGCAGCTGCAGGTATCGACCTGCAAGGACCTTGTGTGATGTCATAGGGCGCTGTGATTGGCCGCTCGTGGTCATGTGACATGTGCGTCATATAACATCACACATCACATGACCGCGAGCAGGCCAATCAGCATTCACAGGCCCAGGAAGTTCGATACCTCAGCAGGATCTCTGGGCTCCCGAACACCCGGCGGACGGGTGAGTATTCAATCTTTATTATTTTTTACACATGTACTTTAATTTGAGTTTCGTAGTGTATGTTAATACACTATGAAACACAAAGGGGCTGGCACAGATGTGATACGGGGAGGAGGAACAGGATTGTTCCTCCCCTGTGTGACATCAGCGCCGGCGTAATTCCGCTGGAATTGCGCATCGTCTGAATGGCGATGCGTAATTGCAGCGGGAATAATGGGCAAAATATGGGAGAAAGCGCGGGCACAGCTGGCAAAGAATTGTCATGTCAATTCTTTTTACACCTTTCTCCCATAAAATCATTGCGTATTTTTATGCCGTGTCTGTACAGCAAAGTGAATTTCACATTCACTCTGCCGGCAGACGCAGGCACACATTGCGTATTTTTGAAAAGCGCATGCAAAAAAGCGCTCTAAAAAAAGTGCAATGTGTGAACGTAGCCTAAAAATTATTATGGGCCCAAAATGGTACCAATAAAAATTCCAACTCATCCTGCAAAAAACAAGCCCTCATATGACTCTGTCAGCAGAAAAATAAAAAAAACTATTGCCTTCAAAATTCAGTGATACAAAACAACTTTATTTTGGAAAAATGCCTTATTAATGTGATAGTAGCCAAACCTAAAAGAAACCCTATACAAATCTGGTATCACTGTACTGGCATGAAAATTGTAATTAAGTCAACTCTTCAATTGCTGCTAATTTGTTTATTCTGCCTCGCAAAGATTGCAGTTAAGGCTCAGCTCACATTTATCCTGCACTCTACGCTGAGCGCTGACATCGGCGGTTACACGTAAATTTCTGAAAACCTTGATTGAAACAAAATTCACAATGGAAAATTCATTGTAATAAGGCAGAGGGAATGACGTTGAACTGTCATTTGACCTGTGATCCAGCGGTGTCCCTCTTTTTATGCATATTTTTAGACGTGCACAAAAGTGCGGTCAATGACAGTTTTGAGCATCTTTGGAAAGAAAGACAAAGCTGAACACAGGCCAAACAGAGGCCAGAGTAACTCTGCTTCCTTGTTAGTAAATGGATCCATCGGTGGTTTCACCTGAATCAAGTAATTAAAGATGTAGCTGGTAACCCGAATGTAAGTGCATAGCATTGCCATCAATGGAATTTAACGCAACCCACAAACAAGTCCCCACCAAGGTCCATCCGTCTGTTAACTGACATATAGGAGGCGTCCACGTCACAAAGCCTCTGGAGAAGCACTATTGCTACTCTTCCTCCAAAAAGAAAAAACAGCAAAACTTGCGCTCCCAAATCCAAATACTCAACTCTCTTCTGAGCCCTACAATATCTAAACCACAGTTAGGCTATGTGCACATCTGACGTTTGTGCATCTCTGCAGAACGTCCAAAAACCTGGGTTTTTTTAGCAGAAACTGAGTTTTCTGTGCTCAGCAGTGTCCCTCGTTTTTTGCTCGTTTTCCGCCGGGTTTTCCAGCGTTTTCTCGGTTTTCTCGGCGGTTTTGAAAACTGAGTTTTTAGTGCACTTGTTCAGCTGAAACCGGTGGAAAAACGGAGGAAAGAAGTCACTTGCTCTATTTTTGGAAAACGGTGATAAAACTCAGTTTTGACTGAGAAAACTCAGTTTTGACTGAAAACGACCAGAAGAAAAACGTTCTAGTGAAGACAGAGTTTTCTAAAATCCATTGACTAGCATGTTAATCCAACCGGAGGATAGGATTAACATAAATTAACATAAAACTGAGCGGAAAACGCCGACGGAAAACGTCCAAAAGCAGCCCACAAAACGACTGATGTGCACTTACCCTTAACGACCACATGTTTGACATTGTTGTAGTGAGGAAGCCTGCTTAATTTAGAGGGTCTGTTACTCCAGAAGCACGAGCTGGGCACAATGTACGAGCACTGCAATGTACTGGGCACTACAAAGGTTGATTTGCAATTTTTAATAATGCAACATTCACTGCGTATGACTGCATGAGGGTTTTCCAGAGATAAAATCATAGGAAAGAAAGGATGGCGGCACTCGTGTTTCCTGGTTGCAAACCGACTTTATTAAACCACGTGTATTACATCAAGGGGGGCAGGGAGGGAGGTGCTGAAGCGACGGTCACCATTTCTCGGATAGCTTCTATGGGCTCTATGAGAGAGCAATGCGTGCCTGGACACCATTCTGTTTAAGTGAAGGATTGAATACAGGTCAGTGCCCGGTTTCACATCTTTATGACTACTCCAGAGATAAAATATCACTGCACCCATAGATGAACTTCCAAAAGTCATTTGAGGGAGTTTCTGCTGTTCTGGCATTTAGGGGCTCTGCAAATGGAGTCCAAAAACAATTTTAGGAAAATCTGTTCTCCACAAATCAAATCCTTCCTCCCAAGTCCTGCAGTGCACTCAAACAGTGGTTTTCCACCACATATAGGGTATCAGTGTACTGAAACTGGTGAGAATGAAAATATGTGGTGCCAAAATGTTTTTATGCGAAAAATCTACTTTTTCAATTTTACATTTCTACGTTGTAAAATTCTGTGAAACACCTGTGGGTTCAAGGTGCTCTCCACACATATAGATAAATTCATTGGGGGTCTGGTTTCCAGAATGCGGTCACTTGAGGAGGAAGTCCATTGTTTAGGTACATCAAGGGCTAACCAAATAAGACATGACACATGTAGACCATACCATCAAAATCTATGCTTCAAAACATTGTTTTTTCTGTTCCGAGCCTTGCTGCGGTGCTAAAAAGACATTTTTGTGAAAAAAGTACTTTTTCATTTTCAAGGCTTAATGTTATAAAAGTTTGTGAAACACCTGAGGGTTGAAAGTGCTTACCACCAGTGGCATAACTTGAAGCTCATGGGCGTTGATGCAAAAGTACCAACGAGGCCTTCAATTATTGCAAATCATTAATAGAATTAGTGTTTTTGTATAGGCCAAAGGGACTTTTGTGACCCCCTAGGCTCCATGGCCCGGGTGCAATTGCGACCCCTAGACCAGTTGTAGTTACACCCCTGCTCACCACACATCTAGATAAAATCCTTGGGGGATCTAGCTTCTAAAATGGGGTCACTTGTGGGGGGGTTTCCACTTTTTAGTCTTATCAGGGGCTCTCCAAGCGCGACATGATGTCAGCTAATGATTCCAGCCACTTTTCCATTCAAAAAGTCAAATGGCACGTCTTCTCTTCTGAGCCCTGTGATGCGCCCAATCAGTAGTTTTCCAACACATATGAGGCATCAGCGAACTCAGGAGAAATTGCACAACAAATTATATGGTGCAATTTCTCCTGTTACAGTTGTAAAAATTCAATATCTCAGGTCAATCAAACTTTTTTTTGGGAAAAAGTATCATCTTTTCCTACTACATTGCTTTAAAGGGATCCTGTCACCCACAAAAACGCCTCCTAAGCTACCAAAACATGTCCCTGCAGCATATTATCACTAATCTCACACTCCTTTTGTCTCCTAAAAGCATCCTGTGAAAGTGCATAAAAATGATTTTATACTCACTTATTAGTGATTATAATTAGTAGGGGCTATATTCTTTAGCCCCTAGGGCATGTTGTTTTAGGCCTGAATGATCCAGCCTCTCTCTGTTTGTGCTGCAGTCATGTGGAGCTGAAGGGAGGACTAATGATTTGCATTCTGTGAGTGATAGAGAGGGGGGAGGGCAATGCCTGCACAAGCACAGCACACAGACAAAGAGAGGGTGGTTCATTCAGGCTGCAAAACAACACACCCTAAGGACTAAAGAATATAGCCCCTGCTAATTATAATCACAAATGAGTGAGTATTAAACGTTTTTATGCACTTTCACAGGATGCTTTTAGGAGACAAAAGGAGTGTGAGATTAGTGATAATATGCTGCAGGGACATGTTTTGGTAGCTTATGAGGCGTTCTGGAGGTGACAGGATCCCTTTAATACCTATGAAGCACATGAAGCGTTAATAAACATCTTGGATTGTTTTTTGAACAGTCTAAAGCCTGGGTTACACGCTTCAATGGTCAAACGATCCAACCAACGATCCGACTTGACCTATATCGCTAGAACGTAGTTCAATGATTGCTAGTGAAATGTCACACATACAGATAGATATCTTTAACGACACAGCAACAATTACGCAACAAGCGAACGATACTTGCGGTCGTTTGATCGCCTTCAGTTCTGCATAGGCGAGGTCGTTAACGACATCGTTATCAAGGTGTCACACACAGCGATGCTGCAGGTTGGACTGACGATCATCGCTTGGTTTAAGGTCCTGATCACAAACCTCCAATGAATGATCAGCCGACTTATCGTTGATTGTTTCTAATTGTCACACGCAACGACGTCGTTGCTCCACCCAAAAAGCCGTGACGTACAAACAATAGCATTAACGATATTGTAGCGTGTAACGGGCCCTTAAGGGGCTGAGTTTTTAGAATGGTGTCACTTTTGGATATTTTTTGTCATAGGCTTAGAAATCGCTGATAAACTCTGAACCCTTTTAACTTCCTAACAAAAAATAAATTTTTTAAATTGTGCTGACGTAAAGGACAACCGTGGAAAATTTTATTTAGGATCTATTTTGTGTAATATAACTCTTTGGTTTAACGGTATAAAAATTCAAAGTTTGAAAATGTCGGCATATTCCTGATATTTTCACAAATGAACATCAAAAATATTATCCTACATTTACCCCTAACATGAAGTATAATATATGATGAAAAAAGTCTTCGAATCACTTTGATCCATTAGAGCATTCCAGAGTTATATAACCTTATAAAGTGTGGATCTCCAAAGTGTGGTTCTCAAGTGTACAGCAGAAATATATTAGTAATAGCCCAGAAGTGACCAGATGGGAAAAGCTACTACTTTTTACTAAACGTCCTTGCCTTTCTTTTCACTACCTTGCTTCTTAGTGTCTTTACCGTTTATGCTTCACTAATCCTCACACTCCATTGCTATCCCCAAACCTAAGCACCCTGTAACCAGATAATTATCACTCCTTCCCTCTTACCCCACCATACCTCATCTGCAGACCAGTTCCTCTACCTCAGATCCCTCCTGCTATGATATAAAACAAGGCCACTCTGTATTTCCCCCACCTGCTCTCCCTTCCTTTGCTTCTTCTAACTGCTGGCGACATATCTCCCAATCCTGCCCCCACCCCAGCCAGATACTTCCCACTAAGTTTCCCTCCTAGTACTCTCTCAAACTAAGATAAACTCTGCAATCTCTCAAATGTAAAATTTGTGCCCCTGACCCCCACCCCCTTGCTCTCTGGAGCACTCTGGAATGCCTACTCTATCTAGAACAATCTTCATATAATAAATGACATCTTCATCTTCTGAAACCTTCCCTTCCAGAGCCTCACCGAGACATGGCCGACACCCTCAGACTCTGCCTCCCACGCTGTACTGACCTAAGGCGGCCTCTACTTTACCTACACTACTCGCCCTGGCAACAGACATGGTGGAGGAGTGGGTTTCCTCCATTCTACTAACTGCACCCTCAACACAATCCAACCCCTAACCTCCCTTAACCTACTTTTTTTCAAAGTTCATTCTGTATCTACAGTACTCTCCCTCTAAACTGCCTTAATTGACTAATTCTTCACAATTCTTCACTTTCTCTCTGCTGACATTACCTTACCACCATCATCATGGATGACTTCAACATCCCCAGTGACACCTGCAAGATGGCAGCCTCCAAACTCCTGTCACTTACTTCATCCTTTGGATTTACTCAGAGGTCCTCAACAGACACCCACACAGACGGACATAAACTAGACCGTCTTTTCACCCACCTGCGTTCCCTAACTAATCTCACAACCTTCCCTTTCTCCCTACCTAACCACTTTCTCATCCTTGTCCTCCTCTCCTGCCACTCATGTCTAGCAACTCGCACACACTCGCATAAACCTCACACCTAGACATTCACACACTCTCTGAGGCTATTCTACCTCCGCCCTCCATATCTTCACTACATGACACTGACAGTGCGACAGCTTTCTACAATAACACCATCAAATCAGCTATTGACACTGTCACCTCTCATGCATGGCAAAGTGAAGCAAATCAATACATAACTGTGTCACAATACCCTCACCAAAAGCTGCTGAGTGGCACTGGAAGAAAAAATACTTGCAAGATGACTTCACTGTATTCAAACAAGCAACACTTGCATACAAACCAGCCCTCACCTCTGCTAAACAGAGCTACTTCACAACACTCATTTCCTCCTTATCCTACAACCCCAAACAGCTGTTCAGCACTTTTACCTCTCTCCTCCACCCACCACTACCCCCTCAGATCTCTCTTATCCCTGCTGAGAACTTTGCCACACACCTCAAAAATAAGATTGACTAAACAAGGCAAGCATTTATTTTTCACCAACCCCTCTCAATACTAGACGACTGCCCTTCCCTCAAAACTTCACTCTCCAACATCACTAAAGAAAAGCTTACTCATCTCCTCTCCAAATCACACCTCACCACTTATGCACTTAACGCCATCCCTTCCCACCACCTCCCCAACCTCACTACCATGTGTATCCCGGCACTAACCCACTTATTCAATCTATCTTCTGCTACCTTCTCCTCTGCTTTCAAAGATGCCATGATCAATCCCATCCTCAAAAAGCTAAACCTTGACCCAACGGTTAATCCTAGCTATTACCCTATATCACTGCTCTCATTTGCTTCCAAATTCCTTTAGCAGCATGTCCATGCTCAATTCTCATTTAACTCTCTTTAAGGCTGGCTTCACACTTGCAGATGCATCTGCAGCGTTTTGCAGATGCATCTGCAAGTATCAGCATGCAGACCGCGGCCGCTATGTTTATAATGGGGCGCACCGCGGTCTGAAAGCACTCATTCATTCCTATATGTGAACCGTCCACAGGCGGATGCCTGCTTACAGATCACACACTCCCGCCCGCACCATGGACGCGAGATGTCGCGTCCATGGTGCGGGCGGGAGTGTGTGATCTGTAAGCAGGCATCCGCCTGCGGACGGTTCACATATAGGAATGAATGAGTGCTTTCAGACCGCTGTGCGCCCCATTATAAACATAGCGGCCGCGGTCTGCATGCTGATACTTGCAGATGCATCTGCAAAACGCTGCAGATGCATATGCAAGTGTGAAGGCAGCCTAACAACCTACAATCTGGCTCCCAGCTCTACCATTCCAGAGAAACTGTCCTGTCCAAAGTTACTAAGGACTTGCAGCCAAAAATAAAAGACAATTTTCTATACTCCGCCTTCTAGACCTGTCCTCCACCTTCGACACAGTCAATCACTCCCTCCTGCTACTACAGATCCTCTCTACCTTGAAATCAAAGACTTTGCCCTCTCCTGGATCTCGTCATATTTTCTGACCACACATTTAGTGTTTCCCACTCCCACACAACCTCCTCATCCCACACTCTCTCTGCTGGAGTCCTGCAAAGTTCTGTCCTAGGACCCCTGCTATTCTCCATTTATACCTTTGGCCTGGGACAACTTAGTCCCATGGCTTCCAGTACCACCTGTACACTGATGACATTCAGATCTACATTTATGGCCCAGACAAAGGCTCCCAATTCCCCAACAAATCCAGTTCAAACTACCAACACTGACCGACAAAGCTCTCTCCCTCGCTATATATCCAAACAAATCTCCCAATATTTTCCATCAAGTAATCTCAAAACCTCCTACTCACCTACATACTTATTCACTCCACACCCAATCACCTCCAAGACTTCTCCTAAATATCCCCCATCCTCAGGAATTCTGCACCCCAACACATCCGATTATCCAAAACGCTCAGATCCTTCAGATGTGCTTTGAAAACCTATCTTTTCTTGAAACCTTACAGCCTGCAATAATCAACTGCCACCCTGCCACCCCCGAAGCTGCCACCTCACCACCACCTGAGATGCTGCAATCCTCCAACCTACTGTCATCTCCCCATTGTCCTGTAAAATGTAAGCCTGTGAAGGTAGGGTTCTCGCTCCTCTGTACAGTCTGTGTTTGTTAATTTGGTTACTGTAACTTATATCTGCATTTTGCATTAACCCCTTCTCATATAAAGCATCATGGAATTAATGGTGCTATATAAATAATAATAATAATAATAATAATATAATAATAATAATAATAAAAAGTAACACTATATAGAAATGAAAAAAATTGCCTGGTCATTAAGGTGAAAACAGTCTGAGAGGTATAGGGGTTAAAGGGGGTGTCTGGAACAGGAGGTGTTAAGGCCACGTCACACGTAACGATATCGTTGCCGATATCGTTCAAAAGTCACGTGTTCTGTGACGCTTGAACGATGTCGAAACGACATCGTTGCGTGTGACACTACAAACGATGAACGATCAGTCGTTTGATTTGAGGACAGGACCTCAAATCTATCGTTGGTCGCCCAGTGGACACGCAGCATCGCCCAGTGGACACGCAGCATCGCTGCAAGTGACTCCGGGAGACGACTGATAAACCAGCTCCCAGCGCCTCTCTGCAAGTGCTGGGAGATGGTATCCAAGGTAAACTGCGGGTAACTAGGCAGCGCACGCTGTCTAGATACCCGATGTATACCTTGGTTACCAGCCTTCTCCCGCTTACCGCAGCCTGGCAGCGGGAGCAAGAAATCGTGGAAACGATTTAAATATGTCTCTGGTCCATTGATCGCTGATGAGTCTGCCTGTGTGACAGCTCACCAGCGATCTGAACGATATTGTTAGCGATCGCCGATCGCGCGTGCATGTGATCGCTAACAATATCGTTCTTCAAATTGATGCGCGTGACGTGGCCCTTAGAAAAAGCCATCAGTACCAGATCATTGCGGGTCTGACAGCTGTCATCCACATGATCAGCTGTTACTAAGGCTGGGGTCACATGAGCGTTTTAAAAATCAGATCCTGATCTGTTAAAAAGCTCAAAACCAGATCAGGAACCGCAGCCCATAGGGGCCCATTATGTAAACTGGATTGCACTACATGCAATCCAGTTACCGCATCCGGATTTGCAGCCTGCGTGAAAAATCATGCAGGCTGCAGTTTTCAGAGCGGTTTGCAATCTGCAGCAGGATTGCGCCATGCGGCTGCCGCAAGGCACTTGTTAATGCCTGTGGCAGCCGTATGCTTTGTTCATCCCTGCTGCTGCAGGGATGAACAAAGGGTTAAATGTTAATAATAGATGTGGGCAACATGTCTCTAGGGGGTGCCCACCCTCCCTAGAGACATGCTGTCCACACAGGTGGGCATATGAGGGGTGAATATGTTGAATTAAAGTCTTGCCGGCTATTGTCGGCATTTACAATTTTATGAATGAACCCGGTAGCTCCTCACTGTGGAGGAGGTACAGTACGTAATCTACTTACTGTATGAGCTGCTATCCAGGGTCCTGAAAGCTTTAACATTAGTTCTATGAGCAGCGCACCGCCATAGACCTAAAGTTAACGCTTTCAGGACCATGGATAGCGGCTCATACAGTACGTAGATTACATACTGTATCTTCTCCACAGTGAGGAGCCGCCGGGTTCATTCATAAAATTGTAAATGCCGAAATAGCCGGCAAGACTTTAATTCAACATATTAACCCCTCACATGCCCACCTTTGTGAACAGCATGTCTCTAGGGAGTGTGGGCACCCCCTAGAGACATGTTGCCCACATCTATTATTAACATTTAACCCTTTGTTCATCCCTGCTGCCGCAGGGATGAACAAGGCATACGGTAACCGGACTGCTCCGGATTACACATCCGGAGCAATCCGGTTACCGCATGCGGAGATAAAGACACATTTTTTAAAAAGATTCCAGATCTGAATGCGGTAACAGCAATTTGCCTTCCTAATGTGACCCTAGCCTAAGTTTCTCAGCCACTAACAGGCTACAGAGGCAAAACACCACAGCTCCATTTATCATGTAGTGACTGCTCTTGAGAACTGAAATTCAATTTTCATTGAAGTTAACCAGAGCTGAGCACCAATACTACAGAAGTAACAATGGTCACATCTTCATACCTTTCTATTGCAAAACGTTATGATTGTTAAAAGGTTTTCCACCAAATACAAAATGATAAGGCTATGTGCGCACACCAATAAAGTGATCAGTTTGTGGTCAGGAAAATTCTACATCAAAGCCTTACCAGATTTTCCAACAAAAAAAAGGACCAAAAACTTATTGATCAATTTTTTGGGCAAAAACTGAGCACAAAAAATCAGATGAAAAACACAGCGTGGGTACATAGTCTAACTGGGAGTTCGGAAAAGGGGACCTAAGACACCTGTGTGATTGGGTGGGTGTGCACATACAGTTGTGTTCAAAATAATAGCGGTGTGTTCAAAAACATAAGCAAAGCCTAAAATCTTTATGAGGCCCTATGCCGAAGCTGCGTTTTTTGGTCACATTTTGTCACAAAACTGCATGTCTATCCTTCCCTCAGTAAAGTCTATTAGAACTTTTGCTGTGCCAATGATACTTTTTTTCCTTGCAGTATAGGGTGCAGATTTTGGTCAAGACAAAAAAATGAGCCTGTCAATTGTTGGGGTATTTTAGCATAGTTTTTCAGCCCTCCCTGCCACTGACTATAGTGAGAGAATGCATGTGTGGCGCCCCACATGGTCTGGCATCACACCTGGGTATTGCACTCGTAAAAGTGGTTTAATTTTCCCCAACTGCAAGTGGATGCTGGGCTGGTGGGTGGGACCCATTCCTGCACACCCACATTTGAATAGCAGTGGGAGGTTACCCGGG
Source organism: Allobates femoralis (assembly GCA_033576535.1). Classification (NCBI taxonomy): domain Eukaryota; kingdom Metazoa; phylum Chordata; class Amphibia; order Anura; family Aromobatidae; genus Allobates; species Allobates femoralis. The sequence continues at coordinate 489,416,779 of JARQOC010000003.1, forward strand.
AGGGATCTAGCACCTCTGGAGAGAGTAAAGGAAAGTTAAGAGTTGGAGAGGAGTCGAGGAAGAGTGTGGAGCGAGTCGGGAGGTCTAACAGGAGAGCTCCAGGCTGATCCTGAGGAAAGATGAAAGGGGATCCTGAGGGAGGGTGCCTGACGCGTGAGTCTGGGCCCAAGAGAGAAAGGGGGAACCCCAGGGTGGAGCGACCATACTCCAGGGAATTCCCCAGTCCACCACTGGAACGCCGGACCCGAGGAAATGGCCAGAGTCCACCTCTGAAGTCGTCAACAGGCTGCTGCGGTCTGTTCACCGGCTGAGGCACCCTGCCAGATGGAGCGGTCTGCCTGCTTCTTCACTTTGAGGGAGGGGAGACCCAAGACTACCTTCAAAGAGTAATTTGATATAGACTCATCCTAGGCAGGGAAGAAAGGACACGGGTTCATCAACTAAGGCATACCACGGGTACCACCATACCACCTGGCATCCACTTGCAGCCACCCGTAGAGCTACCTGTTTCTTTAACAACGTTTGCTGAACTGTGGACTTGTATGCTGATGACTGTTTACAGTAAAGTACCCGGGAGAGTGACTTTGCCTCCGTGTCTTTGTGCAGACAAATTCAACCTTCTTGCTTACAGCTACGCTGCCCCGGAGGACCAGCTCCACCTGTAGGGAGCTTTGCTATCCTTGCCGCAATACTATCGCCCTCCGGAGGACTGTGTCGGTGCTGGTGACCCATCACCAGGTACTACAGGTGGCGTCACGCGACAACAAACTCTTATCCCCTGTACATAACCCCTCTATTGAAATTTCACCCAGGCCACGGGCTAAAGCCACCGCCACCCATGACATCCCCGTGAACCCCTCTGAGCCTGATACCCGAGTACCCCAGGGCCTGGGGCTCGACACATGACAACAAACTGTACCTAAACAGCACCAAAACGTATGCGTTTTGTGGTGTGTTTTCCACCTACAGGGAGCAGTCTAGCAACGTTTTTGATGCAGAAAATTTCTGCCCCAAAAACTCAGTGACGGCACGTAGCATAATAATTTTTATTACCATGCATTGGGAACATTGCACACTGTTTTCTAAATCAAAACATGAAGAGAAATGTATATTATTTTAACTACTTTACGGAAAATAGCAAAAAATGAACATTGGGCTGTTCAAAAAATAGCAGTGTCTGCATTTGTCTGTACAAACTCAAAATGTGTACTATTTATTTTAGGATTTAGCATTCAAGTGAATCATTAACCACAATTTTTTAGAACTGCTTTCACATCTATGTTGCATAGAGTCAACCAATGTCTGACAAACTGTCTGCTGCCCTTGAACCCAAAAAGAACAATTTTACTTTCATCAGTCCACAAAATGTTTTTCCATTTCTCTTTAGGTCAGTTGGTTGATGTGCTCATTGGCAAACTGTATCCGCTTCAGTACATGGCTTTTTATTAACAATGGGACTTTGCAGGATCATCTTGCTAATAGATTAGCTTCACACAGGCGTCTTCTAACTGTGGCTGGTTTCAGACTGCCGTTCCCCTCCGCAGCGTTCTGCAGAGGGGAATCGCCATGTGTGCACAGCCTCCGCAAGCCCCTATGTTTAGAATGGGGACGCACGGTGCTGCGCTTGACTGCGCATGACCGTGCGCACCCATTCACTGCCATATGTGATTTGCACGCAGGCGGATGCCTGCGCACAAATCACACACTCTCGTCCGCACCAGGAATGCAACATGTCGCGTCCCTGGTGCGGACGAGAGTGTGTGATCTATGCGCATGCCTCCGCATGCGCACAGATCACTCATGGCGGGCATTGGGAGCGCACGGCGGTCTGCAAACATCTGCAGACACCGTGCGGCCTATTATAAAGGATAGAGCTGCCGTCTGCATGCAGACACTTGCAGATGTCCTCCGCAGAACGCTGCGGAGGCGTCTGCAATTGTGAACCCAGCCTGTCACAGTACTCAAAGGTAACTTGAGACTGTCTTTGATCATTCTGGAGCTAATCATTGGCTTCGCCTTTGCCATTCTAACTATTCTTCTTGCTTTCCATTTTAAAGCATTGGAGATCATTTTAGCTGAACAGCCTAACATTGTGTGTACTTCTTTGTACGTTTTACCCTTCTAATCAAATTTTAATCAAAGTACACTGTTCTTCTGAATAATGTCTCGAACGACCCATATTTCTCAGGCTGCCTTCACATTACGATTTATGGCTGTCCGTGGGGATATGTGTTTAGGTCGGATACCCCGGACAGCCATGGATCCACATGCATCCCTGCAATCGGATGGCAAGCAGCCTTCCGTATCCTTGTTATACAGGATCAGTGTGGATCCTGTGGTCCCTGTCTCTCCCTGTATCTTCCCTGTCTGTCCCTATCTGTCCCTGTCTCTCCCTCCTCTATCTCTGCTCCCCCCTGTCCTCTATCCTGTCCCCCCTGTCTTATCACATGCCCTCTCCCCACCGGTCTGTTAAAAATAATAAAAGTCCTTCCAGAGGATACTTTACCTTTCTGCCGCCTCCGGGGATGCGACAGTCACCATCTGGCTGCAACGACCTCTCGTGATGTCACAGCTGATCAGCTGACACATTAGTTGAGGCGGCGGAAAGGTAAAGTATCTTCTGGGAGGACTTTTATTATTTTTAACAGACCGGAGGGGAGAGGACATGGGATAAGACAGGGGGGACAGGATAGAGGACAGAGGGGAGCAAAGATAGAGGACAGAGAGACAGGGACAGGCAGGAGTATGTACTGAGTACTGCCTCTGGACATGCTCAGTACATAAACACGGAGCCGACATCAGATCCGATTTAGAATCCGATTTAGGCTCCCATTGTGTAGTCATACGGCCTAGCTTGCGAGCCGCGGTCCTGACCTATCAGCGGCAGCAGCTGCGTGCTGCACACCGAACTGGAGGGCAAATTAGCCCTCCAGTTCTGTGTGATGATCCAGTCCGGAGCTGTCAGGTTAATCCCTGACAGCCCCGCACCGGACCTGACCACAGTGTGAAGCCACCCTGAGAATCTACTGCACCAACTGTTAAATTGTTTGACATGTGGTAATATACTTTATACCAAAAACAATGAAAAATCTGGTTAGTCATATTGAACTGACATTATTTTGAACACTATTGTATGTGACCACTGCTCCATTCCCTTCTCCAGGGCTAAATAAATCACCATCATGTGAATTAGGCTGCCTTCACACTACGGATTTTTAAGTTCCGATGCTGTCCGATAAAAATCGGACAGCATCGGAACGATTTTTGCCCCCATGCAGTCCTATGGGCATCGGATGTGCACTGAATGCCATCCGATTTGGTCCGATCCGATTTTGTCCGATTTTTTTATCGGTGCAAAAATCGGAGCATGTGAAGAATGGGAAAACAGAAGGGAGAAGACTGGGGACACACAGGGGTGATGAGGGGGACACACAGGGGTGATGAGGGGGACACACAGGGGAGATGAGGGGGACACATAGGGGAGAACAGCTGTGACAGCTGACAGCAACTGATCTTGCAGAATGTCGGATCGGATGCCTATTTGGCATCCGATTGCAGGGATCAGTTTATATCCGATGCTGTCCGATTTATATCGGACAGCATCGGATTTAACAAAATCGTTATGTGAAAGTAGCCTTACCCCTCCATTCACGCAATAGACTTTGGGATTCCCATTCTTATGAACAGTGGAAGGCTCTAGCAATCATATGTACACTGTGGATAGTTGACAAGAGTCTTTAATAGGAAAACGTCTTTGAGGCTGGGTTCACATGTGGCATATTTGCCATGTATTTATGCAGTGGCGCTTTTTTGCACGTGTTTTGCACAAAAAAGCACAACTGCATTCAGACACCGCGCTTTTTCCAAGCCCATTTTATAATGTGGCCTATGGGAAAAGCGCACTGAAAAAGGCACAAAAAATCGACATGGTTATTCTTTTTGCAGATGCGCTTTGCAGTGAAAGCACGTCCACAAAAATACGCCAGAATATGCAGCATCTGAATGCATTTCAGCAAAGGCTTATAGATTCATAATATTTGTGTACAATCATATGTTAAGATTCTATTTACTGTAATTATATTGTAATTAGAACAAATAGTCTTTGATATATAGAAATGTGGTACAATGGTTTATAAGTTATACAAATCTCTACACTTACAGAGAGATGTGGAAGAAAATGGAAGACAACCATTTTAAATGGATCGAAGAATAGCCAGGAATAGCAAAGGTTCAGCCAATGATCAGCTCCAGGATGATCAAAGACAGTCTCAAGTTACCTGTGAGTCCTATGACTGTTAGAAGATGCCTGAGTGAAGGTAATCTATTAGCAATAAGTCTCTGCAAAGTTCCACTATTAAAAAAGACACATACTGAAGCAGATATAATTTGCCAAAGAACACATCAAGTATCCTAAGGAGAAATGGAGAAACATTTTTGTGGACTGATGAAAGTAAAATTACATTTTTTTTTCTTTTTATTTAAGGACTGCAGATAGTTTGTTAAGCTCTGAATTCAAGCCACAGTACACTCTGAAGACAGTGAAGCATGGTGGTGCAAGCATCATAATATAAGCATGTTTCTCTTACTATCGTGCCGGATCTATTTGCTGCATACAGGGATTATGGATCAGTTTATATATATCAAAATACTTGAAGAGGTCATGTTGCTTTAAGCCCCCCGTCACACATAACGAGATTGTTAGCGAGATCGTTGTAATGTCACAGGTTTTGTTACGTAACAGTGTGACACTTAGCAGCGATCAGGCCCCTGCTGTGAGATCGCTGATCGTTACAAAGTGCTTTGGGTTATTTTTTGGTCGTTGCGCTCCTGCTGGGAACGCTGCATCGCTGTGTTTGAAAGGGACAACGACCAACGATCTCAATACTACGCCCGAGAGTGACAATTCCCAACGACCTCTGTATCATTCCGGATCGTTGCTGAAGTCGCTGGTGAGATCTGACTGTTTGACATCTCACCAGCGACCCCAAAGTGACGTACCAGCGATCCCTACCAGGTCGTATCGTTGTTGGGATCGCTGGTGCGTCATTGTGTGTGACGGGAGCTTTAGTCTGAAGAGGAATTGTCCTTGAAATGGGTGTTTTAACAAGACAACGACCCTAAGCAAACCAGTCAACAAGCAAAATCTTGGTTCCAGTCCAATAAAATTGATGTTATGGACTGGCCAGCCCAATCCCTGGACCTTAGTCCAGTAGGACATCTGTGTGGTGACATCAAAATGCAGTTTCTGAGGCAAAGCCAACAAATCCAACGAAAATTGTGGGATGTAGTCAAAATATCCTGGGATGGAATACCAGTCGACAGGTGCCAGAAGTGGGTTGACTCTATGCAACATAGATGTGAAGCTGATCTAAAAAACTGTGGTTATTCAACTAAATATTAGGCTGACATTCTTAGGAATGCTAAATCTAAAAAAAAAAAAAAAAGAGTACATATTTTGAGCTAGTAACGACAAATACAGACACTGCTACTATTTTGAACAGCCCAATGTTTATTTTTTGTTATTTACTGTAAAGTAGTAAAAAATTCTAAGGTAAAAATTGTTTGTACCATGTTAGCCAGTAGACAGAAAAATATTAGAATCTGAGAGTCCTCAGTGGTTGATACCTTTTAATGGTTAACTGAAAAGATGGTAAACATAGCAAGCTTTCGGGACACTGTGGCCCCTTCATCAGGCAATAATGACTGTCTTCAGAATCTGTGTCATTATCTGCCTGACGAAGGGGCCACAGTGTCCTGAAAGCTTTAAAATTATATGCATTTCTCCTCCATATTTTGATTTAGAAAACTGTGTGCAATGGGAAGTAAAAACTATTATAAAGATTTTGGGCTTAATTCATATTTTTGAATAAACTGTTATTATTTTGAACACAACTATATTTACTGACAGTGAAGTTTTAAAATATAGATAGAGTAAATATGTACTTCTGCTTCCTGAATAATAACTAGAAAATGATCTCTTTTTACAGTGCATAAGAGACAAGTATTATATTAATATGTACAGTATATATTCATTGGTGGATTTCTGACATTCAGTGCTGAAGCTGCTCTGATCTCACGTGGATTGCAGAGCACAGAATCAGTAAGCTACTTATTGACTGCAATCTGTTTAATCTTCATCTGTTTAACTTTTAGCTTGCACAAAGCTTCTCACCCATGAGGGTACATTTTCACTACATATACACACTCCTTTTCTTTTCAGGCAGCACTAACAATACTGGAGCCTCATTCTAATGAAAACTTGTTTGTTTTTTCATCAAAGGAACTGCTGACATATCATGAGAATACATTGTGATATATTCACAATGCATGACTCAAATCCACCAATGAAAACTTTGGTTTCAAGGGTAAAAATATTTTGAGGTAAGGGATTAAACGATTATTAATTCACTTCAGGTCATTCGTTCGTTGGACATCCAGGACAAGTAAATCCTGAGATTCAAAGTTCACATGTGAAAGCACACAGGCATAGAAGAACATTTTATAAAACATACATAGAAACAGATGGCTGGTTAGATCACTTTTACTAATGGTTATCACCCTGCCTAGCACGAATGTTACAGAATACCGATTAGGTTCAGTTAAAAAAAAAATGTAATGGAAGCAATGTTATGTTAACAGACATATTGCTTATAGACCGGCAGTTGAAGAAAGAAATATCAATAGATGGATATAGATATCAGATTATATATGCATACATATATATACATACATATATTTACACATATATAGATTGCTGATAAATGAGATAGATAATAGGTGTAATATTGATTACTTATATCAGATACATCAATATGAGAAAGATAATAGATATTATATAGATAGATAACATATTGATGGATTGATGAATGGATTGATAATAAGACAAACTGATCTGAACACGACATAATGATAATAACAGATGGAAATCAGATACATAAATGCATAGTTAGAAAACATAATATGATTAAAGTGTCCAAAATGTGTTGCATTTGTAAGATATGGGTGATCAGAAAAGTTGGGTGAATGTGCTGATTCGGAGTTAGTGGGGTCCTTCATATTACAGGTCATTGTTATCTATCCCAGTAAACAGCTCTTCATCAGGACTAGTGAACAATGGAAACACAACACTCACCAGTGGCCCATGCCAGTCCTGTAAAGTCAGGGCAGATAGGTGTGCCAGGGCTGGATGCTGCTCATGGTTTCCTGCTGTAACCAGGAGTTGTCTGCCAGCTGCCTAGTATACATACATAAGAGAGAGCAGCCTCAGCACCAGTTACACTGGGAATGTGTCTAAGCTGCCTCCCTCTGCCACACCCTCTGTATGTCCAGCTCCAAACCTGATTATGGAGCATCATCCACACACCTCCCTCCTGAGCCTCACACTGCCATTCCCTCTGTGACTCGTCTCTATGCGTATGGGCAAACTCTTCCTCACAGGAGTTGTCTCCCTACTACAGACGCAGAGAGCACGGCACGCTGACAGGATCTACAGTGTATGCACAGACGTATTCAGTGTCATGGCTGTGTATAGCTGGGACTAACAGGGAGGCATATAACATTACTGCACGTCCACTCATGTACCTGGCGACTGGAAGCACTGAGCTCGTCCTTTCTTGTCAGAGGTTATCAGTGCCTTTCTCGTCCCCTCCTTTTCCCGCCCATTTCCAATGTGACGTCACTACAGGGGACTGCGCTCACTTGTAGCTTCTCCTCACCCGTCGTCCTTCCAATGAATCACACGGGAGTTACCTCAGGGTGACTGTGCTGCTGAGTCCTTTCCAGCCTCTTCTCTCTGTGAACAGCAGGTCACATTGAGCTCCACATGTAGACTAATCGCTGCCTGTGACTGAAGAGCTCCCGTTATCCCCCGGCAGCATATTGCCTTTAGAGCTTGTGAAGCAAATGATAATGGCGAGGTTGCCATAGCTACAAAGGCGGCATATTTGAATACAATTCAGGAGCAATATTCATGGTTATTGTGACCAGTCGTCTCACAACTGTTCCTCCATTGTTAAGTATCACCTCAGCTAATTGGATAAACCATGCATAAGATTAGAGCGCTAAGGAAAACAATTACAGAAGCAAACGTGAGCGCACTTAACCCCTCCATGCACGGGTGATTTTTCGTTTATCCCTCCCCTTTTTCCAAGAGCTATAACTTTTTTATTTTTCCGTCAATATAGCTTGTTGTTTGCGGGACGGCTTCTATTTTTCAATGACATCATTCATTTTACCATATTGTGTACTGGACAACAGGAAAAAAAATTTAAAGTGCAGTGAAATTGCAAAAAAAGTGCAATAACACATCTGTTTTGGTTTTTTTATTCACCATGTTCACTATATGGTAAAACTGACATGTCGGCGTGATGCCTCAGGTCAGTATGAGCCAGGAGGAGGACGGAGCACTGAGCGGCGGGGGAGAGGAGGATGGAGGATGAACCGGCGGGGTGGGGGAGGTCGGAGCAGCACAGGCAGGGGGAGGACGGAGGATGGAGTGGAGGAGGACAAAGGAAGGAGAAGGAAGTGGTGGGGTGGGGGAGGACGGAGTGGCACAGGCAGGGGGAGGACAGAGCGTCAGGGGGAGGATGGAGCACAGAGCGGTGGGGGGAGGAGGACGGAGGATGAAGCGGCGGGGTGGGGGAGGATGGAGCAGCACAGGCAGGGGGAGGATGGCGTGGCAGAGGGGAGGAGGACAAAGGAATGAGGAGGAAGCAGTGGGGTGGGGGAGGATGGAGTGTCACAGGCAGGGGGAGGACGGAGCGGCAGGGGGAGGTCGGCCAAAGAGAAGCGTGGGAGAGGAGGATGGAGGACGAAGCTGCGGGGTGGGAGAGCCTGGAGCAGCACAGGCAGGGGGAGTACGGAGGATGGAGTAGCAGAGGGGAGGAGGACAAAGGAAGGAGAAGGAAGCGGTGGGGTGGGGGAGGAAGGAGCGGCACAGGCAGGGGGAGGAAGGAGCACAGAGCAGCGGGGGGAGGAGGACGGAGGACAAAGCGGCGAGGTGGGGGAGGACAGAGCAGCACAGGCAGGGGGAGGATGGAGTGGCGGAAGGGAGGAGGACAAAGGAAGGAGGAGGAAGCGGTGGGGTGGGGGAGGACGGAGCAGCACAGGCAGGGAGAGGACGGAGCGTCAGGGGGAGGACGGAGCACAAAGCGGCGGGGGAGAGGAGGACGGGGGACGAAGCAGCACAGGCAGGGGGAGGACACACACATAAACACACACACACCTCTCCGTCCCAGCGGGTCATCCTCATCAAACAAGTGCACCTGGCCCGAGAGCAGCAGCAGGAGCCGGCACAGTCCAGGAACACTCAGCACCGCTATCGCCGGCATCATCAGTGAGGACAGCCGGGGAGCACAGGAGCGACATCCCGAGGAGGAGGAGAGCAGGGCGGGGCCTGACACTAACCCTGCACACACAGCCAGGGAGCAGAGGAGCGACATACCGGGGAGGAGGAGAGTGGAGGCGAGGCCTGACACTAACCCCACCCACACAGTCAGGGAGCAAAGGAGCTACATCCCGAGGAGGAGGAGAGCAGGGGCGTGGCCTGACACTAACCCCGCCCACACAGCCAGGGAGCAGAGGAGCGACATTCCAGGGAGGAGAGAGAGTGGGGGTGAGGCCTTACACTAACCCCACCCACACAGCCAGGGAGCAGAGGAGCGACATCCCGGGGTGGAGGAGAGCGGGGGGGGGGAGTGCGTGCAGGGCAGAAGGAGCAGGGGGGGTTTAGAGGAGCGCCGCATTGCTCTTTGGCATATGCTGCACTCATTTGCCGCCGCATCTGCCGGCAACCAATGAGCGCTAGCGCGCGATTTCCGTGACAGACAGAAAACATTAGGGGGTTATACAGTAGATAACTCCACATGCATGACAGATCTATCATCTATCTATACTGTCATCTATCTATCATATCATCTATCATCTGTCTATGGGCCCACATCACACACACAGATATCTGTGCAGAGATTGTTTGCAGATCTCTGGTTGCAGTGAAATCATGGACACATTGTTACATTTGTACACGGCAACAAAATGGAACAATGTGTCCATGATTTCACTGCAACCAGAGATCTGCGAACAATATCTGCACAATCATCTGTGTGTGTGACGTGGCCCTATCACCTATCTAGTATCTATCTATCTATCTATCTATGCAGATTGGATGATCCACATCGTCTGATATGAGGTCCGGTTCTCATATCTGGATATAACGATCTGACCACTTATCGCTAGTCAGATCGACCTGTCACACGCAACGATGTCGTAGGAGCGATGCCAAATCAGGCACTTTCCAGCAATATCTTTACAGATATCGTAGCGTGTGACGCCCGCCTAGCAAATAGAAAAAAATCTCTGCAGCAGTCAGCTACTACCAGTGATGTACATATGCTAACAAGCTATATATATTTGAGAAAAAGTTTAAAAACGTACGTTTTTTTTTAAAAACTCAAAAATTCTTCTTTTTTTATTTCTGAAGTTCTTAGTACATACATTGGCCAATGTGTGTTTCCTCATCAACTGCGACAAAATGACTTCAGGTCTGATGAGTCCTAACGCTGACATCCAAGCTCTAGACCACCTGTGAGAGATGAGGGTGCAAACTGCAGACATGGAGCCAGTATATGTTTTGTATCATATCGAGTTACTGGCTCCATGTCTGCAATTTGCACCCTCATCTCTCACAGGTGGTCTAGGGTTGAGATGGTGTCCACCCACTGAGAAGTGGTATAGGGAGGACAAGGAGGGCTTGGATGTCAGCGTGCTGCAGAGAATTTTTTCTATTTGTTTAGTTCAGTGTCCCTGCTTGGCACCAGTTCACATTGTGTCTGTGAGTGCTGTGCAGTTTTTTCATGTTTTGTTATCTATCTATCTAATCTATCTATCTATCTATCTATCTATCTATCTATCTATCTATCTCCAAAAAAGGGAAAGCAGCACTCCAAATAGTATCCACACTGCCTTTATTCGTCCTTCAGGTACATAGTGCAACGTTTCGGACTATTGAGACACAGCTAGTTCAAACTTTATATACAAACTCATTTACATAAATAATTACATCTCATTAAATCCACATGTGACCACACTCAGAGCTTCTATAAACAGCGGTTCTTTATTGTGCTTCAGTGCACACAGCAGGTGGTGGCATGCGGGTGGGAGGACGGGGGGCACGACGTTTCGCGCCGTATAAGGCGCTTCAGCAGGTTAGTCCTAACCTGCTGAAGCGCCTTATACGGCGCGAAACGTCGTGCCCCCCGTCCTCCCACCCGCATGCCACCACCTGCTGTGTGCACTGAAGCACAATAAAGAACCGCTGTTTATAGAAGCTCTGAGTGCGACTTCTTTTTTTCTCTATAATACAAAACTGGATGTGACGTATCGGACTTTTGGGAGTGAGCACCAGAGCGTGCAGAGCGGTGCAGCAGGGAGGACCCTCCTCATCATCCTCCATAGCCAAGGGCTGAAAGCTTGCAGGCAGCGGTGAAATCTCCCCAGGCTGTATGGGAGACGCTGCAAGGTGGTGCTGACCCCATCCTAATCTTCAAAACCGTGAGCCACATGTGACCACATGTGACTGTGCTTTTATCAGTGATATTAGTGACTCAATACCTCGTTTACATTTAAACACTCATTGTCTCATCTGATTACACTTTAAATGAACACTGTTGTTAGTATTAACCTTATATCTCCACCAGGGGCTCAATTATTGCAGGGGTCCGCACTAATGTGTCATTCATATCAACAGCCTTATTACCTTCTGCCCACGCTCCCACCATTATCCTCATGTATCCATGGCCAGCGCTGAATCTGCACATGCGCGGCACCACTCGTCACTGACCATTGCCAAGCAACTGCAAGAAATTTGCGCGGCGCCATCTTGTGACTGTTTGTATATACTGTTTGTATATAAAGTTTGAACTAGCTGTGTCTAGTTGCTAGAAGAAAGGCTCATTACCCTATCTATCTATCTATCTATCTATCTATCTGCACAGCACTCACAGACACAATGTGAACTGGTCCCAAGCAGGGACACTGAGTTAAACAACTAGAAAAAATTCTCTGCAGCACTCAGCTACTACCAATGATGCACAAGCTATATATACCGTATTTTCCGCACTATAAGGCGCACCTAAAAGACTAAGATTTTCCCAGAAATCATAGGTGCGCCTTATAGTGCAGTGCGCCTTATATACAGATTTTTTCGGGAAAATTTAGCACCCCCCAGAAAATAAGGCATACCTTTGTGCCGCAATATCCTCCGTCCCCGCCATCCCCCTCTGTCCGGTGCCCGCCTGGCATCGCTGTGCGGGGGCGCGATCACCAGCCGCCATTCCCGCCATCCATGCTGGTGCCGGGGCCTGCCTCACATCACTGTGCGGGGACGCGATCACCAGCCGCCGTCCCCGCCATCCATGCTGGTGCCGGTGCCGGTGCCTGCCTCACATCACTGAGCGGGGACGTGATCACCAGCCGCCGCCCCCGCTGTCGTGTCCGGTGCCGCCGCTGCATCGGGCGCGCTCACAGCTCAGGAGCCCAGGAGCCCATCAGCCAATCACAGCTCCGCCCAGGAGCCTGGAGCCAATCCGAGGCCAGCTGACGTCAGCCCATAGCCTCTGATTGGCTGAGGGCTCCAGCGCTGTCATTGGCTGTGGGCTCCAGCGCTGTCATTGGCTGTGGGCTCCAGCGCTGTCATTGGCTGTGGGCTCCAGCGCTGTCATTGGCTGTGGGCTCCAGCGCTGTCATTGGCTGTGGGCTCCAGCGCGGTGAGTGCCTTGCCACACAGTACAGTAAGTGTGTGTGTGTGTGTGTGTCTGAGTGTGTATGTGTGTGTGTCTGTGTGTGTGTGTCTGTGTGTGTCTGAGTGTGTGTCTGAGTGTGTGTCTGAGTGTGTGTCTGAGTGTGTCTGACTGTGTGGGATGCTGGAGGGTGATGGGAGGCTACACAGGGATGCTGGAGGGTGATGGGAGGCTACAGAAGGATGCTGGAGGGTGATGGGAGGCTACACAGCGATGCTGGAGGGTGATGGGAGGCTACACAGGGATACTGCAGGGTGATGGGATGCTACACAGGGATGCTGGAGGGTGATGAGAGGCTACACAGCAATGCTGGAGGGTGATGGGAGGCTACACAGGGATACTGCAGGGTGATGGGATGCTACACAGGGATGCTGGAGGGTGATGAGAGGCTACACAGCGATGCTGGAGGGTGATGGGAGGCTACACAGGGATGCTGGAGGGTGATGAGAGGCTACACAGGGATGCTGGAGGGTGATGGGAGGCTACAGAAGGATGCTGGAGGGTGATGGGAGGCTACACAGCGATGCTCGAGGGTGACGGGAGGCTACAGAGGGATTTTTTTTATAGTAATATGGTGCGCCTTATAATCCGGTGCGCCTTATATATGGACCAAGACGGCTTAAAAGTCATTTTTTGAGGGTGCGCCTTATAATCCGGTGCGCCTTATAGTGCGAAAAATACGGTATTTAAGGAAAAAATGTAAAAACTATCATTTTTTTCAAAAAAACCTCAAAAATTATTTTTATTTATTTCTGGGTGGTCTAAGGTTGAGATGGTGTCCGCCCACTTAGAAGTGGGACAGGAGGAAAAGGAGGACAGGGATGTCAACGTTAGGACTCATCAGACCTGGGGTCGCCTTGTCGCGGTTGATAAGCAAACAGACATTGGCCAATGTATGAACTAAGAACCCCAGAAATAAAAAAATAAGAATTTTTGAGTTTTTTGAAAAAAACGTAAGTTTTTAAATTTTTTCCTCAAATATATATAGCTTGTTGTACATCACTGGTAGTAGCTGAGTGCAGAGATTTTTTTCTTTCTCTCTATCTATCTATCTATCTATCTATCTATCTATCTATCTATCTATCTATCTATCTATCTATCTATCCATCTATCTATCTATCTAAAAAAAAAAACAGAAAAAGGAATCAGCACAAACTACTCCTATAAACAGGTGCAATACTTCCTGTAATGCAGTGTTCCTCTGCATACAGTATAAAGTCCAAAAACCAGGCAGCACTCCAATGGCAATGAAAAAGGACAGATTTAATGCAGCCCCTTGTGGCGCAACGTTTCAACCCAGCAGAGTCTTTCTCAAGCACTGTGTTCAATGCAACAAGTGCAGTTTATATACAGTTAGGGCCAGAAATATTTGGACAGTGACACAAGTTTTGTTATTTTAGCTGTTTACAAAAACATGTTCAGAAATACAATCATATGTATAATATGGGCTGAAAGTGCACATTCCCAGCTGCAATATGAGAGTTTCCACATCCAAATCGGAGAAAGGGTTTAGGAATTATAGCTCTGTAATGCATAGCCTCCTCTTTTTCAAGGGACCAAAAGTAATTGGACAATGGACTTTAAGGGCTGCAATTAACTCTGAAGGCGTCTCCCTAGTTAAGCTGTAATCAATGAAGTAGTTAAAAGGTCAGGGGTGGATTCCAGGTGTGTGGTTTTGCATTTGGAAGCTGTTGCTGTGACCAGACAACATGTGGTCAAAGGAACTCTCAATTGAGGTGAAGCAGAACATCCTGAGGCTGAAAAAAAAGAAAAAATCCATCAGAGAGATAGCAGACATGCTTGGAGTAGCAAAATCAACAGTTGGGTACATTCTGAGAAAAAAGGAATTGACTGGTGAGCTTGGGAACTGTAAAAGGCCTGGGCGTCCACGGATGACAACAGTGGTGGATGATCGCCGCATACTTTATTTGGTGAAGAAGAACCCGTTCACAACATCAACTGAAGTCCAGAACACTCTCAGTGAAGTAGGTGTATCTGTCTCTAAGTCAACAGTAAAGAGAAGACTCCATGACAGTAAATACAAAGGGTTCACATCTAGATGCAAACCATTCATCAATTCAAAAAATAGACAGGCCAGAGTTAAATTTGCTGAAAAACACCTCAAGAAGCCAGCTCAGTTCTGGAAAAGTATTCTATGGACAGATGAGACAAAGATCAACCTGTACCAGAATGATGGGAAGAAAAAAGTTTGGAGAAGAAAGGGAACGGCACATGATCCAAGGCACACCACATCCTCTGTAAAACATGGTGGAGGCAACGTGATGGCATGGACATGCATGGCTTTCAATGGCACTGGGTCACTTGTGTTTATTGATGACATAACAGCAGACAAGAGTAGCCGGATGAATTCTGAAGTGTACTGGGATATACTTTCAGCCCAGATTCAGCCAAATGCTGCAAAGTTGATTGGACGGCGCTTCATAGTACAGATGGACAATGACCCCAAGCATACAGCCAAAGCTACCCAGGAGTTCATGAGTGCAAAAAAGTGGAACATTCTGCAATGGCCAAGTCAATCACCAGATCTTAACCCAATTGAGCATGCATTTCACTTGCTCAAATCCAGACTTAAGACAGAAAGACCCACAAACAAGCAAGACCTGAAGGCTGCGGCTGTAAAGGCCTGGCAAAGCATTAAGAAGGAGGAAACCCAGCGTTTGGTGATGTCCATGGGTTCCAGACTTAAGGCAGTGATTGCCTCCAAAGGATTCGCAACAAAATATTGAAAATAAAAATATTTTGTTTGGGTTATGTTTATTTGTCCAATTACTTTTGACCTCCTAAAATGTGGCGTGTTTGTAAAGAAATGTGTACAATTCCTACATTTTCTATCAGATATTTTTGTTCAACCCTTCAAATTAAACGTTACAATCTGCACTTGAATTCTGTTGTAGAGGTTTCATTTCAAATCCAATGTGGTGGCATACAGAGCCCAACTCGTGAAAATTATGTCACTGTCCAAATATTTATGGCCCTAACTGTATCATTGTTAATAACAATCCAATATAGTATAAATATTCAATATTAACAATAAAAATTACATAAAACATCACCCTTTTTACATCATAGTCTTTTCATTATAAAATGACTTCTATAGTGCTGAAAGTGCAGTAGCTGTTACAGTTACATATTATATATATACAGTCCATAGGTTCCTGATTAGTGATTATATGATTATAACCTTCACCTGTGAACTTTAAAACTGCATCCAAAGACGTGTGGAATCAACCCCCTCCATTCCTGAACAGGTGGCATTAGAATCGCCATTGCGCCGCTTACCAGCATCTTCCGCAATCTACTGCACGTGCCCGGACTTCCAGGTTCCATTGCGCATGCGCAAGCGTCACATCATGCCCAACGTCAGTGCGCATAGTCAGCTGAGTCATTAATGCAGTCAGCTGACATGTTAATATAGTCAGCTGACCTGCTGAAGCTAGCTCCACCATTTTGGCACCTGGCAGATCACTATATACTGCCCAAAAACTGCTCAAATACATATTCTACTAAATTTACAACCGCCAAAGTATTACTCTGACATATCAATAAATTCTATTGTTAGGGGTAAAGGGCCTGAACATTCATAGAAGGCATATTAGTCACCCAGAGACAACCCCAGTGATACCCATAGGGCACACTGAGGCTATCAGTGAGTGAAGGCTGAAGACCACTGACCGTAGATCACCAGTCCCAACTCCCACCCACATCCACCAGGGACCATTTGCCACCATACCACAATACACAATCATACCAGGTCCATCTATACCAGGGGTGGGCAGCTCCAGGCCTCGAGGGCCGTACACAGTCCAGGTTTTCTGGATATCCTTAGCATTTGACAGTTGGAACCATCACCTGAGCAGGAGATTAAATTACCAACTGTCAAATGCTAAGCATATACGGAAAACTTGCACTGTGTACGGCCCTCGAGGCCTGGAGTTGCCCACCCCTGATCTATACCCTTATCGAGCAGTAAATACAAAAAACATAAAGGTGCATGACAAAAGGAGCCTGATTTTATTTTAAAAATAAACAGAAATTAATAATCAATTGCTGTCACTAATATTAATACTCCATTCATGGAAAGGGTTTCAACCACACGTTCATCCTGCGGAAACAACACGAAAAGACATTAAAATCATAGTGAAACCATTGTATTATGCACAATCTATGCAAATAACCAGATTCCACTAAGTATATCGTACATATTAACTGTAGATGTAGAAAATACCATATAACACTCAATGTAGAGCATATATATTGCAATAATAATCCAAATTATGCAGTCCATACAAATTATATCATTCCATACACTGCATATGTATGGAGGATTTAATCAAGGGTCCTGTGAGATTAATATGACATATTTTCAGTTATTGAAAAAACATCTATATTAGTTTGTCATATTCAAATCTGCAATCAAACCTCTAGAATGCTGTGTGAATTTTAAAATCTACATTCAGACCATTAGGTCTCAAAGTATTTAACATATAAATCCACCTTAATTCTTTTTTCTTGAGAAGGGCTTCTCTGTGGCCTCCTCTCCTCAAAGGGGGCACATGATCAATAATCCTAAATTTAATCTCTGTGTCTTTGTGCCCCTTCTCCACACAATGCTTTGATACTGGAAGATCCATACGTTTTTTCCAGATTGAGTATTTATGTTGGCTGAATCTCGTCTTGAAGTCACATGTCGTCTCTCCCACATAGCCAAATATTTAGAAGAAAAGATGGCACTCGCCATTGATAGAAGGTTTCTTTAATCCATTTCTTTCTTAGAAAGTGTAGGTTACATATGTTTAAGTGGTGGGGAAGGAGGTGCGGGGAGGACGACGGGCGCACGTTTCGCCTGGTTAGGCTTCCACGGGTCCAATCTGATTCCAATCTGATTGGACCCGTAGAAGCCTAACCAGGCAAAACGTGCGCCCGTCGTCCTCCCCGCACCTCCTTCCCCACCACTTAAACATATGTAACCTACACTTTCTAAGAAAGAAATGGATTAAAGAAACCTTCTATCAATGGCGAGTGCCGTCTTTTCTTCTAAATATTTGACTAAAGCTCTGCTCAGACTTGTGCAACACCTAACTGCAGGGAGCTGAGACCAGCCTAAAATTAAATCCAGCCCTCTAGTGCCCAGATTCTTCCCTTTTGATTGATATCTCCCACGTAGTACAGACGACATGGAAACTCAAGGAGATAAATGATGTATTCTGACTCACATGTGAGAAAAAAGTTAATCTTAAGCGGCCGTCACACACGCAGATATCTCTAGCGATATTGTAAGCAATCACGTGCACGCGCGATCGCTTACAATATCGCTCACATCGCTGGTGAGCTGTCACACAGACAGACTCACCAGCGATGTGGAGCCGCGATCTCGCTGGTTACTATGGTACACATCGGGTTACTAGGCGCCGCGCGGCGCTTAGTAACCCGACGTGTACCATAGTTACCATCTCCCAGCATAGGCTCTGCCACTGGAAGATGGTTCATCATGGTGTTATACACCACGATGAAGCAGATCGTGACATCGTTCATCGCTAGATCTGAGCTCCGGAGCTCAGATCTGCGATGTCACGATCAAGCGATTGTACATAGTATATTCGCTTGATTACATGCAACGATGCCAAAACGATATCGCTTAAGCGATCAAAAAGGAGATCGCTTAAACGATATCGGGCTTAATATCGTTGCGTGTGACGGCCGCTTTATATAGACGCTGTGTCTTATCATCTACAAAACAAGACCCCTTAATCATAGATGTACAATAGATGCAATTAAGACATGGAAAGCAGCCTTTTCCCTATTAGGGAAATCTGTTTACTCTTACCCAAGGGACCAGGGTCAGACCGTACCACTGTGTCCTTCAAATTTTTAGAACTACGATAGGAGAAGAGAGGGGGCTCTGCAAATTCCTCAATCTCTGACAGCCCATTAAAAAGAGTTGACCAGTGATTTTTTATGATTTTAGCAACATCACTGCTCTCCTGACAAAATTTAGATACAAAAGGGATTCTTTTAGTCCCTGTTCTCAATTTGGGAGTAAATAAATCATTTAGTTTCACCTCACTCATCTTTTTCTTTTGTTCACTCAATATTATTGTCGGGTAACCTCTGCTTTTGAATTTATCAATCATCACATCCAAGGTGGATAATAATAATAATAATAGTATTAGCGCTATTAATTCCATAGCACTTTACATACATCAGTAATGCTGTCTCTCTTGGAGCTCACAATCCAAACATCCTATCATTAAAATGGCAGATTTGGAGAAAGAAAAGCGGGCACTGGGTCCCATTCCATTGTTTGGGATGCGACACACCCGCACGGTGTTGCTCAGCTCAAGCACAAGTATAATCAATACAATCTGAAAAAAAGGAGCGGTACTCACCGGGTTGCAGGCATATGGATAATTTATTCAGTCCATATCTAGGTTACACATGCAGGGAGGGAGGGGGTGCAGAGCTGGACGACAATCGACTGTTTCACTCAGTCAGAGCTTCAACAGGTCCATTCAAGGTCCATAATTTTTTCCTCAGAATTGAGTGATTCCATAATTTTTTCTCTTTGCTTGGTCTCAAAAAAATTACCCTTACTGACTACCACATTTTTATCTTGATTTCTTTTAGTGTTTCTTAAAGTCATAAAGTTGCCATTTGAAATGACTTTAGTTTTGTGCCATGTCTGATCTGCTTTTTTTCAACAACATTAACCCCTTAACGACGAATGACGAGTATACTCGTCATGAAAAGATGTCAGTTCCCGCATCATGACGAGTATACTCGTCATGGCTTTGAACTGTCACTGCTCCTAAACGAACAGTGACAGCTCAAATCTAAAAGCTGTCAGTGACAGCCAAGGGTCAGGGGCAGAGGTGTGGGCACCCCTGTTAACCCCTAGTCCCCCTTTCCCCCCCCCAAACATACTTATATGCCGGCGGGCTGCACTGCAGTGCAGCCGCCGGCCATTAGCTAATGCTCCGAGCCCCGTGTCCTGTCCCCACTCCATCCAGCCCTCCCGTGTCCTGTCTAGCCCCCCCGTGTGCTGTCCAGCCCCCCCTGTGCTATTGCCCCTGTGTCCGGCCGGCACCCCCCCCGCCATCCACCCGCACCGCTGCTTTGTGTGTGACTACCGGCGGGCTCAGCTAATGCTCCGAGCCCCGTGTCCTGTCCCCACTCCATCCAGCCCTCCCCGTGTCCTGTCTAGCCCCCCCTGTGTGCTGTCCAGCCCCCCCTGTGCTATTGCCCCCTGTGTCCGGCCGGCACCCCCCCCCCCGCCATCCACCCGCACCGCTGCTTTGTGTGTGACTACCGGCGGGCTCATGTGCCCGCCGGTCAAGTTGCAGGGCTCCCTCCCCCCTGCTCCTACCTACCCCACTGCTCCTACCCACCCCCTGCTCCTGCCCACCCCCTGCTCCTCCTCACCCCCCCCTGCTCCTACTCACCTATTCCGGGCTGCACGCGTCTTCACCGTCGGCCTCCAAGTCCTCTGCAGTCTCCGGTGTGGCTCCTCCTCTTCTCAGGGGCTCCTCCTTCTCATCGATGGGTAAGAATGAATGAATGAATGAATGAATGAATAGATGGATGGGTGGATGGATGGGTGTGCGTGGATGTGCGTACGTGGATGTGCGTACGTGGATGTGCGTGCGTGGATGTGCGTACGTGGATGTGCGTGCGTGGATGTGCGTACGTGCATGTGTGCGTACGTGGATGTGTGCGTACGTGGATGTGCGTGGATGTGGATGTACGTGGATGTGTGTGTGGATGTGGATGTAAGTGGATGTGTGCGTACGTGGATGTGCGTGGATGTGGATGTACGTGGATGTGTGTGTGGATGTGCGTGGATGTGGATGTAAGTGGATGTGTGCGTACGTGGATATGCGTGGATGTGGATGTACGTGGATGTGTGTGTGGATGTGCGTGGATGTCAGCATGCGTGTGTGGATGTGTGCATACGTGGATATGCGTGGATGTGGATGTGCATGCGTGGTTGTGTGCATGCGTGGATGTCAGCACGTGGATGTGCGTACGTGGATGTGCGCACATGGATGTGCGTACGTGGATGTGCGTGCGTGGATGTGCGTACGTGGATGTGCGTGTGTGAATGTGCGTGCGTGGATGTGTGCGTATGTGGATGTGTGCGTACGTGGATGTGCGTGGATGTGGATGTACTTGGATGTGTGTGTGGATGTGCGTGGATGTCAGCATGCGTGCGTGGATGTGTGCATGCGTGGATGTGCGTGGTTGTGTGCATGTGTGGATGTCAGCACGTGGATGTGCGTACGTGAATGTGCGTACGTGGATGTGCGTGCGTGGATGATGGGTGCATAGGTGGATGGATGGCTGCAACAAGGGATCAAGTGTCCTCTTGTTATAGTCTCTGGGATCATAGTCATGGTGCACTGCATAACTGATCATTGTCATACAGTGCACCATAACTCTGACCCCTGAGACTGTAGGAAGAGGACACTTGATCCCTTGCTGCAGTCTCTGGATTGAGCAGAGGCGATCAAGCGTCATGGGACCTTCGTTGTGGACTACGTCGGAGGCGATCGAGCGTCGTGGGACCTTCGTTGTGGACTACGTCGGATCTTTATAATAAAGATGGAGTCCGAATTTTGTTTGTGTTTTTTTTTCAAATAAAAAGATTTTTATATGTGTGTATTTTCTGACTATTTACCAGAGATTCCTAATGGCGGGTCTAACATTGGCCCTATATTATGAATCTCGGGCTTAGTGCCAGCTGCCAATGAAAAGCTGGCATTAACCCCTTTATTACCCAGTTTGCCACCGGCACCAGGGCAACTGGAAGAGCATGGGTACAGCGCCAGAAAATGGCGCTTCAATGAATGCGCCATTTTCTGGGGCGGCTGCGGGCTGCAATTCGCAGCATGGGGGGCCCAGAACGCTTGGGCCTTTCCATGCTGAGGATTCCAGCCCCCAGCTGCCTAGTTGTACCTGGCTGGGCCAAAAATATGGCGGAGCCCTACGTCATTTTTTTTTCTAGAATTAGTTCTAGAAATAAAAAAAAATGGGCTTCGCTGTATTTTTGGTTGCAGCCAGGTACAACGAGGCAGCTGGGGGTTGCTGGCAGTCTGTAGCTGCCAAGTTGTACCTGGCTGGACCAAAAATATGGCAGAGCCCTACGTCATTTTTTTTTCTAGAATTAGTTCTAGAAATAAAAAAAAATGGGCTTCGCTGTATTTTTGGTTGCAGCCAGGTACAACGAGGCAGCTGGGGGTTGCTGGCAGTCTGTAGCTGCCAAGTTGTACCTGGCTGGACCAAAAATATGGCGGAGCCCTACGTCATTTTTTTTTCTTCTAGAATTAGTTCTAGAAATAAAAAAAAGCCTTCGCTGTATTTGTAGCCAGCCAGGTACAACTTGGTAGCTGGCTGACTGGAATCCTCAGTGTGGAGAGACTCAAATGTTGTGGATCCCCCACGCTGCAAATTTCAACCCACAGCCACCCAAGAAAATAGCGCATTCATTAGAGGCGGCATTTTCTGGTGCTGTACCCAAACTCTACCAGTTGCCCTTGTGCTGGTGGCACACGGGTTCTCCATATGCGACATGGTGTCCGCTAACAATTTCAATAGAAAATTAGCTCCAATTGTTAGCGGAAACCATGTCGGGTATGGAGAGCCCCTCCCTGTGTGCCTGAACATTGGAGCTCCCCCACAAGTGACACCATTTTGGAAACTAGACCCCCACAGGAACGTATCTAGATGCATAGTGATCACTTTGAACTCCCAGATGCTTCACAAATTCATCCATAAAAATGAAAAAGCACGTTTTTTTTCCACAAAAAGTTTCTTTTTTCATTTTTACGGATCAATTTGTGAAGCACTTGGGGGTTCAAAGTGCTCACTATGCATCTAGATATGTTCCTTGGGTGGTCTAGTTTCCAAAATGGGGTCACTTGTGGGGGAGCTCCAATGTTTAGGCACATAGGGGCTCTTCATATCCTACAAGGTGTCCGCTAACAATTCCAATTGTTAGCAGACACCATGTTGCGTATGGAGAGCCCCTGTGTGTCTCCACATTGGAGCTCCCCACAAGTGACCCCATTTTGGAAACTAGACCCCCAAAGGATTATATCTAGATGCATAGTGAGCACTTTGAACCCCAGATGCTTCACAAATTGATCTGTAATAATGTAAAAAGAAGTTATTTGTGGAAAAAAAGTGCTTTTTCATTTTTACGGATGAATTTCTGAAGCACCTGGGGGTTCAAAGTGCTCACTATGCATAAAGATACGTTCCTTTGGGGGTCTAGTTTCCAAAATGGGGTCACTTGTGGGGGAGCTCCAATGTGGAGACACACGGGGACCCTCCAAACGCGACATGGGGTCCGCTAACAAATTGAGCTAATTTTCCACTCAAATTATTAGCGGACACCATGTCGCGTTTGGAGGTTCCCGGTGTGTCTCCACATTGGAGCTCCCCCACAAGTGACCCCATTTCGGAAACTAGACCCCCTAAGGAGGAACATATCTAGATGCATAGTGAGCACTTTGAACCCCCAGATGCTTCACAAATTCATCAATAAATTGAAAAAGCACTTTTTTTTTTCCACACAAATTTTCTTTTTTCATTTTTACAGATCAATTTGTGAAGCACCTGGGGGTAGAAAGTGCTCACTATGCATCTAGATATGTTCCTTTGGGGGTGTAGTTTCCAAAATGGGGTCACTTTGGGGGAGCTCCAATGTGGAGACACACGGGGACCCTCCAAACACGACATGTGTGTCCGCTAACAATTTGAATGGAAAATGAGCTCAAATTGTTAGCGGACACCATGTCGCGTTTGGAGGGTCCCTGTGTGTCTCCACATTGGAGCTCCCCCACAAGTGACCCTATTTTGGAAATTAGACCCCCAAAGGAACATATCTAGGTACATAGTGAGCACTTTGAACCCCCAGATGCTTCACAAATTGATCCGTAATAATGAAAAAATAATTTTTTTGTGGAAAAAAAAGTGTTTTCATTTTTACGGATGAATTTCTGAAGCATATGGGGGTTCAAAGTGCTCACTATGCATCTAGATACGTTCCTTCGGGGGTCTAGTTTCCAAAATGGGGTCACTTGTGGGGGAGCTCCAATGTTCAGATACACAGGGACCCTCCAAACGCGACATGGTGTCCGCTAACAATTTGAGCTCATTTTCCATTCAAATTGTTAGCGGACACCATGTCGCGTTTGGAGGGCCACCGTGTGTCTCCACATTGGAGCTCCCCCACAAATGACCCCATTTTGGAAACTAGACCCCCTAAGGAAGGTATCTAGATGCATAGTGAGCACTTTGAACCAACAGATGCTTCACAAATTCATTCATAAAAATGAAAAAAACACTTTTTTTTCACAAAAAAATTCTTTTTGCCTATATTTTTTCAGTTTCACATGGGCAAAGGGATAAAATACATCCCAAAATTTGTTGGGCAATTTCTCCTGAGTACACCGATACCTTATTTGTGGTCATAAACCACTGTTTGGGCGCACGGCAGGGCTCAGAAGTGAAGGAGCGCTATTTCACTTTTTGAACGGAAAATTGGCTCCAAAATTCAAATTGCGCTCCCTCCCTTCTGAGCCCTGCCGTGCGCCCAAACAGTGTTTATGACCATATATGAGGTATCGGTGTACTCAGGAGAAATTGCCCAACAAATTTTAGGATGCATTTTATCCTGTTGCCCATGTGAAAATGAAAAAATTGAGGCTAAAAGAACATTTTTGTTACAAAAATTAAAATGTCCATTTTTTCCTTCAACTTTATTTTAGTTCCTGTGAAGCACCTGAAGGGTTAATAATCTTCTTCAATATAGTTTTGAGTAGCTTGAGGGGTGCAGTTTTTGGAATGGTGTAACTTTTGGGTGTTTTTTGTCATGTACACCCCTCAAAGAGACTTCAAATGTGATGTGGTCACTAAAAAATTGGTTTTGTAAATTTTGCTGGAAAAATGAAAAATTGCTCATGAACTTTGAACCCTTATAACGTCCTACCAATTTTTTTTTTTTCTTCCAAAATTGTGCTGATGTGAAGTAGACATGTGGGACATGTTATTTATTATTTATTTTGTGGCACATAACTCTCTGGTTTAGTAGAATAAAAATTAAAAATTTGAAAATTGCTAAATTTTCAAAATTTTTGCCAAATTTTTTATTTTTTCACAAATAAACGCAAAAATTATCGACCTAAATTTAATACTATCATGAAGCCCAATATGTCACGAAAAAACAATCTCAGAATCGCTAGGATCCGTTGAAGCGTTCCAGAGATATTACCTCATAAAGGGAGAGTGGTCAGAATTACAAAAAATGGTCCGGTCATTAAGCTGCAAAGTGACTCGGTCCTTAAGGGGTTAAACGACAGAATGAACATCCGCCGAGCTCGGTGATTCCATAATTTTTGCCAGGGGTTGTATATATAGTAATGTAATTATAACATCATCATTAGAGGTCAATGAAATTATTGGTTGTGGTTTAGAGCAGTCTAAGAAGTACAGTTTTTAGAATGGTATCACTTTTGGGTATTTTGGGTCATATAGGCCTCTCAAAGCCACTTCAAATGTGATGTAGTCCCTAAAAAGATGGTTTTGTAAATTTTGTTGGAAAAATAAAATCAGGCTCCTTTTGTCATGCACCTTTATGTTTTTTGTATTTACTGCTCGAATAAGGGTATAGATGGACCTGGTATTATTGTTTATTGTGGTATGGTGGCAAATGGTCCCTGGTGGATGTGGGTGGGAGTTGGGACTGGTGATCTACGGTCAGTGGTCTTCAGCCTTCACTCACTGATAGCCTCAGTGTGCCCTATGGGTATCACTGGGGTTGTCTCTGGGTGACTAATATGCCTTCTATGAATGTTCAGGCCCTTTACCCCTAACAATAGAATTTATTGGTATGTCAGAGTAATGGTACCTTTACACGCGGCAACATTTCTAGGTTTTCCACAGGTAACTTACTGGCTGCAGTGAAATCGTGGAGACATTATTCCATTTGTACACAGCAACAAGATAGAACCATGTCTCCATGATTTCACTGCAGCCAGTAAGTTACCTGTGGAAAACCTAGAAATGTTGCCGCGTGTAAAGGTACCATAATACTTTGGTGGTTGTAAATCTAGTAGAATATGTAATTGAGCAGTTTTTGGGCAGTATATAGTGATTTGCCAGGTGCCAAAACGGCGGAGCCAGCTTCAGCAGGTCAGCTGACTATACTAACATGTCAGCTGACTGCATTAATGAGTCAGCTAACTATGTGCACTGACGTCGGGGATGATGTGACGCTTGCGCATGCGCAAAGGAACCTGGAAGCCCGGGCATGCACAGTAGATTGCGGAAGACGCCGGTAAGCAGCGCAATGGCGATTCTAATGCCACCTGTTCAGGAATGGAGGGGGTTGATTCCACACGTCTTTGGATGCGGTTTTAAAGTTCAAAGGTGAAGGTTATAATCATATAATCACTAATCAGGAACCTATGGACTGTATATATAATATGTAACTGAAATAGCTACTGCACTTTCAGCACTATAGAAGTCACTTTATATTGAAAAGACTATGATGTAAAAGGTTGATGTTTTATGTAATTTTTATTGTTAATATTGAAAATTTATACTATATTGGATAATTATGCACAATGATATATAAACTGCACTTGTTGTATTGAACACAGTGCTTGAGAAAGACTCTGCTGCTATCTATCAATCTATCTATCTATCTATCTATCTATCTATCTATCTATCTATCTATCACTTTAAAGGTACCCTTACACACTTCAATGTCGTTTAGATATCACCAATGATCTCAGTCGTTTTGACATATTTTTGACATAGTTGGTGAGATGTAACACGTCTAGATATTGTGCATGACTCACCAACGATCTGGCGAGCAGCTATCTTTTGCACAACCCAGTGAAAGATCCTTGGTCACTGTTGTGAATAGGAGAAGTCGTTAACAACATCGTGTCACACACAACGATGCAGCAGGTTAGATGATCGAGGATCGTTTGATTTGACAACATGTTCTCAAATCTGCGATCAACGATCCAACGATTTATCGTAGTCATATCGCGGTGTTACACGCATCGACGTCCTAACAATGTCATTTAACGACTCCAAACCCGTAACGTTAAGCGATATCGTTCACGATCTTGTACTGTGTAACTGGGCCTTTATTTACATCTATGTATCTATTAATCTCTTTATCACTCACATTTACTTATAAATAATCTATATTATCTATCTATCTAGAATTCATCTGTTATCTGTCATGTATCTAACATATTACATACTATACATGTCAAAAACTCAAATATATTATACTGTATATATGATATGATGAAGTCAGCTGCAGCCTTCAATGTGATGCATGCTGTGCGGAAAAGTTGGAAAAGAAAAATTCACTGATCGGAGCTGATGGATATTTTAGTATAGGGGCTGGTGGTGTTTGTGTGAGCGGGCCCTGTCACTGTCCTAGTTCAGTCCTGATCATTTGTATTATGCCACATTGAAAACTATCTGTTCCTCACAAGTGCCATATTTATGAAACATTTCTGACACCTGCTGGTCAATTTTATGACACATCATGACACATTAAATTAAAAAGCAGAAAGTTATCTACTATTCTTAAACAGTTGTTTGGGAAGGGATTACGATATTGGCAATATAATTATGGTTTTCCATTTCGTTAATGCAGTTATACTAGAAACCACCGTATCATACCCTACCTTTTTTGCAGTTGGCGCATTCATAGAAGAAAAAAAATACAATTTCTTTAATTAATCCCTTAACAACTGACACACCTTTTTATGGTGGTCATTAAAAGGAATGTGATTTTTTAATAATAACTCCCCAAAGTGAGTAAAGTATAAAAAATATTAACCTCATCAGGCACTGGGTCCACTGCCAGCTTTCCGAGGCTGCAATAGTCCTGGTGTTGTGAGAATGGTTACGTCATGCCTGGGACCGGTGTGTGGGGGGATGTCAAACTGACCCAGGACCCCATCCACAAAGAGGGCCCCTTGCATCTGCAGCAACTCCATGAATTGTACAGAGAATGTATAGCATGTCTTTTAATACAGTAATAAAGCTGTACATCCTTTGTAGTTCCAATCCGGTCCCACAAGATTTCAGACAGAGGGGTGAAATTAATTATCAAAAGAGTTGTCCAAGTGCCAAGAATCACCTGTAGTATAAAATTGTTAGCAGCGCGTTAATCAGCGTGATGTCCACAGCGAGCAACAGAGAATGTTCATTTATTCAGAATTAACAACATCCAGCTTATAACATGAGAATAGGATCAATCTGGTTTCTGGAGAGGGAGAGGGAAATCTGCTGTGACCTTCAGCTTCAGTTCCACACTAGAATGTGCATGCAGGGAGCAGGGGGAGGGACATCCTGTCTCTGACTGAGGACCTTTTTTTTTTTTTTTTTTAACTTTGTTGACATCTGAACAATATGCATGCAGACATAAAATCACATCATATTAAACAAACAATAGTTGTTGCAATACATACAGATCAATATGCATTATGCCAACACCCCCACTCAACAACTACTTATTCTGTTAGTCCCATAGCGATTCTCAATCCTTGGAACCTAGTTCGTGGCAATGGCTTGGTCAAAATGTCAGCTACCATCTTATCAGTCTCACAATAAACAAACTCAATTATGCCACGATCTATCAAATCACGTAGATGATATCTGACGTCGATCTGCTTAGTTCTAGCACTGATCTTCTCACTGCATGCAAGTTTAATGCATCCTTGGTTGTCCTCATATATCACCGTTGGCTGAGTTAACTGTTTACCAAGATCATCCATCAGTTGTCTTAGCCAAATGATCTCCTGACTTGCATAGGCTGCAGACAGATACTCAGCTTCTGTGGATGACTAAGCAACAGATACTTGTTTTCTTCTAGACCAGAAGATTGAACTTTCTCCAAGTTTAAATACGTATCCGCTTGTGGATTTACGATCATGCAAATCACCAGCCCAATCTGCGTCAGCATAGCCGGTGAGTTTTAGATTTCCTGGTGCAGACAATTTTAAGTTTACTCCTTGTGTCTCTTTTTAAATATCGGAGAACTCTTTTAACGGCGTTCCAGTCCTTTTGACGCGGTTTCTCCACATATCTGCACAATATTCCAACTGCTGTTGTAATATCTGGTCGAGTCATAGTCGATATGTATAGAAGTGCCCCCACTGCCTGTCGATATTTCTCATTGTTAGGCAACAGGTCATCTTCTTCCAGTTTCAGGTAGGATGATTCCATTGGCGTTGATACACCTTTGGCTTCTGTCATTCAAATTAATTTTTGCACTTTGATTTAGAAGAAAACTTCCATCTTCCTCTCTCTGGATATGGATTCCTAGATAATATGTTACATTTCCTAGGTCTTTTGTTTCAAAATGATGGTTCAACATCTTAGTAATTTTCCCAATTTTGGCTTCTTCTTGATGAACTACAATTACATCGTCCACATATGGGAGAATATACATCCACTTTCCATCTGTATATCTCGTCTATAAGCATGGATCCGCTTGACCTGTTTTAAATCCTTCTTCCAACAAGACTTTGTTCATTTTGGTGTTCCATGCTCTTGTCGATTGCTTAAGACCATAAAGAGATTTTTGTAGTTTGCAAACAAGATTCTGTTCACCTTCCTTTATATAATCTTCAGGTTGAGTCATGTATAAGTCCTCCTCAATGTCACCATTTAAAAATGCAGTCTTGATATCCAAATGTCTGACAAACATCTTTTGTACAGCAGCTACGACCATCAAGGCTCTAAATGTTGTCTGCTTGGCGACTGGGGAAAAAGTAGCATCATAGTCCTCGCCATATTTTTGAGAATATCCTTTAGCGACCAACCTCGCTTTAAATCTGTGGACTTTACCTTCAGAGTCATATTTGGCTTTAAATACCCACTTGCACTTGATTGCCTTCTTACCCTGTGGCAACTCAGTGAGTTTCCAAGTTTGAAGTTGATGAAGCGAGTTCATTTCTTCATTAGCGGCATTGATCCACTTTGTTCTTTCATGAGCAGGTAGTTTTTGCATTTCATCCCATGACTGTGGCTCTGACTCAGGTAGTGTCTTGACAATGTAGGATAGACGTTTAGGCTGGGGTCACAGTACCATTTTTCACATGCATTTTTGGAGACCTGCGTTTTCAAAAACGCATGTAAAAAACGCACCCATAGGCCCCCATGTTAAAAAACGCATGCCCTAATAGCCAAAAAGCATGTGTGACTGTCCCATGCGTTTTTGGAGCATATCCAAAAACGCATGCGTTTCTGTAGAAAACGCATGCGTTTTTGTAGAAAACGCATGCGTTTTTATAACATGGGTTCCTATGGAAAACGCATGCAAAAACGCATGTACAGTTAGTACCTTTTAGTGCCATTCAAAAACGCATGCGTTTCCCATAGGAGCCCATGTTAACAAAAACGCATGCGTTTCCGGAAACGCATGCGTTTTTGTTAACATGGGCTCCTATGGGAAACGCATGCGTTTTTGAATGGCACTAAAAGGTACTAACTGTACATGCGTTTTTGCATGCGTTTTCCATAGGAACCCATGTTATAAAAACGCATGCGTTTTCTACAAAAACGCATGCGTTTTTCAAAACGCTCAAAAAAATACTACAAGCACTATTTTTAGGTGCAGATTCAAAAACGCACCCAAAAACGCAGGGAGCCATCACACACCTTACAAAACTCATGCTGACATGAAAAAAAGCATGAGTTTTGTTAAATCACTTAAAAAAACGCATGGCAACTGTGACCACAGCCTTAGGGTAGGGTCACATTGAAAACATAAATTGCATTCACCGCATCCGGATCCGGATGCGGTGAACGCAATGCCGGTCGCACACATTTTTTTTCAAAACTGTGTGCAGAATACCGCACTGCGGTCACCGGATGGCTCAGGATGTGTAATCCTGAGCCATCCGGTAACTGCATAGGTTGCGGATCCCGGCTATTGCCGGGATCAGCAAACCTAGTAAAGAGTTAAATTGATTACTAAAGTACTGTTTGAGGTCTGTAGGGGGGCTTAGACCCCCCCTACAGACCGGCCGCCCACTTCGGTGGCCTTCTAGTACAATATCCCCGCTGGCACGGGCTCCTCCGAGCCCGTGCAAGTTCCCAACACCCCCAGCCCCCCGATTTACTATACAGGGGTGCCTGCACCCCTCTGGTATACTTATTCCTGTATGGGGGGAAAATGATATATTAAAGTCATGGTTAAAGTACATATTTACGTGTATCCTGCAGGCTCCAATGTTGTGAATAATCCATGGGCGGGGCTGTTTGCGGCAGCCTCCGCCCCCTCATTTCTCATGGCCGCCCCCTCTGTGCCTCAGCCATTGATGTGACGCCGGACGCGTCATGAAAGGGGCGGGGCGAACCCCGTCACACCGTGCGCCCCGCCCCTTTCATGACGCGGCCGGCCTCACATCAATGGCTGAGGCACAGAGGGGGCGGCCATGAGAAATGAGGGGGCGGAGGCTGCCGCAAACAGCCCCGCCCATGGATTATTCACAACATTGGAGCCTGCAGGATACACGTAAATATGTACTTTAACCATGACTTTAATATATCATTTTCCCCCCATACAGGAATAAGTATACCAGAGGGGTGCAGGCACCCCTGTATAGTAAATCGGGGGGCTGGGGGTGTTGGGAACTTGCACAGGCTCGGAGGAGCCCGTGCCAGCGGGGATATTGTACTAGAAGGCCACCGAAGTGGGCGGCCGGTCTGTAGGGGGGGTCTAAGCCCCCTACAGACCTCAAACAGTACTTTAGTAATCAATTTAACTCTTTACTAGGTTTGCTGATCCCGGCAATAGCCGGGATCCGCAACCTATGCAGTTACCGGATGGCTCAGGGATTACACATCCTGAGCCATCCGGTGACCGCAGTGCGGTCCCAGAAACGCTGCGAAAACTGCTGCCTGCATGATTTAAAACGCAGGCAGCAGTGCCGGATACGGCCACCGGATGGCTTGTGAAGCCATCCGGTGTTTTGCATAGGCTCCTATGAGGAGCGTTTCCTGGTCCGGTTTGGAGCTTTTTGAAAGCTCCAAACCGGATCAGGATTTAAAAAAAAAAACGCGGATGTGACCCTAGCCTTAGTTGGTATTCCTTTGTTTGATCTTGACGATCATCTGATTTCAGGTTCACTTAGGCCTTTTGTTGTTTCTTCAGTGGTTGAAGAATCTAGCCAGACTTCTACATTCTCTCTTTTGTTGTCTTGTGATTGTGACTGAGATTGTTGTTGTTGCTTCATCTGGACTATTGGCATAATATCACAAAACTTGGGTGACACCAAATTTTCATCAATCACTACATCTTTGCTTATTGTGACCTTGTTTGTCTCTGGGTGTAGAATTCTATAACCTTTCTGGGTTTCACTGTAACCTACCAGAATGCCTTCCTTAGCGTGAGATTCCCACTTAGTTCATTTTTCTTTGGGAATGTATGCAAATGCTTTGCTTCCAAAAATCCTTATGTGCTGTAGTTTTGGCTTTGCACTATTCCATTGCTCAAATGGAGTTTTATCTGTCGCTTTACCTGGTAGTCTGTTCTGAAGATAGCAAGCCGCCATACTAGCTTTGCCCCAATATTCTGTAGGCAGATTTGCATCAAATAACATACTCCTTCCGCTTTCACAGAGTGTTCGTTCCTTCTTTCTGCTACACCATTTTGCTCAGGGTTGTATGGTACAGTAGTCTGAAATATGATTCCATTTCTCTTTAAAATGCTCTGTGTCTCATTACTTGTATATTCAGTCCCATTATCTGCACGTAGAATTTTTGGCATTCTCCCAAACTTGTTATATACTTCAGCTAGATATATTTCAAGTTTCTCTGGAACTTCATTTTTGCTGTGACGTAGATAGACAACTGTATATCTTGAATTGTCATCGATAAATGTAAGAAAATATCTCTTCTTTCCAGGGGTCTGAATACACATTGGGCCACAGATATCTGTGTGTATTACATCTAGTGGCTGTTCTGTTCTTGTAGTACTTTTCTTAGGAAAGGCCTTTCTGGATATTTTCCCTTTGATACAGCTGGTACACCTCATTGTCTGGTTACATGGATCAATTGTAACATCATCAGCTAAGTGTTCTTGAAATAACTTTCTTATTGCTTCTGGGTCTCTATGTGCAAGCCGTCTGTGCCATACATGAATACAGTTCTTGTGCATTTCTTGCTTAGCTGTGCATACACACTCTTTACATTTCAACTGATACAGTTCATCTTTGATTTCTCATTTTGCTAGTGTATGACCCTCTTTTGAGATGATGCAGCTATCGTGCTTAAACGTAACTTCATTCCCTTGTTTTGTAAGCTTTTTCATGGATAATAGATTACTTTCAAGACTAGGCACATATAGCACATCCTTCACTGGAATCCTTCTGCTTTGCATTGCAGAGATGTTACAATCAATATAACCATCTCCTATGCCTTCTGAGTTCATACACTGACCATTCGCCATTATCACTTTCTCTGACTTGCTTTGGTTAAGCTTAGTAAAGAAGTTTCTGTCATTGGTCATGTGACTGGTTGCACCAGAATCTATACACCACGCATGCTTTGATTTAAATGCATTGACTAATGTAAATGCAGCCTCAGTATTCACAGGATCATTATTTTCAAATACCGCACTCTTAACTCTTTGTTTACTGTTTTGCTTGTTTAGCTGATTCATTTTAGCTTTCCAGACTCTGCATTCAGCTTTTAAATGACCTGGCTTCTTGCATACAAAACATTCACGTGTTTCTTTAGGGTGGTTTCTGCTGGTGGGCACGTCCTGTGTTTGTAAAGCAGTTTCCTTGTTGCATACTTTGCTGCTCACACTTTCTGTCTTTCTCTTATATTCATCTACAAGCTTTCCTCTGACGTACTCCAATGTAAGCTCATCATCTGGGCGTGCATCTAGTGCAGTTACAAGCGTGTCATAGCTTTCTGGGAGACCACTAAGTAGTAGTGCTGCTACATGGAAGTCCTTCATATCTTCCCCAATGCCCCGCAGGCGCTCTACAGTCTCTAGAGTGCTTCTAATGTAGTCCTGCATGTCTGGGTCACTGTGTAGCTTAGACTGATATAGCTTTCTCATTAAATAGAGTTTGTTACTTAGATTTATCCTCTCATGTACTTTCTGCAGCTGCTCCCACATTTCCTTTGCAGATTCACACTTACACATGCACAATCTGATCATCTTCTATGCTGAGTGATATGGTGCTCTGTGCGTTCTGATCCATCTCTAGCCAGTCCTGTGGCACTGGGTCAGGCTTGGGCTCCTGAGTGTATTTCCACGTACCTTCTCTTATCAGCAGCATCTTCACCTTGAATTTCCAGGATTGGTAGTTCTGGTTATTCAGGCTTGGCACTGTAAACTTTGCTGAGCTGCTGGTAGTGGCCATATTTACTTCTTCTCAGTCTGCTGTTGTCTTACTATCTCTGTGCTCTGGAGGTTTGGGACTTCTGTGATTCCTGGGCCCATAACCTGTTAGCAGCGCGTTAATCAGCGTGATGTCCACAGCGAGCAACAGAGAATGTTCATTTATTCATAATTAACAACATCCAGCTTATAATATGAGAATAAGATCAATCTGGTTTCTGGAGAGGGAGAGGGAAATCTGCTGTGACCTTCAGCTTCAGTTCCACACTAGAATGTGCATGCAGGGAGCAGGGGGGGGGACATCCTGTCTTTGACTGAGGACCTTTTTTTTTTTTTTTTTTAACTTTGTTGACATCTGAACAATATGCATGCAGACATAAAATCACATCATATTAAACAAACAATAGTTATTGCAATACATACAGATCAATATGCATTATGCCAACAAAAATGATAAGTAATGCACTCAATCACCGTGGCCTGTATACATGCTCACCACGCAAGACACGATTGCTGAACAAAAAGCATATTCATTTTATGTCTGCTGAACAACATTTTGACAAGCCTATGAAATTCTTGGAAAATTTAGTTAGCTAAGATTACACTTAAATTGACTCTTTGGAAGCCATAATACACACATTGCTTGGAGGCCAAAAGGCACTGCATATTGCCCCCAAAACACCTTTCCAATATTGAAGTTTGGAGGTGGGAATATCATGGTGTGGGACAGTGTTTCAACATACGACACTGGAAAATATCATTTAACCGAAGGAAGGATAAATGGACAGATGTACCGAGACATTCTTGATAAATATCTGCTGCAATGAGCCAGGATGATGAAGATGAAACAAGGGTGGATATTTCAGCAAGACAATGATTGGAAACTCTCAGTTGGTTTCAGAGAAAAAAATAAAGCTGCTAGAATGACCCAGCCATTCACTTGACCTGAAACCAATAGAAAATTTATGGAAGGAACTAAGGCTCAGAGTTCATAGAATAAGCCTATGGAACCTTTAGGATTTAAAGATTATTTGTATGGAGGAATAGGCCAAATGGAACCTTTAGGATTTAAAGAGTATTTGTATGGAAGAATAGGCCACATGTGAGCAATGCATGCCTCTAGTTTCTCCATACAGGAGGAGTCTTGAAGCTGTAATCCCAACAAAGGCTTTTGTACGAAGTATTAATACATTTCAGTAAGTGTGTTAAATACTTTTCCATATGTCATTTCTCATTATTGCACATGACTAAATGGATGTACATCTATGTTTTGATTTCTTTGTCTGTATGGATTGGATGGGTTGTTACTGATATCATGGCAATAGCACCTTTAGAAATATCTTTACCTAGAAAATTGGTGACATATTCAATACTTACCGTATATACTCGTGTATAAGCCGAGTTTTTCAGCCCAAAAATTGGGCTGAAAAGTCACCACCTCGGCTTATACACGGGTCAATACGGTAAGGAATGGTGGGGAGGCTGGAGGAGGTGGGGGGGGCTGCTGACTGAGCGGCCCGTCACGTGGGGCCGCTCATTAGATATGCATGGCTCCCCCCGCCCATCACAGCAGCAGGGGGAGCCGTGCATAAAGCCCCCCCCAGTGTATACAGCAGCCCCCAGTGGCACTAGCCCCCCCATCATTTGAAGAGCCCCCCACAGTTTGCAGAGCCCCCCCGCTGCTCACCGGAGGTCCTGCAGTCATCATCACGCGTTCCGGTCTCACGTGACCCGGCACGATGACGTCATTCCACTGCAACCGCCGGGTCACAAGAGACCGGGAACCCAGCGCGCGAGGATGGACTGCAGGACCCGCGGTGAAGAAGACCCTGGATGGTAAGATAATGCAGCGGGGGGGGCTCTGCAAAGTGTGGGGGCCTCTAAACATGATGGGGGGGCGAGTGCCACTGGGGCCTGCTGTATGTACCCCCGGGGCCTGTTGTATGTACCCCCGGGGGCCTGCTGTATATACCCCCGGGGGCCTGCTGTATATACCCCTGGGGCCTGCTGTGTATATACCCCTGGGGGCCTGCTGTATATACCCCTGGGGGCCTGCTGTATATACCCCTGGGGGCCTGCTGAATACCCATGGGGGCCTGCTGTATACCCCTGGGGGCCTGCTGTATACCACTGGGGGCCTGGTGTATACGATACTACTAGGGCCTGTATACCACTGGGAGGGCCTGTATACCACAATGCTGGGGGCTGTATACCTCACTGCTGGGAGCTGTATACCTGTGCTGGAGTCCACCCTCGGCTTATACGCGAGTCAATGAGTTTTCCCAGTTTTTGGGGGCAAAAGTAGGGGGGTCGGCTTATACACGGGTCGGCTTATACACGAGTATATACGGTATTCCACCATAGTACCTGTTTGGGATGCATATACTGCCCCTGGCAAAAAATTATGTAATCACCATGCATGGAAGATGTTCATTCAGTTGTTTAATTGTATTGTAGAAAAAAAGCAGATCACAGACATGGCACAAAACTAAAGTAATTTCAAAAGGCAACTTTATGGCTTTAAGAAACACTAAAAGAAATCAAGATAAAAAATGTGGTAGTCAGTAAGGGGACCTTTTTTCAGACCAAGCAGAGGGAAAAAATTATGGAATCTCTCAATTCTGAGGAAAAAATTAAGGAATCACCCTGTAAATTTGCATTCACAAAACTAACACCTGCATCAAATAAGATCTGCTCATTAGTCTGCATCTAAAAAGGAATGATCACATCTTGGAGAGCTGTTGCACCAAGTGGATGGCTCCAACACGAGAGATGTCAATTGAAACAAAGGAGAGGATTATGAACCTCTTAAAAAGGGGAAATCATCACACAATGTTGCAAAAAATGTTGGTGGTTCACAGTCACTGTGTCTAAAATCTGGACAAAATACAAACAACATGGGAAGGTTGTTAAAGGCAAAGATACTGGTAGACCAAGGAAGACATCAAAGTGCCAAGACCGGAAACCTAAAGCAATGTGTCTCCAAAACAGGAAAAGCACAACAAAACAAAGAGGAACGAATGGGAGGAAACTGGAGTCAATGTCTGTGACCGAACTGTAAGAAACCACCTAAAGGAAATGAGATTTACATACAGAAAAGCTAAACATAAACATAAACATAAAGCAATCGTGGACTGTGGATGGCTGGATGAAAGTCATATTCAGTGATGAATCGCAAATCTGCATTGGGCAAGGTGATGATGCTGGAAATTTAGTTTGGTGCCATTCCAATGAGATTTATAAAGATGACTGCATGAAGAGAACCTGCAAATTTCCACAGTCATTGATGATATGGGGCTGCATGTCAGGTAAAGGCACTGTGGAGATGGCTGTCATTACATCTTCAATAAATGCCCAAGTTTACATTGATATTTTGGACAGTTTTCTTATCCCATCAATTGAAAGGATGTTTGGGGATGATGAAATCATTTTTCAAGATTATAATGAATCCTGCCATAGAGCAAAAACTGTGAAAACATTCCTTGAAAGAAGACACATAAGGTCAATGTCATGACCTGCAAATAGTCCGCATCTTTGGTGGAAGTTGAAGAAAATGGTCCATGACAAGGCTCCAACCTGCAAAGCTGATCTGGCAACAGCAATAAGAGAACGTTGGAGCCAGATTGATGAAGAGTATCGTTTGTCACTCATCAAGTCCATACCTCAGAGACTACAAGCTGTTATTAAAGCCAGAGGTGGTGCAACAAAATGCTGGTGGTGAATGGACGCGGTTATGCAGACGCGTTCATCGTGTGCACTGCTCATATTTGTCTGCACCTGCAGGAAGAGGGAGGTTCTCCGCTCCTCCCTTAAGAGCTTTGCACACAAAAGCTAGTTTCACAGACAGCCCATATCATATGAAGTCCTGTCTGAATCCTGTGTAGAGGTATGGTCACACATAAGCAGGTTTTTTAATATATCAGCTAGGGACTGCTTCAATCAGGGTTACTGTGTCGATGGTGAAGCAGCTTACTGTACCTTCTTTGCAAAAAACGTACAAACCAAAAACCTTGTTTTTGACAACTTTTTTTGGACAGCACTTGCTGCTAATTTGGATTTTTTATTATAACAGAGAGTTTTTGTGTGATTTTCTGTGAAGATTTTTGCACTCAGTTTTTGTAGTAACATACTAGTGATGTATTGGAGTGTTCTTTTGTGTGTTTGTTTTTCATAATTCCATAATTTTTTTCTCAGAATTGAGTGATTCCATAATTTTTTCCCTTTACTTGGTCTCAAAAAAATTACCCTTATGGTACCTTTACACGCTGCCACAGGAAGGTAGAAACCGCCAGGTATCGGACACAATTGTGCCTGATACCTTGTAAAAACCGCGAAGTGGCGGCCTGTAATTCAGGTAGTTCCTTCCTGTGTCTTTGGATACCTGTATTTGAGCTGTGCTCAAAAACAAGCAGGCATAATCCCTATGGTGGCGGCGTGTAATTGGGGCACAGGCACGGTATTTCAGTTCCCTGGGGCGTGCCACAGCGTCATGTATACCAAGCCCCATCAGCTATCATTGGTGGGGGCTACTGTGTACCCATTGGCTGTCCCTGCACAGGGCGGCATATTTAACGAGCTGACCAGTCACAATACACATTTGAAATAGCGTCATGTATTGGCCAGTCTCCATGCGCTGTCTGGCCAATCATGATGCTATTGCATTGTCCAATCACCGTACGAGTGTCACGTAATACACAACTCTGTCATGCCTATGTAGTTACGGCGCACAATATGTACGCCCATATTCTCTTGTGGTAGCGGCGTGTAAATCAGGGAAGGTGCTCCACAGAAGGTAACCTGCGGCACCCGTCGGCATGTCCGGGGAACGAAAATACCTTCTGTGGAGCACTTTGTGGCAGCGTGTATTTGCGGCATCAGGTACCGTTAGCAACCGTTGCAAACTTGCACGTGCGGTGCCTACCTGTTGCTACCCCCGGTGGTGGCGTGTAAAGGTACCATTACTGACTACCACATTTTTATCTTGATTTCTTTTAGTGTTTCTTAAAGCCATAAAGTTGCCATTTGAAATGACTTTAGTTTTGTGCCATGTCTGATCTGCTTTTTTTCAACAACATTAAACGACAGAATGAACATCTGCCGAGCCCGGTGATTTCATAATTTTTGCCAGGGGTTGTATATATAGTAATGTAATTATAACATCATCATTAGAGGTCAATGAAATTATTGGTTGTGATTTAGAGCAGTCTAAGAAGTACAGTTTTTAGAATGGTATCACTTTTGGGTATTTTGGGTCACATAGGCCTCTCAAAGCCACTTCAAATGTGATGTAGTCCCTAAAAAGAAGGTTTTCTACATTTTGTTGGAAAAATTAGAAATTGCTGATAAACTTTTAAACCTTCTAACTTGCTTAAAAAAAGTATTTTTCCAAAATTTGTGCTGATGTAAAGTAGACATTTGGTAAATGTTAATTAATAAATATTTTGCATGACATAACTGTGTAGTTTAACCCCTTCCTGACCTATCACGTATTAGGACGTCATGGGCTGGTAAGGGGTGTTTGATGTGAGCTCCGGCGCGGAGCTCACATCAAAGCCCCGACATCTCAGCTGAACTCATCAGCTGAGATGTCAGAGTAATAGCACCGATCGGATCCGATCGGCGCTGTTAACCCCTTGGATCCTGCAGTCAATCACTGACAGTGGGATCTAATGTGGCCACGGCGGGGAACGCGCTGTTACCCGCCTGCTCCGGAGATCAAGCGATAGTATCGCGGGATCTCCGGTACTCACGTGACAGCCCGGGGTCCTGGCTAGGCTGTCACTGAGCAGTTCCATGTTGTGGTTGGCAGGCGCTGCCAACCACAACAGGTCCACGATTCTCAGAGATACAGATGAGCTGCAGCTCATCTGTAT
Organism: Allobates femoralis; assembly: GCA_033576535.1. Lineage (NCBI taxonomy): Eukaryota > Metazoa > Chordata > Amphibia > Anura > Aromobatidae > Allobates > Allobates femoralis. The sequence continues at coordinate 489,456,864 of JARQOC010000003.1, forward strand.
CTCCCAGAAGCGATCGGACTGTGCAGCAAGGTGCCTCTTAAAAAGGCAGTGTTAAAAATAAGAATGAATAAAAAAATAAAGTTTTTAAGAACCAGTAAAAAAAAATATATATAAAAGTTCAAGTCACACCCCATTTCCCCCAATTACAATAAAAGTATTAAAAAAAAAAATAAACATGTTTGGTATCGCCGCGTTCGTATCTATCATAGTATTAAATCCGTTAATAAGAGCCGTAAACTTCGTAACGGAAAATATGGTCCAAACGCAAAAATTCCGTTTTTTTGGTCACCGCAACATTGCTATAAAATGCAATAACGGGCGATCAAAACTGCGGATCCCCCCAAAAATGGTATCATTACAAAGTTTAGCTCAAAACGCAAAAAATATGCTGTCACACAGCCCCAGATCCCGAAAAACGAGGGCGCTACGGGTCACAGAAGGTGGCGCAAAAAGTCCGTGTTTTTTTTTTCAAACTTCTGAATTTTTTTTCACCACCTAGATACCAGTAAAGGTATACATGTTGGGTGTCTACGAACTTTTACCGACACGAGTCATCACCCCGTCACATCAGTTTTACCATATAGTGAACATGGAGATTAAAATACCCAAAAAACAAACGTGTTATTGCACTTTTTTTGCAATTTCACTGCATTTAGAATTTTTTTGCAATTTCCCTGTACATTATATGGTAAAATAAATTATTGCATATGAAAGTACAACTCGTCCCGCAAAAAACAAGCCATCATATGTCTATATTGACGGAAAAATAATAAAGTTATGGCTCTTGGAAGCAGGGGAGCAAAAAACAAAAATGAAAAACGAAAAATTCCCGGGTTATGAAGGGGTTAAGGTATAAGGATTCAAAGTCTAAAAATTGCTAAATTTTCAAAATTTTCACCACATTTCTGATTTTTTCACAAATAAATGCAAAAAATATCATCCTGAATTTACCACTTCCATGAAGTACAGTATGTCAAGAAAAAACATTCTCAGAATCACTGGGATCCGTTGAAGCATTCCAGAGTTACTAGTTACTAGTTACTAGTCAGAATTGTAAAAAGTGTCCTGGTCGTGAAGGTGAAAACAGGCTCTGAGGTGAAGGGGTTAATGGCCAAGGGGAGTACAACTTTGCTTAAATTTGACTACCCACACCCTGAAAAGCACAAGATTTTTAGAACTATGGAAAAGTGTGGCCACTATATGTCACTTTAATTATAGTTTGCAATGTCTTCATTTTGGTCACCAAAAGTCACAATGATTAATGATTATAATTCATGATGCTTTTATTTTTTACTGATTTTACACAATGAAAACACTTTCTCTGTAAAAACATGTTTTTAATGTCACCATTTCCTGAGTAATAAAAGTTTTTATTTTTTCATTTGTTTTTTGGGAGGGATGAATTGTTGTTTTCATGGTGTCATTTTATTTTCTCTTTGGCTGGCTTCACAGCACGGTGTGATTTGGTCCGGGGCTGTCCGGTGTGAACCAGGCAGCCCCGGACCAGTTTTTGGCCCCATAGTAGCCTATGGGTCCGGATGGAGCCGGATGGCAGCTCTCTGCCATCCGATTTCATCTGTCCGGGAGAATTCGAATTATTCTCACCGGACACAAAAATGATGCTTGCATCATTTTTGTGTCTGGGGAGAAAAATCTCCCCAATTTGCCGGATCCTGGATTCGCCCGGTTTCTCCTGGATCCTCCTGGAACCGGGGCAATTCGGCGCTTCCTAACATGGGAGCCTATGGGGCCGGATGGCCCTGGTCCGGGCGAATCCGGGAACCGGATACCGGCGGTCTTGAAAAATCAGCAGCTGCGGCTGCAATTACAGCCATCCGGCTGCACACAAGACCGGAGGGCACATTTGGCCCTCTGGTTCTGTGTGCTGATCCGGTCCGGGGCTGTCAGGGTCATACCGGACGACCCCGTACCGGATCACACCGTGGTGTGAAGCCAGCCTTAATACAATTTTCTCACTTGCAATCAATCCAGAGTCATGCAGCTGAGTAGCTCATCAGAGGAGGATGAAGACGAGGAGGTTAGGTTGCATCTTCCCGCACAAAGACTGAGGGCTGCAAACACGACAAGCATCCTCAGCTACAACTGTTGCTCTGGATAGTAGTGGTCTCAGGTCTGCAGTTGTCCTTTTGACACTGCAAAAGATGACCCAATTCATGTGATTTGCAAAGTTTGTAACAGAGACTTCAGTAGAGGCAAAAAATTAACAAGTTGACGATCGAACTGTGGGAGAGGAGAGAAAGCATAATAGGGTCTTATCCCAACAAACAAATATGTGAAGGGTTTTACTTGTTGCTGCTTACCTGGGATAGTTGTGTGACCCGCAATTGGTATGAAGGCGTGAATATGGCTGCTGCAGGATCCACACTCCACCCACACAGGAGTGTCAGAACCGAATATAATAAGGGGATCCTACACATTTGCGCCCCTCTTCCTTTTTGTTTTGCAGAACCGAATACAGGGAAGAGAGTACAGAGCTTCCTGGATCCGCACTGCCGACCGATGGAATGAGTTGGAAAGACCACAGTTGTCAGTGCAATGATGGCTTTAATTCCTACACGTTTCAGAGCCAAATCCCAGCTCCTTCAGGGAACCAACAAAGTCCAGGAAGCTCTGTCCTCTCTTCCCTGTAACAAGTTGACTATAACATGTATGAATCACCACATGGCCCGTCACCATGCGTTACTCTGGGAAATTTACTGTACTAAAACTGTCTTGTGGCCCTTACCAAACACTGTCCACCTCATCAACCACATCTGCTGCTTCTTCCTTCTCCATCACTGTGGGAGGTGTTTCTGCCAGGTGTCCAGCCACAGAACATCCAATTGATTACCCCCTACAGTCGGGGCGAATGAGAGCCTTTCAGCTGTTACGGAAGTGGACATGCCTGCTGCTTTTGACCAATCTCAGACACTGATCACACCGCTTGTTTGCCAACCCAACCCACCATAACGTCTCCACCTGAACCTCTTTCACAGTGAGAGAGGTTTGTCGGGTACACCCTACTCCACACTCTCTCAGCATAGCAGCCAGCCTTTGGTTCCGCAGTTGTGGTCATGGAAAAAATGTCTTCCTCCTACACATTCCAAACCAAAGAGCTTGAAATTCACCATGTCCAGTTTGTTGGCCACAGAAATGCTGCCTTTATGCTTGGTGGAAACAGACGGTTTCTGAAAGCTGATGGCCGTTGCAGCCCCCCAGTATCAGTTGCCTAGTCGCCATTACTTCTCAAAGAAAGCTGTGCCTGCACTACATTAGCATGTCACAGACAATACCACCCATTCCTTAAGAGACTGTGTGTGATAGGGTGCATATCACCACTCATGGATGAGCAAACATGGCTAGGGGCATTACATCTCGCTCACTGGGCACTGGGTGGCTCCGGTGGCTGCAGGGCCAGGTGGGGAAGGGGTTACTCTCCAGGCTTTGTAATCCCAAGATGTTTGGGACAAACCTCTTCATGTACCTCTTCAACCACTGCTTCTGCCTTCTCCACCTCCTCTAAGGCCTCCAGCTGAAATTAAAATGCCTTGGAGATTAGATAAGAAAGCTGGGCGTGCTGCCTCGTAAAATCTAAACGAAGAATGAGCTGAAAGCCGTTGTAGTAATCTGTGTATTTTATTATTTGGAAAGACCTTGACTCGTTTATTATGCTACTGCACACTAAAAAACTGTCCGGATGTGAGGAAACAGATTACGTCATCAAATTGGTGTAAGTGATTAATTAAAAGCCAATTAAAACCAGAAAAACTTAGGGCGGGTTCACACTGCGGCAGTGTCCGGTCCGGGACTGTCAGAAGTGACAGCCTGGACCGGAGTTTTCCTCCATAGAATCCTGTCGGGCTGCACGGAGCTGGATCCCGGCGGGTGGTAATTAGCTGCTATCCGGCTGCTGTGTCGCCGGATGAATCGTGCAGAAGTGGGGATTTTCTGCCGATTCCAAAACCGGTGCATGCAACGTTTTTGGAATCGGCAGACAAATCCCCACTTCTGCAGGATTCATCCGGCGACACAGCAGCCGGATAGCAGCTAATTACCACCCGCCGGGATCCAGCTCCGTGCAGCCCGACAGAATTCTATGGAGGAAAACTCCGGTCCAGGCTGTCACTTCTGACAGCCCCGGACCGGACACTGCCGCAGTGTGAAGGCAGCCTTAGAGAGAAAAAAATTCTCAAAAATCATCACACAAGAAAACACAAAGAAACACACAAAAACACATACAGATAAAACAAAACACATGCTGCTAAAACAATAGGTAAGTGACTACTTTAAAAACAAGAAGCATGTAAAACTCAGCACTAAAGGCCCAGTCACACATAACATCGCACCAACGATCCCAATAACAATAACGATGTGCAGAGATCGCTGGTGCATCGTTTTTTTACATCGCTGATAAGATGTCAAACAGGTATCTCACCAGCGATGTGAAAAACGACGCACTAGTGATCCAGAATTATACCGAGGTCGTTGAGAATTGTTACTCCATAGCGTAGCATTGAGATAGTTGGTCAGTGTCCCTGTCAAACACAACGATGTAGCATTCCCAGCGGGAGCGCAACGACGTAGAAATCATCCAGAGCAATGTGTAACGATCAACGATCTCACAGCAGAGGCCAGATCGTTGGTGCGTGTCACACATAACGAGATCGCTAATGGGATCGCTGTTGCGTCACAAAATTTGTGACGCAACAGCGATCTCGTTAGCGATCTCTTTATGTGTGACAGGGCCTTTATTCTCTCAATCTGTCTACCGTGTTTCCCCGAAAGTAAGCCCCCCCCCGATTGTAAGGCCGCCTAGGGGTAAAGGGGGGGCCTGCTAATGTAAGGCCTCCCCCGAATATAAGGCCTTACAACCGGGGGGGGGGCTAATGTAAGGCCCCCCTGCTGCTTACATCTTACCCTCCAGCGTCTTCTTGCAGCAGCCAGCGCGTCGGTCCTCCGGTCCCGTCTTCAGCGGGCTCCCGGATCATGTGACCGGCCGGTCGCACTAGCGATGACGTCATGCGCTGCGACGGGTCACATGATCCGGGAAACAGCTGAAGACGGGAACGGAGGACCAACGCGCTGGCTGCTGCAAGAAGACGCTGGAGGGTAAGATGTAAGCAGAAGCAGGGGGGCCTCAGAGCTGGGGGGGCAGTGTGCCAGCAGGAGGGGGGCTGTATCCACACTGTTGGGGCCTGTATACCCTGTATACCACACTGCTGAGCTGTATACCACACTGCTGGGCTGTATACCACACTGCTGGGCTGTATACCACACTGCTGGGCTGTATACCACACTGCTGAGCTGTATACCACACTGCTGGGGCTGTATCCACACTGTTGGGGCCTGTATACCTTGTGTACCACACTGCTGGGCTGTGTACCACACTGCTGGGGGCTGTATATCTGTGCTGGGGGCAGTATACCGGGGTGGCGGTCTGCTGTATTTCCCACCCTCGGCTTATACATGAGTATATACGGTGTGTGTGTGTGTGTGTGTGTGTGTGTATGTGAGTAAGCTGGGGCTGCCAATATAAGACCCCCCCCGAAAGTAAGACAGGGGGCCACTTTTGGTCCCCAAAAAAATTTAAGACAGGGTCTTACTTTCGGGGAAACACGGTAGTAGTTTCAAGTTCTTGTCAATATAAATATCCAAGGGGATAAATCATTCTTGTATTAAAATTAGAATTCAATTACAAATTTTTTGCTGATTTCCCCCATACTTTTAGAAAGATGTTTTTATCTACATGACAAACAGAATCATACTTAGTCGCACGATACACATTAGTCCTGCAAACCTGCGGCTGAAGTTGTATCCAGAGCAATGCTACATATCGCGGTCGGTGCCTAAGACATCTAGACCACGCAATGCCTGTGGTGAACTACCAAGACATATAAATAGAGCGGTGAAAAGGTTACACATACTCCGCTCTATATTCTAACTGGTCACTCCTGGGGAATAGACAAGGGAGATGGAATTTGATGCAGCCGTTTTTATCTCTTTGTTTCTCTGGTTTTTATTGGCTTTTCATTAATCACTTAGACCAATTTGATGACGTAATCAGTGTCCATACATTCGGACAGTTTTTTATAAGTTGTGTCTATTTGTTTGGTAACTGTAATGGAATTCTGTCTTCTGAGGAAGTGTGCAGTAGCATACGAAATGCGTTGAGGTCTTTCTAAATGAAAAAATACACAGATTACTATAACGGTTTTCAGCTCATCCTTTGTTTGGATTTTGACGAGGCAGCGCGAGCATACACCCAGATTTCTTATCTGATTCTACAGCAATGATTCCTTGGGGAGTTTGCAGCAGCCGCCCATACCTACCTTTGGCTTTTCAGTGGTTGTGTTACACACAACCATACAAGGTGAGTGGTACAGACTTTGCACAGTACCGCACTGTTTTCCCAGATAAGACCATATTGTACGCTTGTTTTTCTCTTTAGTTAATGCCTTGGAGATGTGAGTCACACAGCTGAAGAGTGGTGGACAGCTTTGCAGGTCGAGTTTCACTAATGGCTGTCTTCACCAAACCTGGAACCAGGTAAGGCCATGTGCATTAACGGTGCAAACCTGATGGCAGCCCTAAGCCTGGGCAAATTTACACAGGTGGCTACCATGGCTCACATCCTTAACTTGGTTGTCCAGCAATTCCTACGCCACTATCCTGGCCTGGATGAGCTGCTGCACAAGGCACGGTCACTGTGTGCTCACTTCCATCATTCTTGCAAAAAATAGTAATGGCGGTCTGATTAGGAGCGCTCTAAGGATCAGACATATAAGATGTTTTAATAAATGGCAAACCTTTTATTAATTTCTTAGTTCCCCTCACAGCTCCACTATGCGTTTCAACTGTATGAAACAGTCTTCATCAGGTGGTGTAAGGGGGTACACTGGACATTGGCATTATATAGATAGCAGTTACTCATGATTGGTCTTTTGTTAAACAATGTTTTGCTTCCAACTGGCTGGTTCACAATTATTCAATTAACCCTTCCTTTATTCAACAAAGAACAATCTCCTATTCACCTCCACCTGCAGAGCCGCACACCGGATATAAGGCTGCTCTGTGTTTACAGCTTTTTTTTTTTTTTTTTCTCTCTGTAAAGCAATCTCCTGTTCACCTATAGAGGGCACACTTCCCATTAATCTATCCCCACAAAGGTTTCTCCAAATTATATATACAACAAATATAGTTAGTTTCTATTTTGCACTAATTTTTCAACAGACAGATAGGATAAAAATAGCATATAAAAACAAAATAGAAATAACAGTAAAAAAAAATGTGAAAGTATACGGCTGTACAATATGTATGTTCATATTTCACAATAAAAAATATAAAATTAACATTAAAAAGAATTTTTACGATTCCTGCATAAAATTACCTATAATATAGCTGCATGATATTTATTTCTCATATTATTCTTAATGTTTCGCTACATTCTCAAGGGTCAGGTTATGGCCTTCCGGGCTCAGCGTTCCCATTTTAAAAATCCAGAAACTCTCCATCTTAATGAGAGTACCCAGACGGTCATTCACATTATCTTTCACATGATCTATCACTGTAAGTTTCATTTTCATAGCATCTTTTTGATGGCAGATTGTGTAATGCTTTGATAGACTATGTAGCTGATACCTGTTTTTGATGTTGGACCGGTGCTTATTGAGCCTTGCATGCATGGTTTGAATTGTTCTCCCAATGTATTGGGTCCCACACGGACACTCGATTAAATAGATGATATATGTGGATTGGCATGAGACCTTGTGTTTTATGGGAAAAGTTTGTTTAGTGGTTGAGGATGTGAAAGTGTTCTCTCCATCACTGATGACTCTACAGCAAGTAGCTGTTGACATCTACCTTCTTGAAGAACGTGGACGTGTACACCCTCCCCAGATGATCAAAGCGAACCCACAGGTCCAAATACTGGAGGGTTGAACTGGACATGGACATAGTGAACTTTAGTCCCCAATTGTTATTATTTAATTCTGTCACAAAGGATTGCACCTTTTAATATTTTAAATTGCAGTTTACCAGATATATAAAACAAAACTTTATAAAAATCAAGCTGTGTTAAAATGTCATCAAACCTATTTATCTTATACAGCTAAGGAGACAAAGAAGAAACAGATATATAATCAGGAAAAGATAAGAGAATTATGCTTCCTTTTAATGACAAGTTCAGTGTCTAAAACATTCTTTTTATTTGATGCAACTAAGAATTATTTTGTTAACGCTAACTTTTGTGCAGGATTGTAAGAGGACCAGTGACATCCAGTAATTGCTTTGATGTGCTATCTTGACAGGGTTTTCTGTGCTATTCACTATAAGCACTTTAATCTCATTTCAGTCCCAGTAGTCTCTCTGGAAGGAAATAGTCATGATGTGTCTACAAGTGACAAGAGAGTTGTGGTTGATGTCCCGGTGTGTTTTAACACTTTTTAGAACATACAGTACTTTTAGCATTCAGAAAGGAGAAAATATATTTGGTGATTGGTAACTGTTGTCTTGAAAGGAAATTGATTGCTAAAAAAATGTCATGATGATACAGTGTTGGCCAAAAGTATTGACACCCCTGCAATTCTGTCACATAATACTCAGTTTCTTCCTGAAAATGATTGCAATCACAAATTCTTTGGTATTATTATCTTCATTTAATTTGTCTTCAATGAAAAAACACAAAAGAGAATGAAGCAAAAAGCAAAACATTGATCATTTCACACAAAACTCCAAAAATGGGCCAGACAAAAGTATTGGCACCCTCAGCCTAATACTTGATTGCACAACCTTTAGCCAAAATAACTGCGATCAACCGCTTCCGGCAACCATCAATGAGTTTCTTACAATACTCTGCTGGAATTTTAGACCATTCTTCTTTGGCAAACTGTTCCAGGTCCCTGATATTTGAAGGGTGCCTTCTCCAAACTGCCATTTTTAGATCTCTCCATAGGTGTTCTATGGGATTCAGGTCTGGTCTCATTGCTGGCAGTCTCCAGTGCTTTCTCTCAAACCATTTTCTAGTGCTTTTTGAAGTGTGTTTTGGGTCATTGTCCTGCTGGAAGACCCATGACCTCTGAGGGAGACCCAGCTTTCTCACACTGGGCCCTACATTATGCTGAAAATTTGTTGGTATCTTCAGACTTCATAATGCCATGCACACGGTCAAGCAGTCCAGTGCCAGAGGCAGAAAAGCAACCCCAAAACATCAGGGAACCTCCGCTATGTTTGACTGTAGAGACCGTGTTCTTTTCTTTGAATGCCTCTTTTTTTCTCCTGTAAACTCTATGTTGATGCCTTTGCCCAAAAAGAGAGAACATTCTTCCAAAACGTTTTAGGCTTTCTCGGGTAAGTTTTGGCAAACTCCAGCCTGGCTTTTTTATGTCTCAGGATAAGAAGTGGGGTCTTCCTGGGTCTCGTACCATACAGTCCCTTTTCATTTAGACGCCGACGGATAGTACGGGTTGACATTGTTGTACCCTCGGACTGCAGGGCAGCTTGAACTTGTTTGGATGTTAGTCGAGCTTCTTTATCCACCATCCGCACAATCTTTCATTGAAATCTCTCGTCAATTTTTCTTTTCCGGCCATATCTAGGGAAGTTAGCCACAGTGCCATGGGCTTTAAACTTCTTGATGACACTGCACACGGTAGACACAGGAACATTCAGGTCTTTGGAGATGGACTTGTAGCCTTGAGATTGCTCATGCTTCCTCACAATTTGGTTTCTCAAGTCCTCAGACAGTTCTTTGGTCTTCTTTCTTTTCTCCATGCTCAATGTGGTACACACAAGGACACAGGACAGAGGTTGATTCAACTTTAATCCATGTCAACTAACTGCAAATGTGATTTAGTTATTGCCAACACCTGTCAGGTGCCACAGGTAAGTTACAGTTGCTGTTAATTACACAAATTAGAGAAGCATCACATGATTTTTCTAACAGTGCCAATACTTTTGTCCACCCCCTTTTTTATGATTGGTGTGGAATTATATCCAATTTGGCTTTAGGACAATTCTTTTTGTGTTTTTTTTATTGAAGACAAATTAAATGAAGATAATAATACCAAAGAATTTGTGATTGCAATCATTTTCAGGAAGAAACTGAATATTATCTGACAGAATTGCAGGGGTGTCAATACTTTTGGCCAACACTGTATATCAAATATTTTACAGAAAATATTCTGTGGGTACATATAAAAAGGTTACTTAATGCTAATATAACATTTTCAATGACAATCTTAGCTAGGGTCTATTTTCCATTTTTGTTATTTAAATCTATTATACTGCTGTCTACGACATTACTTTCTCAGTGAAGAGCTATGTCTCCGGACCTCCTGTAAACAAACATACACAGACAAATACTCTTCTTTTTTAGAGAAGGGAATCTAATAGCATATTATCTGACAGAAGGACAAAGGATATGTATGTAAAACATTTTTCATCTTGACTGTACCTCTCCAATTATATATTAAAATTAATTTACCAAGTTCAATTGACTTTAACCCCTTTACACACTCTGCTGTACATGTACATTATGACCAGGGTGTGCATGTATGGAACAGTTTTATGAGATATCCGCGCACTATGCAGGGCAGATGATGGCTGTAATACATAGCATTCAAAATTCAATAATACAAGAATCAATATGGCATATTTTAGCCACCACAGTTCCTCCCAAAAAGTCTATAAATTATTATCAATAAGATAGGCATATCCCAAAAGGTTCTGAATAAGCCCAGAATGGGGACATATATACTAGAATTGAGACATATATACTTGGAAAGGGAACATTTATATCTGGATGGGAAGCATATATACCAGGATGGGCCAAGGATAGGGAAATATACCCCAGGATGGGGACATATATAACGGGATGGGGGCATATTTTCCAGGATGGGCACATACATACCATGATGGGCCCAGAATGAGAACATATATACCAGAATGGGGAACATTGATACCAGAATGGGGACATATATATAGCAGGATGGAGACTTATAATAGGATTGGGATATATATATATACCAGGATGGGGGACATATTCACAAGGATAGCAGAAATATTTAACAGGAAGGGGCTCAGGGTGGGGGAAATTAGTACAGGATGTGGTGACATTACTACACAGTGAGAGGGGGCAACTTAATAGGATTTAGAACACTATTAGGGCCCATACATCTGACCAAAAAGCAGGGGGAGGGCAGTACACAATTTTGCACATCAGATTTTAGTTACACGCCACTGGTCACTCTATGTTATTGGAGACTTGTGAATCCTCAAGTAGCGTGACAACATTCTGGCTAGACATGCAGGCTTGCAAAATTCACTTGTCAATAACAAAAGAGAAGAAAACTCCAGCACTACTAGACTTCTGCAGAGATTAAACTTGGATCTGTCCCAGAGCTCCATAAACCACATCCAAGATTAACAGGTGCCAGATTTAAAGCGTAACCGTATACATTTTTATTTAATAATATTGTAGAGAAAGGGGATTTTAATAATTTTTGTAATATGGTTCATTAGAAAATTCTTTCTGGTTACCATTCCTAATCCTTCCACAAGATGTCCCCATTGCACTGTGAGAGTGAAGCTGTTTCTGTGCCAGGGCCTTCTACCACAGTGAATATGGACATGTGAGGAGATAATGGAGAGGGGCATGGCCTAGACTGCCAACCTCAGCTCATGAGGAGACAAGGTATCAGCACAGAGCTGAGCAATGTCAGGATGTTAACTCTTTACAAGCTTCACTCTTATGTCTCCACACAGCAATCTCTGTTAACCCCTTGTCTGCTGGTTCCCCATACAGCTCATTACCAGCCTGCTCTCACACACACTGCTGGTCACTCCCACACAGACAGAAACAGCAGCTTTTTAAAGAGCACAGAAAAATATGATAAAGTCAGTCATATGGCACAAAAAAAATCATTGTTTTTGCTGCTATGTGACTCATCATTAACAACCAGTGCAAATTTTTTTTTTTCAATTAAATTACATTTACACTTTAAGTAGAAGCAGTTGTATCCAATATAGAAAAAAGTCCAGTGGCACTCCAGTTTCACACCTTGTGGTGCTTCAACTGATCTCACCTCCTCACCTGACTTCTGGTCAGCCCCAAGTTGACCTGGGATCGCCATGACAACCAGTGTGTAATTAAAAACAACCAATCTGAATTTGTACATGTGGCACCCCACCGGGTGAGCCGCCACCAAAGGTACTGCAATCCCATGGTTAGGGAGTTATGGAGTGTAGTGCCCCTGTTCTCCAGCTGCTGAGATGGTGCAGTTGAGCCCACAGCAAAAACACACATACAGTGACAGGCCCCTCGGATGGTGGGTGGACCCAGGTCACAAAAGGGGGACAGGACAGTAGAATGAGGAGTCGTTGGTAGAAGGAGACCGGAGGAGTAACATCAACTGACGAGGAGTGGTAATCGGGAGTGTAGAGGCGGTGTGGAGCCGACTCTCGTGGGTTGGAGCAATGCTCACCCATGGAAGGGAAAGACTGACTGGTAGAGGAACAGAAGAGCCCTAGTGGTGCAGAAGAGACAGCGAGCCCCATACTCCCAAATCTGATGAGACAGAGGTGTTGGTGGAGACAGAGACCCGGCCCTGCAGACGGTGCGGATCCTTCACACCCGAGCCGTAAACCTGGAGGCCCCAGACTTCTAATGGGAGCTGTGGCCAAACACCTAACACATCTTGTAGAGCAGTGTCCGGAGAGAAACCTAATGGCAACCGAGACACACATAAGCACTCATTGTCACCAGTACTTGATCTCTGCGTTGCGGAGAGCATTGAGAGCCTGGGGGGCAGAGCGACAACTCGCTCTCCTCAGAAGAGAACTACTCCTTATAGCACTGAGAGAGACAGATCACCAGAGACTGAGACACCTAGAGAGGACACAAAAGGCACCAACCATGGCTTGACTGCACTAACCCAACTCTGGAGAAAGAGCGAACAGAAGACTGGCAGGAGCGTACCCGGCGGCCATGTTTAACTCCTGAGTAAACGGAACTGCAGCTGTGGTGTGACAGACTATTATTTGTGGCAACCATCGGCCGCAGAGGCTACCTGTAACACCGAGAGTACTGTTAACTGAGTGACCAACTGCCAAGGTACGAGCCGGGGAAGACCACTCCACTGCTCCGGGGACTATGCTCTGCTTGCGGGGAGCGATGCCATCCAAGCATCCGGTCACCGTCCCCAGAGGTTCTAAAGGCACACCGCAGGTGGCTTCACGAATACCCCTTTTATCCCTTCAAACTTTCCCTAACATCTTGCCGTTTATTAAAATGACACCGCCAGGGTCACAGGACCGGTTCTCGGCCCCCGTCTGTCTCTGTGAAAATAACCGAAGAGAGTTGAAGCAGAACAACGAGTAACCGCCCGATCCCTGGAGTGGGCGTGTTATACAATTAATAGATACAGAAAAAGCAGGAAAAAACTTACAGAAAAACACTTACAGTAGGTCATTATTATCATTGAACCCCATGGGTCCTTGTGCATCAGTTCGTATTATCCAGCATGCTTCCTGTTGTAGCAAAAGTCTATCAATTTTGCCACCCCTTTCAGGTAATTTAACTCTGTCTAACCTTGCAAACCTTGGAGGAGGTTAGGATTGCTATGATAGTACAAATGCAAATGACCAATGAGCCTCGTGGTGCCTCTACCATTTGTAATAGAATTATAGTGCTCTCTAAAGCTCATAAATAGGGAGCGGATTGTTTTTCCTACATAGAAAAACTTGCAGGGGCATAACAAAACATATACCACATTTTTTGTGCAGCAAGAGATGAAATCTTTCACCTTATATATCACACTTCCCATTTATAACACTTTATCCGTTATGGTATCTTTACACGCCGCTACAGGATGGTGGAAACAACCGGGTAGATGAGAGAAATGTATCTTGCACCGCCAAATCAACCCGAGGTAGCGGCGTGTAAAGACGGTTGTGTCTACCCGTCACTTGAGGCACCTGTTTCAGAGCAGTGCTCTAAAACAGGTTGATTTCAAGGCGATGGTAGCGGCCTGTATCGGCGTGTAAATAAGGAACAGGAGGGTTGTTTCGACACATTGCTATCTACCTGGGGCGTGACACAGGCTCCGGGTTACCGCGCCCCATCAGCGATCATTGGTGGAAGCTCCTGCGTTGCGATTGGTTGTCCATGCATAGGGCGGCATATTTAAGGAGCTGACCAGTCACACTACACAATTGCTCGAGCGTCATGTATTAGTCAGGCTGCTGCGCTGGCTGCCCAATCATAATGCTATTGCTTTGTCCAATCATCGTACGAAATTCTCGTAATCCACAATTCTGGCACACCTATGTGTTGTCCCTGCTGCCTTTGTTCCGCCCATATTACCTTGTTATAGCGGCGTGTAAATGAGGTAAGGTGAGCTACAGAAGGTAACTTGTGGCACCCGGCGGTGTATCCAGAGATAGATGTAACCTACTGTAGCACACCTTGTTGCGGCGTGTAAAGGTGGTGCGGTTACCGTTTTCAACCGTTTGTGCGTGCTCGTGCACGTGAATCACCCGGTTGTTTCCACCATCCTTTAGTGGCGTGTAAAGGTACCATTAGGTGTAAGTGGCAGAAGGAAAAGCTGCCACACTTATGGTTTTCCTCTGGGACCATTTTTTCTAACCAATAATTTTTTGGGGTAGAGTAATTACCGTATTTTTCGCTTTATAAGACGCACCTGATTATAAGACGCACCCCCAAATTTGGTGAAGGAAAAGAGAAAAAAAATTATTTTTAATGTTAAACGGGGTCCATCTTATAATGCCAGTGTCCGTCTTACAATCACTTTATATGTACCCTATTCTGGTATATTTGTCTCCATTCTGGTATATGTGCCCCCTCCTAATATATGGTCCCCCACCTGGTATCCATGCCCCCATCCTGGTATGTGTCCACCTCCTGATATATGGCCCCCCTCCTAATATATGGTTCCCTCCTGGTATCCATGCCCCAATCCTTGTTTATGTTCCCCCTCCTCATAAATGTCCCAAAATGGGGGACATGCATCCTGCTACATAGCCCCCCAACTCTTACCGGTGGTGCTCTGGGGCCATGGAGGTTGAGTCCTAAGCAGGAGCTGCGCGGGTGCCACAGATGTTGGGGGCTAAGGAAGAGGCTGCGGGGGTGCCACGGTGGTTGGGAGCCAAAGCACAAGCTGTGGGGGTGTGCGCCGATCTCCGGTGGGCGCCGCCATTATTATTTACCAGCATGCATTGCCGGTCTGGCAATGCACGCTCTTGTGTCCAGAATTGTCTGCGAATCGCAGTCTCAGCATGCGCCGCGGCCATTTTATTGAAGACTGGAAAACAGTACTGTAGTACATAGAAATGGCCGCGGCGCATGCGCAGACCCCATCCGCGGCCATTTACAGACACAAGAGCGTGCATTGCAAGACCGGCAATGCATGCTGGTAAATTATAATGGCGGCGCCCACCGGAGACCGGCGCAACACCCCCACAGCTTGTGCCTTGGCCCCCCAACCTCCTTGGCCCCGTAACAACCGCATCAGGCACCTCCGATCCATCCCATCCCACATCCCCCCTAGGTAATATTTTTTTTTTACATTTTTTTTTTTATATTCTCTTTTTAAGACGCACCCCCGTTCTCCCCAGTTTTGGGGGAACAAAAGTGCGTCTTAAAAAGCGAAAAATACGGTATTTCTGACAATTTTGTCCCTGACATTCCTACGTCTTTTAAAGGAAATTAAAGGCTTTCTGGGTGCCACTTCTTAGAGATCACTATCACTTTCTATTATGTGCCAGTTTTTTTGTATACCTGTCTGATGACACTATCCATTTGGCCTAAATTCGAAGCTGAAAATGAATCTTTTAGGTTTTTTATGTTTAGATCCACCTCTTAATAAGTCACTCTGTGAAAAACTATTAGCCCTCTCCAGTGCTGTATCTAGAATGTTCAACACCTGATGAAGATAGTGTGATACTATCTGTTGAGGGGGAAGTGATGGCATAATTAATAATTAATATGACACATAAATATATCTCTCTCTTTGTGGGTAGGTATGTGTAATAGGCCATAATAAATGTCCCTTATAACATTGACCAATTCAGCTGTTGGTTAATTACCATATCAGAAGATGTCCATTCTTGCATTTCAGTGTGAGAAACCATCAGATAAGACTCTTATTTTAAATATCAAAGATCTACAGGCTGCTGGCACAAAGGGTTATTCTCACCCCTTTCTGCTAACAAACTACAGCAGCCAAGATGTCTAAGGTGATAGGTGTAGACATCACTAAGGTATCTCTAAGACGTATTATTCCCATTGTTTGCCAATCTATAGTGTCAGGAGTTACCTAAGCTTAGGTCATTTCAATATAGTGCATGGTGAGCGTGCACCCTTACAACCCTGTCAGAAGTGCACAGATGAGGAGGTGTGTCTGTCACGTGCACAGCTGAGGGACAGGTTAAAATGCACTCAGACACAAAAGCTCGCTCTCTTTCTACCTTGGATCCACCATGGAATAGGACATCAACATCTGGCCTTAAGTATCACTCCCATATCTCCTCTATATCTTTCCTGTAACTCTTCCTTCTCTCTCTCCGCTCTCTCTCTCATAATATTACTCTGTCTATGTTCAGGGATAGTTAGGGGCAGGCAAATGAATGTAATTAATTAATATAGTGTGCCTGTGTGTATATTTAGGTAACGTGGGTATTAGTAACTGGGGGTATTTTACATATTGTAACAGTAATTGTATAGTGTATTAATTATCGTGCTATCTAGAATATATATATTATTGTTGTAGACTTTTTGGGTGTGTTTAATAAATATTCATCTATTAGAACAGACTTGTTTTCATTAAGTCATCGGTATTTACATTATATATATATATATATATATATATATACAGTTAATCAGCATAGGAATAGAAAGCGGTAAGGAAGGGAAGATTCTGGATATCGGGGATTGTAGTCATAACCGACAACAATAACCGATAAACAGAACCAGCCCTACAACACTATCGAAACACGTTGTGGCTTTGCAAAGGGACAATAAAGGTTTGTTTTGCATACCAAAGCTTATCTCAATATTAACCCCTCACCTTAGTGCTCCACCAGACTACTACTACAATCTGCTTTTATCTAAGGGCCTTTTCACATCTAAGGCTGCTTTCACATAGTTTTTTTCCTGTCCGTGGGGTCCTGCAAAAAGTAGGATCCCCACGGACAGGAAAGGACCACATCGGAGTTGACCTCCGGAGGCCATTTCTGTGTCCGGGTCCGTGATTTTCACGGATCCAGACACAGAAAGCTCGAGCCTGCAAAACGCAGGCAAGCCGAGCACTTTCACTCCCGCAATGTATATATATACATTGTGGGAGTGAATCAAGGGTTAAAAAAACAAACCAAAAACAACCTCACCTCTCCGACGTATGTCCTGCCCCATCTACCTCCCAGGGCTTAAGGACCTAGTGGGCGGGGCTACCCGATCAGCTGATAGGTCACATGACCGCATCAGCTGAGCAGTTTAAATAGCCCACCTGCCAAAATTAATCAGAGATTTAAACTGTGCTGATGCACTCATGTGACAACACGATCAGCTGATCGGTCACATGACAACATCTGCTTAGCGGCTTAAATCTGCCACCCGCTGATCGGTTTTGGAGGGTGGGCTATTTAAACTGCTCAGCTAATGTGTCATGTGACCAATCACCTGATCGAGTAGCCCCGCCCCACCAGATCCTTAAGCCGAGGGGGCTAGACGGCGCAGGACACATGCCGCAGAGGTGAGGATGTTTTTTCTTTTTTCTTTTTAACCCTTTGTCACTTCCGCAATGTATATACAGTGCCTTGTGAAAGTATTCGGCCCCTTGAACTTTCAACCTTTTGCCGCATTTCAGGCTTCAAACATAAAGATATAAATTCAAATTTTTTTGTGAAGAATCACCAACAAGTGGAATACAATCGAGAAGTGGAATGAAATTTATTGGATATTTTAAACTTTTTTAACAAATAAAAAACAGAAAAGTGGGGCCCCCTTGAGTTAATACTTTGTAGCACCACCTTTTGCTGCGCTTACAGCTGCAAGTCGCTTGGGGCATGTCTCTATTAGTTTTGCACATCGAGAGACTGAAATTCTTGTCCATTCTTCCTTGCATAACAGCTCGAGCTCAGTGAGGTTGGATGGAGAGCGTTTGTGAACAGCAGTTTTCAGCTCTTTCCACAGATTCTCAATTGGATTCAGGTCTGGACTAGTGATGAGCGAGTATGCTCTGCGCTGCTCAGTACTCGCACGAGTATCACTGTACTCGGGCTACTCGGCGAGCACCGAGTAATCTCGCGATACTCGTGCTGTGCTCGTGGTCCTCATCCCTGCATGTTGGCGCTCTTTAGAGAGCCAGCGCACATGCAGGGATTGGCTGGCAGACCACTGCAATGCCACAGCCCTGTTAGTTGTGGCATTGCAGTGATTGGCCGGCCTGCACAGCGTGACCGAGCCTTTATAAGACCCGGCCGCGCTGTGCTCTGCACACAGCCATCCAGACAGTGAGTGTAGGGAGAGTGTCTGCTGCTGCTTAGGGACAGATTTGCGGCCCTCATAGGTAGATCCGGAGTAGGGCTGCAAACTGCTGCTGACCACAACAGTCCTTCTCAGGACTAATCTAGGAGGATATAGGCAGGGTGATCCAGATCGCAATCCAAGCTTTTTTGTGACCATAACAGTCACCAGACTGTTGTACTTACTAGCTTGATACAGGTTAGGGACTAAAATCCTACTCTCCTGTGACCATAACAGTCACCAGACTGTTGTACTTACTACCTTGATACAGGTTAGGGACTAAAATCCTTCTCTCCTGTGACCATTACAGTCACCAGACTGTTGTACTTACTACCTTGATACAGGTTAGGGACTAAAATCCTTCTCTCCTGTGACCATAACAGTCACCAGACTGTTGTACTTGCTACCTTGATACAGGTTAGGGACTAAAATCCTACTCTCCTGTGATCTGAACAGTCACCAGACTGTTGTACTTACTACCTTGATACAGGTTAGGGACTAAAATCCTACTCTCCTGTGACCATTACAGTCACCAGACTGTTGTACTTACTACCTTGATACAGGTTAGGGACTAAAATCCTACTCTCCTGTGACATAACAGTTACCAGACTGTTACACTTACTACCTTGATACAGGTTAGGGACTAAAATCCTACTCTCCTGTGACATCAACAGTCACCAGACTGTTGTACTTACTACCTTGATACAGGTTAGGGACTAAAATCCTACTCTCCTGTGACCTTTACAGTCACCAGACTGTTGTACTTACTACCTTGATACAGGTTAGGAACTAAAATCCTACTCTCCTGTGACCATAACAGTCACCAGACTGTTGTACATACTACCTTGATACAGGTTAGGGACTAAAATCCTCTCTCCTGTGACCATAACAGTCACCAGACTGTTGTACTTACTACCTTGATACAGGTTAGGGACTAAAATCCTACTCTCCTGAGACCATTACAGTCACCAGACTTTTGTACTTACTACCTTGATACAGGTTAGGGAATAAAATCATACTCTCCTGTGACCATAACAGTCACCAGACTGTTGTACTTACTACCTTGATACAGGTTAGGGACTAAAATCCTACTCTCCTGTGATCTGAACAGTTACCAGACTGTTGTACTTACTACCTTGATACAGGTTAGGGACTAAAATCCTTCTCTCCTGTGACCATAACAGTCACCAGACTGTTGTACTTACTACCTTGATACAGGTTAGGGACTAAAATCCTACTCTCCTGTGACCATAACAGTCACTAGACTGTTGTACTTACTACCCTGATACAGGTTAGGGACTAAAATCTACTCCCCTGTGATCTGAACAGTTACCAGACTGTTGTACTTACTACCTTGATACAGGTTAGGACTAAAATCCTACTCTCCTGTGACCATAACAGTCACCAGACTGTTGTTCTTACTACCTTGATACAGGTTAGAGACTAAAATCCTACTCTCCTGTGACCATTACAGTCACCAGACTGTTGTACTTACTACCTTGATACAGGTTAGGGACTAAAATCCTACTCTCCTGTGACCATTACAGTCACCAGACTGTTGTACTTACTACCTTGATACAGGTTAGGGACTAAAATCCTACTCTCCTGTGATCTGAACAGTTACCAGACTGTTGTACTTACTACCTTGATACAGGTTAGGGACTAAAATCCTTCTGTCCTGTGACCAGACTGTCACCAGACTGTTGTACTTACTACCTTGATACAGGTTAGGGACTAAAATCCTACTCTCCTGTGACCATTACAGTCACCAGACTGTTGTACTTACTACCTTGATACAGGTTAGGGACTAAAATCCTACTCTCCTGTGATCTGAACAGTTACCAGACTGTTGTACTTACTACCTTGATACAGGTTAGGGACTAAAATCCTACTCTCCTGTGACCATTACAGTCACCAGACTGTTGTACTTACTACCTTGATACAGGTTAGGGACTAAAATCCTACTCTCCTGTGACCATTACAGTCACCAGACTGTTGTACTTACTACCTTGATACAGGTTAGGGACTAAAATCCTACTCTCCTGTGATCTGAACAGTTACCAGACTGTTGTACTTACTACCTTGATACAGGTTAGGGACTAAAATCCTACTCTCCTGTGATCTGAACAGTTACCAGACTGTTGTACTTACTACCTTGATACAGGTTAGGGACTAAAATCCTACTCTCCTGTGATCTGAACAGTTACCAGACTGTTGTACTTACTACCTTGATACAGGTTAGGGACTAAAATACTTCTCTCCTGTGACCATAACAGTCACCAGACTGTTGTACTTACTACCTTGATTCAGGTTAGGGACTAAAATCCTACTCTCCTGTGATCTGAACAGTGACCAGACTGTTGTACTTACTATCTTTATACAGGTTAGGGTCTAAAATCCAAATCTCCTGTGACCCGAACAGTCACCAGACTGTTGTCGCTGTATACAGGCAAAATGTGCAAGGGCGTTGGCAAGGGCGTTCGCAAGGAACAAGGAAGTGAACATGATGGTGGTGCAGGCAGAGGCTGAGGTCGTGAGCAAGCACTAATTTGGCAACAACAAAGGGGCACATCTACTCGCTCACACGTCCTGTCCCAAATTCTTGGGGCCCGCTGCAGTACACCGCTCTTGAACCAAGACCAGTGTCAACAGGTTGTTACTTGGATAGCGGATAATGCTTCAAGTCAGATTGGCACCTCCACAAACACCCTGTCTTCCACACGGTCAAGTGTCAGTAGCCGTGATACTGCACCGCACATTTCCCAACCTGATCCTCCTTCCTACCACCAGGCCGAGTACACGTCCACGGACATTACTGATCCCACACTTGGACACTCGGAAGTCCAGAAGTGTGTACCCATGGGTGAGTGGAGGTACATGGCAAATTGCCATAACAAAATTTTAATTCCGCTGTCATTTGTGTGTGCTGTGGTGAAGTCTGGCCCAATCCAACCCTTCTTTATCTTGATCAGAGTCAGCCTGTCAGCATTTTCAGTTGACAGGCGGGTGCGTTTATCAGTAACAATTCCACCTGCGGCACTGAAAACACGCTCTGCCAAAACGCTAGCGGCAGGTCAGGCCAGGACTTCCAAGGCGTAGAGAGCCAATTCACGCCACGTGTCCAGCTTGGAGACCTAATAATTGTAAGGCACAGAGGAATCTCGCAGTACAGTTGTTCGATCTGCAAGGTACTCCTTCAGCATCTGGCCAAACTTAGCATTTCTTGTGGCACTACCCCGCACCTCACGGGCTGTGGTACGTGAGGGGCTGAGAAAACTGTCCCACATCGTAAAGACTGTTCCTCTACCTCTGGCGGATTGGACTTGTGCCCCTCTCGGCCGTACGCCTTGGTTGTCCACCGATTCCTGACCTATGCTGCTAGCGTTTTGTGAGGGGAATGCTTTGCCTACTTCCGTTACTATGGCCTTCTGGAACTGCTGCATTTTGGCTGACCTCTCCGCCTCAGGAATGAGATACATGAAGTTCTCCTTGTAGCGTGGGTCTAATGGCCCCTTTACACGCAGCTACAGGTAACAGGTTTTCCACAGGTAACTTACTGGCTGCAGTGAAATCATGGAGACATGGTTCTATGTTGTTGCTGTGTACAAATGGAGCCATGTCTCCATGATTTCACTGCAGCCAGTAAGTTACCTGTGGAAAACCTGTTACCTGTAGCTGCGTGTAAAGGGGCCATAAGAGGGTTGCCAAAACAGTACTGATTGTCGGCCAAGATGTTCTGAACGCGAGGGTCACTAGCCAGGCAGCTTACCATAAAGTCAGCCATGTGCGCCAGACTCTTAACAGCCATCACTTCAGTATCCTGACCAACACAATGACTGAACATGCTGTCCTCCTCCTCCTCCTCATCTCTCCTGTCCTCTGGCCAGCCACGCTGAATCGAGGGTATGACTGGTGTGCATGTCATATCCTCAATTTGGCCAGAGAGTTGCTCCATGTCATCCTCCTCATCATAGTCCTTCACTGCACGTTGTGATGACATGAGGCAGGGCTGTGTGTTATCACCCACACCCACTACAGTTTCTTGCTCCAAGTCATCGCACTCCGCCTGCAATGCATCATCTTTGTTTTTCAGCAGAGGCCGTTTTAGAAGGCAGAGTAGCGGTATGGTGACGCTAATAATGGCGTCATCGCCGCTCACCATCTTGGTGGAGTCCTCAAAGTTTTGGAGGACGGTACATAGGTCGGATATCCATCTCCACTCCGGAGGTGTTATGTGTGGAGTTTGACCCATTTCCCGACGGCTTAGGTGATGCAGGTAGTCAACAACTGCCCTCTTCTGGTCAAATATCCTGACCAACATGTGCAGAGTTGAATTCCAACGCGTGGGGACATCACACACCAGTCTGTGGGCCGGAAGACGCAAACGGCGCTGAAAGCCGGCAAGGCCGGCTGAAGCAGCAGGTGACTTGCGAAAATGCGCAGACAGGCGCGAACTTTTACCAGCAGATCAGACAGCTCTGGGTATGATGTAAGAAACCGCTGAACCACCAGGTTGAGCACATGGGACACGCATGGAACATGCGTCAGCTGGCCTCGCCTCAAAGCTGCCACCAGGTTCCGGCCATTGTCACATACGATCTTTCCTGACTTTAGGTTCAGAGGTGTCAGCCAGTGATCTGCCTGCTGTTTCAGAGCTGTCCACACCTCTTCTGCATTGTGGGGTTTGTGACCTATGCAGACTAGCTTCAGCACAGCCTGTTGCCGCTTCGCAGAGGCAGTGCTGCAGTGCTTCCAGCTTGTGACTGGTGTGGAGGGTACAGTGGATGAGGATGCGCAGGAGGAGGAGGAGGAGGCTGAGGAGCATGAGATTCCGGAGCTGTAGAGTGTCGGTGAAACCCTGACAGAGGTAGGGCCTCCAATCCTTGGTGTGGGAAGGACGTGTTCCGTCCCTCGCTCAGACTGGGTCCCAGCTTCCACAATATTAACCCAGTGTGCCGTCAAGGAGATGTAGCGGCCTTGCCCACAAGCACTTGTCCACGTGTCTGTGGTTAGGTGGACTTTGGCTGAAACAGCATAGTTCAGGGCATGTGTGATGCTTTGGGACATGTGATTATGCAATGCGGGGACGGCACATCTGGAGAAATAGTGGCGGCTGGGGACCGAGTAACGTGGGACAGCAGCCGCCATCAGGTCGCGGAATGCTTCCGTCTCCACCAGCCGGAAAGGGAACATTTCTAGCGCTATGAGTTGCGAAATGTGAGAATTTAGGACTGTGGCATGTGGGGCGTTGGCAGTGTATTTGCGCCTGCGTTCAAAGGTTTGCCGAATGGATAATTGAACGCTACGCTGGGACAAGGACGTGCTTGATGGTGGTGTTATTTGTGCGTGGGCAACTTCAGGTGCAGGGCCGGAGGCTTGTTCACGGCCAGCATGGACAGGGGATTGGCTCGCACGCACAACACGCGAAGACGTAGCAGTGACATCAGCAAGCACCGCTCCTCGACTCTGTTGTACTTCCCACAAAGTCGGGTGCTTGGCTGACATGTGCCTGATCATGCTGGTGGTGGTCAGGCTGCTAGTTTTTGTACCCCTGTTGATGCTGGCATGGCAGGTGTTGCAAATGGCCTTTTTAGAGTCATCTGGAGCCAACTTAAAAAACTGCCAGACTCGGGAAGACTAACATTTGCACAGGCACCTTGTGTCGTGTTGTTGTTCCGGGGAACGGTTGCCTGCCTTCTGCCTGCAGACACGACCCTGCTTCGTACTGCCTGTTGGGATGCTACGCCTCCCTCCCCCTGTGCACTGCTGTCCTCGCTCTG
This sequence comes from Allobates femoralis, assembly GCA_033576535.1. Classification (NCBI taxonomy): domain Eukaryota; kingdom Metazoa; phylum Chordata; class Amphibia; order Anura; family Aromobatidae; genus Allobates; species Allobates femoralis. The sequence goes on from JARQOC010000003.1 coordinate 489,481,182, forward strand.
CATATCCTCCTGCCAGGTTGGGTCAGCTACTGGATCATCCACCACGTCGTCTTCCTCTTCCTTGGCTAATCGCTGGACTACTCCTCCTTCTCCTCATGTGCCACCATGATGACCGTTACAATAGTTAGGCTGTTGTTTCAGGTATACCCCCAGTGGTAAATTTTTACGCCCATTCTTTTAGAATGGGCATTACAACGACAGGATACCCGCTCCTTTTCAATGGGAAAAATGTTTTGAGGCCCTCCTGCACGTCTCTATCCAGGGACAATGTGGAGCCTCCCAATTTTTGGCTGCCCTGCCAAAGGGCTATACTACAATACACCCACTTCAGGTTTACAGGCCCTCCTGCACGTCTCTATCCAGGGACAATGCATTTTAGTACTCGCTCATCACTAGTCTGGACTTTGACTTGGCCATTCTAACACATGGATACGTTTATTTTTGAACCATTCCATTGTAGATTTTGCTTTATGTTTCGGATCATTGTCTTGTTGGAAGATAAATCTCCTTCCCAGTCTCAGGTCTTTTGCAGACTCCAACAGGTTTTCTTCCAGAATGGTCCTGTATTTGGCTCCATCTATCTTCCCATCATTTTTAACCATCTTCCCTTTCCCTGCTAAAGAATTGCAGGCCCAAACCATGATGCTGCCACCACCATGTTTGACAGTGGGGATGGTGTTTTGAGGGAGATGAGCTGTGTTGCTTTTACGCCAAACATATCGTTTTGCATTGTGGCCAAAAAGTTCAATTTTGGTTTCATCTGACCAGAGCACCTTATTCCACATGTTTGGTGTGTCTCCCTGGTGGCTTGTGGCAAACTTCAAACGAGACTTTTTATGGATATCTTTGAGAAATGGCTTTCTTCTTGCCACTCTTCCATAAAGGCCAGATTTGTACAGTGTACGACTGATTGTTGTCCTATGGACAGACTCTCCCACCTCAGCTGTAGATCTCTGCAGTTCATCCCGAGTGATCATGGGCCTTTTGACTGCATCTCTGATCAGTCTTCTCCTTGTTCGAGATGAAAGTTTAGAGGGACAGCCAGGTCTTCGTAGATTTGCAGTGGTCTGATACTCCTTCCATTTCAATATGATCTCTTGCACAGTGCTCCTTGAGATGTTTAAAACTTGGGAAATCTTTTTGTACCCAAATCCAGCTTTAAACTTTGCCACAACAGTATCTCGCACCTACCTGGTGTGTTCCTTGGTCTTCATGATGCTCTTTGCACTTGAAACAGAATCCTGAGACTATCACAAAGCATGTGCATTTATATGGAGACTTGATTACACACCGGTGGATTCTATTTATCATTTAGTCACTTAGGACAACATTGGATCATTCAGAGATCCTCACTGAACCTCTGGAGTGAGTTTGCTGCACTGAAAGTAAAGGGGCCGAATAATATTGCACACTCCACTTTTCAGTTTTTTATTTGTTAAAAAAGTTTAAAATATCCAATAAATTTCGTTCCACTTCATGATTGTGTCCCACTTGTTATTGATTCTTCACAAAAAAATTAGAATTTATACAGTTGTGGCCAAAAGTATTGACACCCCTCCAATTCTGTCAGATAATACTCAGTTTCTTCCTGAAAATGATTACAATCACAAATTCTTTGGTATTATTATCTTCATTTAATTTGTCTTCAATGAAAAAAGACAAAAAGAATTGTCCTTAAGCCAAATTGGATATAATTCCACACCAAACATAAAAAAGGGGGTGGACAAAAGTATTGGCACTGTTAGAAAAATCATGTGATGCTTCTCTAATTTGTGTAATTAACAGCACCTGTAACTTACCTGTGGCACCTAACAGGTGTTGGCAATAACTAAATCACACTTGCAGCTAGTTGACATGGATTAAAGTTGACTCAACCTCTGTCCTGTGTCCTTGTGTGTACCACATTGAGCATGGAGAAAAGAAAGAAGACCAAAGAACTGTCTGAGGACTTGAGAAACCAAATTGTGAGGAAGCATGAGCAATCTCAAGGCTACAAGTCCATCTCCAAAGACCTGAATGTTCCTGTGTCTACCATGCACAGTGTCATCAAGAAGTTTAAAGCCCATGGCACTGTGGCTAACCTCCCTAGATGTGGACGGAAAAGAAAAATTGACGAGAGATTTCAACGCAAGATTGTGCGGATGGTGGATAAAGAACCTCGACTAACATCCAAACAAGTTCAAGCTGCCCTGCAGTCCGAGGGTACAACAGCGTCAACCCGTACTATCTGTCGGCGTCTGAATGAAAAGGGACTGTATAGTAGGATACCCAGGAATACCCCACTTCTTACCCCGAGACATAAAAAAGCTAGGCTGGAGTTTGCCAAAACTTACCTGAGAAAGCCTAAAACGTTTTGGAAGAATGTTCTCTGGTCAGATGAGACAAAAGTAGAGCTTTTTGGGCCAAGATATCAACATAGAATTTACAGGAGAAAAAAAGAGGCATTCAAAGAAAAGAACACGGTCCCTACAGTCAAACATGGCGGAGGTTCCCTGATGTTTTGGGGTTGCTTTGCTGCCTCTGGCACTGGATTGCTTGACCGTGTGCAAGGCATTATGAAGTCTGAAGACTACCAAGAAATTTTGCAGCATAATGTAGGGCCCAGTGTGAGAAAGCTGGGTCTCACTCAGAGGTCATGGGTATCCAGCAGGACAATGACCCAAAACACACTTCAAAAAGCACTAGAAAATGGTTTGAAAAAAAGCACTGGAGACTTCTAAGGTGGCCAGCAATGAGTCCAGACCTGAATCCCATAGAACACCTGTGGAGAGATCTAAAAATGGCAGTTTGGAGAAGGCACCCTTCAAATATCAGGGACCTGGAGCAGTTTGCCAAAGAAGAATGGTCTAAAATTCCAACAGAGCATTGTAAGAAATTCATTGATGGTTACCGGAAGCGGTTGATCGCAGTTCTTTTGGCTAAAGTTTGTCCAACCAAGTATTAGGCTGAGGGTGCCAATACTTTTGTCTGGCCCATTTTTGGAGTTTTGTGTAAAATGATCAATGTTTTGCTTTTTGCTTCATTCTCTTTTGTGTTTTTTCATTGAAGACAAATTAAATGAAGATAATAATAATACCAAAGAATTTGTGATTGCAATCATTTTCAGGAAGAAGCTGAGTATTATCTGACAGAATTGCAGGGGTGTCAATACTTTTGTCCACAACTGTATCTTTATGTTTGAAGCCTGACATGTGGCAAAAGGTTGAAAAGTTCAAGGGGCCGAATACTTTCACAAGTCACTGTATGTACATTGCAGAAGTGAAATTACAGGGGAACAGACCAGTTTTAGTGTACTGGTCTGCATTTGTCTGTGTATGTGTTTGTATGCGATTTTATTGCTAAAAACACATCCATGAATGAGGACGCAGGGCTGAGAGAAAGCTCCCGCTACCCGCGGCGATTTCATCCACCCGCACCGTGCCAGAATCGCACGATTTCATCAGAAATGAGCGCACGGAGGTCAGTAGCGATGCCGGCAGCGCCCGGTAAGATGGAAAAGTGGCTCCGGAGCTCGGGATGAGCGGGAGATCAATCACGATCTCCAAACACGCAGGCGAAGGGGGCAGAGAAGATGGCGTCCGGCGGGAAGAGCAAAGAGGGGCAGCGAGACACAAGGCAGGAGGACAAAAAGAAGAAAGATGACACCATACCAAACGCTGGAGACACAGAAACAGGAGGTAAACAAAGGGGGCAGGAATCACTCCACATTGAACAACATACAGGAGAAGACATAGTGCCTCTAAACATCCCACATTTAGATTACAAGCTATTAGCGAGGGAGGCATCAACATATCTGGCTGAGGAGCTAAGGGGCACGATTAAAGAGGCCATACAAGAAGCTCTACAAGGAATACAAGCCAAAACAGCAGAGCATGCTCAAAGACTTGATGAGCTGGAACAAAGATTATCTGATTCTGAGGACAGAATACTGCAGCTAGAATCACATGTGGCAGATCTTATGGTAGCAGCTGTGTATAATAAAGACAAATTGGAAGACCTAGAAAATAGGTCGAGGCGTAACAATCTAAGGATAGTAGGCCTCCCTGAAACCATCCTGCTCAACGAACTAATCGACTTATGTGAAAGAGATATACCCCGCGCCTTGGGGTTTCCCCACAAATACAGAGCTGAAAGGGCACACAGAGTTGGTACACCCCCGGAGAACTTTGCTCACGGACGGGAGGGATCTGGACATTCACAAACAAACATCCATGACAAAAACAAAAGTACCAACGCCAAGGGATCACCCCGCCAAGTAGTGGTCAGATATTTAGACTACAGAGATAAAGAACAGTTGCTCCAGTCGTTTAAGAGCCTACGACGCCCCCTACTGATACATAACCACGTGGTTAGATTATATGGAGACTACTCTGTAGAGGTATCGAAGCGGAGGAAAGCATTTAGCCCAGCTTGCAGTATTTTATATAAACGCAACATACGATTTCAGTTGTCATTCCCCGCAATCCTAAAATACAGAGGCCCGGATGGCAGACTCAGAACATTCCATAACCCACAAGAAGCTATGCGTCAGTTGACGCAGAATAACACGGGGAAAAATGACCGTGATCGGGATACACAAGGAAGGAATAAAGAAAAGGTGGGAGATCACACGCCCACACGTCGACATCGCACCTTGGAAGAATCACGCACTAAATCTGGTAAACCGGTCTCCCATCCCGATGAAAGGTCGTCAGCCCTTCGGTCGGCAAGAGAGATCGGTATAACATCCGAAGAACAACAACACTCAGGTCAACCCCAGCGAGAGAACCAAGACGAAGAGGAGGATCGTTGAGATTGCGCATGAATGACTGGAAAAAGACGTTACAGACTGAAAAGTTGGAGAACGAGAAACCAATGAGTTAACTGCCAAGGCCGAGGACAATCAGAAGATTTAATTTGACCACTGAGGTCGTACCCAACCAGAGGGAGAATCGGATGTCCCCGGGACGGTGATATGTGTGGTTTATATATTATTATTTTATTTTTTTTTCTCCTCTCTTATTATTACTATGGCCACCTCCTTTTTGGCCATATTGAATATATTCTTGTATGCTGTAGGCCGTGACTATGTCTATATTATGCATTGGGGCACTATAGCAATACCCATCTGTTTGATATTATATCTAACATTTCTAGTTTTACCTCGGGAGACAGACCGCACAATAATACTTCTGCACGTCCTCCCACATACTCAATAGCGTGATGGCAGAGACTATATACTAAGAATCAGCCGTCGGGTAGGGGATAGCGGTTAGGATGCGTCCTGATCAGAATTTGGAAGTCTATAACATGAGTTGTTGGTTAAAGGGGGGGGGGAGGGGGGGGAATATGAGGGGGTGAGGGGTTCGGCAATTTTGGTAAAACTTTTGTTTCTCTCAGGGAAAAATTTATGGGGTTTGGTTATATTGAGGTTTGTTGATGAAAGTTCCTGCTGCCCTTTATCCCACGATTTGTGGTACTTCCTTATCCAAACTCCAAGAGTCCGTTACACAGTGTTAATTCAATTGTTACTCACTCATAATGGTGAATATCATTACATGGAACGTTAAAGGGTTACGTTCCCCGGAGAAACGTTCCATGATCCTCAGACATTTAAAAAAATTGAATGTAGATATCGCTTTTTTACAGGAAACTCATCTTGCGACGAATGATTTTTTTAGAATGCAAAAATTGTGGGTAGGAGCAATTTGGGGATCAGGAGCGGTAGAGAAAAAAGCAGGGGTCTTAGTGCTGGTCAATAAAGCTTTCTCTCATAAACTGATATCGGAGGACAGGGATGATGCGGGTCGAATGATACATGTAACCCTTGATTGCCAGATAGGTAGATTGAGCCTATACAATATTTATGCTCCCAACTCAGATACAGAGAGGGTGAAATTCTTTATGCAAGTAGAAGAAAGATTACTGACGGACGGTGAAAACAATAAAGTGTTAGCAGGGGATTTTAATACAGTAATATCACCAGGAGAAGACAGGCAGAAAAATCAACTTCTAGGGCCCGAATTAGAACATGTCACACAAGATAGGAGTGGAAGAGGGTTGACCCAACTGATAGATAATACGGGTCTTTATGTCGCTTGGAGGGCTTTTCATCCGCAGGAAAGGGAATATACACATTATTCCCACCCACATGATTCATGGTCTCGGCTGGACATACTCTTGGTTGGGGACACTATGCTGGACAGAGTGGAGGACGTAATCATAGAGAACTTAGTCATATCTGACCACAGTCCGGTGTCCCTGACCATGAGGGATCTCTACCCGCATGGCACAGACTTCTTATGGCGATTTCCGACCTACTTGCGACAAGATGAAAACTTCGCCAAGCTCCTGAAAGAATGGTGGACTGAATTCTCCTTAGATAATTTGGAACATAAAGAGAATGCACGTTTATATTGGGAAACTAGCAAGGCAGTGATGAGAGGGAAAATTATGGCCTATACACGTACACTGAAACGTAAAACTCATGAACAATTTAAAACACGTAGTGGAGAGCTGAGGGAAGCCTACACTCAATTTTTGACAACACCATCCGATAAGACAAAAGAAAAGTGGTTGCGGACGAAGAGGGAGTACGAGGCCTGGGCAAGACAGAGGGAGATTCTTAGAAAAGCTCACTGGGAGGTGGATTTGTACAGATTTGGAGACAAGTCAGGAAAAATCTTGGCCAACCTAGCCAGAGGGAAGCGCCCACACAACACGATCACATCCTTAAAGACCGGGTATGGGAATAATACATCCGATCCAAAAAAGATAAATACACTTTTGGGAAGATATTATTCCAAACTATACACAGCTAACCCAACGGGGCGAGACGAGGGTGGAGAATGGCTACGGAGAATTGAAATGCCTGTGCTTACTGAAGATGAGCTAACCGCGTTAAATCGTCCAATTACTCTGGAGGAAACATTAGAGGTCATAACTAAATTGGGGAATAACAAAGCCCCGGGTCCAGACGGATTCCCAGGGGAATACTACAAAGAGCTCAGGGAGTTGGTGACACCATGTCTAGTGTCCTTGTTTAATGCTATCTTGGAAGGGGAGAAACTGTCTGATACATCCAACACAGCTTATATAAAGCTATTGCCCAAGGGAGAAAAAGATCCAACAGACCCATCAAACTATAGGCCCATATCCCTGATAGACCAGGATCTGAAAATATTGTCGAAACTTATGGCGGAACGACTAGCGGTAATTCTACCACGCCTTGTCGAACCTCAACAATCCGGGTTTATCAAGGGTAGATCGGCAGTGGGTAATATTAGAAAAACCATCCTGGCACTAGACACAGTCAAACGATATAACGGGAACTCACAGGACCCCCCAGCTTTACTTTTGTTGGATGCCGAAAAGGCATTCGACAGCGTTAATTGGGATTGGCTAAATACAGTTCTAGACACACTGGGACTGCAGGGATCCTTTCGCACGTTCTTGAGCACCTTATATCATAACCCACGGGCGAGGGTGTACACCCCTGGCTTCCTTTCAGATTCCTTTCAATTGCAGAGGGGAACAAGACAGGGATGTCCACTCTCCCCACTGCTTTTCAATCTAGCTATAGAACCCTTATCACGATATCTTAATGGGGGAGAGGCTTTTGAGGGGATTAAAGTTGGGCACACACCTTTATACTTGGCATAATTTGCAGATGATATAATCCTATATCTCAATCGACCGAGCAGAGATCTCCGATACCTTTTAAATCAATTAGAGATATACGCCACTTTTTCAGGTTTCACGCTTAACAAGGACAAGTGTGAAATCTTAAACTTAGGGGTCACCAGAAGGAACTTAGGGCCGGGTGACAACATGCAAAAAACGCTGGGAATCCCAATCAAAAATGACCATATCAAATATTTGGGGGTACATTTGAGCAAATTGCCAAACGCAATATACTCACTCAATTACGACCCATTAATACGAAAAATAACGTTAGAACTGGAAAGATGGAGGAATCTACCCCTCTCACTCTTAGGACGCTGCCATTTGGTCAAAATGATCAGCTTCTCCCGGTTATTATATCCAATGCAGACACTCCCCTTCTCCTACGTCGCGACAACCTGCTGAAATTGAACAGGGCTATCACTCAATTCATTTGGAATGGCAAGAGAGCCAGGATTAAACAAACCACACTGATGTTACCTAAAGATAAGGGAGGTCTTAATCTACCAGACATCAAGGGGTATAACCTGGCTTGTGTCTCCAGACATGTGGTGGACTGGCTGAATGGCACCTCCAAACACTCCAACTACAAAGTGGAGCAAGAATTTTGTCGGCCGTGGGATCTGGCCAGTTTACTTCATGCATCCTGGTCTGATACTCCGCCATACATAAGGAATTCACTGCTTTTTAGAGACACGGCCATGTGTTGGAAAGCCATCCGCAAAAAATTGCATTTGGCCTGGAAGGTATCCAAATATCTAAACCCCTGGGCACATTTTAGCTTTAGACTAGGAAGAGAAAATGCCTTATTTCGGATATGGGGAGCTAAAGGTATTAAGAAATTGGGAGACTTACTACAGAAAGAGGAGAAAAGGTGGATGTCAGGATCTGAGGTGATGGTCCACTTCGGGCTCCCATTTACCCAATTAATTCAATATAAACAATTACACTTCCATGTCCTACAGAAATTGCAGGATGTGACGCAAGAATGCATCTCCAATCCCTGGGACAAGTTAACACAAACCCAACTTTCACAATTAAACATCTCATACATATATAATTTTCTTCGTGAAGTATACCCAGTAATAGAGCCGAGAACACTCTTTAAGGGATGGAGACATCTAATAACAGAGGAAGAGAGGGAAGAAGAGATTCTGGAGGGATGGAGACTATTTAGAAAACTTATACACAACGAAAAATGGAGGGACACGCAGTATCGGGTTATGCATAGAGCAATCTATGGATTCAATATACCCCCGACACCAACTGTCCCAGGGAGGTTACAAAATTGCCCAAAATGTGGTACATTTCGAACAGATTTTACACACGGTATATGGACATGCCCAGAGGTTGCCAGATTTTGGGATTTAGTGAGAGGGGTTGTGAGAGAAATCACGGGTCAGGAAATACCTATTGAACCCAAATCATGGCTACTGCATATTCCGACCTCTGACGAATGGAAAGGGACTAAAGCACGATTATGTCATGTCATTGCCTTACTAAGTAAGAAGATATTACTTCGAGATTGGTTGTCTACAACCTGTCCGGGGATTTCAGACTTGAGAATAGAAAGGATGGAAGCTGAGAGACAAAAAGATTTATTGACGAGTAAATTCTTCAATACATGGAAGAGCTTTATATTAAACAAATTGTCGCGAGAAGAGCTGGAGCAGACAGTATCTCCGTTCAGACACTCTAACTGGTATCTTACTGAGGATCTAAATGGAACGTTGGGAGCACTAAAGATATAAGGGAAGTGAAATTATATAATTATCCTGCACAATTAGATATTAGGTACTCACATGGCTACACAATGTTGTGACTCTTTAAACTCCTTAATATACCCGGAAGGGAGAGAGGGCAACTAGGGACGAGCACTATTTCCATATAACGAACAACTGCAATGAAGGTGTTGAATAATATTGTTTGAAGGGATGGGTTGGGGATTGTTATGAAGGAAAGGGCGGAAGAGGGTTTACTGAATTGTACTTTTCTTTAATGTCATTCGTTACCATCTCTGTTATGTCATGTCATAATATGTCCTGCTTGAAAAAATCAATAAAAAAGATATTATAAAAAAAAAAAAACACATCCAAACGCATGCGTTAAGGCACCCATAGGCTGCAATGCAAAATGTATTGCAAACGCATGCAAAAATGCATGTGCGTTTTCAAAAACACAAAACGCATGCATTTTTGCAAACGCAGCCAAAAACGCGGCCTGTTGTGTCTAGGGCTTTTTTTTTTTTTGCAAAAACACACATGCGTTTTGCGGTTTTGCAAGCGCACATGCATTGTTGCATGCGTTTGCAATGCGTTTTGCATTGCAGCCATTGAATGCATTAATGCATGTGTTTGGATGCGTTTTTAGCGGATAAAAACGCATACAAATGCAAAGGCAGGCAAACGTAACCCAGCCTTAGATGTGAACTAGGCCTAAGTGTTTTTCTGCACGTTTTTTTCTGCTATTTCTGTATCTTTTAATTGTACATATTCAGATTGGTTGTTTTTAATTACACACTGGCTGTCATGGCAATCCCAGATCAACTTAGGGGCTGACCGGACGTCAGGTGAGGAGGCAGGATCGGTGTAAGCACTACAAGGTGCGAAACAACCTGTTGTCCCATACACACCCTGCATCTCTCCCTGGTTTGCTTATGCACCTTTAGTATATAAAGTTGGAAGTGTTTTAAGGACCGGAGTGCTGCTGAACTCTTTTCTATATACAAAAATCACTTGACCACATGTATGCAAATCAAATACTTGTGGTCACGAGGCCATCCTGCTTACAGCTTCAGAAAATCCTGACATTTTGCACTCTGTTCGATGTGAGTATTCACAAATCTGCAGTCACGTAATGCAATTGCAGGCTTTAACCTGAATCCTGGACAGCACCTTTAAACAAGATTGTATTATTTAGTGTTGCAAATCTGGCACCCCACTGATCAGTGTGCCACTAAAGGGGTATTACACCCAGATTAGCGTGTGTGGTATCCCGGTGACCAGAGGATGGTAATGTTAATCTGAGGCCCTTGTGTATGCATTCACACATGTAGAATAGGAGGAATTAAGGGTTAACCTGGGAGACCCAGCCCCCAGTGGGAGGAGCTTAGGTGAGGAGTGAAGAATGGGAAAGAAAGTTTAGTTAGAACGTGAGGAGAGCTCATGAGGGGAGCTGAAGAGAGGAGGACACCAGCAAGATGGTGGCCCAGACAGAAGGGGGATCTCTGGCTTGAGCAAGCCCAGTGCCGGACTCTACCAATAACTGGTCCAGGAGTTAACAGAGTCCAAAGTGGAGAACCGGCTCCGAGTGCGGTGCAGGAAAGTTCAGCTCTGAGTGGCCAAACTGTAGGGTCACAGGCCTTCATATAGCCATGACCCAGTCCAACGCACGTCCCCACCAGGATCTCCGTCCAGGGTTTGAGCCCCTTCCAAGGGTAACGATTCCGTTAGAGAGATAAAGGTAAGCTCTAGCAGACTCGTGGGCCTGGTAGTAAGAGGGTTTCAAAGAAGGCCACGCATGGAAGTAAGGAGAGCGCAGTGAGAGAGAAGGAGAGAGGAAGAAACCTGAAGGAACACCGTTGAGGGCGTCAGAGGGACTTTGCATCCTTTGGTGACTACCCGGCCAGCTACCCGTGACTGTGTACCTTGAGAACTGCTTGAAAGTCACCAGTAAATACCCGTGGAGAGCTGGACAGTCTCCTGTATCTCATTTCTTTATTGCCAGGTAAGCTGCATTCCAGTCTCATCAGCAGAGGCTGTATCAGACAACCAGCACTGCAGAGAGCTGCTCCAGTGAAAAACAACCACGACAACCAGTACTACAGAGGTCTGCCCTGGGGAGTCCGCTCCACCTGCGGTGAGCGACATCATCTGGCTGCCCATCCATTATGCCCGGAGGTCTGCAGCAACGTTGGTGCATTCACCAGAAACCGTAGGTGGCATCACGAACTATCTTTTATTTGACTTTTATTAAACCCCTTTTTAGCGACCACCAGGGCCACGGCCCCGGGCACCGTTGACAGCACCCATAACTAAATGCCCGGGATCTGAGCACCCCTGCCCTGGGGTGGGTCACAAAGACGTATGTTGTAGTATAAATTGCCGTATATTAATGTCATGTTAATTACAAGTTCTTCTCAATAAATTAGAATATCACCAGAAAGATCATTTTTTTCAGTAATTGAATATAAAAAGTGAAACGCATATAATATGTTGAGTCATCTATTTCAATTGTTTATTTCTGTTAATGTTGATCATTATACCTTACATTTAATGAAAACCCAAAAGTTATTATCTTAGAAAATTTGAATAATTAACACAAAACACCTGCAAGGCTTACTAAGCATTTCAAATGGTCCCTTAAGGGCCCTTTACACGCCGCGACGGCAGGCTGGATACATCCCGCTACAGGCTACAAATGTAGCTTGTAGCGCCAATGTAGCCCGTCGTAGCGGCGTCTGAAGACGTGACGCTACAGCCGGCAACAGATACATCTGTTTCCTAGGTCTGCTCGAAAACTGATGGCTACATCGCCGATGGTAGCGAGCTGTATCGGCGTGTAAAGAGGCAACGGAAGGGAACTCGAGACAGCCTGCGATGTAGCTGCAATGTAGCAAAGGCGTGACCCTGGCTCCATGTTACCGCGCCCCATGTGCGATCATTGGTGGAAGCTGCTGCATGACGATTGGTAGTCGCTGCATAGGGAGGCATATTTAAGGAGCTGACGAGTCACACTACACAATCGCTCGAGCGTGCTGTATTACTCAGCCTCCTGCGATGCCTGCCCAATCAGGATGTTATTGCTTCGTCCTATCAGCGTACGGACGGCTCGTAATCCACAATTGTGGCACGCCTATGTGCTGTCCCTGCTGCACCAGGTCCGCCCATAGTAGCTGGTTATAGCGGTGTGTAAATGAGCTACAGCTGGCTACTTGAGACACCCAGCGATGTAGCTAGCTATAGATGTAGCGTGGCGTAGCGCACCTTGTGGCGGCGTGTAAAGAGGGTGCGTTGACCGTTTGTAACCGTTTGAGCGTGCTTGTGCACGTGAAGTAGCGGGATGTATCCAGCCTGCCGTCGCGGCGTGTAAAGGTACCATTAGTCTGGTTCAGTAGCCTACACAATCATGGGAAGTCTGCTGACTTGACAGATGTCCAGAAGGCAGTCATTAACACACTCCACAAGAAGGGTAAGCCATAAAAAGTCATTGCTAAAAAGGCCGGCTGTTCACAGAGTGCTGTATCCAAGCATATTAACCCCTTCATGACCAAGTGTGTATATCTACGTCCTTGGTCATGTCCCTCTCCCTGATGTGAACTCACTCCCTGAGCTCTAATTTTCCCCCACTCATCTCAGCTGATTTCAGCAGCTGAGATGTGTAGCTAGCAGCTTTGATTGGATCTGCGTTATTCGCTGTGATTGGAGGTCCCATGCCCTGGTTGCTCTTATTCTGCCCAGGTCCTCTCTGAGATCAGTTTTGTACTTTGTCCAAATCTCCAGGGTTTTTGAAATGCTACATGTTGTTAGAAGAATATCAAAGAAGTGTCCTAATTGATTTTTGGTTTGTGTGGTTGGTGCTTCTCTGAGAGGCATATCCCAGTGTGCAGCATTTTCCAGAACTTCTTGTCTTCAGCAAGCTTCCCTGAATATTTCACAGATACACTTAAGCTATGTTATAGTAAAAATGTCCTTCATTGCCTATAGCAACCATCAGAAGCTGAGCTGTGATTAATTGCTGTAGGCCACCTGATAAATATCCAGGCTAACTGTCAAAACAGGTTAGTTAGTATCTATTTAATAGATTCTATTACAGTGATGGCGAACCTATGACACGCGTGTCAGCACTGACATGCGTAGCCATTTTCAGTGACACGCGGCCGCCGGAGAAACTACAAGTAGGATTCGGTACTCTGCGATCCTAGTTTTGTCAGAGTTCACTTTTTCTCACTCGCTAGACTCGCTATTTGGATAAAAACCACAGACACGGCAGCAAAAAACTGTTGCGAGTGGGGCTTCCGACACGGCAATGCGAGCGCTTTCCGAGACATCTGCGATTTGTAAATCGCACATTACTTGCTATTACTCGCTTCCCCATGCATTAACATTGGACTCGCTAGACTCGCAACGAGTAGCGAGTCCCGGGCTCGGACTCGCTAGACTAGAGTCAAGCGATTCCGAGTAATTTAGGACTCGCCCATCACTAACTACAGGGCCAGGTGCAGTAGCTGAGGAAAAAAAATGTGCTGGAGGTCTGTAGGCCACAACAGCAGAGCTCCGGCACAGAGTATCTAGTCCTGGGACTTCCGGTAGGCGGAACTTGCTGGTTGGCTGGTGCAGCAGGGAGCAGCGGAACGCTGTGGGGGACGCATATCTGAGGCCCTGTGATCGCTGTCTGGAGGTCTGTCTGGAGGTCCAGTGATTACTACAGCAACCATCCTCCAGTGAAAGGTTCTGGGCAGAATCTGGGGTGTCATGAATGTGTGATTGGCCATTACTGAGATAAGTGAGGGGGAGGCTGGAAGAGGCCTGTGCTATGGGTACCGTTTCCCGCCATTAATTTACATAAGGAACGCCATCTTGCAGCATAGTACAGACTCCATTTCACCACTATATTATTGTTGCGCACCCTATTAGTCCCTATTTCTGCCCTTTCCTAAAAGACAGTTAACCCCTAATTGCCTGCAGGGCTATCTATAAATCTTCTGTCACTGCCCCTCTGATGGAGAAGCCAAAAAAACCAAGGTTAAGTAAAGGAAGTGGTAGTAGCAGTAGCCGACCCTTTCAAGAGACATGGACTGAGATGTATGGCATTATAGAAAAAAATGGCAGATCATTTTGCGTTCTATGTAGTGAAACGGTAGTAAGCAGAACGTGGAATATAAATAGACATTTTGAAACTACTCATTCCCAGCTCTTGAAAAAAAGTGAGGATGAAAGGAAGGAATACATTTCCAGGCAGCTACAACTTCATAAGAGCCAATCTAATTCCATCCTTAAATTTGTAAAAAGCTCTACAAATGTAACATCTGCAAGTCTGAGCATTGCTCACTCCATAGCTCAGCATGGAAAAGCCCTCAGTGAGGGAGAATTTATTAAAGAAACTCTCTTAAGATGTGCACCAGTTCTATTTCATGATATGCAGAATAAAGATGCAATTAGTAAGAGAATATCTGAGTTACCACTCAGTAGAAATATCATAAAAGACCGAATAATGAGACTGAACACAAACGTACAGCATCAATTAAAGGAAGACATAAGTAATTGTAAATATTTTTCGATCTCTCTTGATGAAACTACTGATGTCACATCACATGCACAGTTGGCCATTATTGGTCGATATTCTGATGGTCTCACAATGAGAGAAGAGTTGATAAAGTTAGTATCAGTGCCAACAAGTACATCAGGAAGTGAAATATGTAAGGTTGTTAAACAAACATTCTGTGACCTAAGCATTGATATCTCTAAAGTTGTGTCAGTGACGACAGATGGGGCACCAAACATGGTGGGGAAAAAAGTCGGATTTGTTACATTGTTTACAGAAGCTATTGGCCACCCGATTGTTCCTTTTCATTGTATTATCCATCAGGAGGCTTTATGTGCCAAGGCAGGATTCACTGACTTAAACGACTTAATGTCAGTTGTTACAAAAATAGTTAATTTAATAGCTGCTCGCCCCCTTCACAAGAGAGAATTTTCTGCACTTTTACTGGAGGTTGATTCCACCTACAGTGGACTGCTGATGTACAATAATGTAAGATGGCTGAGCCGAGGCAAAGTTCTTGAGCACTTTGTCGAGTGCTTTGAAGAAATTAAGGTATTTCTTGAGGATAAGGATCTGGGAAACTTTCCTCAGCTCTATGATTATAAGTGGGTCAACACCCTGATGTTTTTTACAGATCTCTCTGTTCATATTAATGAACTGAACTTAAAGCTACAAGGTTTTGGCAAAAGTATTGACGTTATGTTTGGATACATAAAAGCTTTTGAAAGTAAACTTAAAATTTTCAAGCGAGATGTAGAAACTAAAACTTATAAGTATTTTCCTCGAGTAACAAAGTATTTTGAGAAGGCCAGTGCAGCTGTACAAAATGAAATGGAGCCCTTGCATATAAAGTACCAGCATGTTTTAGACTCCTTACTTGACCAGTTCAGTGATAGATTTAATCAATTTAGAAGCCTAAACAGACCATGAAAATAATTAAGTATCCTGATGTAGTAGTCTACAGTAGTTTGGAATTAAATGGTTTCCAATGGATACAAATTGATGATTTGGAGATGCAACTTGCAGAATTTCAGGACAGCATCTGGGGTCAGGTGTTTGTTGATTTGAGGTCAAAGCTTGAGAATCTAGAAAGGTGCCGCTTGGAGAATCAAGAGGAGTGCCATTATGAACAGGAAATTTGGAGTGCCTGGAATCGGTTACCAGACACTTTTAGCACCCTGAAAAATATAGCAATGGCTTTACTTACTATTTTTCCCTCTATGTACTTTTGTGAGACCTTATTCTCAGCATTAAATAATATCAAAACCAATAAAAGAAACAGATTGACAGATAACCTTAGTAGCGCTTGCTTGGCCTTGAAGTGTACAAAATACCAACCTTCAATTGAAGATTTAGCCAATGAAATTCAGCAACAAAAAAGTGACTAAATCAGTGATGGCGAACCTGTGGCAGTCCAGCTGTTGCTGGACTGCCACAGGTTCGCCATCACTGGAAGAATTCCCCTCCCCCTCACTTATCTTAGTTCATGACACCCACATAAGTTAAATAACAGCAAGACCAACAAAAGAAACCAACTGACAGATTAACAAAGAAGTCACTAAGCAGGTAAGTTAAATATTAAACATATTTGTTATTTAAACTATAAATGTCGTAAAATTAGGTTTTTTTTTCTCAAGGTGACACACCTCCCGATTTATGCTCGGTTTTTTGGCGAATTTTGACACACCAAGCTCAAAAGGTTGCCCATCACTGTTCTATTACCTCACACATACAAACAGTAAATAGGCCTTTTTTTGGCAAATGACTGTAAAGCACAGGGTTAAAATTTCTCCCCTCAAAATATAGTCAATGACATTCCCTGAGTCAAATGAGGTAGCTGTGCAAAATTTTGTGATTGTAAATACGACGGTGCGGACTCCTTTAGTGGACATACATACACACATACATACACTCAACTTTATATATTAGATATATACATACACAACTATCTGTGCATATACTTACACTATACATATTTACTAGGTCAGAGTTACAGATGTATAAACTACGATAATCCAAAACAGATTTAAAAAAAAAAACAATTAGTATGATTTTTCTAAATTCTGTGCAGAGTTGAGGATATGCTGTTGGTTTTCAAAGTCACCACATGATTTTTATACAGATTGGGGCGTTTTTGACAATGGCAATAGAATTTGAAATGATTTCCAATGCCTTTTAGGCCCTTTTCACATCAGCGTTTTGCTGATGCTTGCGGCCGATGCAGAAGGTGGTGCCGCATCTGCCGGATCGGCTCCCTAACGGCCAACTTGCGGCCCGGATCCGGCAAGCCCCATGTATTGTCTATGGGGTTTGCGGTCAGGTGTGGCAAGTGCGGTTCTGCCGGATGCGGCAGACCTGGCTCTTGCGGTGACGAAAAAAAAAACACACTTGCCACACCCGACCGCAAACCCCATAGACAATGCATGGGCCTCACCGGATAAGGGCCGCAAGTCGGCCGTTAGGCGGCCGATCCAGCAGATGCGGCACCACCTGCTGGATCTGCTGCAAACATTAGCAGATGTATGACAGGCTTATTCACAAATCTACTTGCCTTGTTATTTCTTGTTGAAAGGGTTCTAATAATTCTTCTTATAATAATCAATGTAATGAAAATCTATTTTCTTTTTTTCTATTCAGTGTGACCTGTAATATGCCTGGGGAAGGCCAACAAACTCCAATTCTGTAGGCAGATTATTACCTGAAACAGTTGGCTTATATGTCTGCATGAGAAATGAAGTACTCTTGTCATCTTGAAATTTCATACTACTTGTATGCTATCAAGTGAGTATACGTAAGCAGACAATTGATTCTAAAATCCATTTGCAGATTCCATGTCAAATAAAGCACAGACAGCACATGAATCGAATTTCAAGGAAAAAATTGGAGGATGTTACACTATGTACTAAAAATATGCTACATACATTATTAATTATTCATATTACTCACTTAAGTTGTAATCCTTAGACTCAATATTCTTTCACAGACAACACAATATGAAAAATGTTCTCTCTGTTTCCAAAGCTACTGATGAGGATGGCACAAAAAGATTACTTAGTTGAATGTAAATTATTATTTAGTCGCTTTGAAATCTTTATTCCAAGCAAAACATCCGTCTTCATAGGTAATTTAAATAAAAGGAAAAATTATTTTGAATGAAAGATACAGATAGAAAAAGATAAGATATAAAAGGCATGTAGGGGATGCCTATGAATATGAGAGAGGGAACTCACATGTTGCCAAAGGGTGCAGTATTTAATTAAAAATTTTGGTTTACAGCCATGAAGTTTCTATGCATGCCCAAACTAAATACTTCAACAATTCATGTGAAAACATAACAATAATTAGTTATCAAGGATAATTCCAGCGCAGATCATTTAGAGGTGTCTTATTTCTAATAGAATATTTCTTCTATAGAACAACATCTTGCAGTAGATTCAAACAATATCTGTAGTCCAGTGACGTACCACCAATGGTGGCGAACCAAGGGGCCCATGAGTCAAGGGGGCCCCGAGACAACACAGGCACAAGGTTCCCACGGCCGTCCGCAGGCCCCCCACCCATCATCACACTATTAATTGTATCAGCCTCTGCGATTATGATACAATTGAGAGCAATGAGGAAAGCGGAAGCACGGAGTGCTAACTCACTCCTCATTCTCCCACTGTGCTGCCTGCGCTCTGATGTCTCAGTACAGTGGGGTATGATGATGTCACCACTGCATGCCATTGTAGTGAGATGTTCAGAGTGTGGGATGCAGAGTGGCAGAGCAGAGCTGCGAGGGAACTGAGGAGAGATAAGAATTTATTAATTCAACCAGTGACTACACAGTGGCTAGAAGGATATGGTGCAATATATTATATGGAAGACAGGACTATAGAGATTGCATTATTTTATATGGAAGATAATAGATTGACTACATTATACTATATAGAGGACTATAAATGCTGCATTATGCTAAATGGAGGATTATAGAGGTTACACTATACTATATGAAGTACTGTAGAGGCTGCATTATACTATATGGAGAATTATAAAGGCTACATTATACTATATGAAGGACTATAGAGACTTCTTTATACTGTATGGAGGATTATAGAGACTACACTATAGTATATGGAGGATTGTAGAGGCTACATCATACAATATAGAGGATTACAGAGGCTACTTTATACTATATGAAGGACTATAGAGGGTGCATTATGCTTTATGGAAGATTATAGAGGCTACAATATGCTATATGGAGGATTATGGAGGCTATATTATACTATATGGAGGATTACAGAGGTTACATTATACTATATGGAGGATTATATACACTATATTATACTATATGAAGGACTATCTGCATTATCTTATATGTAGGATTATAGAGTGACTGCATTTTACTATATAGAGGATTATAGAGGTTACATAATACCATATAGAGGATTATGATGGCTACATTATAGAGGCTATTTTATACTATATGGAGGATTACAGAGGCTACTATATAGTATATGAAGGACTATAGAGGATGCATTATACTGGTATCCAAAGGATAACAAATGGGCACCACGGGGCACAGAAGGGGCTCCTTTTATCAATATCAACCTGCTTTATCCACCTGGTAGGGTGTGAGATCCGGTGTTGCTCCCAAGTGAAATACATGAACTTCTTAGCATCATTAAAGAAAAAAGGCGGCACTCACCGGGTTCTATGCAGCTCTTTATTCGTGTGTCTCAGCATACAACATTGAAGGCAGGTTACAGCAGAGAGAAGGAGTGAGGAGTCAGCAGACGACGGCTCGCCGTTTCACGGTATTTAGCGCTTCAACGGGTGCAGTTCTCAGTGTCTGACATCAGATCCTCTCACTAAGTAAGGAGGATCCAACCACGTCACAGCCTTAATTACAGGTGCAATTTAAAAACACATAACAGATAAACACAATGTCAGTGTCAACACTTCAATACAATGCAAATTACTTTCCAGTAATATTAGGCGTATTCAATTTACATGAGAAAAAGGGAGAATGTTATTTCTATATCCATTATTGACATCAGATCCATGTTTCTTGGGACAGGTTACAGCCCAGTTTTTCTTGAAACCACTCTTTTTCAGTGGTGCCAGAAAAAAGCGACACTAATCGATATTATCAATTTCAAAATAACAATACAAATTAATGCCTCATTCCAGGACCAGAGAAAAACCGCAAGATCTTTTTTGTCATTGAGTCCTGATGGACCACAAGTGTTTAGATCAATGACCCATGGGAACTCCTTTTGCAATAAAAATTTATGTGTGTCTCCGCCTCTATTTGAGGCTACTATTTGCTCCAACCCTGCAAAGGACAAGATCCTAGCATCACCATTGTGACACCCTCTTATATGGTTAATAAGGTGTGTACAACCTATCACTGTGTCAATGGATTTGCAGCATTCTTTAAACCTCGTACACATTGCCCTTAGGGTATCTTTACATGCTGCAAGCGCGGCGAGAAATATTGACGGTGATATGTCGCCCTACGAGAATTGCCGTCAAAATCCCTCCCAATTGCGGCGTGTAATTGGGGACGCGTTTGCGTCGTGTAAAGGTACCCTTGTGGTTTTTCCAATGTAAAATCTCCTGCAGGGACATAGGATCACATATACGACCCATTTTGTCTTGCAGGAGATGTAGGTCTTTACCTTATGGGTAACACCACCAAATTGGATGGGATTTTCAGTTAATTGGATTTTATAAAACTGGCAGTTTTTACAGCAGTAGTTTCCTATTGGACGTCTTTTGTCGAGCCAGGTTTTTACCGGTTTATCAGGTTTTAATCTAAAATTATTGCATCTTTTATAAGTTACCAATGGAGGACTATCCTTGCCGCACTCAGATCTTTATCTGCTTCAACCATATGCCAATGTCTCCATATAGCTGTTCTGATTTTTTTCAAACATTGGACCAAATTTAAAAATAAAAGTGAAGTGTTTGTATTTTTGTTGTTGATTCTTTTTAATTTTACATTTATATTTACTATGCATATTCTTTTTCATTGCTTTTTCTTTTGCCTCATTAATTATACCTGGAGGGTAACCCCTACTCAAAAAATCCAGCTCTAATTTTTGGCACTGTTCCGCCAAGAGTTCAACACTGTTATTTATTCTTTTTAGTCTTAAAAACTGACTATAAGGAAGTGAGCATTTTGTGTGAAGCGGGTGTGCGCTCTCAAAGTGTAATAAGATATTAGTTGATTTTGGTTTTTTGAAAACTGATCTTAATATTTTACCTGCATTTACCTCCAGCTTTACATCCAGAAATTCTAGGTTTTGGTCTCCAAAACAAGAAGTGAATTTCATATTATAGTAATTTTTTTCACTTATATGTGTGACAAAGGAATTGAAATCTACCTCTGAGCCATTCCATACAATAAAGATGTCGGCCACATAATGTATGTATCTTTTTATACTCTGCAGGAAAGGATTAGAGGAGGAATAAATTACCTTATCCTCAAAATGAGTGAGGAATAAGTTAGCGAGGGTACATACTATGGGCGTACCTATAGCTGTACCCTCTTTTTGCTTATACCAGGTGTCAAGGAAAGAGAACACATTATGACCTAGTATAAAACTTAAGGATTCACACATGAAATTCACCAGTGACTCATCTTGTTTTTCATTAGTTAGAATCTCACTTATTATTCTAACTCCAAGTTCCTGGGGAATACGGGTGTAAAGACTTTCAATGTCAATTGACACTAACTTGTACCCCTCTCTCCATTCAATCTTATCAATACAATGTGCAAAGTCATTAGTGTCCTTTATGTGTGCTGGTATTTTGGTCAAAAGAGGTCTCATTAAACAATCGATAAACTGAGATAGAGGCTCTGTGAGCGAGCCTACACTGGACACTATGTGGCGACCAGGCTTTTTTTATGCTCTTATGCACCTTAGGTAAATGGTACCAGTGGGGTCTCAAAGGTGACTCTGGAAACAGCTTCTCTGCTTGTTTCTTCCCTAAGGTACCATTTTCCACATATTTACACGTATTCCCCAGGAACTTGCAGTTATAGTAATAAGAGACATTCCAACTAATGAAAATGCGCATCTGCCGGCTTCTGGCGCATGCGCAGTGCGCATATAGAAGCCGGCGCTGTACCACGTGATTAAGCCCCACAATGCACTGGGCTGGATATGATGTACCGGCCGGTGCATCATAGGAGGAGAGGAGGGCAGGAGATTTCAACAGAGAAGGATATGTGCAGAAGAGTTAAATAAAATTATGTTAAAACCAAGCACACCATTGTTTTTCTTATGAAATTCCTAATAGGTTTGATGAGTATTTCGGGCAGCAGCGCGGACCGGAGACACCACTCCTGTTTGGTCTCCTCAATAGGTTTGATGTGTCACATGACCCTCTTGCCATTGAAATAAATAAAGTTGGATCCAAAATGTCCGACTTCAAATTGGCCACCATGGTTACAACCCATCTGGAAAAGTTTTCCCCCTCCCATATACTAATGTGCCACAAACAGGAAGTTGATATCACCAACCATACCCATTTTATTCAGGTGTATCCATATAGATGGCCCATCCTGTACTTTCTTTGGTAGAACGGTAGAATACACAGAAGTCGATTGTATCTCAAATAGTTTGAAAGTTTATGTGGGTTTAAGTTTTATCACTGCATAAAAATAAATTGCAGATTGCGAAACACCTTATTTTTAGGGTAATTTCAATTGAACCGAAGGCTTTTGTATTTGGCTTTTTATTCTTTATCAATACCATGGCACAGGCTGAACATTTGCTCCTCGATATCTTCAGCCTGTTTTCTTATTGTTTCTTTAAGCACCTTAAGATGATCTGCCTCCTTAACCCTAAAATGCCTATAAATATTGGTTCAAATCATGTGAAATTGTAGATTAACATATTAAGTATCCTATTTGATTCCCTGGATCATAGTGCTCTCAATGTGTGAGCGAGAAGTCACTTGTACAATGTAGTTCTATAGAGCCTTGATTCATACTGTAAAAGTCACTTCCGGGTAAGGAAGAGCACTGTGTGATCTAGAGTGTCTAAATAGGAGCATAGCGGCACTGGATACTGGAGAGGCAGCAATTAGTGAATTTATTAACAAACTGACACTACACAACTATAAAGACCTACAGTAGCTAGGAGGTTAGCCAGTGGTCACAACAGACCAATATTTTGCCATCGGTTATGTTCCAGGCCAGTAGTTCACTGGTGGTGAGAACTCACAGGTTCACAGGTGATTTCAACCCAAACCAATAGTTCACTAGTGGTGCTGATTCATTTCAGTAGTTTGCCTGTGGAGGTGACACATCATGTTAGTTTTCCAGTAGTGGTGATGAAGCCAGTTAGTTTGCTGATAGTGCCGAACTAGTCCAGGAGATTGATAATAATATCATCCCAGCCAAGACATTTACCAGTGGTAGCAATCCAGCCCAGTTTTTCACTACTGGTGGCAATGGAGCCCAGTTTTGCACTAGTGGTGGCAATTCAGTCTAGTTTTTCACTAGTTGTGGCATTCCAGCCCAGGTTTTTACTAGTGGTGGCAACCCAGCCCAGTAAGTTGTCAGTAGTGGCAACCTACCCAAGTAGTTTACCAGTGTCATCAATCCAGCCGAGCACTTCAATACCAATGGCATTCCAGCCCTTTCCATTGCTGATGCTGTAAATCAAGCATAGCAGGTTGATGGTTACTTCCTTCAAAACCATTTTGCAATAGGTTCTTTAGTCTTGTTCTCCCCTTTTTTCCTTCCTTCCTTCCTTCCTTGTGATCTTTCCAGAGTTAAAAGCCCAATAAAATAAACAATGATGTGTCTTCTTAACCCTAAAATGCCGATAAGTATCGGTTCAAATCATGTCAAATTGTAGGTTAACATAGGCTAGGGTAACATTTGCGTTGTTATTTATCATCCTGATCCCGTTTTGAGCATTAAAAATGTCTCTATGGGCTCTAGGGGGTGCCCACTGCCCCTAGAGATATGCTGTCCACTCCTCTCAGCATGTTAGGGGTTAATAAGCCATTTACAGTAAGCCGGCTATTGTCGGCTTTGTACTAATTTATGAATGAAGCCGCGGCTCCCCTGACAGTAGAGCAGATACTGTATGTATAGTGTCTGCCACTGTCCAGGGTCCTGTAGGCATTTACATTAGGTCTATGGTGGTGTGTTGTCCATAGACCTAATGTAAATGCCTACAGGACCTCGGACAGCGGCAGATACTCTACGTACATTACGTACAGTATCTGCTCTACTGTCAGTGGAGCCGCTGCTTCATTCATAAATTAGTACAAAGCCGACAATAGCCGGCTTACTGTAAATGGCTTATTAACCCCTAACATGCCCCCTAGAGACATGTTGCCCACAGCTAATATTATTAATTAATGTTTTTATACACAGTTAACACTTTGCTTATCCCTGTGGCAGCAGGAATGAGCAAAGTATACGGTAACCGCATTGCTCCGGATTACACATCCGGAGCAATCCGGCTACTGCATAGCGGGTCACAGCACACATTTTGGGAAAAAAATTATGCAAACGCATAGCGAGGTTGAGGTGCATGCCCCACCTCCCACTATGACGTCCTCTCATTTCCGCGCCCTGCTCCATAGCACAACACTGAGCAGGGCGGGGAAATGAGAGGACTTCATAGCGCATCCCACTATCGGGATAGCAGCCCCACAAAGCCATTGGGGCCCCTTGCCTGAATGTTGCAGATATGTTGCATTCAGTGCTGGGCTTAGATTCTAATCCATGGGGAAGTGACAGGTCCTCTTTAACCCTAATATGTCAATAAATATTGGTTCAAATCATGTGAAATTGTAGATTAACATAGTATCTTATTTGATTGTCTGGATCATAGTGCTCTCAATGCATGAGCGAGAAGTCACTTGTACAATGTAAGTCTATAGAGATCGGCTCACATTGTAAAAAACACTTCTGGGTTATGCAGTGCACCGTGTAATCTAGAGTGTCTAAATAGGAGTGGAGCGGCACTGGATACTGGAGAGGCAGCAATCAGTGAATTTATTAACAAATTGACACTACACTACTATAGAGACCTATGTAGGAGTTTAGCCTGTGTTCACAAGCTAGCCCAATAATTTGCCGTCGGTTATGTCCAACCCAGTATTTCACTGATGGTGAGGACTCACCTTTTAACACAAACCAATAGTTCAGCAGGTGTGGTGATTCAGTTCACTAGTTTGCCTGTGGAGGTGACGTGGCCCATTAGTTTTTCAGCAGTGGTGATCCAACCAGTTACTTGGCTGATAGTGCTGAACCAGTCTAAGAGATTGATAGCATGGTCATCCCAACCAAAAAATTTACCAATGGTGGCAATCCAGCTCAGTTTTGCACTAGTGGTGGCAATCCAGCCCAGTTTTTCACTAGTGGTCACCTTCCAGCCCAGATTTTTACTAATGGTGGCAACCCAGCCCAGTAAGTTGCTAGTAGTCGCAACCTACCCCAGTAGTTTACCAGTGTTATCAATCCAGTACTTCAATACCAATGGCATTCCAGCCCAATATATTGTTGATGCTGTAAATCAAGCACAGGCGGTTGATGGTTGCCTCCCTCCAAAACCATTTTGCAATATGTTCTTTCATCTTTTTCTCGCATTTTTTCCTTCCTTCCTCATGATCTTTCCAGAGTTAAAAGCCTTATGAAATAACCTGAAAAACTGGCTGATTACGAAGGAGGTGCAGGCGCTCGCCAGAGTCTCTGAAAACTGAGATTCTGAGCTTAGACATTGGAATTTGGAGACCCTGTAATATCATCAACCACTATAATGACATTGTGTTGGCTGTGGTGTATTACAATGTCAGTAGTGGGTTACAATGCCAAGTAATATTTATCTATATATAAAACTGAGTGTACGTATGTGTGTGTATCCCTACCCAATACACATATCCCGCCCACTCCAGTTAGCCATGCCCACTGTTATGAACTGATGGCTCAGGAGTAACATTCAGATTCCATAGAAGTCGTTGGTCACTATACTAACCGAAATCCCTGACTACACACCGCAACTAGAAGTAGCTGTGGGATCTAACTAACCAGACCTAGACACCTCTGCACAGCCGGAGAACTAACTGCTCCTAAAGATGAATGTAGGAAAAGCTATCTTGCCTCAGAGCAGAACCCAAAAAAAATAGCAAGCCCCCACAGATATTAACTGGGAAACAAGAGAAAGAAAAGCAAACACAGACAGAGTAAAAGTTTTAGCAAAAGAGGTCAAACTAGCTATAAAGGAAAGAGTGGATAGAATACTATTGCTGTCAGTATAAAACACTATAAAAAAACACTAACAGTAGACAGTCCAAAATTTACCCTGAGTCACTAAGACTCTGCGCCCTCTATATCTGCAGACCTCTATAAATCAAATGCCAGCAGAACTGGAAATAACAGATAATAGTGAATGGTAAAAGTCCTAGGAAGAAAACTTCCTATCTGAGAGCAGATAAACAAATATACAGACTTAATTGCAAACCCACATCTCAGAATAAGACAAAACATAAGCAGAACATTAAGCACACAAAAGTGTGCCACAAAATATCAAAAAACCATCCACTTAGCTTGCAAAGAATTCCACAGACCAGAAGAAACCAGAGAGATGCGAACTCCTCCAGGAACCAAAGACAACTGGCAAGGATTGATCCACTTCAACCATTATATGCTCCAAGAACCAGATTGCCAAACATCACCATCACCTGTGAAGCCCACACAGTCAACTGCATCACCAGCAACAACCACCGGAGCAAGTTGCAATGAATTCACAACATTACCCCCCCTTGAGGAGGGGTCACCGAAACCTCAACAGAGGCCCCAGGCCTATCAGGATGAGCCAGATGAAAAGCACGAACCAAGTCAGGGGCATGAACATCCGAGGCCGAAATCCAAGAATTATCCTCCAGGCCATAACTCCGCCACTTAACAAGGTACTGGAGCTGCTGTCTGAAAAGACGAGAATCTCAAATCTTCTCAATCTCATACTCCAACTCACCATCAATCAGGTCTGGGCCGGAGGGGACACAGCAGGAACCATGGGCTCGACAAAGCGCCGCAACAAGGAATTATGAAAAACATCATGAATCGCAAAAGAGCTTGGAAGCACCAACTGGAAGGAGACAGGATTAATAACTTCAGAAAACCTGTACGGACCAATGAACCGAGGCTTAAATTTAGGAGAAGAAACCCTCAAAGGAACATGACAGGAGGACAATCAAACCAAATCACCAACACGAAGCCGAGAACCAACACCCCGATGACGGTTAGCAAAGCAGCTTCCTGAGAAAGAAGTAAGTTGGCAACCGCACAATCCCAAATCTGCTGCATCCGCTCAACCACAGAATCCACACCCAGACAGGCAGAAGGCACACCCTGCCCCGAAGAAAAACGAGAATGAAAACCAATCTTACAAAAGAAGGGCGAAACCAACATAGCCGAACTCGCCCGATTATTAAGCGCAAACTCGGCCAAAGGCAAAAAGGCAATCCAATCATGCTGATCCGCAGACACAAAGCATCTCAAATAAGTCCTCAAAGTCTGATTAATTCTCTCCGTCTGACCATTAGACTGTGGATGAAACGCAGAAGAAAAAGACAAAGCCACACCCAGCTTTGCACAGAAAGACTTCCAAAACCGAGAAAAAAACTGGGCACCCTGTCAGACACAATATTTTCCGGAATAGCATGCAAACGAACAACATGCTGAAAAAACAACGGAAACAAGTCCAAAGAAGAAGGCAATTTAGCCAAAGGAATGAAATGAACCATCTTAGAAAACCGGTCACAAACAACCCAGATAACCGTCATCCCCTGGGAAACAGGAAGGTCTGAAACAAAATCCATAGAAATATGCGTCCACTGCCACTCAGGTACAGGTAAGGGCAAAAGCAACCCACTGGGATGGGAACAACAGGCACATCCCGGGTCAAAGAGGGCCACCAAAAAGACCGGCTAACCAAATCACGGGTACCAAAGATGCCAGGATGACCAGCCAACACAGAACAATGAACCTCCGAGATCACTCTAGTAGTCTACGGGGCAGGAACAATTTCTCCACAGGGCAGCGCTCAGGCTTATCTGCATTAAAAATCCTGAAGAGCAAGCCGTAAATCGGGGGATACAGCGGAAAGAACAACCCCCTCCTTCAGAATGCCGACC
Source organism: Allobates femoralis (assembly GCA_033576535.1). NCBI lineage: Eukaryota > Metazoa > Chordata > Amphibia > Anura > Aromobatidae > Allobates > Allobates femoralis. The sequence goes on from JARQOC010000003.1 coordinate 489,509,259, forward strand.
GGCTCCGAAGGTTCAAGAGAATAAGGCAAGAAACTGCGAGAGAGAGCATCGGCCTTAACATTCTTAGAACCAGGAAGATAGGAAACCACAAAATCAAAACGAGCAAAAAACAAGGACCATCGTGCCTGCCTAGGAGTCAGCCTCTTGGCAGACTCGAGATTAACCAGGTTCTTGTGATCAGTCAAGTCAACCACACGATGATGAGCCCCCTCCAGCCAATAATGCCACTCCTCAAATGCCAACTTCATGGCCAGCAACTCCCGATTGCTGACATCATAATTGCGTTCTGCCGCCAAAAATTTACGGGAAAAGAAGGCACAAGAGTGCAGCGCGGAACCAACAGGATCCCTCAGAGACAAGCCGGCACCTGCACCAATCTCAGAAGCATCAATTTCCACCTGAAACGGAAGGGAAACATCCGGTTGGCGCAACACTGGAGCAGAGGTAGACTGTCTTTTAAGCTCCTGAAAGGCAAAAATGGCCACAGGAGACCAATGCGCCACATCAGCACCCTTCTTAGTGAAATCGGTCAACGGCTTCACCATACTGGAAAAATTGGCAATGAACCGACGACAAAAATTAGCAAAGCCCAAAAATTTCTGAAACAAAGTATTCACTGATCTCAGGGAGACCAGTTCAAGAAAACACTGTGGGCAGCTGGCTAAAGCGCTCAACACAGTGAATTCCTAGCCATGATAACCACCATATTAAGTGGCCCTATGAGTCAATATCCAGCTCTTTACAAGCTTAAAGATATGACAAGGGAATACCAAGGCCAGGTATCCATCCACAGACAGCTGTTTCGGGGTATTGCCCCACATCAGTGTGGAGTAGGATTCTGGCTAGGTGGGAGCAATGCCTAGTAGACCAACAAAACAAAGTATTCACTGATCTCAGGGAGACCAGTTCAAGAATACACTGTGGGCAGCTGGCTAAAGCGCTCAACACAGTGAATTCCTAGGCCCATTGCCCCCTGGGAATTTTGAATATGCAAATAGAGTCTGTGGAGCCTCGTTTAGGAGTCTCAACACAGGACTAGCCAGATCTTCCTCTAGTGAAGGACCTAGCCATGATAACCACCATATTAAGTGGCCCTATGAGTCAATATCCAGCTCTTTACAAGCTTAAAGATATGACAAGGGAATACCAAGGCCAGGTATCCATCCACAGACAGCTGTTTCGGGTATTGCCCCTCATCAGTGTGGAGTAGGATTTTGGCTAGGTGGGAGCAATGCCTAGTAGACCAACAAAACAAAGTATTCACTGATCTCAGGGAGACCAGTTCAAGAAAACACTGTGGGCAGCTGGCTAAAGCACTCAACCTGGCCTTGGTATTCCCTTGTCATATCTTTAAGCTTGTAAAGATCTGGATATTGACTCATAGGGCCACTTAATATGGTGTTATCATGGCTAGGTCCTTCACTAGAGGAAGATCTGGCTAGTCCTGTGTTGAGACTCCTAAACGAGGCTCCACAGACTCTATTTGCATATTCAAAATTCCCAGGGGGCAATGGGCCTAGGAATTCACTGTGTTGAGCGCTTTAGCCAGCTGCCCACAGTGTTTTCTTGAACTGGTCTCCCTGAGATCAGTGAATACTTTGTTTTGTTGGTCTACTAGGCATTGCTCCCACCTAGCCAGAATCCTACTTCACACTGATGAGGGGCAATAGCCTGAAACAGCTGTCTGTGGATGGATACCTGGCCTTGGTGTTCCCTTGTCATATCTTTAAGCTTGTAAAGAGCTGGATATTGACTCATAGGGCCACTTAATATGGTGGTTATCATGGCTAGGTCCTTCACTAGAGGAAGATCTGGCTAGTCCTGTGTTGAGACTCCTAAACAAGGCTCCACAGACTCTATTTGCATATTCAAAAATTTCTGAAGATCCTTCACGGACGCGGGCTGAACCCAATCATGAATAGCCTGAATCTTAACAGGATCCATCTCAATAGAAGAAAGAGACAAAATGATGTCCAAAAATGAAACCTTCTGGACACCAAAACAACACTTAGACCCTTTAACATACAAAGCATTGTCACGCAGAATCCGAAAGACCGACCTGACCTGATCCACATGAGAATCCCAATCGTCAGAAAAAATCAGGTTATCATCCAAATATACAATCAAGAACTTGTCAATTAACTCCTGAAATACGTCATGCATAAAGGACTGAAAAACGGCAGGAGCATTAGCCAACCCAAAGGCATCCACGAGGTATTCAAAATGGCCTTCAGGCATATTAAACGCCGTTTTCTATTCGCGTCCCTGCTTGATACAAACCAGATTGTAGGCCCCCTAAGGTCAATTTTAGTAAACCAACATGCCCCCTTAACCTTAGAAAACAAGTCAGAAATCAATGGCAGAGGGTACTGAAACTTGACCGTGATCTTATTCAAGAGGCGATAATCAATGCAGAGTCTCAGGGAGCCATCTTTCTTGGCAACAAAAAAGAACCCTACCCCCAACAGCGAACAGGAAGGGTGAATATGGCCCTTCTCCAAAGAATCCTTAATATAACGCCGCATGGCAGCATGTTTAGGCACAGACAAGTTGAAAAGTCGACCCTTAGGAAACTTACAGCCGGGCACCAAATCAATGGCACAATTGCACGCCCAATGTGTCGGAAGAAAACTGGACTTGGCTCAGCAAAAACATCCTGAAAATCAGACAGAAACTCCGGAATTTCCTGGGTCGGAGATGATATAGACATGAAGGAAATGTCATCATGTACCCCCTTACAACCCCAACTAGTTACGGACATAGACTTCCAATCCAAAACAGGATTATGTATCTGCAACCATGGAAAACCCAGCTCCACCGCATCATGCAGGTTATGCAAAACCAGAAATCGACAATCCTCCTGATGAGCTGGTGCCATGCGCATTGTCAACTGCGTCCAAAACTGAGGATTGTTCTGCGCAAGAGGTGTAGCGTTGATGCCCCTTAAAGGAATAGGGTCCCGCAACGGCTGCATAGCGAAGCCACAACGACTAGCAAACTCAAAATCCATCAAATTTAAGGCGGCACCTGAATCCACAAATGCCATAACAGAAAATGACGACAAGGAACAAATCAGAGACACAGATAATAAGAACTTAGGTTGTGTAGTACTGACGGTAAAGGAACCAGCAATCCTCTGTGCCCGCTTGGGACAAACAGAGATGACATAAGAAGCATCACCACAGTAAAAACACAACTTATTACGGCGTCTAAGTCCTTGTTGGTCAGTGCGAGATAGAATCCTATCACACTGCATCGGCTCAGGAATTTGCTCTGAAGATGACAATCCCGAACGGACCGCTCGGCGCTCCCGTAGACGCCGATCAATCTGAATGGCCAGAGACATAGAATCATTCAAACCCGCAGGCATAGGAAACCCCACCATAACATCCTTAACAGCGTCAGAAAGACCCTTTCTGAAAAGCACCACCAAAGCATCATCATTCCATTTAGTCAGCACAGACCATTTCCTGAATTTCTGACAATACAATTCCGCCGCCTCCTGACCCTGAGACAGGGCCAACAGGGTCTTCTCAACTTGATCCACAGAGTTGGGTTCATCATAAATTAAACCCAAGGACTGAAAAAAGGAGTCCACATTAAGTAAAACCGGATCCCCAGAGGTGAGAGAAAATGCTCAATCCTGCGGATCGCCCCGCAGCAGGGAGATAACTATTTTAACCTGCTGAACTGAATCACCAGAGGACCGAAATCTCAGAGTAAAAAACAGTTTACAATTATTTTTGAAACTCAAAAATGTGAACCTATCACCATAAAACAAATCTGGAGTAGGAATTTTTGGTTCCAAAACTGGAGTCTGAACTATATACTCAGAAATTCCCTGTAGCCTTGCAGCAAGTTGGTTTAAATGAGAAGCTAGTTCCTGGACACTCATACTTGCACAAAACTCCACAGTCACCCAAAGAAAAAGAGGGAAGAAAGAAAAAAGAAACAACAGCCTCAACACTTCTCTTTCCTTCTTCTGAGATGCATGTATCTCGATTTTAACTCTTTTGGCCAGTTGTACTGTTATGAACCGATGTCTTAGGAGTAACATTCAGATTGCATAGAAGTCGTTGGTCACTATATTGACCGCAATCCATGACTACACACCGCAACTAGAAGTAGCCGTGGGATGTAACTAACCAGATGTAGACACCTCTGCACAGCCGGAGAACTAACTGCTCCTAACGATGGATGTAGGAAAAGCTATCTTGCCTCAGAGCAGAACCCCAAAAGAATAGCAAGCCCCCACAGATATTAACTGGGAAGCAAGCAAAAGAAAAACAAACACAGGCAGAGTAAAAGGTTTAGCAAAAGAGGCCAAACTAGCTATATAGGAAAGACTGGATAGAATACTATTGCGGTCAGTATAAACACTATCAAAAAAACACCAACAGCAGACAGTCCAACATTTAGCCTGAGTCACTAAAACTAGGCGCTCTCTATATCTGCAGACATCTATAAATCAAATGCCAGCAGAACTAGAAATAACAGATAATAGTGAATGGTAAAATTCCTAGGAAGAAAACTTTCTATTTAAGAGCAGATAAACAAACATACAGACTAAATTGCAAACCCACAGCTCAGAATAAGACAAAACATAGGCAGAACCTTAAGCACACAAAAGTGTGCCACAAAATATCAAAAAACCATTACCTTAGCTTGCAAAGAATTCCGCAGACCAGAAGAAACCAGAGAGATGTGAACTTCTCCAGGAACGAAAGACAACTGGCAAGGATTGATCCACTTCAAACCATTATATGCTCCAAGAACCAGATTGCCAATCATCACCATCACCTGTGAAGCCCACACAGTCAGCTGCATCACCAGCAACAACCACCGGAGGGAGCTCCAATGAATTCTCAACAGCTCACTTCATAGCCCACCTTCTTACAGAACCAAACATTCCATGAAGGGGAGGAGCTATACGCAGAATCAGACAACATTCTATGGAGGGGAGGAGCTAGGGGCAGAACCAGACAACATTCTATCGAGGGAGAGGAGCTATACGCAAAATCAGACAACATTCTATGGAGGGGGAGGATCTAGAGGTAGAAAAAGACAACATTCTATGTAGGGAGAGGAGCTATAGGCAGAACCAAACAGCATTCTATGGAGGGGGAGGAGCTAGAGGCAGAACCAGACAACATTCTATGAAGGGAGAGGAGCTAGAGGCAGAACCAGACCACATTCTATAGAGGGGGAGGATCTTGAGACAGAAACAGACAACATTCTATGGAGGGGAAGGATCTAGAGGCAGAACCAGATAACATTCTATGGAAGGGGAAGAGCTAGAGGTAGAACCAGACAATATTCTATGCAGGCGAAGGAACTACACGCAAAATCAGACCACATTCTATGGAAGGGGAGGATCTAGAGGCAGAATCAGACAACATTCTACGTAGGGGGAGGAGTGAGAGGCAGAACCAGACAACATACTATGGAGGAGGAGGATCTAGAGGCAGAACCAGACAACATTCTATGATAGAGGAGGATCAGAAGGCAGACATTTATGTGCAAAATAATCATTCTATTCTATTACAACTTATGGTACCTTTACACGCCGCCACCGAGGGTAGCAACAGGTAGGCACCGCACGTGCACGCGCTCGTTTTCAACGGTAGCTAATGGTGCCTGATGCCGCAAATACACGACGCCACAAGGTGCTCCATAGAAGGTATTTTCGTTCCAAAGAAATGCCGACGGGTGCCGCAGGTTACCTTCTGTGGAGCACCTTCCCTAATTTACACGCCGCCACCACAAGGGAATATGGGTGTACATATTGTTCGCCGTAACTACATAGGCGTGACAGAGTAGTGTATTACGCGACGCTCGTACGGTGATTGGACAATGCAATAACATCATGATTGGCCAGCCAGCACAGGGAGGCTGGCTAATACATGACGCTATAGAAAATGTGTATTGTGACTGGTCAGCTCGTTAAATATGCCGCCCTGTGCAGGGACAGCCAATGAGTACACAGTAGTCCCCACCAATGATAGCTGATGGAGCGTGGTATACATGACGCTGTAGCACGCCCAAGGGAACTCAAATACGGTGCCTGTGCCCCGATTACACGCCGCCACCATAGGGGTTATGCCTGCTTGTTTTTGAGCATGGCTGAAACACAGGTATCCAAAGAGACAGGAAGGAACAACCTGAATTACACGCCGCCACTTCGCGGTGTTTTGAAGGTAAAAGGATTAATTGTGTCCGATACCTGCCGGTTTCTACCTTTCGGTGGCGGCGTGTAAAGGTACCATAAGAGTTACTATGCCCAACAACACTGGGCTCTACAGCTAGTTTATAAAGCTTTGTCAAAAATTAAGAGAACATTGCAAAATGTTCAGTTTCTCTGATTTTTCTCTTTATAGGTATATTTTGTAATGAAATGTACATTGTTTCTTTTATTCTATAAATTTCTGACAACACTTCTCCGAAATTCAAAGCTAAAAATGTTGTATTTATTTGCAGCAAATGATAAATCGTCATAATAATAAAAAAGGAACAGTGCTTTCAGACCACAAGTAATGCAAAGAAAACAAGTTCATATTCATTTAGAAACAACAATACTAATGTTTTAACTCTGGAAGAGTTCAGAAATGAGTATTTTGTGGAATAACCATGATTTTTAATCACAGTTTTTATGCGTCTTGGCATGCTTTCCACCAGTCTTTCACACTGCTTTTGGGTGACCTTAGGCCACTCCTGGCACAAATATGTAAGCACACTGGGTCATGTCGACCGTGTAAATTTTTCTTTTGTATGCACTATACTTTCTTTTGAAAAAGAAAAAGAAAAGAAAAATCCAGTCCTGTTGAGTCGGGCTCCAATTTTTCTATTGTTCTTGATGTGAGTCCAGGGCGAGGCTTGTGTCTGAGCTCCAGGTATATGAGCATAGATCAAGTGGGTGAGCTGGAATCAAGTTTCTACTTACCAGAGAACACCAAGATTGGCAGATTCAACATTGGTGCCCTGTGCTCTTCACAGAGGCTGAAGATTTCATGAAAAACTTTCTTCTGCTTGCAACATCCTCCAGCATGACTGGTTTGGCAGTGGGTCAGTAATGGTGTGGAGAGGCATTTCTTTGGAGGTGTCCCACAGTTTTTTGCACAAATTACGCTGGCTGTCATGGCGGCATTGGGCTCTGTTCAGATTGCAGATTCTGACCCTCTGCCCGATGGTTTCTCTAGTGTCTGAGATCAACACAGGCAGACTCTGGTGTTGATCGGCTGTGTGCTGATTCATGGACAGGCTAGGAAGTAGCAAGAGTTAATCTCTGCTGGTCTGCTTGCTCCTCTTATCACATGTTGTGTTGAGACCTTTCACAGCGACTCCCCTCTTATTTATGCAGGTGGAACCCTTTTTCCAATGCCAGCTATAGTTTATTCTATGTTGGTCTGTAAGGTGTGGCTTTCCAGACACTCTGGTAAAAGTAGTGCTATTTCATTTGTGCAGTTGTAGAACTTCTCGCCTGTTGATCTGTAGCTTCCGTTCTGCTCTTGTTTTTCCTACTGCTACTCTTATTGCCTTTACCTTTGTGTGTGCCTGCTATGTGAGGGATTTTAGGTTTTTTCTTGTCTGTCTTTCTCTGAGGGCTTCATTTCATTACTCCCTTGTCCTGGGAGAGGAAGTGGGAATCAGATCAGGCCTGGTCAGGAGCAGAGCTAGGAAAGGAGACTCAGGCCTCTCCACCATTAGGCATACCTAGCTTGAGAGACAGATCAGACACCCTGTTTTACTGTTATCCCATAGTCATCGTGATATTATAGCTGGTTCAAATTTTTCAGCATGGACTCAGTTGCTGTGCTATCAAGGCACTTGCAAGCCTTGTCTCTCCAGGTGGCAGAATTAAAAGGGTTAGTACAGCAACAAGTGTAGTCCACTACACCTGCGTAATCTGTTCTGGTCACTGGATTATCCGAGTCCAAGAAGCTCTATCCGGAAACTTTTATGGAGGACCGCGGCCAGTTTATTACCTTTAAAGAAGCATGTCGTCCCCACTCTTCTGCCAGTGAGTTACAGCGGTGGGAGGGGGGTATTGTGGTCTCACTCCTAAGTGGGGACCCACAAGTGCAAGCTTTTTCTTTGCCTCCTGTGTCACAGTTTTTTCATTGGAGGATGGATTTTTCTATGCATTCGAGCTCATCTGTGATAATCCAAACAAAATATCGGTAGCCGACTTAAAATCTGTTCACTTCAACAGGGGAGTTGGCCTGCTGAGGATTATGGCACCAAATTCCAGTGCTGGTCTATGGAGACTCAGTGGAATAACCATGTGCTCAAAACCAGTTTTTTTAGGGTGTCTTCAAGACGGTAAAGGAGGCAATGGTTATGTATGAAACTCCTCCTTCTCTAGAGTGTGCTATGTCTCTTGTCTCTTGATCGTCATTTTACATCGAGATGGGAATTCCAGGAATTCCACTCTAGGTCTACGTATTTCCTTCACTATGGTAATTCAGTGTTTAATACCTGAAAGGATTAAGGTTGGAGACCTACAGTTATGGACAAAAGTATCGACACCCCTGCAATTCTGTCAGATAATACTCAGTTTCTTCCTGAAAATGATTGCAATCACAAATTCTTTGGTATTATTATCTTCATTTAATTTGTCTTCAATGAAAAAACACAAAAGAGAATGAAGCAAAAAGCAAAACATTGATCATTTCACACAAAACTCCAAAAATGGGCCAGACAAAAGTATTGGCACCCTCAGCCTAATACTTGGTTGCACAACCTTTAGCCAAAATAACTGCGATCAACCGCTTCCGGTAACCATCAATGAGTTTCTTACAATGCTCTGCTTGAATTTTAGACCATTCTTCTTAGGCTGAAGGCACATCATCCGACATGATCCCAGTGCCTCGCACGAGTGCAATGTGAGATAAACTCGCATTGCACCAGGACAAGTGTTTTTCTATCATGTCAGGCACACTGGTGCGCATTTTAAGCACTGAACTCGCAAAGCGAGTTTCAGTCGCGGTATGCTGCGACTGCATGCGAGTTGTAGGCACCAGCTGTTAATAGAAAACAATGGGTGCGTTAAAACAACGCACCGTGCAATCACATAGTGCGAGTCTCGCTCGTCAAAAACGACACTTCCGGCACACACATTTCAAAAAGTGCGCGGGAAGAAGCAGGGCACACACCGCAGACCACCGGGAGCCAGAGCCCTCAAGCTGCGCAGAGCCTCCCGTCGGACCGACCCCACTAGGTACTGAGGCTGTGATCCCGGCTGTGATCTCTGTGACAGCCGGGACCTGTGTGCGGCTTCACCCACCACGCTGCTGGTGGCAGGGGCGGATGCCCGCCCCCTCCTCAGGCCTCCCCCTTCTCCAGATGGCCCCCACCTGTCACTGCCCCCCCACCCCCGATGCCAGGACCGGTTTGCAGCTTCAGGCGCCGCGTGCTGGCGGCGGGGGTGGATGCCCTACCCCTCCTCTGGCCTCCCCCTCCTCTGGATGGCCCCCACCTCCGATGCCAGGTCTGCTTTCGGGTTCACCCGCTGCGCTGCTGGCGGGGGCGGATGCCCTCCCCCTCCTCAGGTCTCCCCCTCCTCAGGTCTCCTCCTCAGGTCTCCCTCTCCTCAGGCCTCCCCATCCCCTGGATGGCCCCCACCTGACCCTGACATTCACCCCTCACCCCCCGATCACCGCTCCTCGATCCCGCCGGTGTAGCCGCCGCTCTGCCTCCTCTCCTCGCTGGAATGCCCCTCCTCCAGTGCTGCTCCGCCCAGAGGTAAGTACCGTATGAAATGAATGAATGAATGAGTGAATGATTGAATGAGTAAGTGGGTTCATGGATGGATGGATGGGTTTATGGATGGATGGGTGTGAATGGATGGATGGATGTGTGCACGCTTGGTTGCGTGGATGCGTGGGTGTGTGGGTGCGTGGATGTGTGGATGCGTGGGTGCGTGTATGTGTGGGTGCGTGGATGTGTGGGTGCGTGGATGCGTGCATGGATGGATGTGTGCGTATGTGTGACTGCATGCATGGATGTGTGCAAGAATGGATGTGTACATGCGTGGATGATGAGTGGAAGGATGGATGCAACAAGAGATCAAGTGTCCTCTTCTAGTCTCAGGGATCATAGTCATGGTGCACTCTATGACAGATCATTGTCATACAGTGCACCATAACTCTGACCCCAGAGACTGTAGGAAGAGGACACTTGATCCCTTGCTGCAATCTCTGTAGCAGAGGCGATCGAGCATCGTGGGACCTTCGTTGTGGACTACGTCGGAGGCGATCGAGCGTCGTGGGACCTTCGTTATGGACTACGTCGGATCTTTCTAATAAAGATGGAGTCTGAATTTTGTTTGTGTTTTTTTTCCAAATAAAAATATTTTTCTCTGTGTGTATTTATTGACTACTTACCAGAGATTCCTAATGGCGGGTCTAACATTGGCCCAATATTATGAATCTCGGGCTTAGTGCCAGCTGCCAATAAAAAGCTGGCATTAACCCCTTTATTACCCAGTTTGCCACCGGCACCAGGGCAACTGGAAGAGCATGGGTACAGCGCCAGAAAATGGCGCTTCAATGAATGCGCCATTTTCTGGGGCTGCTGCGGGCTGCAATTCGCAGCATGGGGGCCCAGAACGCTTGGGCCTCTCCATACTGCGGATTCCAGCCCCTTTCTGTCTAGTTGTACCTGGCTGGACCAAAAATATGGCGGAGCATCACGTCATTTTTTTTCTAGAATTTGTTCTAGAAATAAAAATAAAATGGGCTTTGCTGTATTTTTGGATGCCAGCCAGGTAAAACGAGGCAGCTGGGGGTTGGTGGCAGTCAGTAGCTGCCAAGTTGTACCTGGCTGGACCAAAAATATGGCGAAGCCCCACGTAATTTTTTTTTAATTACTTTTACCAATAAAATGACATGGAGCTTTGCCATATTTTTGGTTGCCAGCCAGGTACAACTTGGCAGTTGGGGGCTGCAATCCTCATCGTGGAGAGATCCAAATGTTGTGGGCCCCCCCACGCTGCAAATTGCAACCCACAGCCACCCCAGAAAATAGCGCATTCATTGGAGGTGCCATTTTCTGGTGCTGTACCCCAACTCTTCCAGTTGCCCTTGCGCTGGTGGCAATGCTGGTGGCACACAGGGGCTCTCCATACGCGACATGGTGTCCGCTAACAATTGTTAGCGGACACCATGTTGTGTATGGAGAGACCCTGTGTGCCTAAACATTGGAGCTCCCCCACAAGTGACCCCATTATGCATCTGGATTTGTTCCTTGGGGGGTCTAGTTTCCAAAATGGGGTCACTTGTGGGGGAGCTCCAATGTTGAGGCACACGGGGGCTCTCCATACGCGACATAGTGTCCGCTAACAATTCCAATTGTATTTTTGTGGAAGAAAAATATTTTTTTCATTTTTACGGATCAATTTGTGAAGCACCTGGGGCTTCAAAGTGCTCGTAATGCACTTGAGGGGTCTAGTTTCCAAAATGGGGTCACTTGTGGGGGAGCTCCAATGTTGAGGCACACGGGGGCTCTCCATACGCGACATAGTGTCCGCTAACAATTCCAATTGTATTTTTGTGGAAGAAAAATATTTTTTTCATTTTTACGGATCAATTTGTGAAGCACCTGGGGCTTCAAAGTGCTCGTAATGCACTTGAGGGGTCTAGTTTCCAAAATGGGGTCACTTGTGGGGGAGCTCCAATGCTGAGGCACACAGGGGCTCTCCAAACGTGACATGGTGTCCGCTAACAATTTGAATGAAAATCAGCTCAAATTGTTAGCTGACACCATGTCACGTTTGGTGAGCCCCTGTGTGCCTCAATATTGGAGCTCCCCCACAAGTGACCCCATTGATTGACAAATGAGTGGCAGCAAATCAGTGCAGTCTTGACACCAGGAGAGGGTGCTAGTCTGTCGGATCGCAGTAGGAATGAAAAAATCTCAATCGCACTACACTAGCACCACACTAGCACCACACTAGTACCACACTAGCACCACACTAGCACTACACTAGCACTACTACATGCATCAAACTCGCATCAATATCGTGCCTTCAGCCTAAGTGTAAATCCACACTTGCATCAAACTCACGCAAGTGCAATGCAAGAAAAACTTGCATTGCACTTGGACCAATGTTAAACAATCAATTCAGATTGGTAACTTTTTACACGGACTGTGTGCAAAATTGAAGCATGCTACCATTGCAAGCATATATCGCATGCGAGTGGCCAATGAAAGTCTATGGGTGGAAGAAAAAAATGCACTGCACAAACATATGCGAGTGAGAAACACTCACACATATTGGCCTATACAGATTTCACCAGATGCAAAAGAAAAGGGTTTATCCACCCTTTAAAATCCTTGAGAAAAAATACATTAATTACAAATTGCACTGGGTTTCAAAATTGTCTACTTGTATCACATTTACAACCCACTTGCATGACCATATGAAAAGCACTCGCACGATTGTCATGCATCAAAATTGCTGTGATTTTGCATATGTTAGGCTAGGGTCACAATTGGGGACCTTGCATCCGTTTGCAGGATGCTGTAAAAGATGCAGATTTTTCCCTTGCCATTATAATGGCATTTTTTTCTTTTTTAGCACTAGCGCTAACGCCTGCATTAACACATGGTACATATATGTACCATGCGTTAACGCAAGCGTTTCCCATAGACTCCCATGTTAAAAAAACACTAGCATTTTTGAAAATGCACCAGAAAACACTGTAGACTGCGTTTTTGGGTGCGCTAGCAAAAACGCCTAGCGTCAAACGCATTGCACTTTAACAATGCGTTTTTTGCATGGGAGCCTATGGAAGTGTTAACGATAGCGTTTTTTAACATTTCAACATGAAAAAAAAGCTAGCTTTTAGCACTTCCATGACGCCAATGTGACCCTAGCCTTTAAGTGCCTCTACCCTCACAGAAATGATCTCTTTCTGCTGGTGATCTCACTGATGGATTGCCAGTAGGAAGCGATTCCAGACAGCTTCTGAGGACATCAGAGGACCCCGGGTTGTCCAAGTAAAAGAAAGAGGTCCTGTGACCTGTGATCACATAACGGGTCCTCCATCATGGCAGGGAATGGCGCAATCCTCACCACAGTGCTATGGATCGCTCTGTCAGTGACTAACAGTGCAATCCAAAGGATGATGAGATGAGCTGAGATTTGTGGGAGAGGATGCAAGCTCAGTGAGTGAGCTTGCATCAAGGAGAGGGAACACGGCCAAGTATGTACATATACGTCCTTGGTCGTGAAGGGGTTAAAGTAATAAAAGAAAGTCAATACAATACAGCATTACAATACAAAACACATCAATTCCATACAATATGAGGCATAGTTATTAGTTCAATGAGTATAAATTTAAATTATATGGTAACAACTGCTTTTACATTTTTTGATTACAGCTAGTAGTCTTTTTCCGGTTCTCCCCCTTCCTTAACCCAATTCCCAATCCTCCCCTTCTACTACCCCTGCCCTAAAAGATATTTCCCTCCCCTTCCCCTCTCCTCCCTTCTTCATTTATTTTCCTTTTCTTTCCTACCCTTTTTTTTAAATCTACGATATAGCCAAACAATTTACTTTCACTATATTTTTTAACTTGCACCGAGTGCTTCCTCCAGTAAGTGCTGCTTTACTGATTCTGGAACAGTTTTTAATTTTCTTCTATGCCCTTCTGGGACTGTAACACAGAACTTCTATGTTATTACTAAGGGGGTGGGGGAAATACATACATTTGGAATGGTGGGGCAAAGAAGAAAAAAGAAAAAGTTCCAGAATTAGTTTAAATTATAATATTAATCTACTATATAATTGTCTAAGGGTTTTCTGAGTCTGTCTGTAACCGAAATAGCGTGCCACACAGAGGCAGCTCATTGGCCGCCGCCTTCGGAGGCGGCCAATGAGCTCAGAGTATGCAAATAACGCGTGCTGAACATTCGAATTTCGCAGCAACTTGCAGCCTGGCGGAAGCGGCACGTGAGCGACGCTTCCGCAGGTATGCACGGTCCAGCAAACGGTGGACCCAGCGCGCGCGAGCCAGCCAGGAGATGGCCAGCGTTAGCCGTTCGTCTCCTGGCTGGCAAGCCGCTAACCGGAGCTCAGCCGCGGCTACCTGCGGCACGGAGGTCCTCGGCGAGCCAGCCGGGAGATGACCGGCGTCAGCCTCTCATTTCCCGGCTGGAGAGCCGCTGACCTCTGTGCCGCGGCTGAGCTCCGGCGTAAACTCCAGCCAGCGGTGAGATAGCCGGTAGATGACCGGCGTCAGCCGGTCATCTCCAGGCTGCACGCAGCGGTGGTGTACTTCGCGGCATTCAAACCGCGCGCCAAGCCGCAGTACTCTTCTGATTCAGAGGAGTAGCGCAGCTTGGCGCGCGGTTTGAATGCCACTCCTCTGATTGGTCGCCGCGTTCAGCGTGGCGACCAATCAGAATAGCGGCGCATGCTATGCCGCCATATTTCAAATACACTGAGTACAGTATATTTGAAATATGGCGGCATAGCGCGCGCCACTATTCTGATTCGTCGCCGCATTCAGCATTCAGAAATATGGCGCCATATTTCAAATACACTGAGTATAGTGAAGTGTATTTGAAATATGACGCCATGGCGCGCGCCACTATTCTCATTGGTCGGCGCTGAACGCGGCGACCAATCAGAGCAGCGGCATTCAAACTGCGCGCCACTTCTCTGATTGGTCCCGCGTTCAGCGCCGACCAATCAGGATAGCGGTGTGCGCCATGGCGCCATATTTCAAATACACTGAGTATAGTGTATTTGAAATATGGCGCCATAGCGCACGCTGCTATTCTGATTGGTCGGCACTGAACGCGGCGACCAATGAGAGAAGCGGCACGCGGTTTGAATGCCGCTTCTCTGATTGGTCGCCTTTGCGGACAAGAAGTATGTCCATCGCCTCAGACGATTAGCCGACTCATGTTACTGCAACATTTTCCTCAGGATCTGAAAACTACACAATAAGTTTTCTACTTTTAAATTTGCCAGCCGATCCGATTGTGATGATGAATCACCATTTTGTTTTGTCATCAAGCACAATACAGCCCCTTGGGCTAATTTTTGGAGGCACCAAGCCTATGCCTGCATAGTGGGCATTGCATGTACTATGCTCCAAGTAAAATCAAGTCTGTGGTCTGGCCCCAGAGGTCTGCTTTATTTTCATGAGTAATATACAGCCCCTTGGGCTAATTTTGGAGGCACCAAGCCTATGCCTGCATAGTGGGCATTGCATGTACTATGCTCCAAGTAAAATCAAGTCTGTGGTCTGGCCCCAGAGGCCTGCTTTATTTTCACGAGTAATATACAGCCCCTTGGGCTAATTTTTGGAGGCACCAAGCCTATGCCTGCATAGTGGCCATTGCATGTACTATGCTCCAAGTAAAATCAAGTATGTGGTATGGCTCCAGAGGCCTGCTTTATTTTCACAAGTAATATACAGCCCCTTGGGCTAATTTTTGGAGGCACCAAGCCTATGCCTGCATAGTGGCCATTGCATGTACTATGCTCCAAGTAAAATCAAGTCTGTGGTATGGCCCCTGAGGCCTACTCTATTTTCACAAGTAATATGCAGCCCCTTGGGCTAATTTTTGGAGGCACCAAGCCTATGCCTGCATAGTGGCCATTGCATGTACTATGCTTAAATTACTAGGAACATGAATCTGTGCCCTGAGGCCTGCTTCCCCCACATCTATTCCAGTGAGCAGCAGACTCCTTTCCATATTGTCTGTGGATCTCATCGTTGCAAGCTGCTCATTTAGATCCAGTATCTGGGCTTCCAAATGTACAACGTGCTCACATCTCACACAGCAGTATGCTGTACGGCTGTTCAAGGATTGCATGGCAAGATGTACATTGAATGGCATTGTCAATTATGGAGCTCATTTCCTAATGGGGATTGCACCAGACAGAAATGATAAGTAAAAAGAAATGTAAAGTATTAATAAAATACAACCAGCAATTCAGTAATTCCTTCCTTCCAAACTCCCTGAATCCAAAGTCACTGAATCACAAGTCACACACTTACTTCCGTCCGCACTTGCGCTCCTGGTCACACTCAGCTCGTGTCACACTTGCTAAGAAAGAATATTTAAAGGATTTTTTATTTTTTTTCCCTTAGCAGAAAATCAGCCTACAGCTCAGTGTACTTCTTCTTTGATGGGCTCAGGGACTAATAGGATCCCTTTTCTTACCACTACTTACCCACAGATCCAAACACTCATCCACACGACCCCTGTGATGGGGACCGTTGCTGATTAGTAGCAACTACCCGGATCAAGGTTTCTTTCTCTGGCCTAGCAAGCGTCTGGAAGTATTGGTTTTAAGTATGCCTCTGGCATCGTCATCACTTGTGACCCGGTATCCACCAAACAGTCCACAGGGACACCCTCAAATTCTGTACATAGGATGGGACACCCGGCGATCAAGTGCTCATTATAATGAGGAGTGGCTTTTCTTGTCGCCTCCCCCAGATTCACGCACTACTGCGGGGGCTGATGGTCTTAATGATGGCTCATGCTTGCCTTGAGGATAATTCTGGTAACATCTGGCAAAGTGCCCCCAATTCCAACATCTCCAGCACTGAATATCTTCTCCTTGCCGGGGGGGGTAAATCGAACCTGCCTGAGGCCATGTGCAAGCTCGAATTGCGCCACGACAAATGCCCACATCATCTTGCTCGATCTTCCTGTCCCAATTTGTAGGGGACCGCAGCAGTACAGCACTATTAAACTAAGGCCAGTGTCAACAGGTTGTTAGTTGGATAGCGGATAATGCTTCCAGTCAGTTTGGCACCACCACAAACACCCTGTCTTCCACACGGTCAAGTATCAGTAGCCGTGAGACTGGACCGCACATTCCACACCCTGATCCTCCTTCCTCCCACCATGCCGAATACCCGACCCCGGACATAACTGATCCCACACTTGGACACTCTGAAGAGCTGTTCACTTATCCATTCTTAGATTCTGGCCTTTTGCCAGCTCCACTTGAAGTGGGTCATGAGGAGATTGTATGTACCGATGCCCAAATATTTGAGCAGCCATGGTCTCACGAAGGCAACGGTGGGAACGTGTCTCAACAAGAGGTGGACGATGATGAGACACAATTGCCAGAAAGTCAGGAGGAGGACCAGGGTGTGGAAGTGGAAAACGACATGGTGGATGATCCAGTAACTGACCCAACCTGGCAGGAGGACATGCAGAGCGAGGACAGCAGTGCACAGGGGGAGGGAGGCATAGCAGCATCACAACAGGAAGAAGCAGGATGATGGCCGCAGGCAGAAGGCAGGCAACCGTTCCCCGGAACAACAACATGACAGAACTTGCCAGTACAACTGTTAGGTCTTCCCAAGTCTGGCTGTTTTTTAAGGTGTCTGCAGATAATTCCAAAAAGGCCATTTGCAACAGCTGCCATTACAGCATGAGCAGGGGTAGCAAAACTAGCAGCCTGACAACGACCAGCATGATCAGGCACCTGTCAGCAAAGCACCCGACTTTGTGGAATGTACACCAGAGTCCAGGAGCAGTGACTGCGTGTCACACCACTGCATCTTCCACTGTTGTGCGTGCAAGCCAATTCCTTGTCCATACTGCATGCGAAGATGCCTCCTGTCCTGCACCTGTAGTTGCACAAGCAGAAATACCACCATCATCAACCACGTCCTTGTCCCAGTGCAGCGTTCAGTTATCCATACACCAATCTTTGGAACGCAAGCGCAAATACGCCGCCAATGCCCCACATGCCACACTTCTAAATTCGCACATTTCGCAACTGCTTGCGCTGGAAATGTTGCCTTTTAGGCTAGTGGAGACGGAAGCATTCCGCGACCTGATGGCGGCAGCCGTCCCACGCTACTCGGTCCCCAGCCGCCACTATTTCTCCCGGTGTGCTGTCCTTGCATTACATAAGCATGTGTCACAAACATTACACGTGCCCTTAACAACATAGTTTCCAGAAAAGTCCACCTAACCACCGACACGTGGACAAGTGCTTGTTTGCAGGGGCAGTACATCTCGCTGACGACACGCTGGGTTAATATTCTGGAAGCCGGGACCCAGTCTGAGCTTGGGACGGAACACGTCCTTCCGACACCAAGGATTGCAGGCCCTAACTCAGTCAGGGTTTCACCCACAGTGTACAGCTCCGGAACGTCATGATCCTCAGCCTCTTCCTCCTCCTCCTCCACTTCACCCTCTACACCAGACCCAAGCTGGAAGCACTGCAGAACTGCCTTGGCTAAGCGGCAACAGGCTGTGCTGAAGCTAATATGCACAGGTGACACACCCCACAATGCTGAAGAGTTGTGGAAAGCTCTGAAACAGTAGGCAGATCACTGTCTCACACCTCTGAACCTACAGCTAGGCAGGGCCGTGTGTGACAATGGCCGGAACCTGGTGGCGGCTCTGAGGTGAGGCGAGCTGACACATGTTCCATGCGTGGCCCATGTGCTCAACCTCGTGGTTCAGCGGCTTCATAAATCCTACCCGGAGCTGCTGTCGGATCTGCTCGTAAAAGTATGCTGCCTGTGTGCCCATGTTAGAAAGTCAAGTACTGCTTCAGCCGCCCTTGCCAGCTTTCAGCAGCGTTTGCAGCTTCCGGCTCACAGACTGGTGTGTGATGTCCCCACGCTTTGGAATTCCACACTGCACATGTTGGTCAGGATTTGTGAGCAGAAGAGGGCAGTTGTTGACTACCTGCATCATCTAGGCCATCGGTATACGGTTCATACTCCTCACATAAGACCTCAGGAGTGGACATGGATGTCCGACATACAGTGCCTACAAGTAGTATTCAACCCCCTGCAGATTTAGGTGGTTGACACATGCGGAATTAACTTGGCATTGTGACATTTGGACTGTAGATCAGCCTGGAAGTGGGAAATGCACTGCAGCCAAAAAGATTTTTTAATTTTTTTTTTTGTTTAAAGCGTTAAAAGTTAATTCCGAGGGTCATTTATTATTCAACCCCTCAAACCACCAGCATTCTGTTTGGTCCCCCTAAAGTATTAAGAAGTAGTTCAGGCACAAAGAACAATGAGCTTCACATGTGTGGATTAATTATCTCTTTTGCCAGCCTTTTCTGACTATTTAAGACCCTCCCCAAACTTGTGAACAGCACTTATACATGGTCAACATGGGAAAGACAAAGGAGCATTCCAAGGCCATCAGAGACAAGATCGTGGAGGGTCACAAGGCTGGTAAGGGGTACAAAACCCTTTCCAAGGAGTTGGGCCTACCTGTCTCCACTGTTGGGAGCATCATCCGGAAGTGGAAGGCTTTTGGAACTACTGTTAGCCTTCCACGGTCTGGACAGCCTTTGAAAGTTTCCTCCTGTGCCGAGGCCAGGCTTGTCCGAAGAGTCAAGGCTAACCCAAGGACAACAAGGAAGGAACTCCGGGAAGATCTCATGCCAGTGGAGACATTGGTTTCAGTCAATACCATAAGTAACGTACTCCACTGCAATGGTCTCCGTTCCAGACGAGCCTGTAAGGTACCTTTACTTTCAAAGCGTCATGTCAAGGCTCGTCTACAGTTTGCTCATGATCACTTGGAGGACTCTGAGACAGACTGGTTCAAGGTTCTATGGTCTGATGAGACCAAGATCAAGATCTTTGGTGCCAACCACACACGTGACGTTTGGAGACTGGATGGCACTGCATATGACTCCAAGAATACCATCCCTACAGTCAAGCAGGGTGGTGGCAGCATCATGCTGTGGGGCTGTTTCTCAGACAAGGGGCCTGGACATCTGGTCTGCATCCATGGGAAGATGGATAGCACGGCCTACCTGGAGATTTTGGCCAAGAACCTCCGCTCCTCCATCAAGGATCTTAAGATGGGTCGTAATTTCATCTTCCAACAAGACAACGACCCAAAGCACACAGCCAAGAAAACCAAGGCCTGGTTCAAGAGGGAAAAAATCAAGGTGATGGAGTGGCCTAGTCAGTCTCCTGACCTTAACCCAATTGAAAACTTGTGGAAGGAGCTCAAGATTAAAGTCCACATGAGACACCCAAAGAACCTAGATAACTTGGAGAAGATCTGCATGGAGGAGTGGGCCAAGATAACTCCAGAGACCTGTGCCGGCCTGGTAAATGAATGCAGACAAGAGTTGGTTTTTAGCTGGACACTAAGATTACAGATTAGAGGTTAAATCCCAGCAGGTGTATCGGTGAGACACAAACGCTGACGAGAATACAGAGTGTTTTGGCGTATACTCATTTCCACTACAACCCACTCCTGCCGCATAAAAATGGTAAATGAATGCAGACAAGAGTTGGTTTTTAGCTGGACACTAAGATTACAGATTAGAGGTTAAATCCCAGCAGGTGTATCGGTCAGACACAAACGCTGACGAGAATACAGAGTGTTTTGGCGTAAACTAATTTCCGCTACAACCCACTCATGCCTATGGAGAGCTAAATTAATCCCTAAAAGCACTGTTTTGGGATGGATGAGATTTCCAGCCTGTCCACCAGCCCCAGATGTGATGCAGGCTGGTATACTGGCACAATGAAGTTTGCTATATACCCTGCCTCCCTGCCTGTATACAGCTCTATTAGTCCTCAGAAGGACTGTTGTGGTAATTAGATTAGCAGCCCTGTGCCTACACTAGCTGAAAAGCCTCAAATCTGTCCCTCAATCTGCAGCACCTCTCCCTACACTGCCTGTCTGTGGAGCAGAGTGAAGAGCACAGCGCGGTCAGGTCTTATAAAGACTTGATCATGCTGTGCGGCCAGCCAATCACTGTAAAGCCACAACCAATAGACCTGTGGCATTACAGTGGCTGTTAGCCAATCACTGCATGTATGCAGGCTCTGTAAAGAGCGCCAACATGCAGGGAGGTGGACCCGAATATGAGCAAGACTATCGCGAGATTACTCGGTACTTGCCGAGTACCCCGAGTATTGAGATATTCGTGCGAGTACCGAGTAATGACAAGCATACTCGCTCATCCCTACCATTAATCATTCTATTACCTGTCTGTAGTTCCCAGTTTTGTGTAGTGTCAGTTTTTCTGACTTTGGAATTGTTCGCAGGAGTCTTGCTGGTTTAGTGGGAGGCGAGTCCATGTGGGCTCAGATTTTTTGCACATCCAGCAGTTGTTTTTTTACAGGGTTTTGCTGCTGGTTGCAGAAGTAATCTGTCCTGTCCTTTTCTCTATTTAGTTATAGTTGGGCCTCTCTTTGCTTCTGTCTATTTTCTGCCTGTGTATTGTTTTTCATCTCCACTAACCGTCAGTATTTGTGGGGGGTTTGCTATTTCTTTAGGGTCTGCTCCGAGGCAGTCAGGTTTTTCTTGTTTCCATTTTCAGGTTTAATTAGTCCTCCGGCTGTGCTGAGGAGCTATAGGGCATCGTAGTGCGCTCCATGGCCACTTCTAGTTGCGGGGGATAGTCAGGATTCCGCGACCAGTATTAGTATCCAACCTCTCCTGTGAACACCACATGTTACTTCTCAGTTGCCGGTTCATAACACAAACGTGTAAAAATTCTCAGTTGTAAAAAAAACAGTGAAAAGTAAGTGCTGCTGAAAAAGTAGTAAAAAACAGGGTATTTAGTTGATACGTTTTTTGCAAAAAATGTATACTAAGTCGCTCTATCACTTCAAGGTAACCCGTATCAGAGCAGTCCCTATCTGATGTATTTACAGTAAAACCTGACCATGTGTATTGGTACCTAAATGAGCAGGATCCAGACAGGTCCAAAGTATTCCAAATATTACAGGATAGATATCACACAAGGAAATCCAAACAACCGAAAACGATATCACTACTCTATACTTATAACCTCACTGGCCTCTGCTAAACGAGCCACACAGCTGCCATATTCTGGCTATTGAAGTCTACACTAGGCCCTGACATATGCACAATCAGAGACAAATATACGATGATTTTGGGGACGTGGATCTAGTCCCGGGGGCCTCCAACAGTGTTTTTTGGTGGTGCACACTTCTCCTTGCTGGATAGGTGAGACGTGGTGTTCTTCTTGCTTCACGATCCTCGAAGTTCTCCTGAGGTCCTGTTCTTAGTCTTGTGCAGGACCACCAACATTTCTTGAGTCCTCAGTACAGCACACGGCAGTCACCTTTTCAGCATTCAGAAAGTCTTTACAAATAACTCCAGTCCATTAAAAGCACACAGGCAGTGTGACCCTTCACACAGATCCACACACTGCTCTTCCCAGCAGCACAACTCCCAGCTCTCTGTCTCTAACAGGCTGAACCCTCCCCTTGTAGCTATGGGAAGGTGCCCCCGATTACCACATCTCCAGCAGTGGATGATTTCTCTTTGCCAGGAGGCATCCTGTTAAAGACGATATCATAGGTGCTATTCACCATATTGTATCAAAAGAAGCCATTTTTATTAGTTTATCATGTCTATTCTGACTTATTAGCTCTGTAACAGTTTGTTCAGTGAAGATGAGAACAACTCAGCACATTCTTGTAACTTATTCTTGTTTTTCAGATAAGACCACCAAGCCATATGTAAGCCAGAGTGTACCGTTCTTATCTTCTGTAACTTTCTTATTAATTATTCCAAAACTGTCTATCATGCATACTCATCATATTTGTTATTGTATGATGTAACCTATTTTTCTAAACTTCTGTAACGTATATAAGCTGTTACAACAATGAACGTTCAGCTATTCTTTTGAAGACCAAGTCTGTGTCATCAATTGAGTTATAGCCATTACCAGGTATACCTGTGTAGAGGTCTTTATATCAAATCAGTCTACTCTGGTTAGTTGTAATTTGTTTACATTTTTAACAAATGGAGGCCCCGCGTGATGTTTATCTGTTATGTATATTTTTCCCCTTTTTACATTCACCTTGGACTGGACACAAAGGTTACCCGTCTCCTGCTGAACAGCATACAAAACCGCGGTAAGTTTGAGCCATTGTCTCAAGGTACTGTCTTCTCCAGGAGGGGGTAGCAAGAGCCAGTCTTTGGGGAATTAGAAATGGGAAACTCAGATGGACTGATTTGATTATTTGTTATTTGTTCTTAATCTTGTCCTGTGTTGTCTTGACTTGTCCGGTCTCTTCTTTGCTTATCTGTTTTGTCATACTTCACAGTATTGTTGTATTTGTCTGTATACGTTAATTGTTAATTGTGCAAAACTACTCTCTTCTAAACTGCTTATATAATCTTTGGTGCTTTCATAAAACTTTATTAACTTTCTAATTCTCTTTACGGTACTACTTTGTTTTTAAGATCTTGCCAGAACTAATAGGGAAACAGGAGACTACAACTCCCATTCTCTTCATACTGCTGAGGTCTGAACAAGCTTCTCACCACTCCTCCCTCCCTCCCTTTGTTTTCTTCATACGTCACACCTCTTCCCTCCCTTTCTCTTGTTGCCTCCCTCCTTTTCTCTCATGTCTTGCTCTAATTGTGTTTGTAGCTTGCTATGCCATTGGGAACCCGGCAGCTCTGACCCAGCAGCAGGTACAAGGTATTTTGAAGTAAGGATCAATGCCCATTCTGTCCCAGCAATAAAGAGAGTTGGATTACCCATTGAACAGATAGTTACAGATGCCAACCTGATTTGTCCACAGGCAATTCAGGGGCTTGCTTTTCTTGTGACTGCATTTTCATATCACTAACTTTTTAAAGGTGTACGCATGTGGAAAAAGTATGTGTGAAAGAAAGTGATTGGTATGAAATTCTTTGACTGAGCTGAAACCAAATGTTCTGTTAATATTGTGAAACTATGCAGAAAGATCAGAAAACTTGCAGACGGGCTTGTTCTGTCCTTGTTTTTCTGGTAGCCTATGGTTTTGCGATAAACTGTAATATTTTGGTGAAAGCTGTATGCTGAGCAATTGTGTTGAATGATCTGCTGAAAGACAGACGCATGTTTTCACAAAGATTAGATGAGAATTGTGCCTTGTATGACAGCAGAAGGAAAATTAATTAAAGTAAATTATTTCCAAAAAAGTATTAAATATTTCCTGGATTACTTACTGTATTTAAGTCAAAGTCCAGATCCACAGGTTTACAAACAGAACTCCTAATTGGAATATATGTGAGTATATAGAGAACAGACAAAATATATTAATTTACATTGTACTAGAATCACTGCTTTTGTTTTTCCTTTGAAAAAATTGTTTATAATAGAGCGGAGTCAATGGAATTCAGGAATGTTTGTGTGAACGTTTTAATCACAGCAGCAGGGAAAAGGGGGGAATTGGGCTGGCAGCTACTAATTATTATAGTTACTAGATTAAGGCCCGATGCTATCGCATAGGGAGCGCGGTGAAATGAACAGGTGCCTTAGAAAAAGCCGCTGAATAGTACAGTCCTCTCTCCAGAAAGAACGCTGTTGTTGCGGGACTTACATGGTGTATTCTAAAGAATCGGATAGTCTAGAATCCAAATATAGTTTATTTATTAAGAGTTAACAATAATGCAATTAATACATGATATCTATCCATCAACTACCTATGTTTGTATGGTGTATGTAATTTTTGGAAATTTAATTGTTATATGCTAAGGCGCTTGGTACACATAATGGCCAATACTTGTGTGCCCATCAAGTATCTCCTTTTAAGAAATCAATGTTCATAGTCTACGTATTCGCCAGTCTGTGTTTGCCCATCAACCACGTCACGGTAGCCTTAGATCTGATGGGTCCCTAATCTACCTTATTACTGTTTATTAACACTTAGACCCCTTTCACATCAGCGGTTTTCTGCTATTTCCTGAAGGTGGGATGAAAAATACAATTTGCGCATTTGCTACCTAAGGGCCTACCTGCGGCACACTTGCAGCAAGTTCCATGCAATGTATATAGGACTTGCGGTTAACTTGGTGTAGATACGGCAAACGCTGCTTCAGCAGTTGCAGCAAATGCGGCCGCTAAAAAAACGCTGGTAAGCGCGGTATTCGTGCCCGAAACTACTGAAACCACGTTTGCTGCACCTGCCGCAAGGGAACCACAAATCCTATATACATTGCATGCGACTTGCCGTAAGTGTGGAGTAGGTCAGTCCTTAGGCAGCAAGTGCGGAAAATGGTTTTTTTTCAGCGCAACTTCCGCAAATAGCAGAAAAACGCTGATGTGAAAGCTAAATCTCTATTTTTCATATCTATCTATCTATTTACCTATCTATGTGTACAGAACACACCTTGAGATGGAGATGTGTGTGAACAGCCATCCCGCCCGTCTCTTAGCTGTTCACAAAAACCCCTCCCTGTTTAAAAAGAGAAGCAAATTTCTCAGCAGCTCTACTGCTGGAGCTTAACATGCAGGTTCATATCACCAAATAAAGGAATTTGGATGATACACATCTACCGTCTTCTATTTAATGTGTTCCAGTAATATAGATAATTATGTTTAAATGTAAGACACTTATGTTTCAATGTGGATAAGATGTTTACATACTGAGCCTCCACACGGACAGTATTACTGATCTATGTAAAGTACTATTGAAATAATAGAACTCTATAAATAAATGAAAAAATAACTTTTATTACGACCAAAGTTATGAAGGTATGTGTTACATATGCAGTGGAAATCTACCTATGTGTGCCTAATTTCTTTTGTCTTTTTTTTTTGTTTTTTTTGTTAAATCTATATATACCTATACCAATGTATGTTTGTATGGATTTAAATGTGTGTATGACATATATGTGAAAGAGATAATTAGTGTACGATATATCTCTATCTGTTTATAAAATGTATAGATGTAACATATTAAGGTATGTATAGAAGTCTTAGAAGTCTATGATCTATATCTATTTTAAATGGAACTATTATTTATATATTTACATATTAATGTATTCCAACACCAACTTAAAGAGTTTAAAGTTAGGCGGCCGTCACACACTACAATACATTGTAAAATCGCTTGATCGCACGTAACGATGCACAAACGATATCGTTTAAGCGATCAAAAAGCAGATCGCTTAAACGATATCGTTCGCAATATTGCAACGTGTGACGGCCGCCCAATACATTTTTGTAAACCACATTTCTAGTGAAGATTTTTGGGCTATTACGTAGCAATTGTCCTTGTAGTGGTGTATCGACCACTTTGACCCTAACATTGCTGCGTTGCTTTACTCGGGAGAAAGCAACATATAATTGTCCATGTGCAAATACAGGTTGTGGTAAAAAAATGCCAACGCGATTGAGGGTCTGTCCTTGGGATTTGTTAATGGTCATAGCAAAGGCAGGTTTTATGGGAAACTGACGACGTTTTAATTTAAAAGGTAACCCAGTTTCTGAAGGATACAAATCAATTCGTGGAATAAAGACAATGTATCCTTCAGCTGATCCAGTAATTACTTTAGCCTGTATGATGTTGCGGAGTAAGTCAGTGACAATGAGGCGAGTGCCATTGCATAGACCTTTCTTGGTGTTTAGGTTTCTTAACAGCATGACAATGGTGCCAATTTTAAGTTTGAACAGATGTGATGGCATTCCCGATGGTGTCAGTGAGTTTAAAAATTCAAGTGGGTAGTGTTCACATTCCTCTGTCTCATCAGCATCGACATAATCATCACTTGTATATACCGTATAATCACCACTGATGCGATCCATTACTTTCGAGTTGAGAAAATCTACGTCCTCATTTTTTGGACATAGAATAGCATGTGATGCTGCAGTGTTGACGCTTTGTTTGTCATTCAATGCAAATATTGTCTCCAAAGATGTCGGTTACTATAGAGCCAGTGCAGAGCATGTCTGGAGGAATTTCAATGACATCCTCTCCTAGGTTATGTTCATTAGACAGCTCACCATTTCCAAGTTTAAGCAACCAAGTGCTGTATTCAGGATCAGTGGAGTGCATGTTGTTGATTAGTGGTAGTCTGGTAAAATGTTGCCAATGGTGTGAATATTTAATGCAGGAATCTACAATGTCGGTTCTGGTTGCATGAGCAATAACAGGAAGGCATTGTCTGAAGTCTCCTCCAAGAACAATAACTTTACCTCCAAATGGTGTTTTATTTTTGTTAGCAACATTTGTTGTCATGATATCACGTAGCAGTCTATCTATGACACTCAAGGCATGTTTTTGGATCATTGTACACTCATCAATAATGAAAAGTTTTGTACTCTGTAAATGTTTGGCTGCATTAGTATCATTTTTAATCCTGGACACGGATGTTTCGTTGATGGGAATAGGAATGCCATATAGAGAGTGGATAGTTCGGCCTCCTTGTATCAAATTAGCAGCTATTCCTGTAGTCGCTGCAGGTGACACAATGTCTCCTTGTCCTCTCAAATAATGAGTCAATAGATTGTATGGATACGTTTTTCCACTGCCACCAGGTCCATCAAGAAAAAAACACTTTGGTGTTTAAGTGGTATTGACTAAAGCTTGAGTAATGAGATCGTAAGCCAAAGTTTGCTCGTGATTAAGAGTTTCTTTCATGTCTTCAGCTTTTGTTAACTCATAATCTTTATCATATTGTTGAAGGAGATGTTTACGATTTTTGGCTGGGCGTGGTAAATTGAAATCAGCAAATGTTTTTCCATGGACTATGAGGATATCTTGGACATCTTGCATAGCATATCCTTCACAATGTATACACTCTTCAGAGTCACTGTGGTATGCATGACAGTAGTCTTGTACAAAATGGTCCTTAAATTCATTCCACAATTCAAGTGGATTACTGGGGGGGTCAAAAACACAGATGTAAGCAAACACGTCTCTAAGTTGGCTCCCAGGACACAGTACCTCGAGGTCCGCGCTGCCACTTCAGAAAGGAACAAAAGAAGCCAGTACAAGAGAATGTCTGGATCAACGATTCTTCTTTATTACCTACGCGTTTCAGAGTTATCTCCCAACTCCTTCATCAGGGAATGTCCTGATGAAGGAGTTGGGAGATAACTCTGAAACGCGTAGGATAATAAAGAAGAATCATTGATCCAGACATTCTCTTGTACTGGCTTCTTTTGTTCCTTTCTGAAGTGGCAGCGCGGACCTCGAGGTACTGTGTCCTGGGAGCTGATTATACCACAGGGATCTGTGGAGAGTACGGTCCTGCAGCAGCTACTTGTATCTGAGCGATCATTACCAGTTGTGGGTTTTCACAACTGTATCAGGTGAGCAGCCTCTTTGTATAACCTTTTGTCCTTCTTCAAAGAAGATATCACCCTATGTGCGCATTCTTGAATTTTTATAGACGTCTCTAAGTTGGGAAGGCATGTTAAGAATGCAAGCATCTATTAAAGTTTGTTTCCAGATGTTATCATCCAATAATAATCTGAGTGCTAAAACAGCATCCTTAAAGGTTTCATGCGTAACTCCATTGACGGTTTTAATGCTGTCAAAACTGGTAGCAGCTTTTACATGGAGTAAAAACAAACGTAAAAAATAGCGTTCTTGGTCTTTGAGACTACCGTGTTTTCCCGAAAGTAAGACCCTGTCTTACATTTTTGGGGGGCCAAAAGTGGCCCCCTGTCTTGCTTTCGGGGGGGTCTTATATTGGCAGCCCCAGCCACTGCAGCCTCCCATCCACACACACACACCCATACACATACAAACACACATACAAACACACATACACACACACACACACACATATACACACACACACATATATACATACACACACATACACTCACTGCTTCTTACCGGCTCCCTGCTGTCCTCGCTGTCCCCTGGTGTGTCCAGGCTCCTCCAGTGTCCTGCAGGTGCAGCCGCTTTGGAGCAGATGGGGTTAATCACAGCCTAACTTGCTGTGTGCCCCTGCTCAACGCTGCACAGCCCGGCTCGAGCTCTGATTGGCTCCCAGGAACCAGCGGGCGCAGCCAGATGACGTCCTGAGCTCTGATTGGCTCTTCATCTGGCCGCGCCCGCTGGTTCCTGGGAGCCAATCAGAGCTCGAGCCGGGCTGTGCAGCGTTGAGCAGGGGCACACAGCAAGTTAGGCTGTGATTAACCCCATCTGCTCCAAAGCGGCTGGACCTGCAGGACACTGGAGGAGCCTGGACACACCAGGGGACAGGTATCGGCCCTTTATTCCCCAGCGCCCCCCCCCCAGGCGGCCTTACTTTCGGGGGGGCTTTATATTAGCAGACCCCCCCATTCCCCCTACCCTGTCTTACTTTCAGGGGGGTCTTACTTTAGGGAAAACACGGTAACAGTATATATTCTTCCAATAACTGAGAGGCCGCCTCGGTTTCTTGGTTCCCATGTGCCTTGTTTCCAAACGTAGTATTCAGGAATGTCGCGGTAGAAATAGTTATGTGCATTGTGGTCGATCTTATTAAGATTGAAATATACCATAAGTGTAGAAGCGGAATGGAGTTTTTGATGCATTATGTCTGCACAGTCATCCTCATGAAAATAGATTGGTTGAGAATTAGGCAGATGTACCGCTAGGCGAATGATGGCATGCGATTGTTTATGCATAGGGAAAGCAAAAATGCGCCAGGCAGCCTCTGGTGCACTAACATATCTGGAATCCACAAATTGGTGTGTTTCATCATGTTGGATGGTATTTTGGGCAATTTCAAGGTTGGCTTTGTCATGTCCTTTGTAGACGTATTTAAATAAGTATTTTACACTTTGAATGGAAGCACATACTTCGACATTAATATGGCACTTATATTTGGTTAGTAAAAATGGGTTATATGGCACTACCCACGAATTGTCTATTGTCTTAGAATGGTGGTGATATGTTTTGCCAATGGGTCTGCGGTAAGTGGGATAGCCGTCATTTCTTTGATGGTATATGGTTGATATTGTTTAGGAAAACCTTTTGTACACTTTCCAAGATCCATACAGGGAGAATTAGGATTGTGTTCTTCACAGGGACCATGAATCATGTGTTGAAGAACAGTGTTATGGAGCTGGGGATAGATTGTTTCATCAGGTATGTCAGCCCAGACTATATTGTCTATGTCGGCCTCAGTGCGTAATTTAGACAGGCTATCAAGAATAATTAAGATATGAGCATGTGGTAGTCCACGCTTTTGAAATTCAATGACATGGACCATTGCGGTAACGTTGCCAAAGAATCCATTGTGAATGTCTTTTAAGAGGGCTTCGAGTTTAATTTTAAAGACACGTGCAACCAAATCAGGTCTGTGTTCAACATGCTGCCATGGTTCTAAGTTAGTAGTAATCTCACTCCATTTAGGATTACAGGCCATGGTGATAAAAAAATCAGGTCGACCATACTTAGTAACAATCGCCATAGCATCTTGGTAGCGCTGTTGCATGTTTATAGGACTGCCTTCAAAAGAAGATGGTAATACAACAGTTTTGCCAATGGGGATACCCTTTTTTATGGATTGTTTGAGTAGATGTTCTTGGAGTAGGCAGTAATCCTCTACTTTTAAATCCTTTTGGTGTTTGCGGATATAATGTAGGCGATTAGCCTCGATTTTCACATAAGCATCTACTAAGTATTGCTGAGTTAGCTTCCCACCATTGAGGAGTGGATTAAAGTCATTTCGAACCGATAACATATAGCAATAATATTGGAGTTGTGTGATCCTGCGTGTAGTCTTGCCTTGTTGTTTGAGGCCATCATGCCATCCTTGGTCTCCATAAGGGAAAAATATTGGATAGAGGAGGGCATCCATATTGCTATGGAGAATGCTAATTTGTTGTGTTTTTTTAGCTAAACGGTTGTGAGGATCAGGTTTTAAATGTATTAAGATGTCTCTATTAAAGGGTGGCTCTCCATTGTCATTTTGAAAGACAACAGCGACTTCACTGACAGTGGGATTATTGTACCGTCGTGGATCTTGAGTGCGATCTTGTTTAATAGCCATTGTGATGTTAGGCATGACAGTTCCGTTTTGTACAGCTTTAATTTGTTCTTGTTCTTCGACATCACGTAACATTTGATAAGCTGCCACAAAAGGATTGATAGTTTGTATTTGAAGGGCAATAATGTTCATTAAAGTAGGATGACATTTTTTATTTTCCTTACGTTGTAAGCGTTGTTGGCTAGCGCTATCTGGATCGAGAATGTAAAGTTGTGCGAAAGCTGGTATTTGGTTGTCAGAGGGATGTAGTGTTCCTGTTCGATGATATATCTGGCCATGTATGCGGAAACAGTATGGGCCATATCCAGGCGGTGGTGAAATATTAGCACCCATGGAGGCAAAAGCAAATGAGCTGTTAATGCTTCTATTATTGTCCATGAAATTTTTGCTAAATTCACTTTCTCCTTTGAGCAAACGTGTAAAGACATCTGGGTATTGAAGTGTAGGTACATGGACTTTTCCTTTATGACAGCTGAGGGTAAAAGTGTTATCAGTAGGTGTCTCTGCGAGAAAATGCAAAGCTTGGCAATGTTGACATACAGGTTGCATTGCACCACAGGAGTGTTCAGTAATAGTGCGTTCGTCAAGAGTAAAAGCTTTAGCATGTAGTGGAAGAGCAGGTTGTAACAGTGGAGTAGAGCTCTTTGGCAGACCGATGTATATGAGTCGTGTTTGTAGTGGTGAGCCTTGAATGTGGCTTACTGGAAGAGCTTGAGTGTGAAGCAACTGGAGGTCTTTATTGAGGGAAAGTGGTATGGCAAGGGGGGAAAGAGAGTGTTCTGGATAGATGTAGGATAAGGGCACAGACGTGGAAGTGTGGCAGGAAGTAGTGGCACTTTGCGAAGTGGTGAGTTTGGTATGAATGTAGAAGGTGATGGTGTATGTTGTCGTCGTCGTCGACGACGTGCAGAGGCTTCTTGTGCTAACCTAAAGCATTTGGATTTAGGGGACTCGTGTGTAAAGCGTTGTTGTTTATAAGCCTTCATGGTGTCAAAGCGATGCTGGTTTTCCTGTGGTGTCTCATTAGCACGGCGTTTGCTGTCACGTAGTGCTCTAGCTGCTTTCTTCTCGTTGTCATTGTGATACTTCTTGGGAGGACTCATAGTAGCACTGGTAAGTGAGTGTAAGAAAAGATAGTAGAGAGGGAATGAGTTTAAAGTTATGAGGTGTTTGAGAAGGGGTAGTGGCGTAATGAAGAGACAAAGGATGGCTATATACGTATGTAGTGGAGGCGGAAATCAGAAGGGTATGTTGCAAAGCAGTGCTGTTTTTGGCAATGTTGTGCTGCAACGGTTAATAGCAATGGTATTCCAATGCTCACCTGTCAGGGTTTATATCAATGTTCTCCTGCAAGGGTTAATACCAATGCTCTCCTGTCAAAATTTATATCAATGTTATCCAGCAAGGGTTAAATCCAATGCTCTCCTGTCCAGATGTATATCAAGGTTCTCCTGCAATGGTTAATACCAATGCTCTCCTGGCAGGGTTTATATGAATGTTGTCCTGCAAGGGTTAATACCAGTGCTCTCCTGTCAGGCTTTATATCAATGTTGTCCTGCAAGGGTGAATACCAATGTTCTCCTGTCAGGCTTTATATCAATGTTCTCCAGCAAGGGTTAATACCAATGCTCTCCTGTCAGGCTTTATATTAATGTTGTCCTGCAAGGGTTAATACCAATGTTCTGCTGTCAGGCTTTATATCAATGTTCTCTAGCAAGGGTTAATACCAATGCTCTCCTGTCAGGCTTTATATCAATGTTGTCCTGTAAGGTTTAATACCAATGCTCTCCTATCAGGCTTCATATCAATGTTCTCCAGCAAGGGTTAATACCAATGCTCTCCTGTCAGGCTTTATCTCAATGTTGTCCTGCAAGGGTTAATACCAATGCTCTCCTGTCAGGATTTATATCAATGTTCTCCTGCAAGAGTTAAAGGGAACCTGTCACCTAATTTGAAGCCCCTACACTATCTCTAGCTGTCCCTACACCTTCCTAACAGCTCCCTATCTATCCCTTTCTTATCTAAAGTGACCCTATTAAACTTGTGTAAATTAAGTATAAACTTACCGCAGTCCCCATGGTTAGGGGACTGGGTAGGCGTGGCCACGCTTCTACAGCACTCCTCCATGTTGTAATGCACGCTGGGCGGCATTATTGTGGGTCCTCTCTGCCCCCATTCTTGGAATTGCCCGGCCTCTCTGTAGTTCTATGCACCGGCCGGACGCCACTTCCGGCGCGGTGCATTATGGGGCGGGTCACGTGATCGGCCCTAGTGCATTATGGGGCCGATCACGTGATCGGCCCGGCTTCAATAAGCGCAATGCGCATGCACGGAGCTGGGCCGATCGCGTAATCGGCCCCATAATGCACAAGGGCCGATCACGTGACCGGCCCCATAATGCACCTGTGACGTGACGTCCGGCCGGTGCATAGAACTACAGAGAGGCTGAGCGATTCCAAGAATGGGGCAGAGAGGACCCACAATAATGCCGCCCAGCGGGGCCTGCATTACAACATGGAGGAGTGCTGTGGAAGCGTGGCCACGCCTACCCAGTCCCCTAACCACGGGGACTGCGGTAAGTTTATACTTAATTTACACAAGTTTAATAGGGTCACTTTAGATAAGAAAGGGATATATAGGGAGCTGTTATTAAGGTGTAGGGACAGCTAGAGATAGTGTAGGGGCTTCAAATTAGGTGACAGGTTCCCTTTAATAACAATGCTCTCCTGTCAGGCTTTATATCAATGTTGTCCTGCAAGGGTTAATACCAATGCTCTCCTGTCCGGCTTTATATGAATGTTCTCCAGCAAGGGTTAATACCAATGCTCTCCTGTCAGGCTTTATATCAATGTTGTCCTGCAAGGGTTAATACTAGTGATGAGCGAGTACTAAAATGCTCGGGTGCTCAAAGCACGGGCCGGGCATCCGGAGATACTCGTGTACTCGGCCCGAGTACCGAGCCCAATGTTATCCTGTGGGAGACTCGAGTATTTTTATGAAATGACTGCCGGCAGCATGTAGAAACCCTAAAAATGTCACAAAAGTCTCAGAAGAGTGCTCAAATGACATGGCAACACCATGGGGAAGACCCCTGGAAGCATTTCTCACTCAAAAGTCACAGCTGTGAACAATCTTGTCCGAGTTTCACGCCAATTTTACGGAGTCACCAGAAAACCTTCCAAAATGATACCAAAATGAATATTCAGGATGGAAATGTTAAGGGCACATACCCAATAGTGAGATACAGCTGGTGTATGTTACTTTTTGTGATTACATGAAAGATTTTACGTGAAAACATTGTGCGGCACTCCGATGTCCCTGAGAAGAGACGTACATGAAGGCCTCTTGACATAATGTGCCCATTTTGAGGAACTGGGTCTATTGTAGTATTTTCCTTTGCCAGGGCAGTCCAAAATTTGGAGGTTCACCAATGCCCCTGGATAGAAACGTGCATGAGGGCCTGTAAACCTGAAGTGGGTGTATAGTAGTATAGCCCTTTGGCCAGGGCAGCCAAAAATTGGGAGGCTCCACATTGTCCCAGGATAGAGACGTGCAGGAGGGCCTGTAAACCTGAAGTGGGTGTATTGTAGTATAGCCCTTTGGCCAGGGCAGCCAAAAATTGGGAGGATCAACAATGACCCATGCATACAGACATGCAGGAGGGCCTGTAAACCTTAAGTGGGTGTATAGTAGTATAGCCCTTTGGCAGGGCAGCCAAAAATTGGGAGGTTCAACAATGACCCATGCATACAGACATGCAGGAGGTCCTGTAAACCTCAAGTGGGTGTATTGTAGTATAGCCCTTTGGCAGGTCAGCCAAACATTGGGAGGCTCCACATTGTCCCAGGATAGAGACATGCAGTAGGGCCTGTAAACCTCAAGTGGGTGTATTGTACTATAGCCCTTTGGCAGGGCAGCCAAAAATTGGGAGGTTCAACAATGACCCATGCATACAGACATGCAGGAGGGCCTGTAAACCTCAAGTGGGTGTATTGTAGTATAGCCCTTTTGCAGGGCAGCCAAAAATTGGGAGGTTCAACAATGACCCATGCATACAGACATGCAGGAGGGCCTGTAAACCTCAAGTGGGTGTATTGTAGTATAGCCCTTTGGCAGGGCAGCCAAAAATTGGGAGGTTCAACAATGACCCATGCATACAGACATGCAGTAGGGCCTGTAAACCTCAAGTGGATGTATTGTAGTATAGCCCTTTGGCAGGGCAGCCAAAAATTGGGAGGTTCAACAATGACCCATGCATACAGACATGCAGTAGGGCCTGGAAACCTCAAGTGGGTGTATTGTAGTATAGCCCTTTGGCAGGGCAGCCAAAAATTGGGAGGCTCCACATTGTCCCTGGATAGAGACGTGCATGAGGGCCTCAAAACATTTTTCCCATTGAAAAGGAGCGGGTCTCCTGTAGTTGTAATGCCCCTTCTAAAAGAATGGGCGAAAAAATTTACCACTGTGGGTATACCTCAAACAACAGCCTAACTATTGTAACGGTCATCATGGTAGCTCATGAGGAGAAGGAGGAGCTGTCCAGCGATTAGCCAAAGTCCAGAAGTGTGTACCCATGGGTGAGTGGAGGTACATGGCAAATTCCCATAACAAAATTTAAATTCAGTTGTCATTTGTTGGTGGTGTGGTGAAGTCTGGCCCAATCCAACCCTTGTTCATCTTGATCAGAGTCAGCCTGTCAGCATTTACAGTTGACAGGCGGGTGTGTTTATCAGTAATGATTCCACCTGCGGCACTGAAAACACGCTCTGACAATACACTAGCGGCAGGGCAGGCCAGGACTTCCAAGGCGTAGAGAGCCAATTCATGCCACGTGTCCAGCTTGGAGACCCAATAATTGAAAGGCACAGAGGAATCTCGCAGTACAGTTGTTCGATCTGCAAGGTACTCCTTCAGCATCTGACCAAACTTAGCATTTCTTTTGGCACTACCCTGCACCTCAGGGGCTGTGGTACGTGAGGGGCTGAGAAAAGTGTCCCACATTGTAAAGACTGTTCCCCTACCTCTGGCGGATTTGACTTGTGCCCCTCTCGGCTGTACGCCTTGGTTGTCCACCGATTCCTGACCTATGCCGCTAGCGTTTTGTGAGGGGAATGATTTGCCTACTTCCGTGACTATGGCCTTCTGGAACTGCTGCATTTTGGCTGACCTCTCCGCCTCAGGAATGAGAGACATAAAGTTCTCCTTGTAGCGTGGGTCTAACAGTGTTGCCAACCAGTACTGATTGTCGGCCAAGATGTTCTGAACGCGAGGGTCACGAACCAGGCAGCTTACCATAAAGTTAGCCATGTGCGCCAGACTCTTAACAGCCATCACTTCAGTATCCAGACCAACACGATGACTGAACATGCTGTCCTCCTCCTCCTCCTCATCTCCCCTGTCCTCTGGCCAGCAACGCTGAATCGAGGGTATGACTGGTGTGCATGTCATATCCTCAATTTGGCCAGAGAGTTGCTCCATGTCTTCATCCTCCTTCTCCTTGTCATAGTCGTCCACTGCACGTTGTGATTAGATGAGGCTGGGCTGTGTGTTTTCACCCACACCCACTACTGTTTCTTGCTCCAAGTCATCGCGCTCGGCCTGCAATGCATCCTCTTTGTTTTTCAGCAGAGACCGTTTTAGAAGGCAGAGTAGGGGTATGGTGACGCTAATAATGGCGTCATCGCCGCTCACCATCTTGGTGGAGTCCTCAAAGTTTTGGAGGACGGTACATAGGTCCGACATCCATCTCCACTCCTCAGGTGTTATGTGTGGAGTTTGACCCATTTCCCGACGGCTTAGGTGATGCAGGTAGTCCACAACTGCCCTCTTCTGCTCAAATATCCTGACCAACATGTGCAGAGTTGAATTCCAACGCGTGGGGACATCACACACCAGTCTGTGGGCCG
Source organism: Allobates femoralis (assembly GCA_033576535.1). Taxonomy (NCBI): domain Eukaryota; kingdom Metazoa; phylum Chordata; class Amphibia; order Anura; family Aromobatidae; genus Allobates; species Allobates femoralis. Next base: position 489,545,891 of record JARQOC010000003.1, read on the forward strand.
GAAGACGCAAACGGCGCTGAAAGCCGGCAAGGCCGGCTGAAGCAGCAGGTGACTTGCGAAAATGTGCAGACAGACGGCGAACTTTTACCAGCAGTTCAGACAGCTCTGGGTATGACTTTACAAACCTCTGAACCACCAGGTTGAGCACATGGGCCACGCATGGAACATGCGTCAGCTGGCCTCGCCTCAAAGCTGCCACCAGGTTCCAGCCATTGTCACACACGACCTTTCCTGGCTTTAGGTTCAGAGGTGTGAGCCAGTGATCTGCCTGCTGTTTCAGAGCTGTCCACACCTCTTCTGCATTGTGGGGTTTGTCACCTATGCAGACTAGCTTCAGCACAGCCTGTTGCCGCTTTGCAGAGGCAGTGCTGCAGTGCTTCCAGCTTGGGACTGGTGTGGAGGGTACAGTGGATGAGGATGCGCAGGAGGAGGAGGCTGAGGAGCATGACATTCCGGAGCTGTAGAGTGTCGGTGAAACCCTGACAGAGGTAGGGCCTGCTATCCTTGGTGTGAGAAGGACGTCTTCCGTCCCTCGCTCAGACTGGGTCCCAGCCTCCACAATATTAATCCAGTGTGCTGTCAAGGAGATGTAGCGGCCTTGCCCACAAGCACTTGTCCACGTGTCTGTGGTTAGGTGGACTTTGGCTGAAACAGCGTTGTTCAGGGCACGTGTGATGCTGTTGGACACGTGGTTATGCAATGCGGGGACAGCACATCTGGAGAAATAGTGGCGGCTGCGGATCGAGTAACGTGGGACAGCAGCCCCCATCCGGTCGTGGAATGCTTCCGTCTCCACCAGCCGGAAAGGCAACATTTCTAGCGCTACGAGTCGCGAATTGTGATAATTCAGAACTGTGGCATGTGGAGCGTTGGCAGCGTATTTGGGCCTGCGTTCAAATGTTTGCTGAATGGATAATTGAACGCTGCGCTGTGACAAGGACGTGCTTGATGCTGGTGTTATTTGTGCGTGGGCAACTTCAGGTGCAGGGCCGGAGGCTTGTTCGCGGCCAGCATGGACAGGGTATTGGCTCGCACGCACAACACGCAAAGACGTAGCAGTGACATCAGCAAGCACCGCTCCTCGACTCTGTTGTACTTCCCACAAAATCGGGTGCTTGGCTGATATGTGCCTGATCATGCTGGTGGTGATCAGGCTGCTAGTTTTCGTACCCCTGCTGATACTGGCATGGCAGGTGTTGCAAATGGCCTTTTTAGAGTCTTCTGGAGCCAACTTAAAAAACTCGCAGACTCTGGAAGACCGAACATTTGCACAGGCACCTTAAGTCGTGTTGGTGTTCCGGGGAACGGTTGGCTGCCTTCTGCCTGCGGACACGACCCTGCTTCGTACTGCCTGTTGGGATGCTACGCCTCCCTCCCCCTGTGCACTGCTGGCCTCGCTCTACATATCCTCCTGCCATGTTGGGTCAGCTACTGGATCATCCACCACGTCGTCTTCCTCTTCCGCACCCTGATCCTCCTCCTGACTTCCTGGCAATTGTGTCTCATCATCGTCCACCCTTTGTTGAGACACGTTGTCGACGTTCCGTTCGTGAGATCGTGGCTGCTCAAATATTTGGGCATCTGTACATACCATCTCCTCATCACCCACTTCAAGAGGAGCTGGTGACAGGCCAGATTCTGCGAATGGATACGTGAACAGCTCTTCCGAGTGTCCTAGTGTGGGATCAGCAATGTCCATGGACGTGTACTCGTCCTGGTGGTAGGAAGGAGGATCAGGTTGGGAAATGTGCGGTGCAGTATCACGGCTACTGACACTTGACCGTGTGGAAGACAGGGTGTTTGTGGAGGTGCCCATCTGACTTGAAGCATTATTTGCTATCCAAGTAACAACCTGTTGACACTGGTCTTGGTTCAAGAGCGGTGTTCTGCTGCGGGCCCCAAGAATTTGGGACAGGACGTGCGAGCGAGGAGATGTGCCCCTTTGTTGTTGCGAAATTAGTGCTTGCACACGACCTCGGCCTCTGCCTGCACCACCATCACGTCCACTTCCTTGTTCCTTGCCAACGCCCTTGCAAACGCCCTTGCGCATTTTGCCTGTATACAGCGACAACTGTCTGGTGACTGTTGAGGTCACAGGAGATTAGGATTTTAGTCCCTAACCTGTATCAAGGTAGTAAGTACACCAGTCTGGTGACTGTAATGGTCACAGGAGAGTAGGATTTTAGTCCCTAACCTGTATCAAGATAGTAAGTACACCAGTCTGGTGAATGTAATGGTCACAGGAGATTAGGATTTTAGTCCCTAACCTGTATCAAGGTAGTAAGTACAACAGTCTGGTGACTGTAATGGTCACAGCAGATTAGGATTTTAGTCCCTAACCTGTATCAAAGTAGTAAGTACAACAGTCTGGTGACTGTAATGGTCACAGGAGATTAGGATTTTAGTCCCTAACCTGTATCAAGGTAGTAAGTACAACAGTCTGGTGACTGTAATGGTCACAGGAGATTAGGATTTTAGTCCCTAACCTGTATCAAGGTAGTAAGTACAACAGTCTGGTGACTGTAATGGTCATAGGAGATTAGGATTTTAGTCCCTAACCTGTAATAAGGTAGTAAGTACAACAGTCTGGTGACTGTAATGGTCACAGGAGAGTAGGACTTTAGTCCCTAACCTGTATCAAGGTAGTAAGTACAACAGTCTGGTGACTGTAATGGTCACAGGAGATTAGGATTTTAGTCCCTAACCTGTATTAAGGTAGTAAGTACAACAGTCTGGTGACTGTAATGGTCACAGGAGAGTAGGACTTTAGTCCCTAACCTGTATCAAGGTAGTAAGTACAACAGTCTGGTGACTGTAATGGTCACAGGAGATTAGGATTGTAGTCCCTAACCTGTATCAAGGTAGTAAGTACAACAGTCTGGTGACTGTAATGGTCATAGGAGATTAGGATTTTAGTCCCTAACCTGTATTAAGGTAGTAAGTACAACAGTCTGGTGACTGTAATGGTCACAGGAGAGTAGGATTTTAGTCCCTAACCTGGATCAAGGTAGTAAGTACAACAGTCTGGTGACTGTAATGGTCACAGGAGATTAGGATTTTAGTCCCTAACCTGTATCAAGGTAGTAAGTACAACAGTCTGGTGACTGTAATGGTCACAGGAGATTAGGATTTTAGTCCCTAACCTGTATCAAGGTAGTAAGTACAACAGTCTGGTGACTGTAATGGTCACAGGAGATTAGGATTTTAGTCCCTAACCTGTATTAAGGTAGTAAGTACAACAGTCTGGTGACTGTAATGGTCACAGGAGAGTAGGATTTTAGTCCCTAACCTGTATCAAGGTAGTAAGTACAACAGTCTGGTGACTGTAATGGTCACAGGAGAGTAGTATTTTAGTCCCTAACCTGTATCAAGGTAGTAAGTACAACAGTCTGGTGACTGTTATGGTCACAGAAAAGCTTGGATTCCGATCTGGATCACCCTGCCTATATCCTCCTAGATTAATCCTGAGAAGGACTGTTGTGGTCAGCAGCAGTTTGCAGCCCTGCTCCGGATCTACCTATGAGGGCCGCAAATCTGTCCCTAAGCAGCAGCAGACACTCACCCTACACTCACTGTCTGGATGGCTGTGTGCAGAGCACAGCGCGGCCGGGTCTTATAAAGGCTCGGTCAAGCTGTGCAGGCCGGCCAATCACTGCAATGCCACAACTAACAGGGCTGTGGCATTGCAGTGGTCTGCCAGCCAATCCCTGCATGTGGGCTGGCTCTCAAAAGAGCGCCAGCATGCAGGAATGAGGACCACGAGCACAGCACGAGTATCGCGAGATTACTCGGTGCTCGCCGAGTAGCCCGAGTACAGTGATACTCGTGCGAGTACCGAGCAGCGCAGAGCATACTCGCTCATCACTACTGGTTATGTTCCATTACAATGTAGTCACTGATGTAATTTCTCCGTGCCAAGCGGGTTCCCCTGGGGCATTACCTCACATATGGTGGAGAATGCGGGCAAGCCAGCCCGAGTGGGGAAGCCAGCCCAATGACTAGGGGCCTGGTGGCCCAGGCGGGTGGTACAGCCGAGGGCTGTGGTATGGAGTATGAGCACCTCATATGGACTTGTGTGCTATGGACAATTGTGTTGGTGCACTACTATGGACTTGGTTGCTATAGGTGACCGCACGACGCACCCCAGCATCTTGCCGGTGACTCGGCGAGGTCACGAAAACGTCACACTCAAAGTATCTGGAGGCCCTAGGGGTCCCGAGGACAAAGTCGGCGTGCTCAAGATTCCGGTGGCCTAGGTGTCACGAAGTTGCCAAGTCAGCACCACATCCGGATTTTCCTAAAGACTCTGTGACCTGTGTGTTGAGACTGTGTTCAACCCCTCCTCATGGGCTTGAACAGATGGGGGAGGTATGTGGTGATGTGGCCCCTGGCCGGGTGCATCACATGGGTTATCAGTGCAGGTCTCTGTTCACTTGGGCCGGTGTATGTGTATTCACAAGGGCGTATGTATAATTACCCTGTGTGATATGTGACTGGTGACTCATAGTGGTGTATGGAAAAGTACCATATGATGAATCCAGTTGTGAAGGTTAGGTGGCTGAAACCGCCATTGGGTCCGACTGGGTAGTCGTGAGAAGGACCCGTTGAAAGTGTAACATATATGATGGCTTACAGTTAGGGCCAGAAATATTTGGACAGTGACACAAGTTTTGTTATATTAGCTGTTTACAAAAACATGTTCAGAAATACAATTATATATATAATATGGGCTGAAAGTGCACACTCCCAGCTGCAATATGAGAGTTTCCACATCCAAATCGGAGAAAGGGTTTAGGAATTATAGCTCTGTAATGCATAGCCTCCTTTTTTTCAAGGGACCAAAAGTAATTGGACTCTAAGGGCTGCAATTAACTCTGAAGGCGTCTCCCTCGTTAAGAGAAGACTCCATGAGAGTAAATACAAAGGGTTCACATCTAGATGCAAACTATTCATCAATTCCAAAAATAGACAGGCCAGAGTTAAATTTGCTGAAAAACACCTCAAGAAGCCAGCTCAGTTCTGGAAAAGTATTCTATGGACAGATGAGACAAAGATCAACCTGTACCAGAATGATGGGAAGAAAAAAGTTTGGAGAAGAAAGGGAACGGCACATGATCCAAGGCACACCACATCCTCTGTAAAACATGGTGGAGGCAACGTGATGGCATGGGCATGCATGGCTTTCAATGGCACTGGGTCACTTGTGTTTATTGATGACATAACAGCAGACAAGAGTAACCGGATGAATTCTGAAGTGTACCGGGATATACTTTCAGCCCAGATTCAGCCAAATGCTGCAAAATTGATTGGACGGCGCTTCATAGTACAGATGGACAATGACCCCAAGCATACAGCCAAAGCTACCCAGGAGTTCATGAGTGCAAAAAAGTGGAACATTCTGCAATGGCCAAGTCAATCACCAGATCTAAACCCATGCATTTCACTTGCTCAAATCCAGACTTAAGACGGAAAGACCCACAAACAAGCAAGACCTGAAGGCTGCGGCTGTAAAGGCCTGCCAAAGCATTAAGAAGGAGGAAACCCAGAGTTTGGTGATGTCCATGGGTTCCAGACTTAAGGCAGTGATTGCCTCCAAAGGATTCGCAACAAAATATTGAAAATAAAAATATTTTGTTTAGGTTATGTTTATTTGTCCAATTACTTTTGACTTCCTAAAATGTGGAGTGTTTGTAAAGAAATGTGTACAATTCCTACATTTTCTATCAGATATTTTTGTTCAACCCTTCAAATTAAACGTTACAATCTGCACTTGAATTCTGTTGTAGAGGTTTCATTTCAAATCCAATGTGGTGGCATGCAGAGCCCAACTCGCGAAAATTGTGTCACTGTCCAAATATTTCTGCCCTAACTGTATTAAAACTGACATGACGGTGTGATGCCTCGGGTCGGTACAAGCTTGAAGATACCAAACATGTATTTTTACTGTTGCCTAAGTGTTGAAAAAAAATCTGAAATTTTTAAAGAAAAAGAATTGCACTTTTGCACTATTTTCTGTGATTTTTCGTTTTTCTCATTTTTTCGGGATCTGGGTCTGTGTGATGACTTATTTTTGCATTTTGAACTGATGCTTCTAATGATACCATTTTTGGGTACGGTAGTTGTTATGCTTTGATCAATTGTTATTGCATTTTATTGCAATGTTGCAGCAACCAAAAAGGCGTAATTTTGGTGTTTGGACTTTTTTTTCATTACGCAGTTTACAGATTTGGTGAATTGATTGTATATTTTGATAGATCGGGCATTTCTGAATGCAGCAATACCAAATGTGTGTATATTTTTAATTTTTTAAACAGTTTTATTTTTAATGGGGCAAAAGGGGGGTGATTTGATCTTTGTGTTTTTTGTGTTTTTTTTATTCATATTTTTAAAAACTTTTTTTCCCTTTATTTTACTTGGCCCACTAGAGGGCTTCAGTGCTACACAAGCAAATTGCTTTTCTTATGTAGAGACATGCTGCAGCAGCTCTCTACATAAGGGTGGAGGCACACTATCATGCATGAAAAACGCCGCATTTTTGATGCACGACAGTGATGTGAGTGCTGTGCGTGTTTGTGGGTGTGTATGGTGCGAGTATGGTGCGTGTGGTGAGTGTGGCTGGCTGTATGTATGTTAGTGTGCTGTGATTGTGAGGTGTGAGTGCGTGTGTGCTGCGTGATTGTGATGCTGTCCACGGTCCTGAAGGACCCGGGGCAGCATTTATCGGGAATAGAAACTCGCTGGCTGTCAAAGCCGGCAAGTTTAAATTTCCCGCTGTGCTGTACAGTAAGCTATCATCTTGTACCACTGTGACAGCAGCGGTACAAGATGTTTAGCTATGACAATGCTCATTGTAGTAAAATAAAGTAGGCTGGGGTTATTTTACTGATTAACCCCTTTAGCATACTCTGGACCGCATGTGTGCGCAGAGGATGCTGAGAGGCTGTAAACGCAATGCTGAAGGGGTTAATATGCGGCTAGTGTATGTGACACCATGTATGTGGAAAGTGTCCTCACTCTCTGCAGACATGGTGTCATTACACCATGTGTGTGAAGGGGTTAATTTTAATGTATAATGTGTTTAAAGAAGTGTCGGGGAAAGCCGGCTTATGTTACTGTCTATGGGGAGCTGTCCCCTCTCATGGTGCTGAAGCCACAGCTCCCCATAGACAGTAACATAAGCCGGCTTTCCCCGTCACTTCTTTAAACACATTATTCATTAAAATTAACCCCTTCACACACATGGTGTAATGACACCATGTCTGCAGAGAGTGAGGACACTCTCCACATACATGGTGTCACTACACCAGCCGCTATTAACCCCTTCAGCACTGGGTTTACAGCCTCTCAGCATCTTCTGCGCACACATGCGGTCCAGAGGATGCTGAAGGGGTTAATCAGTAAAATAACCCCAGCCTACTTTATTTTACTACAATGAGCATTGTCTTAGCTAAACATCTTGTACCGCTGCTGTCACAGTGGTACAAGATGATAGCTTACTGTACAGCACAGCAGGAAGTTTAAACTTGCCGGCTTTGACAGCAGGCGAGTTTATAGCGTTTTTGGCTGCACACTCGCCCCCATACACTTGCATTGCCCTCACGCGCGTCAGAATCGCGTGCAATCGCAGCATGCTGCGATTGCACTCGCTTCTGACTCGCAGTGCAAGTTAGGTGCGTGGGACTCGCACCAGTGTGCCCTGCCTGATAGGGCAACACTGGCCCGAGTGCAATGCATTTTTTTCACGCATTGCACTCGCGCGAGTCTCACGCCAGTGTGCCTCCACCCCCTGAAGGCACATCATCCGACACAATCCCAGTGCCTCGCGCGAGTGCAATGCGAGATAAACTCGCATTGCACTAGGACAAGTGATTTTCTATAATGTCGGGCACATTGGTGCGCATTTGAAGCACTGAACTCGCAAAGCGAGTTTCAGTCGCGGCATGCTGGGAATGCATGCGAGTTGTAGGCACCAGCTGTCAATAGAAAACAATGGGTGCGTTAAGAAAACGCACCGTGCAATAATATAGTGCGAGTCTCTGTGACCCCGACTGTGATCTCTGACAGCCGGGACCTGTGTGTGGCTTCACCCGCCGCGCTGCTGGCAGCGGGGGCGGAAGCCCTCCCCCTCCTCAGGCCTCCCCCTTCTCCAGATGGCCCCCACCTGTCATGCCCCCCCACCCCCGATGCCAGGACCTGTTTGCTGCTTCACCCACCGCGCTGCTGGCGGCGGCGGGGGTGGATGCCCTCCACCTCTTCAGGCCTCCCCCTTCTCAGGCCTCCCCCTCCTCTGGATGGCCCCCACTTGTCACTGTTGGACCTGTTTGCGGTTACCCGCCGTGCTGCTGGCGGCGGGAGCTTATGCCCTCCCCCTCCTCAGACAGCCTCCTCAGGCCGCCTCCTCCTCAGGCCTCCTCCTCCTCATGCCTCCCCATCCCCTGGATGGCCCCCACCTGTCCCTGCCATTCACCTCTCACCCCCGATCCCCGTGTTCGATCTCACCGTTCCTCGATCCCGCCGGTGTAGCAGACGCTCTGCCTCCTCTCCTCGCTGGAACGCCCCTCCTCCAGTGCAGTGAATGAATGTGAGTGGGTTCATGGATGGATGGGTACATGGATGGATGGGTGTGAATGGATGGATGGATGTATGTGTGCACACGCGGTTGTGAGCGAGTGTGGATGTGTGGGTGCGTGGAGGTGTTTTTTGCGTGGGTGCGTGGATGCGTGGATGTGTGGGTGAGTGGATGCGTGGGTGTGTGGATGCGTGCGTGTGTGGATGTGTGGGTGCGTGGATGCGTGGGTGCGTAGATGTGTGGGTGCGTGGATGTGTGGATGTGTGGATGCGTGGGTGCGTGGATGCGTGGATGTGTGGGTGCGTGGATGCTTGCGTGCGTGGATGTGTGCGTGGATGTGTGGGTGCGTGGATGCGTGGATGTGTGGATGCGTGGATGTGTGGATGCGTGGATGTGTGGGTGCGTGGATGCGTGGATGTGTGGGTGCGTGGATGTGTGGGTGCGTGGATGCGTGGATGTGTGGATGTGTGGATGAGTGGGTGCGTGGATGCGTGGATGTGTGGATGCGTGGGTGCGTAGATGTGCGTGGATGTGTGGATATGTGGATGCGTGGATGCTGTGGTGCGTGGATGCGTGGGTGCGTGGATGCGTGGGTGTGTGGGTGCGTGGATGTGTGGGTGCGTGGATGCGTGGATGTGTGGATGCGTGGATGTGTGGATGCGTGGGTGCATAGATGTGTGGATGCATGGATGTGTGGATGTGTGGGTGCATGGATGTGTGGGTGCGTAGATGCGTGGATGTGTGGATGTGTGGGTGCATGGATATGTGGGTGCACAGATGTGTGGATGCGTGGGTGCGTGGGTGCGTGGATGTGTGGGTGCATGGATGCGAGGGTGCGTGGATGCGTGGATGCATGGATGTGTGGATATGTGGGTGCGTGGATGTGTGGGTGCATGGATGTGTGGATGCGTGGGTGTGTGGATGCGTGGGTGTGTGGATGCGTGGATGTGTAGATGCGTGGATGTGTGGGTGCGTGGATGTGTGGGTGCATGGATGTGTGGATGCGTGGGTGTGTGGGTGCGTGGATGCATGGGTGCGTGGATGCATGGATGTGTGGATGCGTGGGTGCGTAGATGCATGGATGTGTGGGTGCGTGGATGTGTGGATGCGTGGATGTGTGGATGTGTGGGTGCGTGGATGTGTGGGTGCGTGGATGCGTGCGTGGATGCGTGCATGGATGGATGTGTGCGTATGTGTGACTGCATGCGTGGATGTGTGCACGAATGGATGTGTACATGCGTGGATGATGGGTGGATGGATGGATGCAACAAGGGATCAAGTGTCCTCTTCTAGTCTCAGGGATCATGGTCATGAAGCACTGTATGACAGATCATTGCCATACAGTGCACCATAACTCTGACCCCAGAGACTGTAGGAAGAGGACACTTGATCCCTTGCTGCAATCTCTGTAGCAGAGGCGATCGAGCATCGTGGGACCTTCATTGTGGACTACGTCAGAGGCGATCGAGCGTCGTGGGACCTTCGTTATGGACTACGTCGGATCTTTCGAAAAAAGATGGAGTCTGAATTTGTTTGTGGTTTTTTTTTTCAAATAAAATTACTTTTCTCTGCGTGTATTTATTGACTACTTACCAGAGATTCCTAATGGCGGGTCTAACATTGGCCCAATATTATGAATCTCGGGCTTAGTGCCAGCTGCCAATAAAAAGCTGGCATTAACCCCTTTATTACCCAGTTTGCCACCGGCACCAGGGCAACTGGAAGAGCATGGGTACAGCGCCAGAAAATGGCGCTTCAATGAATGCGCCATTTTCTGTGGCGGCTGCGGGCTGGAATTCGCAGCATGGGGGGCCCAGAATGCTTGGGCTTCTCCATGCTGTGGATTCCAGCCCCCAGCTGTCTAGTTGTACCTGGCTGGACCAAAAATATGGCGGAGCCCCACGTCATTTTTTTTCTAGAATTTGTTCTAGAAATAAAAATAAAATGGGCTTTGCTGTATTTTTGGTTGCCAGCCAGGTACAACAAGGCAGCTGGGGGTTGGTGGCAATCCGTAGCTGCCAAGTTGTACCTGGCTGGACCAAAAATATGGCGAAGCCCCACGTCATTTTTTTTAATTACTTCTACCAATAAATTGACATGGAGCTTTGCCATATTTTTGGTTGCCAGCCAGGTACCACTTGGCAGTTGGGGGGCTGCAATCCTCATCGTGGAGAGATCCAAATGTTGTGGGCCCCCCCTCGCTGCAAATTACAACCCACAGCCACCCCAGGAAATAGCGCATTCATTGGAGGTGCCATTTTCTGGTGCTGTACCCCAACTCTTCCAGTTGCCCTTGCGCTGGTGGCAATGCTGGTGGCACACAGGGGCTCTCCATACGCGACATGGTGTCCGCTAACAATTGTTAGCGGACACCATGTTGCGTATGGAGAGCCCCTGTGTGCCTAAACATTGGAGCTCCCTCACAAGTGACCGAATTATGCATCTGGATTTGTTCCTTGGGAGGTCTAGTTTCCAAAATGGGGTCACTTGTGGGGGAGCTCCAATGTTTAGGCACACAGGGGCTCTCCATACGCAACATGGTGTCCGCTAACAATTGTTAGTGGACACCATGTCGCGTATGGAGAGCCCCTGTGTGCCTCAGCATTGGAGCTCCCCCACAAGTGACCCCATTTTGGAAACTAAACCCCCAAGGAACAAATCTAGATGCATAATGAGCACTTTGAAGCCCCAGGTGCTTCACAATTTGATCCGTAAAAATAACAAAATAAGATTTTTGTGGAAGAAAAATATTTTTTTCATTTGTGCTCATTATGCATCTAGATTTGTTCCTTGGGGGGTCAAGTTTGAGATTGCTCATGCTTCCTCACAATTTGGTTTCTCAAATCCTCAGACAGTTCTTTGGTCTTCTTTCTTTTCTCCATGCTCAATGTGGTACACACAAGGACACAGGACAGAGGTTGAGTCAACTTTAATCCATGTCAACTGGCTGCAAGTGTGATTTAGTTATTGCCAACACCTGTTAGGTGCCACAGGTAAGTTACAGGTGCTGTTAATTACACAAATTAGAGAAGCATCACATGACTTTTCTAACAGTGCCAATACTTTTGTCCACCCCCTTTTTTATGTTTGGTGTGGAATTTTATATCCAATTTGGCTTTAGGATCATTCTTTTTGTGTTTTTTTTCATTAAAGACAAATTAAATGAAGATAATAATACCAAAGAATTTATGATTGCAATAATTTTCAGGAAGAAACTGAGTATTATCTGACAGAATTGCAGAGGTGGCAATACTTTTGGCCACAACTGTAGATGTCTCTATTATGGTCTTTTTGGATGCTGGTTCTGGGGCAAACATGATTGATGAACAGTGTGGTCGTTGCTCTGGGTTAGAGGTGGAGTAGTTATCTAATCTGATATGGGTTTTTGCATTGACTCGTTACCTCTTTCTCAAGGAGTGGAGTGCATACAAAAGTTGGAACTTCATTCAGAGCTTATGGTGTGTTATGTGCTTAAGGGCCTTCCTGCTGAAATTGTATCAGGCTTCTCCTGGTTTACTTTACATAACCCCACTGTTGACTGGAAAACCCAGGAAATAATTAAATGGATCACTTATTGTGAAGAACACTGTCCAACTACTGGAATTTTGGTGAATATCCCTAGTCTTCTGGTGCCTCTTTCAGATTTTGGTAATGTGTTTTCTGAGAAGATTTGTAAGGAGTTGACACCACATAGACCTTATGACTGTATCATATGGTTAAGGCCATGGGCAAAATTGCCCAAATGCAGATACATAACTTGTCAGAGTCAGAAAGATTAGCTCACAAAGAGTATATAACAGAAAGTTTGGCTAAAGGGTACATTAGGCCTTCCTTGTCTCCAGTAGCTCCTGGTTACTTCTTTGTTAAAAAGAAGTATGGTAGACTGTGACTGTGTCTGGACTTTGTGAGCTCAAGCAGATAATAGTTCCTGATCTCTATCCTCTACCAGTCATTCCTGACCTATTTAATCAGATTGCCAGTGTGAAATGGCTCCCCAAACTTGACCTTGGGGGAGCTTAAATCTGATCTGGGTCAGATACACCTAAATAAAAAGGGCATAGTTGGTGACATCAACTTCCTGTTTGTGGCACATTAGTATATGGGAGGGGAAAACATTTCCAGATGGGTGGTGACCGGGCGGCCATTTTAAAGTCAGCCATTTTGGATCCAACTCTATTTTTTTCAATGGGAAGGGGGTCATGTGACACATTAAACCTATTGAGAATTTCATAAGAAAAACAATGGTGTGCTTGGTTTTAACATAATTTTATTCTTTCATGAGTTATTTTCTAGTTAATATCACCATTCATTCCCATTTTATTTAGGTGTATCCATGTAAATGGCCCACCTGAGTAATTGTCTATGCAGTGAAAATACGAGATGTGCAGCATCTGAAACAATGGATACTGGAAACCTGAGCTAGCATTTCTTCTGCGGTGTTGTTATCAGTGTGTCAAGAGAGAGTGAAGAGGGCTGCATTGACAGTTCAAGACAATAGGCAGTACTAATAAGTTTCATGTGTCACATGACCCCCTTCCCATTGAAAAAAATAAACTTGGATCCAAAATGGCTGACTTCAAAATGGCCCCCATGGTCACCACCCATCTGAAAAAGTTTTCCCCTCCCATATACTAATGTGCCACAAACAGGTAGTTGATATCACCAACCATTTCATTTTATTTAGGTGTATCCATATAGATGACACACCCTGTAGGTTTTGCAAAATATTATAGGAAGTTCATTAAGAATTTCTATGCTATTGCTAAACCACTTACAGACATTACTACGAAGGTGATGGACTTCTCTAAATGGACTCTGAGTACTGTAGATGCTTTTGGCTGTTAGAAATGCTTTTCGCCAGCACCCATGTTCATATAGCCTGGTGTATCTTAACCTTTTACAGTGGAGGTTGATGCATCAGAATTAAAGATGTGAGCTATATTATCTCAGGGTCAGTCTCTTGGTAAACTGCCTCCATGCGCCTTAATTTCTAAGAAATTATCTTCAGCTGAGCGTAATTAAAATATTGGTAAAAGAGAACGACGAGCGATTAAGTTAGCATTTGAGCATTGGCGATACTTTCTGGAGGGAGCTATTCATCCTTTTACGGTAATTACTGACTATAAGAACCTTCTGCTCCTTGAGGTAGCTAAACATCTTACACCGAGACAAGCTCAGTGGTCATTATTTTTTAATAGGTTTCATTTTTTCATTACTTATCACATTAGTTCACAAAGCATTAAAACCGATGTTTTGCCTAGGAGTTTTCCGGGGAAGGGGTGGGGTGGACCCTGTGAGGAACCTGTCCCCATTCTTCAGAGTGCTGGTTTTGGTGTTCAGTTCATTATATAGAGTTCAAGATTGCTAGGGCTCGAGATGATGTGCCATCTGGGGTTCCGGTGAACAAGTCATTTGTTTCCCTTAATCTTCGTCCCAAGGTCCTGGGAGAGCATCATGACTCTGTCTTGGCAGGTGACCCCAAGGTTGAGGGTACTCTGGATCTGGCATTGCATTGCTTTTGGTGGCCCAGAGTCCAGAGGGAGATAGTGTTTTATGTCTCTGTATGTGTCACCTGAGCATGCTCAAAGACATCTCACTCTTGTCATTTTGAGATATTTGCTGCCTTTAAGTGTTTCTAGTTGACCTTGGACAGACATTACCATGGGCTTTATCATAGATTTTCCATCCTTGGCTTTTAATATGATAATTTTAGTGGTGATGGATAGGTTTTCAAAGATTAAACTTTTTATCACCTTACCATTGTTACCCAATGCCAAGACCTTGGCCTAGGTGTTTATATGTGAGATCGTTAAACTCCATGGAGTCACCTCTAATATTGCCTGTGATAGATTCAGTTTATTGCCATCGTTTAAAGAGCTTTTTTTATCTTGGCTAGAGATTAAACTTTCTCATTCGTTGGCATTCTACCCTCAGTCTACTAGGCAAACAGAACGCATGAATCAGAATTTGGAGCAATATGTGTGTTATTTTGTTTCTGATGATCAAGAAGAGTCGTCCTCGTTATGTCCTCTCGCCGAATTTGCCATCAATAATCGCCGCCATGAATCTTCTGGTATTTCTCCTTTTTTTCTTTGATTATGTTTGAGGTGGGTACTTATCAGGCTTACCTGAGGAAGACCAAATGGTCTCAACATTATCGTCCACAAGGGAGAAGGTTCAGTGACATTTGTGTGACATCGGTTCTAAGTATAAACGTGCAGCTGACTGTAGACGTGTGCCTAGTGATTTGATGTAGTTATCTACAAAAAACAATAAACTTGGGATACCTTCACTTAAATTGGGACCTTGGATTATTGATCGATAACAAATCACAACAGTCTTAAATCTGGTAGCTTTCCGCCTGACATTACCGGCTTCTTATAAGGTTCATAACGTTTTCCATAGATCTCTGTTAAAGAAATATGTGTCTTCAGGAATTCCTCTTCCCTTACACATTAAACTTATAGAGAATTTCATAAGAAAAACAATGGTGTGCTTGGTTTTAACATAATTTTATTCTTTCATGAGTTATTTTCAAGTTAATATCACCATTCATTCCCATTTTATTTAGGTGTATCCATATAAATGGCCCACCTGAGTAATTGTCTATGCTGTGAAAATACGAGATGTGCAGCATCTGAAACAATGGATACTGGAAACCTGAGCTAGCATTTCTTCTGCAGTGTTGTTATCAGTGTGTCAAGAGAGAGAGAAGAGGGCTGCATTGACAGTTCAAGACAATAGGCAGTACTAATAAGTTTCATGTGTCACATGACCCCCTTCCCATTGAAAAAAATAAACTTGGATCCAAAATGGCTGACTTCAAAATGACTCCCATGGTCACCACCCATCTGAAAAAGTTTTCCCCTCCCATATACTAATGTGCCACAAACAGGTAGTTGATATCACCAACCATTTCATTTTATTTAGGTGTATCCATATAGATGACCCACCCTGTAGGTTTTCCAAAATATTATAGGAAGTTCTTTAAGAATTTCTATGCTATCGCTAAACCACTTACAGATATTACTATGAAGGTGATGGACTTCTCTAAATGGACTCTGAGTACTGTAGATGCTTTTGGCTGTTAGAAATGCTTTTCGCCAGCACCCATATAGCCTGGCGTATCTTAACCTTTTACAGTGGAGGTTGATGTGTCTTCAGGAATTCCTCTTCCCTTACTTTCGCCTCCTGTCCTTGTTGATGGGTCATTGAAATTCCAGGTATCCAAAATCCTTGATTCTCGTTTTATTTGCCGGTGTTTATAGTACTTTGTTAATTGGCGAGTTTATGGCCCTGAGGAGAGGTCTTGGGTACCAGCTGAGCACCTATCTTTACCCTGACAGACCGGGTCCTCAGGGTCTAGAGGTCCCTCTTAGAGGGAGGTGTACTGTCACATGGAGTTTTCACAAACTTCACTGACTGTCATGGTGGTGTAGGGCTCTGTTCAGCTTGAAGATTCTGATACTCAACACGATGATTTCTCTGGTGTCTGGGATCAACACAGGCAAGGTGCCAAAAATGCAGAAAACCCCCAAAAGGGACTCCACTCTACAAATTGCATCTCTCAATTAATTCACCTTTGGCTGCAGTGACTATTTTGCAAATTGATGCCATGCCTATTTTTCTGGAGAACTGCAATATTCCAGCCTAGTACCATAGTACCTACCCCATAAATTGTTAAGTGCACTCTCCCTGCTACAGTAATGACACACACATGGTTGCTTATGCGCTTATGGCGGTAAAGGTGCAGTGGGACTCAGAAGGAAAGGGGACATTTCGTTTTGGCAGTGCAGATTTCACTGGATTTTTTTGGGGGCTGGGAGCCAACACTTTTCCAGAGCCTCTGTTCTACTAGTGAAGTGGGAATTCCCTATATTTCCAGTGACAGATGATGGACCTATGTGGGGGCTGTTTTTTTGCAGGATAAGTTAGGGGTTTTATTGGCAACATTTTGGGGTATAGAATATTTTTTGATCACTTTCAGTATAAGGCTGGGCTCACCTTCTTATGTTCTATGCTGAGCACTTATATCTGGGTTTCTGTGTAAATCTCAAAAAATTTTAATGATTCAGACGAAAGCCTGGACAGAACCACTCACTATAATGAGGCAGGTGAAGACATTTTGGACTGCATTTAGCATCTGTTCCAGTGGTATTTATCTCTTCTAGGCGAGCACAGAACTTTGGTCATTCAGGATATATCTGAAACAAGGCTTATTCTGATTTTTGGGACATAAAATGAGCAAATAGGCAGTAGTACAAGAATAGTTCTTGTGTTTATTTTTGAACAGTTTACCATATGGTGTAAGTGACAAGACGGATTTATTCTTTCGGTCGGTGCTATTACAGCGATACCAGATTTATACGTTTTTGTATGTTTTAGCACTATCACATAGACATTTTTTATAATAAATTATTTTTTTGTCATCATATTCTGAAACTGTAACTTTTTTTTATTTTTCAGCTAACAGAACTGTATGAGGGCTTATTTTTTGTTTGGTGAGTTGAAGATCTTTTTGGTACTATTTTGGGATATACAACATTTGTATGTAGATTTTTCAGATGCATAATAAGTAAAAACTAGCAATTTCGTTATTTTTGTTTCTTTTTTGCGCAGTTCACCATGTTGTATTTTTGTGCAGTTCACCATGTTGTAAAAGTGATAAGACCAATTTATTGCTTTGGTTTGTTATATCAATACCAGATTTATAAAGCTTTTTTATGTTTTGCTACTTTTACACACTAAAAAGGGTTCGAGCCTTGTCACCACTTTCTTGTCCTCTTGACCCTCTCTGATTTACGCCCACTTTGTTGGCGATCGTTCTTTAGCTACAATGGTGTCTCTCAATCTGTGTCTTGATCAGCACTTTCAAATTACGCCATCTCACACTGGATTCCTTGTTTTAGTTGCCCATACATGTGGACTTGATGACCTGTCAGACTCGTACATCTGTACTAGTCATTAGCGGAGCCTTATCTGAAGTTCTAGAAGAAACACTGTCTCTGACCCTGCAGTTTGTTGCTGTACAGAAATCTCTTACTAAACATCCTACATAACAGTTCTATACATATTATCTATGGCTGCCTTCACACTTGCAGATGCATCTGCAGCGTTTTGCAGATGCATCTGCAAGTATCAGCATGCAGACCGCAGCCCCTATGTTTATAATAGGGCGCACCGCGGTCTGAAAGCTCTCATTCATTGCTATATGTGAAGCGTCCGCAGGCGGATGCCTGCTGACAGATCACACTCTCCCGCCCGCACCATGGACGCTACATCTCGCGTCCATGGTGCGGGCGGGAGAGTGTGATCTGTCAGCAGGCATGCGCCTGCGGACGCTTCACATATAGCAATGAATGAGAGCTTTCAGACCGCGGTGCGCCCTATTATAAACATAGGGGCCGCGGTCTGCATGCTGATACTTGCAGATGCATCTGCAAAACGCTGCAGATGCATCTGCAAGTGTGAAGCCAGCCTATAACATTACTATACCTTACATTATACCTTACATTACACATATAAAAATCATTGTGCATTATACATTTCATTACCATGTACTACACTGTTACAGTTCACATAATGCACTATTTACAAAGACGCATGACACAATTCATATAACAACACAATGATGCGATTGGTGTCTTCAGGAAGGAATGTGACTGCCAGTCCTCCTTACATATTCAGTTTGTGTTGAAAAATCCAGTGACAAATCCACTTTAAAATTAAATTGGAAGCAACTCATGCGAGATAGTCAGGTTACCCATGTGCAGGAAGTTGTTAAATAATTTATTCTTAGAGGACTTCAAATCTCAAAGCATTACAGTGTAAGTAATTTAATTAAATATCTCTCAATCATATTTCCACTCATGCTTGGGCTTCAGAATTATGTACAGCACTTATTGTATTGTTTTTAAGTCTTAATGTCCAATCTCATGCTGCTTCTTAGCTTGTCTAGTGAATATTTTTTTTAAAGTCTTGCAGTATGTGCTAATTACATTTTCACAAAACACTCTTGTCCATTAGAGCTACCAGAACAATGCTAAAAGTTGTGCTCAATGCTACATGGGAAAACTATAAAATACCACAAAAATGGAATAAAAACTAAATATTAAAATAGAGCACAAACTTCACTGTGTTTGTGGCGCCCCATTACATAGGTGCCACAAAAGGGGTACTGCACCCAGAAAAGCGGTGCAGTACTCCACTGCAATTGGGACTATGGTCACTAGATGGAACCCTAGAGCAGCACTCACACACTAGAATAGTGGGTGGGAGGAACCCCGGGAGGGTCTTAGCAACCTCTAGAGGGAACCAAAGTGTCAGTCTGTGAGGAGTAGAGTCGGAGGGAAGATAGAGAAGTGGTTGGAGACAGGCAGCCAGTCTGAGAGGAAGCAAGAAGGGCCTCCTCGGCTGAGGAGTCCTGAACAAGGAAAAGATCCCAGAACTAGAGGGAAGGAACAGAAGCTCAAGAGAAGAGCTAGTTCAGGAAGGAACATGGGTACTGGAGCCCGTAACTGTGAGATCCTATAAGGCTCACAGAGAATCCGTTGCACGGGGATATTACAAATACAGCCCCAGTCTTCTGAGCGAGTCACAGCTAAAAGGGAGCCAGAGAAGCTAGAAATAGCAGGACGCTGCTTAAAGCTTAACAGAAGGTTGTCCCGGAGACCGCAAAGGAGGGTGAACAGAGAAGGAGCTGGAGGTCTGATTGTCTGTAGGAGACAGACTTCATTGACACTGGGAGGCAAAAGGGAGAAAGGAACCAGAAAAGGAACATAAGGCGGGTTCCATTGACCGCCAGCAATCCCAATTGCAGCACCTGGAGCATTTGCCAATATACCATCTGACTAACTGCTGAACTGTAATGCTGATGAAGGTTTTCCAGTAAAGTTACCCGGTGAAGTGAAGTCCTGACTCTGCCGCATCCTATCATTACAAAGTGTTTGCTTTACAGCATCACTGCCCCGGTGGTTCAGTCCCGCCAGCGGGGACTAATCCATCTAAGCCGCAATGCCACCAACCACCAGAGGACTGTGGCGGTGCTGGTGGGCATCACCAGACTCAGCAGGTGGCGTCACGAAGACAAACAACTTATCCCCTGTAAATAATACCCCCCCTGTTTAGCTGACCACTAGAGTCACGGCCTCGGGATGGCCACCGGTGACATCCTAGACTGAAGATAGCCCGAGAGCCGAGTACCCGAACCCTGGGGCGCGTCATGTTCACATTTCAAATTCAACCTATGTTTAATGTATATGCACCAGGAAAATCTCCAAACACATAGTGTTGTGAAAAATTTCATACCTGGTGAATTTTTCCACATTTTTTCAAGTTAAATCAATAAACTTAAAATATTTTATTGGGATTGCATATAACATACCAACACAAAGCAGCAAGTATTTGTGAAGTGTATAGGAAATGATACATGGTTTTCTAAATATTTAAAAATATCAAGCTGAAAATTCTGATTTACATGTGTATTTAGCCCCATGTAGTCGGATACCTCTAAATAAAATTCTGAAGTCACCTAATTAGTAAATTGAGACCACGTGTAATTTTTTTCTCAGTATATCTGCAGCTGTTCTGTGAAGGCCTCAGAAGTTTGATTGAAAACATTAGGGAACTAATACCATCATGAAAATCAAGAAACACGTCAGACAGGTCAGGAATAATGTTGTAGAAAAGAGTAAAGCAGCATTAGGTTTTAAAAAAAAAAGGTCCAAGCTCTGAACAACTTATAGAGCACTGTTCTCTTCATCCAAAAATGGTAGATTGTGTGAGAATCTGTCAACAGGACAACTATTAGTTGTATACTTTAAAAATCTGGTTTTTATAATAAAGTGACCTGCCCCAGGGCCGTGGGGTACCCGGTTCCAGGCGTTGATTCACGGGGGGATGTCACTGGGGCCTGTGCCCGGTCCCGTGGCCCTGGTGGTAGCTGAAAAGAGTCAGTAAAAATAATAAAAATAGTTTGTGACGCCACCTTTGGTTCCAGTAATGTTACCGGCGATGCGGAACAGTCCTCTGGGGTGATGCTGGAGCAGCAAGACAGTTATGCTCCCCGTAGATGGAACGGGATCCCCGGGGTTGTTGTGAATGTTATAGATTTTACACAAGGAGGCAGCTTACCACATGACACAGTCACTTGTCCTTTTCTCTGCAGCAAGTGTGCGGCTCATCAGGCCCGGGTTTACTGGCAGTACTTCAGACAGGTCACAGATGGTACAATCTTTCGGGTCTTTCTGGCCTGGGTAGTCACCTGGAAACCGGGATGACTCACTTAGGACCCTCGGTGGTGTGCCTGCCATTCCTTGCCAGTCCCTCACTGCGCTCTCTCCTGTCTCCTTTGAAGCACTCCCGCGTGCAGAGCCTTGAGCCGGCTCCCACGGGCACTCTATGGAGGACTCTTCTCTGAGTCCCCCTGACCACATTTGGTATGTCTTTTTCAGGATGTGCCGGGTGTTTGGCCGTGACTTCCTCTAGAAGCTCAGGCCTCCGGTTTAACGGCTCGGGGATAAACACCCGCACTGTGTTCAGAGCCGGTCCTCTGTTCCGGGACTAGATCCCTCCGGTTGGTTGACGTACCGGGTCCGGTTTTTGCGCACCGCACTACCTGGTGACCCTAGGATCTCCCTCTGTCCTGATGGCTTCTCCGCCGTCCTGCACTCCTCACTCCCCAACGGAGCTCCTCACTCACTGCTCCACTGTGCCACTGTTCTACCACTCCTCCCACCCACACATTTTTCTACCCTCTCAAAGTCCTCCCACAGGACTGGGTCCTCCTTGCAGCAAGTTCACCCATGGTCCCCTACTCTAGGGCGTGTGTGAACGGGTGTTGTGAGGGTCCTTTATTCACCATCCCAGCTCTCTAGTCACAGGAGTACTACACACTCTTATCTGGGTGCAGTACGTGGTGTCCCGACCGAAAGTGACAAGAGGAAAGACATTTTTGAAAGTAAGCCATAAGAATTCCCATTTGCAGTTTGCAAAAATCCAGTTTGGATATGCCACTATCATGTCAAGGAATGTGCTCTGGTCAGATAATACCAAATTGGAACTTATTTGCTAAATGCAAAATTCTACACAAAACTAACACTGCATATCACCCTGAAAGTACCATAATACATTCTTTAGCAGGACAGGGAGTCTGATCAGAGTTGATGGGAAAATCAATGGAGCTAATACAGTGCAATCCTATAGGAAAACTGTCATGATCCACAATTTGGTAATCATACATTGTTATATTGCCATTGTATTGTTTTCACTGTGTTGCTATGCAAAAGGTTTTACTTTTTTAGAAGGTTGTTTCCCCTCTCTCCTTGTACCTCTCTGATGTCAGTAACCCCTCCCTTCTTCCCTATTTTATGATTGTCAGCCATCTTATTAGCAGCATCTCTTTACAGCTCTGTTAGAATCATCTTTTTTACCTACTGTACTGTGGATAAATTCAAGAATTAAGTTGAAAATAAACCAATTCTGCTGAAATCTTCATACATTCCTCTGTAGTTCAGTTCATGCTATTTAACGACACTTCTACATTTAAGTACCGTAAATGATCTATACAAGCATAAAAAGAAATGATAGCTGAAGAGCCTAATAAAGCAGTGTAGTTGTGGAGACAGCATAAAGACCAGAACAGTGGCGGGCTGGGCCTGTGGGCAGGGAGGCATTTGCCCCCTGGGCCGGCAGCTGTTCATGGTCGCCGGAGGACCAGCACTGCACTGTTGATTGTGTCTGCCTTAACATTTCCGGCTGGGCCGGCATACTCCTTCCTGATTGTGTATGATGATTCAACCACATGTATTCGCGTCTTTGGAATGCAAATACATTTGAATGCATGATATCCAGTACAGAGCAGAGTCTCGCGGTTGTTCCTGCCCCGCAGCCTAGCATGCAGCAGTGTAATGAGGTCATCACGCTGCGACCTTGTCACACTGCCGCTGCTGGTGATGCAGAGCGGGGCAGAGGAGGCGGGAACAAGGTTACTGGTGGGAAGAATGGTGAGCAGCACTCCAATGAGGAGCGGGAGCTCAGCTATTGAAGAGATCTGTAATTTGCTGTGCATAGTGTATGTGGCATGAATCCATGGTGTTAGCAGGTCACGAGGGCAGCCGCACAGCATTGAGAGTGTATGAGTGTATGTAACTGTGTGTTTGAGTGTGTGTAAGTGAGGGTGTGTGTAACTGTGTATGGGTGTGTGTATGAGTGTATAAGTGTGTGTATGAGGGTGTGTTGGTGTGTAAGTGTGTGTATGAGTGTGTGTGTATGTGTGTTTATGTATGAGAGTGTGTATGTGTGTGTAAGTAGGAGTGTATGTTTATGTAGGAGTGTATGTATATGAGTGTGTATGTGTGTGTATGAGCGTAAGTGTGTATGAGAATGTGTGTTCAGACAGGCAGTGTGGAGGGAGGACATTATAGAGATTAGAGACAGCATGTTGGGGACATTATGGAAAGGGAGGACGGTGTGAGCAGTTTATTATGGGGGGAAGGTATGTTTTATGGAGGGGCAGTATATGGGGTATATTATATGGAGAGTCAGCGAAGGGGATATTATAGAGAGGAGTGGTGTAGGCAGGATATTATGGGGAGGGGCGGTGTGTGGGGTATATTATGGGGTCAGTGAAGGAGATATTATGGAGAGAAGTGGTGCAGGGGTTATATTATGGAGAGAAGTTGTGTGGAGGGTATATTATGGGGAGGGGTGCTTTGTTGTGGGGTGTATATTATGGGGAGGGGTGGTGTGTGGGGGGTATATTAGGGGGTGTGTCAGTGAAGGCGATATTATGGAGAGGAGTGGTGTAAGGAGTATATGATGGAGGGGGATGGTGTAGTGGTTATATTATGGAGAGGGGTGGTATAGGGGTTATATTATGGAGAGGGGTGGTGTGGAGGGTATATTATGAGGAGGGGTGCTTTGTTTTGGGGTGTATATTATGGGGAGGGGCAGTGTGTAGGGGGTATATTATGGGGTCAGTGAAGGAGATATTATGGAGAGAAGTGGTGTAGGGGTATATTATGGAGAGAAGTGGTGTGGAGGGTATATTATGGGGAGGGGTGCTTTGTTGTGAGGTGTATATTATGGGGAGGGGTGGTGTGTGTGGGGTATACTATGAGGAGTGTCAGTGAAGGCGATATTATGGAGAAGAGTGGTGTAGGGAGTATATTATGGAGAGGGGTTTTATAGTGGTTATATTATGGACAAGGGTGTTATAGTGGTTATATTATGGAGAGGGGTGGTGTGAAGGGTATATTATGGGGAGGGGTACTTTGTGTGTGGTGTATATTAAGGGGAGGGATGGTGAAGGGGATATATTATGGAGAGAGGTGCTGTATGGGGTATACTATGGAAAGAAGTGGTGTGGAGGATATATTATGGGGAGGGGTGCTTTGTTGTGGGGTGTATATTATGGGGAGGGGCGGCGTGTGTGGGGTTATATTATGGGGTCAGGAAAGGAGATATTATGGAGAGAAGTGGTGTGGAGGGTATATTATGGGGAGGGGTGGTGTGTGGGGTATATTATGGGGAGTGTCAGTGAAGGGGATATTATGGAGAGGAGTGGTGTAGGGAGTATATTATGGAGAGGGGTGGTGTACTGGTTATATTATGGAGAGGGGTGGTGTGGAGGGTATATTATGGGGTAGGGTGCTTTGTGTGTGGTGTATATTAAGGGGAGGGATGGTGAAGGGGATATATTATGGGGAGAGGTGCTGTATGGGCTATATTATGTAGAGGTGTGGTGTAGTTGGTATATTATGGGGAGGTGTGGTGTATGGGGTATATTATGGAGAAGGGTGGTGTGTTGGGTATATTATGGAGAGGGGTGCTGTACGGGGTATATTATGGGGAGGAGCGGTGTAGGGAGTATATTATGGGGAAGTATGGTGTAGGGGTACATTATTGAGATGGGTGGTGTGGAAGGAATATTATGCAGACAGAGATACAGTCTGGGGATTTTTTTTTTCAGGAAGTACGGTACATTGAGGGGCAATTTAGTCAGGGGTGCAGCATGGTAGATATTTATATTTAGTTGGCAGTATATTGATACTTTTTATTTTTAAGGGCACCATGTCAGGAAATGCTGATGAAGATGGAGAAATGGGAAGTCTGCAAAAACTAGCTGACGGGATGAAATCTCATCATGGCACCTGTTCTACATGGAGACAAATGGGACGGGAATGACTCCAATCAGGTATGATGTCATCTATAAGGTACCAGGAAGTAAATGTTTGTAATACTTACTACATCTCATCAGTACTGAGGTTCCTGTATGGTCGACAGTCTGATGATGAAGGTAACAAAAACTCCCAGTCCTCCTTACCATAGTTAAGGACATGCTGGGAAGTATATGTTCGTTTCATATAAGTGTATCATTGGGCTGATCTGACACTGAAATTCATCACTGTACTACGTGTGGTGCTGCATTTGTCTACTAACGGTGGTTCTAATGTTATATTAATTTACTGATGGTGGTTCTAATGTTTTCATTTACTGATGGTGGTTCTAATATTGTATTCATTTACTGACTGTGGTTCTGATTCTGGATTCATATACTGACTGTGGTTCTGTCCCTGCATTCATCTACTGACAGTGGATTTGGTGCTGCATTCATCTACTGACTGTGGTTCTGTTGTTGCATTCATCTACTGATGGTTCTGACCCTGCATTCATTTACTGAAGGTGGTTCGGACCCTGCATTCATTTACTGAAGGTGGTTCGGACCCTGCATTCATCTACTGATGGCGGTTCTATTGTTGCATTCATCTACTGATGGTGGTTCTGACCCTGCATTCATCTACTGATGGCGGTTCTATTGTTGCATTCATCTACTAATGGTGCTTCTGACCCTGCATTCATCTACTGATGGTAGTTCTGTTGCTGCATTTATCTACTTGTTGGTGGTTCTGTCATTTCATTCTGCTACTGGTTCTGATCATGTACACATGTAGCAAACCATAACGTGTTTCATGGCTATGTTAAAACTGAAAATTGTGTGGTTTCATATGTGATATCTGAGGTTCTGTAGGCAGGTCCAGGTGTGACAAGTAAAGAGCACTGGAAAAATAAATCCTAGGTAATGATGAGAAGAATCACATATTTTGCTTTACTACATATCTGAAATGTATGTCCAGTTTAATAATTGTACTACATGAGCATAATATGTGATTTGTCTGATCAATAGTAACGCTCATCTGAGGTGATCCGAGTGCTGCCAGTTTTTTCATTGAGCAGCTCTCATACAGGCAATACTGTAGTAGGAACATAGCCTATGAAGCAGCCAAAGGTAAACATGTTAAAGGGATTGTCCACTTTTAAGCTACAAGTCACTTTGTGACTGCAGAGTCGTGAATCCTCACATTTCTAGCAGTGCTGTGATGTTTCAGCGGTGTGTGACTGCAAATATGTGATTTGCATACATGAGGTCACATGCTAACTAGCCTTGCTCGGCCTCACTTAATGCAACTGTATTGAACAAGGCCAGAAACAGTCCAGTTGTAATGTGACCGAGAGTATACATATCACATACTTGAGATCAAATAACTGCCCGATCCCACCGCTAGCTCTAGAAAATCCTCACAGTGTGCATGATGTGAGGATCCACATATAGTGGCTGTAGACTTGTAGCTTAAGATCCGACAACCTCTTTAAGAATGGGCCACTACTCATGGGCCTCTGCTGTGTGTTTGACCCCCAGGGTAAAATTTGCCAGCCAGCCCCTGGACCAGAAGCTGCAAAAGACTTGAGACTAGGGCATATGTTTACCTTCCAATAAGACAAACATGCTGCCAAAGCTACAATGAAGAGCTTAGATCAACTTGTTTATATGTGTTTAAATAATCCAGTCAGAGTCCTGACCTAAATTCAAATGAGAATCTTTGGAAAGACTTGAAAATTTCTATTCACAAATGCTCTCTATCCACTCTCACTGAGATAGAGTTATTTTGCAAAGAACAATATGTAAAAACTAGCTGGGTGCCCGATGCACATGCATCGGGATTCTAGAAGGGCGAGTCTCTGACTCGCAATGGCCGCTTCGTGGCCAATGCTTCGCGCTGCTAAGGCGACTCGCCATGCCCGCTGCGCGGGCATAGTGAGTCACCTTAGAACTGCTCGCAACGGCCGCTGCGCGGCCAATGCTTCGGGCGTATCCACATGACCACGCCGACTCGCATTGCGAGTGGACTCAGAAGGGGCAAAAAACCCATTCGCAATTATATAATAGATGTCAGCCTCTAAATGTGCAAAGCAGGTAGAGACCAGAACAAATGACTTACTGCATTAATAGGTTGTCCTACAAAGTATGGACTTAGGGTGACTAAATAATAAAGTACATCACAATTTACAAACTTTACATTTTGAAAATATTTAGAAATCTGTGTATCATGTTCTATAGACTTCACAAATACTTGAAACATAATGAGACAGTATGGAAGAATAGTGTGAGAGGACAAAGGACAGTATGGGAAAGTTCGCCCCAGGAGAGAAACTGGGTACCGGAGCCCGCACCTATGGGAACCTTTAAGGCCCGCAGAAAATCCGAAGCACGGGGGTATATCTATATACAGCCCCGACTCTCGAGCGACCAATAGAGGGAACGAGACACCGCCAGGCAAAGCCGCAGTGTTCAGCAGAAGATTACCCGACGGGAGCAAGAGAGGGAAAGAAAGTGAGAGACAGCAGGAGGCCAGATCTACTTTATGAGGTCAGACTTCACACCGACTACTAGGAAATAGGGCAGATTGGAATAGGAAAGGCACATGCTGGGGGTTCCGTCCAGCTACCAGAGATCCGCTTGCAGCCACCCGTAGCCACTTGTCATTTAACATCTAACGGCACTGAGGACTGTAATAACGCTGCTAAAGTTCCAGTAAAGTACCCAGGTGAAGTGACTTTGACTCTGCTGCACCTTCTTTCCATGAACTGTTTCCTTTCACTGGATCGCTGCTCCGGAGGTCCCAGTCCTGCCTGCGGAGGATTACACCATCTCAGCTGCAATACCACCGACCTCCAGGGGACTGTGGCGGCGCTAGTGCTACTCACCAGAAACTGCAGGTGGCGTTACGACTACAAACTGTAAATAATCCCTTGTAAATAACCCCCTTTTTCAAGAGAATAGTCCCCGGGACACGGGGTCAGGCGCGGCCGCCATTCCCCGTGACACAGTTAACCCTTCTGCCGCCTGATACCTGAGTACCCCACACCCTGGGGCAACACACCAGCAGGAGTTAATCACTGCTAGCCTGCTGGATCTTATGTTCTGGGAAACGTATCACAGTTACTCTCCGCCTTTTTAACATGGTGGAATCTATCTTCCCATGCTGACTATAGCTTTTGCAATACCAGTCCTTGTGCTGTTGTGATCCATCTGATGATTATCTTTTGAAGTGCTGTTTGGTTTGCTGTGGAAATCCTCTTGTCTGATTATTTCCTCCCTGCTCTTTCTTTCCTCCTGCTCATCTTTTGTCTTACCCCTGTATGTGATTGCTCTTAGTTGAGTCTTCGATTTCCCTATTTGTATGGGGTTTTACCACTACTGTCCTGGCCACCCTGGGATGGGGGGAAGGGGCTATTACATCAGGGTTGGCCAGGAGCAGGACAAGGGTTTTAGCCCCGAAATCTACACCATCAAAGGTATATGTGGAATGGAGACAGCTAGGGCTCCATAGCCTGAGGGACAGTCTCAGAGTCCTGGTCCCTCTTTTATCTTCTACAACTTCATGACAGCATGCGGCTTCTTGATTAAATTTCTCTGGTTGACGTATGAAATTTCTAAAAAAGAAATGTTATATTTGTTAGAAGAGAAGTGCATATACAGCCACAGCTGTACTTCCATATGAAAGTCTGCAGGTAAATTCCTTTAAATAAATGCAGAAGCAGAAGGAAAAGTTTGTAAAAATAACTGGTCAACAGCATTTTTGGTGCCAAAGATATTTCATTGAATTTAGGGTAACTTTGGGGTGCTGATTCTGAATATGTCATCAGTTTTGCCAGATTGGCTCAAGTTTTTGAGATTTTTCGTAAAATGTGTAACAAAAAAGACGTTTTTTGCTACTTTTTTAACGAAGTCTGTTATGTTTCTTCTATGTTTTGTCAGTGTATATTCACCACAAATGTAACAGAATGAGTCTGGATCGTTAAGACAACTTCTTCTTGATGAGTTCATGCTTTTCACTGGACAACAGAAAACAACATAAAGTTAGTGCAAAAACCAAGCTATGAACAAACTTTTAGAACACTAATTAACACAAAACTATATTGAGAACTGCTCAGTTCAAGTACTAATCCAAAGAAATTAATGAGATGATGCGTCGCATTTACCAACAAGTGCTATAAATAAGATACCAAAAATCTCAAAAACTTGAGCCAATCTGGCAAAACTGATAGCATATTCAGAATCAGCACCCCAAAAATACCCCAAATTCATTAAAATATTTTGGGCACCAGAAAAAAAAATTTTTTTTTGTTGACCTGTGTTGTATTTTAGTGCTTTGCTATACTGTTATATATATATATATATATATATATATATATATATATATATATATATATATATATATATTATATATATATTATATACATACAGTGGGTACGGAGCGTATTCATACACCTTTACATCTGTCACTCTTTGTGTCATTGCAGTCATTTAGTAAATTCAAATAAGCTACTTTTTTTTTCATTAATGTACACTCTGCACCCCATCTTGAGTGAAAAAAACAGTAATAGAATTGTAAATATTTATGCAAATTTATTAAAAAAAGAATAACTGAAATATCAGATGGTCATAAGTATTCAGACCCTTTGAACTCATATTTAAGTCACGTGGTGTCCATTTCCTTGTGATCCTCCTTGAGATGGTTCTACTCCTTCATTGGAGTTCAGCTGTGTGTAATTAAACTGATAGGGCTTGATTTGGAAAGACACACACCTGTCTATATAAGACCTCACAGCTCACAGTGCATGTCAGATGAAATGAGAATAATGAGGTCAAAGGAACTGCCCAATGAGCTCAGAGACAAAATTGTGGCAAAGCACAGATCTGACCAAGGTTACAAAAAAAATTCTGCAGTACTCAAGGTTCCTAAGAGCAGAGTTGCCTCCATATTCCTTCAACAGCAGAAGTTTGGGACCATCAAAAGTCTTCCTAGACCTGGCTGTCCAGCCAAACTGAGCAATTGTGGGAGAAAAGCTTTGGTGTGAGAGGTAACAAAAGAACCTCAAGATCACTGTGGCTGAGCTCCACAGATGCAGTAGAGAGATGGGAGAAAGTTCCACAAAGTCAACTCTCACTGCAGCCCTTCACCAGTCAGGTCTTTATGGCAGAGTGGCCCAACGTAAACCTCTCCTCAGTGCAAGACATATGAAAACCCGCATAGAGTTTGCAAAAAAAAGCACGAAGTACTCCCAGAAATAAGACTCTCTGATCTGATAAGACGAAGATAGAACTTTTTGGTGATAATTCTAAGCGGTATGTGTGGAGAAAACAGGGTGCTACTAATCACCTGTCCAATATAATCCAAACAGTGAAACATGGTGGCGGCAGCATCATGCTATGGGGATGTTTTTCAGCTGCAGGGACAGGTTGACTGGTTGGAATTGGAGGAAACATGAATGTGGCCAAGTACAAAGATATCCTGGATGAAAACCTCCTCCAGAGTGCTCTGGACCTCAGACTTGGCCAAAGGTTCACCTTCCAACAAGACAATTACCCTAAGCCCATAGCTAGAATAACAAAGGAGTGGCTTCAGAACAACTCTGTGACCATTCTTGACTGGCCCAGCCACAGCCCTGACCTAAACCCAATTGAGCATTTCTGAGAGACCTGAAAATGGCTGTCCACCAACGTTCAGCATCCAACCTGATGGAACTGGAGAGGATCTGCAAGGAAGAATGGCAGACGATCACCAAATCCAGGTGTCAAAAACTTGTTGCATCATTCCCAAGATGATGGCTGTACTAGCTCAAAAGGGTGCTTCTACTCAATACTGAGCAAAGGGTCTGACTACTTATCACTATGTGATATTTCTGTTCTTTTTTAATAAATTTGCACAAATATCTACAGTTCTGTTTTTTTCAGTCAAGATGGGGTGCAGAGTGTACAGTAATGGGAAATAAAACTTTTTGAACTTACCAAATGGCTGCAGTGAAACAAAGATTGAAAAATTTAAAGGGGACTGAATACTTTCCGTACCCACTGTATATATATATATATACTGTATATATATATATATATATATATATATGAACAAAAACAGTTCGTAACAGGCTTTTAGCAGCAGGGCTCACGTCATGTAAAGTTAGAAATAAGCCTTTCATCAATGAGAAGTAAAAGGAGAGCCAGGCTGAAGACCATAAAGATTGGACCATAGAGGATTGGAGTAAGGTAATCTTCTCTGATGAGTCTAATTTTCAGCTTTGCCCAACACCTGGTCATCTAATGGTTAGACGGAGACCTGGAGAGGTGTACAAGGCACAGTGTCTTGAACCCACTGTGAAATTTGGTGGGGGATCTGTGATGATTTGGGGGTGCTTCAGCAAGGCTGGAATTGGACAGGTTAATCTTTGTGAAGGACGTATGAATCAAGCTGCATACAAGGTTATCCTTGAAAAACACTTGCTTCCTTCTGCTCAGGCAGTGTTCCTCTACTCTGAGGACAGGTTTTTCCAGCAGGACAATGCCGTATGTCACACAGCTAGGTCAATCAATGTGTGGATGGAGGAGCACCACATCAAGACCCTGTCATGGCCAGCCGAATCTCCAGACCTGAACCCCATTGAAAACCTCGGGAATGTAATCAAGAGGAAGATGAATAGTCAGAAGCCATCAAACTACGAACTGCTTACATTTTTGTGCCAGGTGTGGCATTAAGTCACCCAAAAGCAGTGTGAAAGACTGGTGGAAAGCATGCCAAGACGCATGAAAGCTGTGATTAAAAATTATGATTATTCCACCAAATATTGATTTCTGAACTCTTCCTGAGTATTGTTGTTTCTAAATGAATATGAACTTGTTTTCTTTGCATTATTTGATGTCTGAAAGCACTGTTTATTTTTTATTATTTTGACGATTTCTCATTTGCTGCAAATAAATACGACATTTTTAGCTTTGAATTTCGGAGACGTGTTGTCAGTAGTTTATAGAATAAAAGAACAATGTACATTGTGCTGAAAAATATACCTATGAAGACAAAATTCAGAGAAATGGAAAATGTTGAAGTTGTGTTCTTCATCCAACTACTGGTAATTGATAGTAGCTGCCAATTTGTGTCTAGAAAGACCCCTAAAACAGTAAAACATATTTTAAACGTATCTTACCATTGAGGAATCACGTTTCTATTATCCTAATTCGAATGTGCAAGTGAAATCCATATGTACCTGTAAGAACTAGAGATCAATTCAGCTTGATTGAGTTGCTTTTCAAAGGCAAGTGACTTTTTCAATGCACCCTATAACTGTTTAGTCACGCATTGCTTTGAACAGTCCTCAGATGTCTGACTACAGCCTGCAAGCGTCACTTACAAATTAAACTCTGATTTCATGTCAATACGAAATATGGAACACAAGTACATTTCTTGGATTAAAGCATCAGGCACTTTATCTGTGTGTTTGTTTTATTTATGTATTTATCTAGCTGGCTAAATATGCATCTTTAGCACGTTATGAGTAAATATAGGAATAAACATAGCTAATTTAATGTTAATACAGAAATACTGAGCAAAAGTAAATTGCTTGATTTGACGTCTATTTCATTATTTATCTATGTTTTTCTAATATAAGTAAATATTTTCTTACTTATTTTAAAAGTTATAACTTTATAAACATGTATGGAATCTCAGGCTGCGTTCACACATTGCGTATTTTTGTGCGCTTTTTTGCGCACGCTTTTCAAAATACGCAATGTGCTTTTTGTCGGCCGGCAAAGTGAATGGGAAATTCACTTTGCCGTGCAGACAGTGCGTAAAAATACGCCCGCGCTTTTATAGGAAAAAGCGCCAGCGTAAAAAGAGTATGCAAATAGAGTTTGTGGAGCCGGAGGAGCAGGATGGAGCCGGAGGAGCAGGATGGTGGCGGGCGGGGCAGGATGGAGCAAGCGGGGCAGGATGGTGGTGGGGGGCAGAATGGTGGCGAGCGGGGCAGGATGGAGCAAGCGGGGCAGGATGGTGGCGGGGGGCAGGATGGTGGCGAGCGGGGCAGGAAGGAGCAAGTGGGGCAGGATGGTGGCGGCGGGGCAGGATGGAGCCAGCGGCGCAGGATGGAGCCAGCGGGGCAGGATGCAGCCAGCGGGGCAGGATGGAGCCGGCTGGTCAGGATGGAGTCAGTGGGGCAGGTTGGAGCCGGCGGGGCAGGATGGTGGGAGCGGGGCAGGATGGAGCGAGCGGGTAGGTACATATAGAGGCCAGCAGCCTCTATACTATGTATGCAGCCCTGCACAACCTGAATATTATATATACAGCCCACCCAGGAGCCTCTATATTATATATACACAGTCCGCAGCTTCTAAATTATACTCATGGGAATCATAATACTGCATGTGGTATGTGTATGCAGCCCTGGATATATATATATATATATATATATATATAAAATGAGAGGGTAGGCTGTAGGCTGGGCCCTGGAAGGAGTAATAAATATAAAGCATGAGGAGGAAGGCTGGGCACTGGGGGTACTATATATACAGGATGAGAGCACAGGCTGAGCCCTGGGGGAGCATTATATATAAATTGTGGGGCAAGCTAGGCCCTGGAAGGGTACTGTACATAAAGGATGAGGGGGCAAGCCGGGTCCTGGGGGGCATAATATATAAAGGATGAACGGGCAGACTGGGCCATGGGGGTAATATATAGAAAGCATTAGGGGACAGGCTGGGCCCTGCGGGGGGTAATATATATAAAGGATGTGGGCACAGGCTGGGACCTATGGGGAGTGATATATTTGAATGAATAAGGGGGAAGGCTAAGCCTGCTTGGGGGTGATATATGTGAAGAATGAAAGGGCAGGCTGGGGAGATAAGCTGACTGAAACTTGGAGTGGGTAGGCCACAAGAATTGGCACATAAATGGTTGATTTGCATAAATCCGCTCTGCTGTATGGTACTGTAGAATAACTATCACTTACGTAATGAATCAAGTGAGTGAACTCTTTGAAATTGTACTATACCTATACAGTTCCAATAAAAATTAGAGCACAGCATACAATTTCCATAATGTCAAGGTCATTGTGTTGGCTTATGTGAAAATATCCTAACATCCTAACATTAAAATCACTTTAATCTTAGATTGTTCAGGAATGCTGTAACAAGGTCATCAGTCTGTAAAGATTTATAGCCCACTTTGGCCTGAAACCCTGTTTATTTATCTGGTTTGCATGTTTCCATACTGTCTTAATTTAGTGTGATTGATTGATTAACGAGTTAAGTTGACCCTGATCTAAGCACAAGCTCCCCTATAAATTTAGACATAGCCTAGGGCAGTGATGGCGAACTCCAGGCCTCGAGTGCCGCACACAGTCCAGGTTTTCAGGATTTCCTTAGAGTTTGACAGTTGGTCATTTGATTGCCAACTGTCAAATGCAATGGAAATCCTGAAAACCTGGACTGTGTGCGGCACTCGAGGCCTGGAGTTCGCCATCACTGGCCTAGGGGTAGCATATGATGCTGGGGTTGCATATGATATGCAAATTTAAATAAGTGCAGATTTGAATAAGTGCAATATGCAGTTATACCGGGCAGTTAAACGGGGCAGAAAACGGGTAAGTCATGCCAGACAAACAAACACACATATAACAAACTTCCTGTCACATCGCCATTGGACTCGGTGGCCGGTGTTCCTGCCTCGGCCGCTGGGAGGAGCCGGATTCCTTCGTCTGGTGGTGCTGGTGATAGGAAGGCCTTGTCCTCATATGGACCTGCTCCAGCGACGTCTGCCTCTGTCGCTGAGCGCCGCTGTGTTTCCCCTCTGGGTGGTGTTGGTCGCAGAAGAGCGGGCCCTGCAGAGGTGTCCGTTAGGCGCAGCCTGCGTTCTTCTGTCAGAGGTGGGATGGGTGGAGCCAGTCGTGCATCTCCATCTGGCCTGGCTCTAGGGGCGGTCCGGATGAGGTCATCAGGCTGTGAGCTCCAGCCTATGGGAGGTAACCGCGCCCTTCAAATACATTGGATCCTGTCTTGCAGGCCGCCAGATATAGTTTTGGTTCCCCAAGTGACATAGTGTATGTGTGTGTTTGGTTTTGACTCTGACCTTTGCCTGGATTTTTGACTCTGTACCGCCTGACGATTTTGTACCTTCGCTGCCCTCTCGGTTTTGACTCGGACTCCTGACTACGTTCTTCGCTTCCTGATTTTTCCCTTCCTAGACGACCTCCCTGCTCTGCTGCTCCCATAGGTAGCTACCTCCTGGGCTCCGCTATAATTCCAGATCCCTGTATAGGGGTTAAGGGTCTCGGGGTTTCTCGGGGTGCTGCCTTACCAGCAGCTCAGCCTTACAGCGGATGGTCGTCACACTTCCTGCATGGAGAGTGGAAAGATCACGGATATTTCTCACCTGCATGTTGAACTTTACATGGAACTACAATGGTGACTGCACCCTTTTTTTTCGTCCCCCTGAATTATCCTTCCACTGTTGGCAAATTATATATATTTATCATCTCATCTGTCTCTGAGTGACTCCTCTGCCGCATGGATCCCCTCGCCTACGTCTGACCCCCAGCTGCATCGGATCCTGACTGCACCTCAGCATCTCGCCCCCAGCAGCGCCTGATCACATCCATGGCTGCATCTGCATCTTGTCCACGGCTGCATCTCATCCCCACTATTGTACCTACATCTGATCTCTGACTGCACCGCATCACCCTGCTTCACCTGCTGGACTCTGTACGCCTCCATTTGATTTGCGATTGCCTGGACTTGATTGATGCTCATCCGCTTTGCACACCCTTCGTGCTGCACTTGTCCCCTGTCGCTCCAGACCCCTGCCTCTATCTCACTGCTCCTGCTGCTCCTGTCCTCCTGTCCCCTGCCTCCATCCCAACCCCAGCTGCACCTCCTCCTCTCAGCTGATGTTGCCCCCCGCCACCACCACTCCCCATCTGCACCTCACCCCCCTGCTCCACCTCTCACTCCCATTGAATCCTATACCCCCATGCAATGCTTTCCCTTCTCTTCACACTCACTCCTATACTACTCCACGTCCTACAACCCCCCTGTCCCTCCTCCCGACAACACAATAACACTCTCCCCCTCCATCCTACCTAGCCATCTCACCCACTCCTCTGAACTCTTCCTCAACACCCAAGCCTTTATCTCAAAACATGCCTACCCACCACGCAAGCTCTCATGCCCCCACCTCCTGACCCTTTCCCTTCTCCTCCTACTTGCTGGCGACATCTCCCCTAATCCCAGTCCCTCCCCAACACATCCCCACAATCATCCCTAGCCCACGCCCACTCCCCGCCATTAACATCTGCAACCCCTGCAACCTTACAGCCATCCCCCAAGCCTCCTCTTCCCCAATACCACTCTCTGGCGCACTCTGGAATGCCCACTCAGTATACAATAAACTCACCTTCATCCACAACCTCTTCATCACCAAAAAACTCTCTTTCCTTGGCATCACCGAAACATGGCTCACCCCCTCCGACACAACCTCCCCCGCCACCCTCTCCTATGGCGGACTCACCCTCTCCCACACCCCCCGCCCCAGCTACTCCCGCGGCGGAGGTGTTGGCCTACTCCTGACCAACAGCTGCTCCTTCACCCCAATTACACCACCCTACTCTGCCTCCCTACCCTCCTTTGAGGGGCACTCCGTGCGTATCTTCTCCCCCTGCAACCTCCAACTGGCTGTCATCTACTGCCCTCCAGGATCCTCGTCCACCTTCTTCGACCACTTCACAACTTCCTCTCCTCCGACATTCCCACCATCATCATGGGCGACTTCAACATCCCCATTGATAAACCCCACGCTGCTGCCTCAAGACTCCTTTCTCTAACCTCCTCCTTTGGCCTCTCCCAATGGGTCTCCTCAGCCACACACACAATAACGGTCACACACTAGACCTCGTCTTCACCCACCTCTGTTCTCTCACCGACCTCGCAAACTCAACCCCCCTCCTAACCGACCACAACCTGCTGAGCTTCTCTGTCCTCTACCCCCCCCCCCAGCCACGCTCCCCCCTCTCCGGAAACTGCCTCACCCACGAAGAAACCTCAAGCTCATTAACTTCCACTCACTCGCTGAGTCCCTCCTCCCTCTCTCTGACTTAGCCTCCTCTCATTACGCTGACGCTGCCGCCACCCTCTACAACACCACTCTCGCCACAGCCTTCGACAAGGCCGCCCTTCTCTCATACAACAAAACCCGTGCACACAGACAACCGTGGCTCACCGCCAGCACCAAAAAACTTCAACGGATGTCCAGGGTAGCTGAACGGAGATGGAAGAAATACAACTCCGCAACGCACCTCGCTTTGTACAAATAGTCCCTCATCAACTTCAAGACAGCACTGACCACCACAAAACAAGCTTTCTTCTCGTCTCTCATTAGCTCCCTCTCCCACAATCCCAAGCAACTTTTCATAACCTTTAACACCCTACTCCAGGGGTCTCAAACTCGTCTGGGTTGGTGGGCCGCACATAGAAAAAAAATTGATATCGGGGGCCGCATTCATTGTAGGACTAAGTGACATTTTAGCAATGCCAGAATTTTTTGCTCAATGTAGTAATGCCCAAATCCTGATCCTCTTCTTGTAGGAATGTCCCCACCTTATCTCCTTTATGTAGGAATGTCTCCATCCTGGTCCCCTTCTTGTAGGAATGTCCCCATCTTATATTAATGTCATCCATCCTGGTCTTCTTGTAGTAATGTCCCCATCCTGGTCACAGAGCCCACGGGACTGTGCACACAGAGCCCACAGCGCACACAGAGCCCACAGCGCACACAGAGCCCAGTGTACTCAGAGCCCACAGCGCACACGGAGCCCAAAGCGCACACGGAGCCCACAGCGCACACGGGGCACACTG
The DNA here is from genome assembly GCA_033576535.1 of Allobates femoralis. NCBI lineage: Eukaryota > Metazoa > Chordata > Amphibia > Anura > Aromobatidae > Allobates > Allobates femoralis. The sequence goes on from JARQOC010000003.1 coordinate 489,583,474, forward strand.
AGGACATGGAGCACACAGAGCCCACAGCGCATACGGGGCACACTGAGGACACAGAGCACACGGAGCCCACAGCGCACACGGGGCACACTGAGGACACGGAGCCCACAGCGCACACGGAGCCAACAGTGCACACGGGACACACGGAGCCCACAGTGCACACGGAGACCACGGAGCCCACAGAGGCCACAGTGCACACAGAGCCCAAAGCGCACACAGAGCCCAGTGCACACCCTCAGTGCCTGGACCCTGCCTCACTGTCTGTGCTGCTGTGCCCCCGCCGGACCTGGTAATCACTGCTTAAGTTACAGTACCATACCGGCGCCAGCGATGAGCTGCCTGGTCCTCCGCCGTGGGATCTTCCCCTGATGACAACTCCTCCTCACTGCTCTCAGGGCCTCGCTTGCCCTCCACAGCAGTGACAGAGCGGGATTCTGAGACCCCCTCAGGCGACCCGTAGCAGCCGGAAGACTGAGGTGGGTGGGCGGGAGATGCTGAGGAGGGTGGGAGGAAGATGCTGAGGTGAGTGGGCGGAAGAGTCTGTCTTCCAGTCACCATCATCATCAAAATCATTTTCATTATCATTATACCCACACTGCCGCCACCATCATCATCATCATCATACAAACACACACAGCCACCATCATCACCATACACACACAGCCACCACCGCCGTCATCATCAGTCACACACAGTCACCACCGCTATTATCATAATCAGTCACACACACGTCACCACCGCCATTATCATCAATCACACACAGCCACCACCACCATCATCATCAGTAACACACAGCCACTACCACCATCATCATCATCATCAGTCATACAAAGCCACCACTGTCGCCATCATCATGTTACACACAGTCGCCACCACCATCATCATCAGTCACACACACACATACACAGCCATGATCATCATCAGTCACACGCACACATACACAGCCATAATCATCATGTCACACACACAAACACAGCCATGATCATCATGTCACACACACATACACAGCCATGATCATCATCAGTCACACGCACACATACACAGCCATAATCATCATGTCACACACACACACATACACAGCCATGATCATCATCAGTCACACACACATACACAGCCATGATCATCATCAGTCACACACACACACATACACAGCCATGATCATCATCAGTCACACGCACACATACACAGCCATCATTAGTCACACACAGCTATCATCATCAGACACACACACACACACATACACAGCCATGATCATCAGTCATACACACACATACACAGCCATAATCATCATGTCACACACACATACACAGCCATGATCATCATGTCACACACACATACACAGCCATGATCATCATGTCACACACACATACACAGCCATGATCATCATGTCACACACACATACACAGCCATGATCATCATCAGTCACACGCACACATACACAGCCATAATCATCATGTCACACACACATACACAGCCATGATCATCATGTCACACACACATACACAGCCATGATCATCATCAGTCACACGCACACATACACAGCCATAATCATCATGTCACACACACACACATACACAGCCATGATCATCATCAGTCACACGCACACATACACAGCCATCATTAGTCACACACACATACACAGCCATCATTAGTCACACACACATACACAGCCATGATCATCATGTCACACACACATACACAGCCATGATCATCATCAGTCACACGCACACATACACAGCCATAATCATCATGTCACACACAGCTATCATCATCAGACACACACACACACACATACACAGCCATGATCATCAGTCATACACACACAGCCATCATCATGTCACACACATACACAGCCATGATAATCAGTCACATGTACACATACACAGCCATGATAATCATCAGACACACACACACACACACACATATATACACACACACACACACATACACACATATACACACACACACCTGGCCTATGGTCTTTCTTGTGCCCTCGGCTGTACGCCCGCAGCTGACGTCCCCGCTGCTGGCTTGATTGCTTTGCCCTGACCGCTGATTGGACGCCGCCTTTGATTGCTTCTCCCTGGCGGCGTCCCCAGGGCGGAAGTGCAGCCGGGCCGGCAGCAGAATGTTACTGGAGGCGGCGGGGGGGAGTGTTAAAGTGCGGCCGCCAGCGGGGGGCAGTGGAGAAGTGCGGCCGCCGGCGGGGGGCAGTGGAGAAGTGCGGCCGCCGGCGGGAGCGCAGGAAACGTGCAGCCGGCGGCCGCTAATAAAGGGCAAGCAAGTACTGCCCAGTGTGTCCCGGGGCCGCAGCAATCAGCCTGGCGGGCCGCTTGCTTGTTTGAGACCCCTGCCCTACTCCATCCCCCCGTACCCCTTCCCTCTCCCCTCATCATCGCCGACGACTTTGCCAGCTTCTTTAAATAGAAGATCGACAAAATCAGAGAAAGCTTCGATTCCCAATCCACTCGGCCCTCCCTCTCTATCACCCAACCTCCTCGACCAAAAGTAACTTCCCCTCCATGACTGAAGTGCGTCTCTCCTCGCTTCTAGCACAATCACACCTCACCACTTGTGCCCTCGACCCTCTCCCCTCCCATCTCATCCCTAACCTCACCACTCTCCTTATCCCGACCCTAACCCATCTCTTCAACATATCACTTACCACCGGCGTCTTCCCCTCATCCTTCAAACATGCCCTCACCACACCCATCTTCAAAAAAAACTTCCTTGACCTCGCAACAGTCTGCAACTATCGTCCCATATCTCTCCTCCCCTTCGCCTCAAAATTGCTTGAGCAACTCCGAACTGTCCTCCCATCTCTCCTCGTTCTTCCTTCTTTGACTGTCTGCAATCTGGTTTTTGACCCCACCACTGCACCGAAACAGCCTAACCAAAGTCACCAACGACCTACTGACTGCCAAGAGCAAGCGACACTACTCCATCCTTCTCCTCCTCCACCACTCTGCTGCCTTCAACACATTCGACCACTCCCTCCTGCTTCAAATTCTAGAATCTCTTGGCATCACTGACCTAGCCCTCTCCTGGATCTCCTTGTATCTAACAGACCGGACCTTCAGCGTCACCCACTCCCACACCTCCTCCTCACCCCACGCCCTATCTGTTGGAGTTCCCCAAGGCTCAGTCCTGGGACCCTTTTGTGGCACCCTGTGCCAGGTCACCGCAGATCCCTTGGGACATGGAAGGATGGTACACAGCAAGCAGACCCCACTAACAAACAACACCTTTCACCCTAGACTTGTAAGGGGAGCTCCACTGGTTGCCTTAAGCCAGTTCCCCCTATAAATACAGGTCCTGGAGGGAGAAACACCAGAGTGTGCAGTCACTACAGAACTGTGAAGAGCTGAGTGAGCTGAACTGGTACTGGAGCCATGCTAGGCCCATACCAGAGACACCTGAAACAGTGGTAGACCCTTAGAATAGGGGTCACAGGAAAGGAGAAAGTAACAAGTACAAGAAGGGGCAGAGGAGTCATACTGACTCACCCTAACAGAGTTCCGGTCACTGGGTCCGAGCTACAAGGACACAGTATAGACTTTGCAGAGAAACCAGCACTACAAATAGGGGGTTTAGCTTCCCGGACACCCAAAGCACCAACAAATGAGAGCCCAGAGTCTAGGCCAAGACAGGAATCCCATAGAGTGCCCTCAGTGCAGCTAATCCGGGTGTGAAGAGTCACACAGAAAGTGCAGTACGGTTTGGTCAGGTTTCATGCCTGCCAGACTCCAGCAGAGTAACAGACACAAGGAAGCCTACAACCCTGCTTGCTGTGGAAAGTCCTGAAGTGTTTACCTCATCTCCGGTCGAGTGTACCCGTCAACATCAGTAAAGGTACCAAAAGACTTTATGTGTGCGTGTCCCTCCTTCCAACTACACCACACCGACCGCTTTACCCTATTCCCCTCAACTCCATTAACTGCCCCGGGGAACCCCGCTCGTCCTGTAGGGAGCGGTTCCATCTAGCTGCCGCACATCACCCCGGAGGCCAAAGCAGCGGCGGTGCTATCACCGGACCCCTACAGGTGGTGTCACGACAGACATTTTATTATTTATTCCCATCAATCCCCTTTTCATCTGCATCCCCCGGGCCCAAGGCCTCAGGCACCGCTACCCGTGACTAACCCCAGAGACCTAAGCCTGAGTGACCAAGTACCCCACGGGCCTGGGCCGGACACTTACTCTTCTCCATCTACATCCTCGGCCTAGGCCAACTCATCGAGTCCCACGGCCTCCAATACCACCTCTACGCTGTCGACACCCAACTCTACCTCTCCAGCCCTGACATCACCTCCATGCTATCCAAAATTCCACACTGCCTGTCCGCCATCTCATCCTTCTTCTCCGCTCGTTTCCTCAAACTCAACATGGATAAAACAGAGTTCATCATCTTCTCCCCAAGTCGCTCTTCCCCCTTACCCGACCTAACCATCACTGTCAACGACTGCACACTCTCACCCGACCCACACGCCAAGTGCCTCGGTGTAATCCTCGACTCTGCCCTCTCCTTCAAGCCACACATCCAGGCCCTCGCCACCTCCTCCCACCTCCAGCTTAAAAACATCTCACGGATCTGCTCTTTCCTAGACCATGACACTGCCAAAATGCTTGTCCACGCCCTCATTATCTCCCGCCTCGACTACTGCAACCTTCTGTTCACCGGCCTCCCCGCTTCCTCCCTTGCACCCCTCCGAACCATCCTCAATTCCGCTGCCCGACTCATCCACCTGTCTCCCCAATACTCCCCTGTCTCCCCCCTCTGCCAAGCCCTCCACTGGCTCCCTACTTCCCAGAGATCTCAGTTCAAAACCCTAACCCTGACATACAAGGCCATCCACAACCTGTCCCCTCCATACATCTCCGACTTGGTCTCCCGATACCACCCCTGACGCAATCTGTGCTCCTCTCAAAAACTCTTTCTCTTCTCCCCCCGCATCTCTACCTCCCACAACCGCATACAAGACTTCTCTTGTGCATCCGTCATACTCTGGAACTGTCTCCCACACCACATCAGACACTCCCCTACCCTGGGAACCTTCAAGAAAAACCTGAAAACCCACCTCTTCCTTCAAGCCTATAACCCACACTGAGACCTAATCTGCTGCACCATCTCACCTCTCCCCCTCCTACTGTCTCCCACCCATCCCCTATAGACTGTGAGCCCTTGTGGACAGGATCTCTGCCCTAATGTACCTGTATGATTTATTCGTCGTTATTTATGTTCTCATCCTTGTTCTACCCTTACATATGTAAAGCGCAATGAACCCAATGGCGCTATATAAATAAATAATAATAACATGAGTAAACATGAGATTAACCTTTAAGAGATGTATGACTGATATGTTAAGGGTTCCACATGAAGTATCATTTAACAATTAAAACCGACCAAGGGGGACATCAGGGGGAATGAAGTGGCTATAGGCAGCACTTAGGCCACGAAACGCTATCGGGGTCCGCAGCCCTAACCCTCCCCTGCCTCCTGCCTTCTACCCCACGATCTCCAGTGGTAATTGTTTTTGTTTTCCTGTCCTAAAAGTGTTCTGTTCCTGTAGGTAATTGACAATGCCTGATTATGCTGTTACTTGGTCGGTTTTAGTTGTTCAATGATACTTCATGTGGATTAACCTTTAAGAGATGTATGACTGATATGTTATGGGTTCCTCATGACTTTGTATTGAGGCCATACAGCTCTCATATTTGAAGTTTATTACTGTTACCATTCGCATATGTTGCATATTGGTTGTTTGCCTAGGAAATTTTAAGTGTAGCGCCAAAAAACTGTTTTGGGTTATGTTAAATCATCTATATGTAATTGAATAGACGTTTGGTCCTACGGGACCTATTGTACCACTGTGTCGTGGGTGACGGGGCATTTTACCACCGCCCTCGCCTTGCTTCCCAAGTCTATTTAATAAATTCATTTTTGATACAAATTTAAGCAATTACTCTGTTTCTCTTTGGTTCTAAATTTAACTGGCAGCCTTACTTTCCGGTTTGCACTCAACAGAAGTTGGTAGTTCCAAGTCTGTGATTACTAGAGTATAGCATCTTTATAACATCACAAACTCTTTTAAGTCCCCCTAGAAGGTTGGTCAACCTCGTAAGAAAAATTCAAGAGAGGATAGGATAATGCAGATAATCTCCCTGGGTAATTATTTCAGCACTGCAGCTGGAATAGCTCGCCAGTTCAGAACTGAACAGGGTAAGGATCTGTCTCTTCATACAGTCAGGACTCTGGATCTTTTAATGGCATTTTATGGATTCTTGCCCTTTTCCAAGATGTCTCCATATGTTTTTTGTCTCCCAGCCTTTATAAACCCCAGTTCGTCTATTAGTCCTCACCTATAGTATTTCAGTCCATGCAGCATCTCAAGCTTTCTACTCCTTCTCCAGCATACCCTGTGTGTTTCTCCTATCTGCTCATTAGAGGTTCTGCTTCCTACACCTGCTGCCAGCTTATCTTGTGTTACAAGTTGCTCCTGCTGCTTCCTCTGCTTTGGCTCTTGCCAGACCTGCCCTGTGTCACGTAAACTTGTTGCTTAATAAGCTCCCAGTAGCTTCCTCATTTATTAGAGATACAGTAGCAGTGTACAGGACTGTTTAGTGTATGGGACATTTTAGTAAATCTGCACAATTCTGGACTTGTTTTTCCAGAGACTAACCTTCCCAAGCCTCCTGTGTGTTACTGAGTTATTTACTTTCCTACAGAACCTCTCTGAGTGAACTTTGCCATTGACTTTCCTTCCTGCGGTTCTGTTTGAAGATCCTGATCTGGTTTTGAGCATAAAAAATGCTCTAAACCGCATCCGGATCCGCAGCCCTAGGCTTCAATAGAAAAACCGGATTGCACTATTTGCAACCCGGTTACCACATCCGGTTTTTGGGAGCGGTTGCAAAACCGGATCCGTTTTTTTAACATGGGCGCCTATGGGAACCGGATTCGGTACTGCAAGGTATATAATTGTACCTTGCAGTACTGGATCCGGATGCGTTTTTCAAAATTGCAAAAACCCACATTCCAAAACCGGATGCATTAATGCATCCAGATTCGGAATGAGGGTTGCAATTTTACTATCAAAAGATAGTTTGAAGGCACACGGTAAAACCAAATCCGGTAATGGATGCGGTTACCGGATTGTGCCTTTTAAGTGTGACCCTAGCCTTAATCTTGTGTTGTTTTCAAGAGACATTTTCCTAAAAGACTTCATTTAATATTTTCACTGTGTGTTTATCAACTTTGATTTTTCACTGAATTTTGTTTGTTTAATCACCATGTGTTATAATACAGACCTTTTTCACTGATAAACTTTGTTTCAGAGGTGTCTTGCCTCATGCAAAAAGATTCCTGAGCTATCTATTATACTTATTACACATACCCACTCTGCAGTGACCAAACCTCTCATTGGCAGAAAGAATCAAAAGGCAAGATTTACCAATAATAATAATAATAATAAATTTTATTTATATAGCGCCAACATATTACGCAGTGCTTTACAATTCGGAGGGGACATGTACAGACAATATGAGACAATACAGCGTAACAAAAATTCAAAAAACCATGAGGAGGAGTGAGGTCCCTGCTTGCAAGCTTACAGTCTATGGGGAAATAGGGGAGGCACAAAAGGTAACAGTAACAGATGATGTAATATATGGTTCAGCCATCGATATAATAATAAGGGGATTCATGTAACGCTGCATGAATTGATCATCGGTCAGGAGCTGTACAAGTACGGATAAAGTGCTATATTATGTATGGGGGACAGACAGACAGTCTGCAGGTACCTTTGTTGAGGAGCATGTTGTGTGGACAGAGGAGTAGTGATCCACACAGTTCATTTTAGTTATGAAAGCAAGTTTAATTTATTTGGGTCTGATGGAAAATACTATGTTCATCAACAAACTGAGGAAAAAGTGAACCCAAAGTGTGTAAGGGTACCTTTACACGCAGCAACTTTTCTAGGAATTTCACTGGCAACTTACTGGTTGCAGTGAAATGATGGAGACATTGTTCCATTTGTACACAGCAACAAGATAGAACAATGTGTCCATGATTTCACTGCAGCCAGTAAGTTGCTAGTGAAATTCCTAGAAAAGTTGCCGCGTGTAAAGGTACCCCAAAGGAGTCAGTGAAAGGTGGTGGAGGAAGTGTCATGGTTTGGGAATGTTTTCTGCTGCAAAAGTTGGACCTCTCATATAGCTACAGGGCAGAGTGAATACAAGTGTGTTTCAGAACCTTCTACAACAACCTGTGGTTCATTACTTGGGTTCAACACTCAATGATCCAGCAATTTTCTTGCAGGACAATGCTCCCTGTCACATAGCGAATTGCGTAAAGCAGTTCCTTCAAACAGAAAATATTGAAACATTGAAATAGCCAGCCCAGAATCTTGACCTAAACTCAATAGAAAATCTCTGGAAAATCCTTGGTGAAAAGGTTATGGCCAAGAAACCCACAACAGTCACAGAACTTTGGGAGAGACTGGAAGAAGAGTGGACCAAAATCACAGCAGAGCAGTGTGAGAGACAAGTGATGTTGTGTGGCCGCAGATGTGCTAAAGTCATTCAAAGCAAACGCCTGCACACTTCCTACTGATTGGAAACCGTTGTAACCTTCACAAAATATAGTTATAATCTTTCTCTGTGCTACAGTCATTGCTGTTCTCTCATTATGATCATCATGTTTTGTGTAAAATAAAGGTTTTAATTTGCTAAACTTTGGTTATTTTGGAAAACACTGTGGCATGGTTTACCCCTTAGGCTACTTTCACATTACGATTTTTGAGGGAGCCGATGCTGTCTGATAAAATCGGACAGCATCGGCTCCCTCTGATGCCTGGAATCGGATGCCAAATAGGCTTCCGATTCTGACAGACAATCGCTCCCTCCGGTGATAAAAAATTTTTTTAAAAAATGAACAATGTATGCTCACCTGTCCCCGAGGCCCCCGCCATCTACCGAAGGCTCCCGGTGTCCTCCCGATGTCTCCAGAGGTCTTCTTCTTCTGAACAGGACCTGCCGTGATGTCACAATCACGTGACAGCCTGTTAACATGGTATAACCGACGGTCACGTGACTGTGACATCACGGCAGGTCCTGTTCAGAAGAAGAAGACCTCTGCAGACACGGGAGACACCGGGAGGACACCGCGAGGACACCGGGAGCCTGCGGGACTGTGCAGGAGACGACGGGGGCCTCGGGGACAGGTGAACATACATATTTTTTTATTAACCCCTGCTTTCCTAGTTAGGAGCAGTTTTGCTGTACTGAGCATGCTCAGTACAGTAAAATCGGTCCGAGGAGACATCAGATGTTTCCTCGGACCCTGCTCCATAGGGCCCCATGCTAAATTGATCGGATCGAATTGGATGTGCACTAAATGGCATCCGATTTGGTCCAATCCGATTTTGTCCGATTTTATTTTGGGTGCAAAAATCGGAGCATGCTCAGATTTTTGCACCGATAAAAAAATCGGACAGAATCAGATCGGACCAAATCGGATGGCATTTAGTGCACATCCAATTCGGTCCGATGCCCATAGGGCTGCATGGGGGCCAAAATCGGTCCGATGCTGTCCGATTTTTATTGGACATCATCGGAAATGCAAAAGTCGTAGTGTGAAACCAGCCTTACACAAAAACCTTCAAATATGGATCAATGTAGATTACACTCTGGCTGAAAAAAATCAAGTGATCATACATTGTTCTCTAATTTTGATCGCCAGTATATTTCTATGCTGTGTCAGTGCATCAGGAATTGTGGTGTTAAAGGGGCCCACTGAGACTTTTTCACCTGGGGCCCACGAAAACCTGGAGCCGGCCCCGAGTAAGACTAAACTAGTTAGTAGGATGCATATGATACAGTAACGTTTTGAGACTTGCACTGCTTGGCCGACTGCTACAGAATGGCATTCACAGGTACTACCTCACAGTAAACAGATGTCATAGGTTATGTACTGAATTTTAATACTAAATATATTTACAAAGGCTGAATTTAAACTTGATTTTCAATACGGTTGAGCATACTTAATAGAAATACATTGGATAGTTTTGGATAGTTTTTGGACTATAATTATAGCTGCAGCACCACCTTCTGGATAGAAATCTTTTCACATGTCCTATATGTAAACTAAATGACTAGTATTCAGGAATTGATAGAAATGGCAAAATAGACAAAGTATAGTTTTATCCGTGTTTGGTTTACAATAATAAAATTATCTGTGTGCCTCTCTTGCTTGACAACAAATATGCATTGATAATCTGATGAAGGGACCGCTCTGGTTCCGAATTCTAAATAAAATAAAGAGATGTTCTCATATTTGTCCATAACAAATACAGAAACAACAGCAATGTTTTGATCCCTAGTATAAATGTAGGGAGTTAAGGGTTCTTCCCCATCTCCATTGGAGGGTACTGTATATACAGTTAAAACTAAAAGTTTACATTTAGTGTATAAAAAGACATATATGCATGTTTTTCTCATTATCTGACATTAAATCAGAATAAACCTTTCCCATTTTAGGTCAATTAGGATTACCATAATTATTAATATTTGTCAAATGTGAAAATAATGAGAGAGAGAGAATATTTTAAGGCATTTTTTAATAATGTCTGCAAAATCAAATGTTTACATACATTTCATTAGCATTTGATACCATTGCCATTTTTCACACTGCATATTTTGGTTTTAGGAAGTTTCGCCCCCAACATTTCGCCCCCAGCAGTTCGCCCCCAGCAGTTTGCCCCCAGCAGTTCGCCCCCAGGTACATTTCGCCCCCGAACATTTCGCCTCCAGCATTTCGCCCCGAGGATGTTTCGCCCCCGCACATTTCGCCCCCGCACATTTCGCCCCCAGCAGTTTGCCCCCGGATGTTTCGCCCCCGCACATTTCGCCCCAGCAGTTCGCCCCCAGCAGTTCGCCCCCGGATGTTTCGCCCCTGGATGTTTCGCCCCCAGATGTTTCGCCCCCAGCAGTTCGCCCCTGGATGTTTTGCCCCCGCACATTTCGCCCCCAGCAGTTCGCCCCCGGATTTTTCGCCCCCGGATGTTTCGCCCCCGGATGTTTTGCCCCCAGCAGTTCGCCCCCCGGATGTTTCACCTCCAGATGTTTTGCCCCCAGCAGTTCGCCCCCAGATGTATCGCCCCCAGCAGTTCGCCTCCGGATCTTTCGCCGACGGATGTTTTGCTCCCAGCAGGTCGGCCCCGAATGTTTCGCCCCCAGCATTTCGTCCCCGGATGTGTCACCCCCAGCATTTCATCCCTGGATGTTTTGCCTCTAGCAATATGCTCCTGGATCTTTCGCATCCAGGAAAGACCTGCCTGAACTGAACTTTGGCAGGTTCGCGTATCACTAATAATACACCATATGAGTCTAAGATATAGAATTCTGATCAAATTAGGTTTTTTTTATTCTAAAACTTTGCTTTCTAGATAAGTAATTTTACAAACAGACAGGAAAATAGTAGGATTTCATTGGTTACTAATTAGGTCGTGCCCCCTTGGTAGCAGAACGGATCCTGGCTCCCTGTGATACATTCAGGGCTGCTCCTTCACAGCCCTCTGCAAAGCTCTCCTTCACCCTCCGCTCATGTGCTCTGTCCTGGACAAGAGGAGGGCTTCCCCCGCCTGTGTAAAGCCGTTACAGGACGGAACACATGGGGGGGCTTTGCAGAGGGCTGTAAACCAGCAGCCTTTTATACATCATAGGGAATATATTGTTAGTTGCATGCTCCTGTGCAGCCCCGCCCTCTAGAATCCATCCACAAGTACTGCTACTAAGGAGAAACAACCTCCTTAGCAACCACTGAAATCCGGCAGCACATGGAGCTTTAACTTGGATGAGACTTCACACAGAAATGAAGCTGCTGGAAGGTCTTCTTTCGAAATGAATATCATGGGCACAGGTATTATGACATATCTTATGTTTTTTGTAGACTTATGCTTTAACTGTATATATCAAAACTGGTAAAACAAGAAACATAAAAAGGTATAGAGGGGAAGGATTAGAGAAAAAGAGAAAAGACAAATTACAGGTTATAATGCTTGAATTATTTTACAGCTAAAAACACTGCTCTCAAAAAATACAATATGTGACCATGAACTAAAATTCAAAGCTGTAGGCAATGCCTCTCAGATAATCCATCAAGCTTCTATTATTGAAATCTTGCACGATACGTTAAACCCTTGCTGAAGTTGCAGCATACTTTTTGTTTCTTGCAGCAATGGGATTTCCTGCTATTATCTGAATAATTTCAAAACTATGGAGCTCTTGCTGATGTTTCAGACAGTTAATGAACCGGTATATATTTTTGAAAAGAGGACCACATGTTTCTCGAAAGCTACGGTGCCATCCTTCAACATCATTATTTGTTCGCTGTTGATCATTCAATGTTCGTTCATACACATTCCAGAGTTGAACTGGAAACAAAGGTGCTTGGCGTCCTCTGCGATTCATTCGACCGATATAGCTGTCTTCAAAATAGTTGGCAATAGGCATTGCTTCTTGTGGAAAGTCAGGATCTTCCACCAATTCTTCAAATGATTGCACAACATTCTGTGGTGGTACAAAGGCCAGGGCAGGTATCATGCGTATCCAATGGGCAAATTCATGGTCACCTTGGTATTGCAACTTGAGTCCTTCATTTTGAACTTTACGCCAAACCGACTGTGATAGGTGGAAAAAGCAACCAGTCTTCTCAAGGTTGGGGAATTCACTTTCAAATGCCTGTATTGCAGCTAGTTCAAAATCCAACATCAGCTTGTCTGGCTGCAGTCCAGGCTGCAAGTTCTTCAGCTCTTGCAGCAACCTCTGGTATGTAGAACGGCTCTTGTCTGTCAGCAAGGTGTACACTAGCGGAACAACAAGGCCGCTATGGACTACATGGATTGTGTAAAGTTGCTTAAAGCGAACCTGTCACCCCCTCCAGGCATCTAAAAATGCCATAGCCACCTTCTGCAGCACTAAGGCTGCAGTCTCAGAAGGTGTCTATAGCATTTATGCTCCCTTGATTCACTGAAATAAAGACTTATATAAAATCTGTTTCAAACCTGATCCAAGACCGGGAGGCGGGTTTTCAAGTGTCTATCTCCCTCTTCTGTGGTGTCAGTCATCCCTCTCTGCTCTCTGTGCACCTCCTCCAGGGCCATCTCCCTGCACTACAGAGCTCTGCTACAACATAGAGCTGCTGTTATAGGAGACCCCACAGTAGTAAATCTAGCAGGAGGATCCTGAGCAGACAAAGCACTGCCTGCTACATAGCAGCCTTGAGCTGAGCTGTCAGCAGTGCAGCAGAGTTGAGTTTGTGCTTTAGATCAGGGGCTGAGGACGGAGCAATGATGCTGGGTACAAGAAACAAAGTGAAAACTGCTCAGCTCAAGGGCTGCTTTGTAGCAGGCAGTGCTTTGTCTGCTGTTCTGCTCAGGGTCCTCCTGCTAGATTTACTACTGTAGGGTCTCCTATAACAGCAGCTCTATGTTGTAGCAGAGCTGACAAAGCTCTGTAATGCAGGGAGATGGCCCTGGAGGTGGTGCACAGAGAGCAGAGAGGGATGACTGACACCACAGAAGAGGGAGACAGACACATGAAAACCCGCCTCCCGGTCTTGGATCTGGTTTGAAACAGATTTTATAAAAGTCTTTATTTCAGTGAATCAAGGGAGCATAAATGCTATAGACACCTTGTCAGAATGCAGCCTTAGTGCTGCAGAAGGTGGCTATGTTATCTTTAGATGCCTGGAGGGGGGTGACAGGTTCGCTTTAAACAAGGCTGGTGTAGTGAAAAACATGCCATCAGCAAACCACTCTTTACTTTGTGCCAGTAGATGGAGATTGTCTCTTGTTCCAAATATCAACATACGGCTGTGTCCATTTCCTAATTTAAATGAAAGTATTAGTAGAGGAAATAACAGAAAAAGTGTAACAAGCAGCAGACAGAGAATTTTAGGATGAATTCGCAAAAAAACATATCCTAATCAGAAGCCTCTGATCATATCTCACATTAAAAACTCACATTTTTCTCCAGATTTTCTGATTTCACAATAAAAAAAACTGGAGCAAAATTTTGTGTGAACGGGCAACCAATAGTCTTTTACACCATATATTGTCCCAGTGGAAAATTATATATTTTTGTTTACAATTAAAATTACTTCCAAACTTGAAATAGGAAACATTTTTAGGGTACCTTTAGACCCTTCAACTAGACGGCCGTTCAGCATGGCCGATCGCCGCCATACTGAACGGCCATCTAGTTGACAGCCGCATCCACTCGCGGCATGTGGCTGGACGTCTGAATGAACGATTGGGCGGGCCACCCGCCTGAATGGGCGTTCCATTCAGGCGGATGGGCGCGATAGTCGTCGGGTGGGCAGCACAGATGTTTATGACGTCCGCGCTACCTATGGTGTCTCATTGAGAGGATTGTGCAGGACGCACAAACCTGTCAATCAGACGGCCGAAGAGATACCGCCAGAGAGTAAATTAAATTCCAATTTTGCGCGTGATTTTGCCGCGATTTGAAAAACGGAATTGAAATCGTGGCTCTCTCCCCTCTGGAGCACTCACCGGGAGCGCTACGGCGGGGTTGACAGGGGCACACATGTAACTCCTGCATGCCTGGTAGCTGGCGGGTTCCCCTGACCCTGCTCGCTGCTCCGTGCGGCTCCGTACCGCCCCCCCTTACCAGCTTCATTGTGTCGGCTCGGCGCTCTGCTAATGCTGTCTGCGGTACGGCTCATCTCGGCGGCTCCTGATTGGAGCTTGCCGAGTCCAATCAGAAGAGCCAGGTTGCAGACAGCAGAGCGCCAAGCCGACACACGGAAGCAGGTATGAGGTGGTGTGGGGGGGGCCGTACGGAGCCGCACAGAGCCACGAGCGAGGTCAGGGGAGCCCGCCAGGTACCGGGCACACATGAATTTCATGCATGCCCCTTTCACCAGCCCCTTCAGAGCAGTGTTCACCAGTGAGCATTGCTCTTCAGGGGTTAATAGACACAGCGTAGCGCTACGGATGCTGTCCAAGGTGCTGATGATGAAACTTCAGCACCTTGGACAGCAGCACTGTGGAGAGGGGATTAAAAAACGCCTGTATAAAAGGCAATTGCGTTTTTACTGGCTTTTTTTACTGGCGTAAAACGCCAGTAAAATCACCAGTGTGCTTTTGGCCTAAGGCATAAATGAATGGTCCATTAGGCTGGGGTCATATGCAGCATAAATGTGTAAATCCCATCCACATGCTGATGAAAAAATTTTGTTTAAAAAAAATGACATGCAGTGCAGCATGTCAATGTATGCTGCCATTATACAAAGAAAATTCCAGCCATTCAGACAAGGGGCTGAAATCCTGCACTAAAACCAACCTGCACCTAAATCCATGGAGTTAAGTGAAGATTTTGATACAGAATTAGGGTACCACAATCAGGGCCGCCACTAGGGGGTTACAGCCCTTACTGCCGTAAGGGGCCCGGGCCTCGCTGCAGGGGGCGTGGCCAATTCGTTAGGGGTAGAGGGGCCCGGTGGACCGTGACTCCAGGAGGTGTTGTCGTCATGAGCAGGGGGGCCCCGGGCGCCCTCTTGTCCTGCGTGGGCCCCCTCTCCTATCAATAACCCTCACCGCACTGCCCGCCGCCGGCCGCCCACATGTGCCCTGGGCAGGCACCGGCGGCGCTGAGAGCTAACAGCACCCAGGCTGCCCGGCAAATGCAGGGGGGTGTTGCAGCAGCAGCAGTGTCCCAGGACTTATTGAGTACAGCTGGGATGCTGCCACTGCGACCCCCCTGTGTGCACTGCTGGCACTTCCGGAATCAGTGAGTGAGCTCAGCTTATATCAGAGCAGCTGAGCTCCTCCTGACCCGGAAGCGCTGATGCTGTGGTCAGAGGTGCTGGATGTGTGTGTGAAGACCCTCTGGCGCTTACCTTGTCCTTGTCCTGCTCCTGCTCCCAATGAGGTGAAGTGAGCCGAGGAGGGGGGCTGGAAACAGGGGGCCACAAGAGGGAAGAAGCAGGGTGAAGGGGGGCACAACAAGAGGGGAGACTCAGGGAGAATGGGGTGCCACAACAAGAGGGGAAAAATGGAGAATGGGGGGCCACAACAAGAGGGGAGAAACAGGGGGGCAGGGCTGCCACTAGAGGCTGTCAGGCTGCAGGGATGCTGCCGGGCTGCAGGGAGGATGTAGGGAGGCTGTCGGGATGCAGGGAGGCTGTCGGGCTGCAGGGAGGATGCGGGGAGGCTGTCAGGATGCAGGGAGGCTGTCAGTATGCAGGGAGGCTGTCGGGATGCAGGGAGGATGGAGGGAAGCTGTCTAAATAGCCCGCAGCAGTCTCTATTGTGTACGGCCAGCAGAAGTCTCTATTGTGTATTCTCTACTGGTGTATATAGCCAGCAGCCGTCTCCATTATCTATACGGCCCGCAACTATCACTATTGTATATTGACTATTGTGTGTAAAGCCAGCAACAGTTTACATTGTGTGTACAGCCCGCAGCCATCTCTATTGTGTACACAGCTTGCAGCCATCTCTATTGTGTATTCTTTATTGTATATACAGTTATTGTGTATTCAGCCCACAGGAGTCTAAAGTGTGTGTGTGTGTGTGTGTGTGTGTGTGTAACATACAAAAGAGTCTAAAAAAAAAGGAAAAACCCAAAAAAATTGAAAAAAGCAGACTTCATTGACCAATGGTGTGGCCACGCATTGGGCAATAAAGTCCACTTTGTTCTATTGTTTTGTGCTATTTTTCCTTTTTTTAACTCTATTGTAAGGAATCATCTGGATCGCTGGTTGGGAAAGCTTTGCTCATAAACTGAGGTGATTTTTGGTGCTGTTCCAATTATTCAGTATACATATTGTATAAAATGTAGGTTTGGGTAGAGGCGGAGCTAGGGTGAAGGCGGAGCCTGGCTGGAGGTGGAGCGAGGGTGGAGGCTGGGCAGAGTCTTGGGGGGCCCCAAAATTTTGGTAGTAAGGGGCCCTGAAATTTCTAGTGGCAGCCCTGACCACAATACTGGCCACAATTGCAGGCACAAATAGATTTCTGTGGGATCTGCAATTGCTACCGCAATTACAGCTGCTGCGGAGATGCCGCTCCGCAATCCCCTTCCGTCAGTGGGCACGAGGCCTCAGGCTTTATCCAGACAAGCTGGATTTACCGGCGTATTCCGTGCTGTGTTTCCTGTCTGAAACACACCCTTTCATGTCTATGGGGTGGGTTACGGACGGGTTCCAGCCGGGGCAGGAAAACGCCCCACCGGAAAATAGCTTTTTTCCGGCGGATCCCGTGCTTAACTCGCCCATTCAAGGGAATGGCCAAGAGGGAAACCGGCCGGAAAATGCCTGCAAACCATGGTAAATACTCTCATCCGAGCGTATTCACCACGGTTAAGGCCACAGCAGGGCATGGCCACGCCCATAGCAGAGCTTGGCCACGTCCCTTATTTGCAGAAGCGTTTTGCCAAAGCGCTTGCAAAGTGCTTTAAAAGTGCTTGCAAGCAGCAGGCAAAATGCCTCTGCAAATCCTGGCGTATCCCATCTGAGCTCCGGAAATCAGCCCGACCTGTTCATGGATCTGCAGGACTGAACTACGAGAGCCGAAGAATCAGCCAGCGATGGCAGTTCAGCCCATTCATGCCGCAGACAGGCGAGGCTGAACTCCAGGGCAGCATCCAGGACAGGTATGGCCAGTACAATGCTGCATATTTGGAATTAGTGTTGGCTGATCCGATCACTGAAGATCGTAATTTATTACCATTTTAAGGCTGATTGTTATTTTAAATTACGATCCGATTTCTAGGCAGATCAAGATGATGATCTGAATTAGAAATCGGAATCCTCCGTAATCTGAAAACACTGTCAGGGCATACACACCCGAACAGTGTGCGTATATATAAATATATATATATATATATATATATATATATATATATATATATATATGTACTCACACACACACACTGTACGGGTGTACTGTGTGTGTGCATATTTAGCTTTAGTAAATGGCTCAAGGCTGCGCTGTTAAAAATTAAACAAACCCAGTTACTTACCTCTTTTTCCAGTGTCCAGTACTGGCTCCGGCTCCTAGCCCAGCAGTGCAGGGAATCCCGAAAACTGGGCGGCACATCGCCGCCTCTGTGCCTGCCGTATTATAAATACAATTGAGAGTGATCCCAAGACCGCTCACTAGACGGTCCTGGGAAAGCACCCCATCACATCACAGAACAGCCTGGCGCATGCGCAGAGGTGGTGATAAACACCCTAGAATGCATGTGTCACGGGTGGCACGGATGACAGGGTAGAGGCCACGCGCAGACGGTCCCAGCGTTTGGCCAATCAGCCATAAGGTTTGAGGACGGTCCGTCTTTCAGGGGCATTTACCTTCTGTGTAGATAAAGAGAAGGTATGATAAGATCTCCCTATCATGGGGAGACGGCTGGGAAGGTCTTGTGCTCGGTCTGGTTTCTACACCAGTATTCTGGGTCTCTAGGACCCAGCAGGTTCTTCCCTCCTTTATAAGGAGTTTCATTGCCCTCCCTCGGTGCAGGTGATATTTCCTTGTGCACTCATTATCCTTGCTCCAAGCAGAAGCTGAGGTTGTGGAGGTTGCTGTGCTCTGCTGCAAGATAAGTGTTTTCTTTCCCCATTGTCTGTTTTCCCTTGTGTTGTCTTTAGTTGTTAGTGGAGGGGTCTAGTGAACCTCTCCATCTGATCCTTAGATAAGGTGCCTCTCCCGCTCCCAGCGTGACAGCATGGTGCTGGGATTTCGAAATTCACTGCACCGCCAGAGACAGCGCTGGACACCGGAGAGAGAGGTGAATAACTGGGTTTGTTTATTTTATAACAGCGCAGCTTGGGGCCATTATATATATGCAAGAAAGCTGGAAGAAGAGTGGCTCACCTGAGATTGTTGCTGAGGACTCTGCTGAGTGTGCTGCTAGAGCAGGGTTTGGCTTACGGCCGTGGATACCTGTGGAAGAGGTCCGCTGCGAACCAGCCGGGAGATGACCGGCGTTAGCCGGTCATCTCCCGGCTGGCGAACCGCTGTGCTGCAGTAGCTGTGGCTGAGCTCCGGTCAGCGGCGAGCCAGTTGGGAGTGGCTCCGCTGTTCCATGTCCCCGCCGCTCCTCCGCCATCATACGGCCCACCCCGTCCTCCTCACCCAGCCTGCATGCCAGAAGAGACAAGGAGAGGCCCACCACTGTGGAGAAGAGTGAAGACACTCTCAGATACGATGTGTGCGGCTGCTTCAAAGTTCCCGGGCAGGGGTGGCATTGTCCGGCAGCAGGCCAACTCACCACCGGCCGCCCTCAGCTCTGATTCGGTGCTGCTGGGGATGCCTATGTGCCGGTGCGGTGCATGAACAAGGAGGACCGGGACGGAGAGGAGACAGAGTCGGTAAACTTTACTTGAATCTCCCATGGCGGAGGGCGGCTCGGGCAGGCGGCCGTCACATCTCTGGCAGGAGCAGCTCAGCTATGAGAGCGCCGCCGCCAGACGTATGATAATGTGTGCCGGACCGGTGCATGGCTCTCCGTTTCCCCTGGTGCCTCCTCTTTGCTTCCCCCGATGTCTCTTCTCCCTCATGGTGCCTCCTCTCCACCTCCCCTGGTGTCTCCTATCCCCCCTGGTGCCTACTCTCTCCCCTGGTGCCTCCTCTCTGCCTCCCCCTGTGCCTCCTCTCCTCTCTTCCCCTGTGCCTCCTCTCCGCTCTCCCCCTGTGCTTCCTCTCTTCTCTCCTTCGGTGTCTCCTCTTTTCTCCCCCAGTGCCTCCTCTTAGTCTCCCCCGGTGCCTCCTCTCCTCTCTCCCCCCGAGCCTCCTCTCCTCAGGAGGAGCGGGGGGCCAGAAGTAGCATTAAAGTGCGGGGGGGGGGGGCAGGAGAAGCATTGTAGAACACCTGATGCGTTAGAATCGGGCCACCATCTAGTATATATATATATATATATATATATATACTGTATATACTCGTGTATAAGCCGAGTTTTTCAGCCCAAAAATTGGGCTGAAAAGTACCCCCCCTCGGCTTATACACGAGTCACTATACAGGGTGAGTGGGATGGGGGCTGTGTCAGGCTGGGGAGGCAGGAGGAGGCGGTGGGGATACTGTATATTGAGCGGCCCTTCACGTGGGCCCGCTCATTACATATGCACTGCATCCCCCTGTCAATCAGCGCCAGGGGGAGCAGTGCATATCGGTAGATAATGCCCCCCAAACTGCTGGCACACGTCCCCCCTGTTGTAAGGCCCCCCCTGCTGAATACTTACCATCCCTGGTCTTCAGCAGCACTTCCGCGCCGGTCTTCTGTGCTCCTGTCCTCCCTGGTCCCGTCCTCTGTGCTCCGTTCCCCGGCTGTATCATGTGACCGGCCGGGTCGCAGAAGCGATGACGTCATCGCTTCTGTGACGCGCGGGGACCCCGGAAGCAGCCGTGGACGGCAGCACAGAGGACGGGACCAAGGTGGACCGGAGCACAGAGGACCGGCGCGAAGGTGCTGCTGAAGACCAGGGATGGTAAGTAATCAGCAGGGGGGGCCTTACAACAGGGGGGGACGTGTGCCAGCATTTGTGTGGAGTCTGTGGGGCTGCAATACCACTGGGGCTGCAAAACCACTGGGGCTGCTGTATACACCACTGGGGCTGCAATACCACTGGGGCTGCTGTATATAGGGGCTGCAATACCACTGGGGCTGCAATACCACTGGGGCTGCTGTATATAGGGGCTGCTGTATACACCACTGAGGCTGCAATACCACTGGGGCTGCTGTATATTGGGGCTGCAATACCACTGGGGCTGCTGTATATAGGGGCTTCTGTATACACCACTGGGGCTGCAATACCACTGGGGCTGCTGTATATAGGGGCTGCAATACCACTGGGGCTGCAATACCACTGGGGCTGCTGTATATTGGGGCTGCAATACCACTGGGGCTGCTGTATATACCACTGGAGGCTGCTGCATATACCAATGGGGCTGCTGTATATACCACTGTGGCTGCTGTATATACCACTGGGAGCTGCTGTATATACCACTGGGGGCTGCTGTATATCATACTGCTGGGGCCTGTATACCACTGCTGGGGGCTGTATACCTGTGCTGGGGTCCACCCTCGGCTTATACGCGAGTCAATAGATTTTCCCAGGTTTTGGGGGCAAAAGTAGGGGGGTCGGCTTATATACGGGTTGGCTTATACACGAGTATATACGGTATATATATATCTAGCTCTGGAAATTGGATCGAAATTAATTCCAATCTTTCGGTATGATCGGCCCGATCTGATCCTATCTTTCCAGTGATCCACCAACTCTAGTTGGAATTAGTAGGCCTCACTACATTATATTACCCTCAAAGTTTCCCTTGAAGGCAAAAATCCTATAGTATTTTATATCAGCACCTTATAGTGTAGCATTTTTCACATGTGTGCAAAATAAACTTTACAATAATTATGCATAATGGAATTGTTTTAATACAATGTTGAATGGTTAAGTAGCTTACCAGAGTCATGCAGAAGGAACTGCTGCTGGACACCATCAATACTGATCTCCTGGAACTCCAGGGGAATAACAAGTTGATCAAGGGTTTGAGGTAACCTTGGGATATTGCCAAGTTGCCTTGCTAATCGTATTGTTCTCTTCAGTGATGCTTTTCTTGGTAGAAGTGCTACAACATTAGAATGGGTTCCTGAAACGACGCCTGTGAGAATCTGTTGTGGTGTCTCCTGTGTTGTCCTTGCCCTGGTGACTGCCTCATTAACAAGTCGGATTGCTTCAGGTCTTGCAGCTTGTGCTGCGTGACTGTGAAGATTGACGACTTTCACAACTTCGCCAGATTCTTCATTGGTCCAAACACGTCCCTTGCAAGTCGACCGTTTTTCACATACCCAGATGGAATGGACATCATCAGCGGTTCGTTTGGAAAATAAGTAAATGTGATTCTCATGAACCAACTTCCTCCTTCCACGTTTGGACAGAACTGAATCCATAGTTGTAGAAAGTGAATTGCTGTGGAAGCTGACTGATTTTTTTGTGGCAGTACACTTCTCTCTTTGTGGAGATTTCAGACACTGCTATATTCTGATCTCAGATGCAATAAAAGCTAGTCTAATGTAACTTGCAGGACATGTGACCTGCTACTTGTTACATCTGCAGCAAAACTTGCAACAAAGCAGGTCAGTGCTGGCTCAGGTAAAAGTTCACAATTGTTTTGATTTTAGGCCTCTTGCACACTGTAATTTTAGAGCGGTTTCACACTTATGTTTGGGGCCGCAAGAGGTCGATCCGCTCTGGATCTGACATCCAGCTGACCTCGGGGCAATGCTGGCGGAATGCTGGCATTCCGCTTGCATTGCCCATAGAAGTGAACGGCTCGGTTACACGATCTGCAGCCGCCCATTCGCTTTCGTAATGCCGTATTCCGCCATCAGTGTCAGAACAAAAAGAAGAGCATTTTCTTCTTTTTGTTCCACTGCTGGGGGCGAAATATCCGGGGGCGAAACATCCGGGGGCGAACTGCTGGGGGTGAAACATCCAGGGGTGAACTTCTGCAGGCGAAACATCCGGGAGTGAACTGCTGGGGGGCGAAACATCCGGGAGCGAACTGGGCGAACTTCTGCGGGCGAAACATCCTGGAGCAAACTGCTGGGGGCGAAACATCCGGGGGCGAACTGCTGGGGGCGAACTGCTGGGGGTGAAATGTGCGAAGTATCCGGGAGCAAACACCTGGGGGCGAAACATCCAGGGCCGAAACTACTGGGGGCGAAACATCCGGGGGCAAACTGCTGGGGGCGAACTGCTGGGGGCGAACTGCTGGGGGCGAAATGTGCGGGGGCGAAATGTGCGGGGGCGAAACATCCAGGGGCGAACTGCTGGGGGCGAACTGCTGGGGGCGAACTGCTGGGGGCGAAATGTGCGGGGGCGAAATGTGCGGGGGCGAAACATCCAGGGGCGAACTGCTGGGGGCGAAACATCCGGGGGCGAAACATCCGGGGGAGAACTGCTGGGGGCGAACTGCTGGGGGCTAAATGTGCGGGGGCGAAATGTGCGGGGGCGAAACACCCTGGGGGCGAAATGCTGGGGGCGAAATGTTCGGGGGCGAAGTGTACCTGGGGACGAAATGCTGGGGGCGAAATGCTGGGGGCGAAATGCTGGGGGCAAATTGCTGGGGGCGAAACTTCCAACTCCCCATATTTTTTCCTGTCCATGGGATCCTACATTTTGTAGGACCCCACGGACAGGAACGGATCCGATTTGGCCCCCATGTTATCCTATGGGGGTCGGATTGGATTTGGCCTAATCGCCATCCGATTTTGTGGGATCCGATTTGTGTCTGATTTTTTGCTGGACCCAAAATCGGAGACTGCTCTGATTTTGGGTACAGAAGAAAAATCGGATCCCACAAAATTGGATGGCAATTAGGCCAAATCTGATCCGTGTCCTTTAACATGGGGGCCTGGTGAGCGCGGGTCCGATTTTAGTCTACTGAGCATGCTCAGTACACTAAAATTGCTCCAACCCTTCTAATTACACTTCTGCAATGTATAATATACATTGCAGAAGTGCAATTAAGTAAAAGAAAGAGTTAAAAATAAAAATCACTATGCTCACCTATCCTCGATCCACCGCTGCCTCCCAGCAAGGTCCGGGTGCGTACAGGACTTGTGGTGCTGTCACAACCCGGCAGCATCATCGGGTCACATGACCGCAGTTACCGTAACTGCGGTCAGCAGATGTAATTACAATAGGGTACATGCCATCAAAATAATGGGGTAAAGCCCATTAAGGGCACAGCCTATTAAGGGCTTTGAGGTGTAGCACAAAGGATGCAGACCTGCTAATCGAGCAGAGGGAAGCGAAACTGGTGCTAAACTTTGAAAGAGGAAAAATAAATTCTATTATAATACTCACCTTACGTTGTCCATCATCCACTTCCGTCTGTACGAGGCTAAATTCCACAATCCACCGCACCAACTGGAAGTATGCCAGAAGCCATATTGAGACACCCAAGTGATGGATCTCCAAATATGGCTCTGGTCACCAACGCCTCAAACCCCACCACCCGCATGCACGTTCAGCCGCCGACGGCACACTTACCCAACATCGCCGCTACCCACACACCTTCCTGACATCGCCGCCGCCCACACGCCTGCCTGACATCGCTGCCACCCACACGCCCGCCCGACATCGCCGACGCCTGCCCGCCACTGCCTGCCCACCATCACCACTGCCCACTCAACATCGCTGCTGCAGCCCGATGTCCTGCTGCACTGCTTACTGCTGCTAAGACAGTCTGAGGCCCTGTTTGTGGCCTGTGGAGGAAGAGATGAGGTGCGCGCACCTTCTGGTGTTTACAAAGCGTGCCACACCCCATCTCCTTCTGCACAAAGGCCACAAGGCAGAGCCTCAGACTTTCTCAGTGGTGGTAAGCGTGCATTGACACACATGCACATAGAGACACACACATATATACACACACACATAGAGACACACATATACATACATACATTCACACACATACATACATGCACACACATGCATACATGCACATACACATGCACACATATACACATGCATGTACACACACACATAGAGACACACATACACACATATGCACATACGTGCAGACAAATGCACATATGATGAGGCCAGGGCTGTGGGGGGTACTCGGTCACCGGGTCTGCTGAGTAGGGAGTCACAGGTGGACGGTATCCCGGTGCCGTGCCCTGGGGATCATTTGAAGGGGATGAAGGGATTTATTTACAAGGGAACGTGACGCCACCTGTAGGGTCTGGTAAGGTGGTACCAGCGCTGCCAGCCGGCCTCTGAGGTGATGGAGGGGGCAGCAAAGTGTGGTATAGCTCCCCACAGGTGGAGCTTTACCTCAGGGCAGCAATAAGGGAAGATGGTGAGGGAGGGCAGCGAAGGAGGATGATGGTGGATTATAGCTGATAAACAGTCACACATACACACAGGGTTAGTTGTTCCGGTACCTTTTTACTGAGGTAACATAACAGGTACAGTCTTGAGTATTAACCGGGTCCCTGGTACAATTTAGGATCAACTCCTTGGAAGGATATGAGGCCTCCTTTATTTCTATTCTCTGCCTTGAGGGATGAGTCTCTCCTGAGTTTGGACTCTCCAATCCTCTGATGTCTAAAACTAACAATCAGGCCCTTCTGCGGGAACCCGGTTTATCCTGTGGCCCCTGGTCCTCTGTTTGGTTAGTTTTTAATATTTCCTCTATCTTCCTTCAGGGCTAAACTTCACCTGAAACTGCTGGGTTTTTACTGTGGCTCTGTAAGCCCACAGCATCGGACTCCAGTGTCCGTTTGTTCCTAAGGGGAATATATTTTGGGTCCCTCTTCTTATTCCCTACCTCTTCTCCTTGCCTCCGGCCCCTTCCCTGGGGTGTGAACAGCCGACAATTGTCCCTTTTGGTCCTGGTATTTCTCTTTTTCAGAGACCAGCAGCTCAGCCTCCTTCTCCCTTCCTCTCCTCACACGAACTCCTTAGCAACTGTCTCCTAGGACCAACTGTCTCCTCCTCTCAGCCTGGATCTCCCAGGGGAACTGACTTAATGCAGCCAGTAGAGCTCCCCCTTCAGGTCTGGAGTGGAAGGTGTTGTGTGCTGAACAAACCAAGGTGTCAATCCTTCCTTGTACCAGTGTAACCTGTGGCAATCCCCCGCAGGGGTGCCACATTCCCCCTAGTTAAACTCAGTCCTCCGGGACTGAAACATTTTTCATAAACATAACAGGTTATAGCTATTTACATTTGATTATTGAACAGAGTCTTAAAAATGAAAAATTTACAAAAACCAAGGAAAAATAAGAAAACAGGTTACCAGTCCATACAGCGCTAGTCCATCCGCTGCAGGCTGTTTAGGGGATGTTGAAACAGGGATTTGCCACTACCATTTCATGTGTTCTTGGGTTGATATACCGCCTGCACAATTGACCTTGATAGATGAATAATCGACTTCTTTCTTTCCACAAATGTTGAGCTTCTAGTGGAACATTCTTTTCAAGTTTGGAACCTGGTTGAGTTATTAACTTCTTTACAAGACTTACTGCTGGATCACTGTCTTGAGTCTCTTTCCATCCATAGTGAGGCAACGGGTTTAGTTCAACAGTCTGACGATTTTGGTAGACTCGATCTTCAGCGATTTGCCATTTTCTACTTTTATGGAAAGCTGGGAGTTCTATTTCCTCTAAGTCATCTTCTTCTTCACTTCCTTGTGGATGTACTTGAGGATTTCTAGAAAGGGCATCTGCATTTGCGTTATTGCGGCCTGCTCGATATTTGATAGTAAAGTCATAATTCGACAGTCGAGCCATCCAACGTTGCTCCAATGCTCCAAGTCTTGCGGTATCCAGATGTGTTAACGGGTTATTATCTGTGAAGACAGTGAACTTTGAAGCTGCGAGGTAATGCTTGAACCTTTCTGTTACCGCCCAGACCAAGGCCAGGAACTCCAACTTAAAGGAACTGTAATTTTCTGGGTTCCTCTCAGTGGGTCGAAGTTTTCTGCTAGCGTAGGCAATTACTCGTTCTTTACCATCTTGCACCTGAGAAAGGACTGCTCCCAGGCCTACATTGCTTGCGTCGGTGTAAAGGACGAATGGTAGGTTATAATCGGGGTAAGCCAGGATTTCCTCACCGGTTAGAGCCTGCTTCATCTGTTGGAAGGAATTTTCTTGTTCCTCTCCCCATTCTAATGGTGACTCTGGAAATCTTCTCTTCTTAGATTGGCCTATCAGAAGATCTTGTATGGGCGCAGCCATCTTTGTGTAGCCCTTAATGAATCTTCTATAGTATCCAACCAGACCTAAGAACTGACGTACCTCGGTGATGGTCGTTGGTCTTTGCCAATCCTGGATTGCTGTTACCTTTTCCGGGTCTGGTGCTACTCCATCTGCACTGACTACGTGTCCCAGGTATTGGACTTTAGGTTTCAGCAGGTGACATTTAGATGGTTTGAGTTTCATTCCGTACTTTGCTAAAGCCTCAAATACCTCTGCCAGGTGTTTTAGGTGTTCTTCGTAGGTTCTAGAGAACACGATGACATCGTCCAGGTATAAGAGCACTGTTTCAAAGTTTCGATGTCCCAGGCAACTTTCCATGATTCTCTGAAACGTTCCTGGTGCATTGCATAACCCGAATGGCATGCTATTGAATTCGCATAATCCCATTGGCGTTGTAAATGCAGTCTTCTCCCGGTCTTCTTCTGCAACGGAGACCTGCCAATACCCACTAGTGAGATCTAATGTGGAGAAATAATTAGCAGTCTTTAATGCAGCAAGAGACTCCTCTATTCGGGGTAACGGGTAAGCATCTTTGTGAGTGATTTTATTGACTTCCCGGTAATCCACACACATCCTCATTGTGCCATCCTTCTTCCTGACTAGGACTAAAGGGGCTGCCCAGGGACTACTACTATCTCTTATAACCCCGGCCTCCTTCATGTCCCTCAGCATTTCTTTGGCATGTTGGTAGTGACCTGGTGGAATGGGTCTGTGTCTCAACTTGATTGGTGGATGATTTCCTGTGGGTATGTGATGCTGTACCCCTTTAATCCTCCCAAAATCTAATGGATGTTTGCTGAATATCTGCTCAAACTCCTGCACTACCCGGTACACTCCATGCTTCAGGTGAGAAGGGGTGGCATCAGTTCCTACATGCAACTGCTGACACCACTCCTCCAGCTGTCCTTTAGAGTTACTATCCTCCACCAGACTAGGCGAGGAAACAGGTTCTACTGTCTGTATGTTGTTGTTACAAACAGTATACAGCTTTGCTACGGTAGCATACCGAGGTAACTTTGCTTCCACTGCCCCACAATTTAACACACGGATTGGTACTCGTCCCTTGCGTACATCCACCACCCCTCTGGCTGTCAGTAGTGTAGGTCTGTGCTCTGAAAATACCGGCTCTACAACTGCCTGGTATTCCTGTCCTCTACAACCTATCGCTGCTCGACACCATATCATCATTTCACTATTTGGTGGTATTACAATAGGAACCGAGTCTATTACCCGCACACTGCCAATTTCTCCCCCAGACAGATTTACCTGTTGCTTGTGGATGAGGGCTCGGATCTCTCGTTGGATAACTCTTGTCCGCCCATAACCAGCAGTTTGAGAAATCTGTCGGAGTAAAAAAACACTTCTCCAAAGCAGTTTTCAATAACATTTGTACCAATAACCATGTAAGGGCATTTTTCATTAGGATTATCTTCAACTACAAATAACCCTTGACCTTTCAACTCCTCCCTTCCCAACTTTATTGTAGCTGCTCTATACCCCACCTGTTTCTGTGGTTGGCCATTAGCTGCAATAATATAAAAATTGGGGTTTGGGGGTTCAAGATCATCATCAGACCAATACTGCTTATAAAGGATATGCGGGATCGTAGTAACCTGCGACCCGGTGTCCAATAGGGCCGACATGGGAATTCCTTCTAGTGTAATGTTGAGGTACGGACGGCCTCCCACGTACCGCTTACACCAGTCTTTTGGGCCCAGTTGCTCTACTCCTGGGGTTTGGCCCTCGGACCCAGGAATCTCGTGTTTAAAGGGCATCTTCTTGCAAAGTGTCCTGGTTTGTTGCATCGCAGGCAGATGGGTTGTCCTGAAGAATCTGTGTAATCCCAGGGTCTGCGTTGGAATGGTGCGTTGGTCCCCTGCGCGGGCGACCTGGTTCTGCGTTGGAATGGTACGTTGGTCCCCTGCCCGGGCGACCTGGTTCTGCGTTGGAATGGTACGTTGGTCCCCTCCGCGGGCGACTGGGCTTTCCTTTGCATCCATGGGACATCCTCAGGGCTATCAGCTAGTTGAATTTTACTTGGTGGTGGTACCCCAGGCATATTTTGCAAGAGCTTTAGTACGTAGTCCATGTTTTTAGTTAACTGCAGCACCTGGTTTTGCATGTTATCATTTGCTACAGCTTGACTCTCTGCTTTTGCAGGTTCTGCAGGAATAGGTTTAAAGTCTATGGAAGAAGCATTAGTCTGCCATGATTGGTTGGCAGGTTCTGCAGGTGCTGGATCTCTTAGCACAGTTATAGCACGATCTTTTAAGTCACTAAAACTCACTGTTGGGTGATCCAATACCCACATATGCACTTGTTGGCGGTGATAGTCTGATCTTAATCCTTCTGTAAACTGTTCAGCAAGCATTTTATCCTCTTCCAGTACACTGGCCGGGTCTATCTGTTTCAAGGACCGGAGTGCTCTTTGTAAACGGAGGGCATAGTCTCTGATGGTATCCTGCGATCTCTGCTTACACTGATAAAACAGCATCCTCAATTCAGACTGTGTGCGCTTCTCAAACACCGATTTTAGCTTATCAAACACTTTGGCAGCAGAGTCCCTGTCAGCATCTCTCCAGGACTCAGCCTCCAGCTCCGCTGCGCCTATTAATTGTCCCAGCACAACGGTAGCCTGTTGCTTCTGTGTCATAGCATACATGTCCAGCATTGCACACATCTTATGCTTAAATGTTGCTAACGTACCAGGTTTACCTTCATATGTTGGTAACCACTTGGCACCCGGTACATACGGCATAGTTATAGGCATTATTTGGGCTGCTGCTTCAGGTACTGCGTTCTCGCCATTTCCCCTGTCAGGGACCCGCACATCATCTGTGTCACTCATGGTGAGGCCCCCCTAGTTAATGGATGCCAACCTGTAAGATGAAAACTGGTTTCTCCAGCTGTCGGCGGCTCTGCAGCTGGAGCGGGCACCTCAGGTCTCTCTCTAACAGGGAGCTGCGCTTTCTTCAATCTCTCCGGCAGAGTGGAAGGGGGCGGGGCTTATCTTCCCGCTCTTTCTCCTGCTGTGACGCAGTTGTAATTTCTGAGGCGATGTAATGGCGGCCGCACAAACAGTCAATTAAATAAAGTCTTAAGGCGCACTTCACCTGGTAAATACCAGGCTGGTTCGGATCCTGTTCGTGACGCCAGAAAATGATGAGGCCAGGGCTGTGGGGGGTACTCGGTCACCGGGTCTGCTGAGTAGGGAGTCACAGGTGGACGGTATCCCGGTGCCGTGCCCTGGGGATCATTTGAAGGGGGATGAAGGGATTTATTTACAAGGGAACGTGACGCCACCTGTAGGGTCTGGTAAGGTGGTACCAGCGCTGCCAGCCGGCCTCTGAGGTGATGGAGGGGGCAGCAAAGTGTGGTATAGCTCCCCACAGGTGGAGCTTTACCTCAGGGCAGCAATAAGGGAAGATGGTGAGGGAGGGCAGCGAAGGAGGATGATGGTGGATTATAGCTGATAAACAGTCACACATACACACAGGGTTAGTTGTTCCGGTACCTTTTTACTGAGGTAACATAACAGGTACAGTCTTGAGTATTAACCGGGTCCCTGGTACAATTTAGGATCAACTCCTTGGAAGGATATGAGGCCTCCTTTATTTCTATTCTCTGCCTTGAGGGATGAGTCTCTCCTGAGTTTGGACTCTCCAATCCTCTGATGTCTAAAACTAACAATCAGGCCCTTCTGCGGGAACCCGGTTTATCCTGTGGCCCCTGGTCCTCTGTTTGGTTAGTTTTTAATATTTCCTCTATCTTCCTTCAGGGCTAAACTTCACCTGAAACTGCTGGGTTTTTACTGTGGCTCTGTAAGCCCACAGCATCGGACTCCAGTGTCCGTTTGTTCCTAAGGGGAATATATTTTGGGTCCCTCTTCTTATTCCCTACCTCTTCTCCTTGCCTCCGGCCCCTTCCCTGGGGTGTGAACAGCCGACAATTGTCCCTTTTGGTCCTGGTATTTCTCTTTTTCAGAGACCAGCAGCTCAGCCTCCTTCTCCCTTCCTCTCCTCACACGAACTCCTTAGCAACTGTCTCCTAGGACCAACTGTCTCCTCCTCTCAGCCTGGATCTCCCAGGGGAACTGACTTAATGCAGCCAGTAGAGCTCCCCCTTCAGGTCTGGAGTGGAAGGTGTTGTGTGCTGAACAAACCAAGGTGTCAATCCTTCCTTGTACCAGTGTAACCTGTGGCAATCCCCCGCAGGGGTGCCACACATACACACACACACACACACACAGATATATACATGCACACACATGCGCATACACACACATACATACACACATAACACACATACACGCACACACACATACGTGCACATTTGCACACACACAATCATACATACACATAGACACACATACATATACATACACACATAAACATGCACACACATGCATACACACGCATACACATATACATATATTGTGAGGTATGTCGGCAATGTATATAGCCAGTATGTATCACACAGACAGAAATCTGCCATTTAAAGGGAACCTGTCACCTAATCTAGCCCTCCTAATCTATGAATACCTGTCCTTGCAGCCTAAAACTACTATAATACCCATCCCTGTCTGACATTTTAGTGATGTGTACAAGTTGAATAAATCATTTTGTACACTTACATTTTCCTTATCAGGTGGGTCCTTTTAGACCCTGGGGGTCTTTGTCAGGTAGGCAGGGTCTCCTGGGCTGCGCTGCCCCCGCCTCAGTGCTAAAATGATGCCCTGATGGGCATAATGCTTGTGCCAGAGCGCGGGCATGTTTGCATTTCCCCACCTCTTGCCGCCATCACTGAAGGCGGCCTGTGCGCTGAGTGCACCCAGCCCTACGTCACCGAAAGTGACCCGTGCCGGCCTCACGTGACCCGCGTCACAGTGATGCGGCAAAAGGCAGGAAAATTCACACATGCCCACGCTCTGGCACCAGCATTACTCCCATTAGGGCTTCATTTTAGCACTAAGGCAGGGGCAGCGTGGCCCAGGAGACCCTGCCTACCCGACAAAGACCCCCAGGGGACGCCCAGCTGACAAGGAAAATGTAAGTGTACAAAATGATTTATTCAACTTGTACACATCACTAAAATGTCAGACAGGGATGGGTATTATAGTAGTTTCAGGCTGCAGGGGCAGGTACTCATAGGTTAGGAGGGCTAGATTAGGTGACCAGTTCCCTTTAACTCCCGCATGGCTTCGTGGCACTTATTGTTCCACAGACCTTTATGATGTAAAGGATAGTTAGAAAGTGATAAGCGGCACTGACATTCACTTTCCTCTCCATGGGTGTGTCATGTTTGATATAGTGTGACTCCTTCATGATCACATGGCCTCTGATGCAAGGATGGGCTCTCTGTGTTTGGAAGTGGATGGGACGCCATCCTCCTGGAGACACGCAACATGTGTTAGAAGACTGATGTAGCTCCTGGAGCCTTACCCTGTTGGGAGTGAGAGGAACCTGTTGTGTCCACCTGGAGTGCAAGATTGGCTGAAGCCTGTATAAACTTTGCTAAGCTGCAAGAGCAGGTTATCCCAGAGTGGAACTTTGTGTGCACTGTTGGGTGTCACTTACTGAACTGTGCAGACATAACTGCAGTTGAAACGGACTAATAGATAAGTTTCTGTAAAGTGTGCAGATGTATCCACTGAAGAGATGGGACTGTATGTCATTACTATGATGTTTACATGGCTTACAGTGGTTTATGGTTGTGTAATAAACCAGAAATGGACTTATTAGACATATGAACTTATTGGATTTAAGTGCAGACATAACTGCAGTTGAAGCGGACTAATAGGTCAGATACGTTTCTGCAAAGTGTGCGGATGTATCTGCTGAAGAGATTGGACTGTATGTCAGTTCTATGATGTTTACATGGCTTACAGTGGTTTATGGTTCTGTAATAAACCAGAAATGTACCTGTTATATGGAAAAGCACTGCTATATGTTTAATTATCTCTGCCAAGCAAGTATACCCCAATATGCTACGTAAGTGCTACCTCGCAGTATACACATGCCCACACATGCATTCATGCACATACACATGCACAGACATGCATACATGCACATGCACACACACATTCACATGCACACACACATACACACACACACATACACACACATGCATACATGCACATACACACGCACACATATACATACACACATATGCACAACACACACATACACCCACACATGTGCATACACACATGTATACACACACATAGACAGATACACATGCACAAATATATACACACATACATGCACATGCACACAGATATACACACACATGCAGAAACATGTACATACACATACATACACATATACAAATGGTTGCCATCTTTGGACACTTGGGGATACAAAGATGGCAGCCACACGATGCTTCACACCACCCTACTGCAAAATTATAGTAATTACAGGATTACATCGAACAGGAACTTGGTGAGAGCTAATAAAGTGGATAACTAGGTGTCTCTGTCTATTTTGTATGTAATAAAGAATTTCTCTCTTTGTGTGTTTTTTTTATCTTTACTGAAAATATTGCTAATGGCTGGCTATCATACTAATGACTGACAGTAGCAATAGGGCTTTGCATCAGATGGCAAAAAAAGATGACATTAACCCTTTTATTACCCAGTCTGCCACCACTACATGGCAGCTGGAAGAGTGGGATAACTGCCAGTTTTGGCATCTCTCATGGAGATGCTAATTCTGCAGCAGCTACTGGCTGCAATTTTCAGCGTAGGGGGCCCAGAACGCTTGGGCCTTAAGGCACGAAGCATTACAGCCCACAGCTGCCTGGGTTACCTTGGCTGGCAATAGAAAATACAGCAACATACACGTCAATTTTTATTTTAGTTATTTATTTAAATAACTTAAAAAAATAGGTCTTCCCTGTATTTTTCATTGCCAGCGAAGGTAACACCAGGCAGCGGGGGTTGGCAGCCAGTAGCTGCTTGGTTTATCTGCACTGGCAATAGAAAATACAGCAAAGCCCTACACATTTTTTACCATGAGATTAAACACTTTAATATTTAAAAAAACACATAAACAAGTTTTTAACTAAAAATAAATTTATTTAAATACATTGAGAGAGAACACAGGAGGGGAGACATACAGCGGCGGAGGGGCAGAGAGACGGCCGCTGCCCCCAGTGTCGCTGAGCCACCCAATCGTGTTGTCATTGCCCTCCTGATGCGATAGTGTGGTGCCCCACATGGTCAGGCATCACAGTGGAGTATTGCACATGTAAAAGTGGTGTAATTTTCCCCAGCTGCAAGTGGATCCTAGGCTGGTGGGTGGGACCCATTCCTGCACTCCCACATTAGAATAGTGGTGGGAGGTTCCTCCTTGGAGGGAGATATATTCACCTGTAGAGGGAGTCAAAGGGTAGTAGTAGTCGGAGTGAGTGAGGAGAAGGAAGTTGGAGAGGAGTCGAGGAGGAGTGTGGAGCGAGGCGGAAGGTTAAACAGGACAGCTCCAGGCTGATCCTGAGGGAAGATGAGAGAGGATCCTGAGGGGATCCTGAGAGAGGGTGCCTGATGCGGGAGTCTGGGCCCTAGAGAGAAAGTGAGAAACCCAGCGTAGAGTGACCATACTGCAGGGAATTCTCCAGTCCACCACGGGAATGCCAGACCCGAGGAAACGGCCTGAGTCTACCTCTGAATTTGTCAACCACCTGCTGCGGTCTGTTCACAAGCTGCGGCATCCTTCCAGATGGAGCGGTCTGCCTGCTTCCTCACCACGAGGGAGGGGAGCCCCAAGTCTAACTTTAAGGAGCCATTGGGTATAGACTCATCCTAGGCGGGGAAGAAAGGACACGGGTTAGTCAACTAAGGCATACCACGGGTACCACCATACCACCTGGCATCCACTTGCAGCCACCCGTAGAGCTACCTGTTTCTTTAACAACTGTTGCTGAACTGTGGACTTGTATGCTGATGACTGTTTACAGTAAAGTACCCAGGAGAGTGACTTTGCCTCCGTGTCTTTGTGCAGACAAATTCAACCTTCTTGCTCGCAGCTATGCTGCCCCGGAGGACCAGCTCCACCTGTAGGGAGCTTTGCCATCACCAGGTACTACAGGTGGCATCACGTGACAAATAACTGTTATCCCCTGTACATAACCCTTTTATTAAAGTGTCACAAAGGCCACGGGCTCAGGTGCTGCCACCCGTGACATCCCCATGAAAATACCCTCCGAGCCTGTTACCTGAGTACCCCAGGGCCTGGGGCTCGACAATAGCATCGGGTCCACATCTAGTGAACAAATAAGCAGGCCTTGCTCTTCAAAAAATTCAACAACTGAAAAAAGTTATCCAGTGGCATTAAGGTTTCCACTGATGAAGAATGTCCCCACTAGCTTTGTACCCCATATACTACACCATACCATCAAATTTTGTGTTCTAACAGTCTTGGAGTGATCTATTCACTGAGGGTTAGTGTCAGACCAATAGCAGTGGTTTTCTTTGTTAACTTCACCATTTACAAAAAAGATTACCTCATCACTCATCTTAATGCAATTGTCTATGCTGTGAAGATCCGAGATGTGCAGCATCTGAAACAACGGATACTGGAAGTCTGTGCTAGTATTTCTTCTGTGGTGTTGCTATCAGTGTGTCAAGAGTGGGAGAAGAGGGTTGCATTGATATCCAACACAATGGGCAGCACTTTGAACACATTTTATTAGTGGTCATAAACGTGTAAATAACTTATGAAATAATAAAGATGTGTTAAAACCAAGCACACCATTGTTTTTCTTATGAAATTCTCAATACGTTTGATGTGTCACATGACCCTCTTCCCATTGAAAAAAATTACGTTGGATCCAAAATCCCGTCTTCAAAATGGCCACCATAGTCACCACCCATCTGGAAAAGTTTTTCCCCTCCCATATACTAATGTGCCACAAACAAGAAGTTAATATCACCAACCATTCCCATTTTATTTTGGTGCATCCATATAAATGGCCCACCCTGTATTTATCATAAACCCACAAGATGTCCGGCATATGTGAGATGGAACAGCTTTCATCCAAGACACACAAAAAAAAAATCAATAATCTATAATCAGGTTCTGAGGTACATTCTGTTCAAACAATGAGGATAGAAAACTACACCTACTATCACTGAGGAAAACATTCCTACAACAAAGGTATCATCCACTTGTAATTGATGATCCCAAGAAGCCACCTCTTGGATTACAAACTGAAGGAGGACAACAACAGGGTGCCTCTTGTGGTCACATACAACCCTGATATGAACACCCTAAAGCCCCAGTCACACATAACGATATCGTTAGAGAGATCGTAGTAACTGTGACGTTACAACGATCTCTCCAGCGATATCGTTCTGTGTGACACTTTGCAGCGATCAGGCCCCTGCTGTGAGGTCGCTGATCGCTGCAAAGTGCTGTGGGTCATTTTTAGATCGTTGGTTTCCCGCTGGTCAGCACGCATCGCTGCGTGTGACCGCAAGAAACCAGCGATCAGTGACCTCAGAGGGCTGGTTACTATGGTAAACACCGGGTATCCAGGCAGCACGCGCTGCCTAGATATCCGGCGTTTACCATGGTTACCAGCGTCCTCCCTGCTTAGCACTGCCTGTAAGCAGGGAGAACGCTGGTAACTATGATAAACAGCGGGTATCTAGGCAGTGAGCGCTGCCTGGATACTGCGCTGTTTATCATAGTTACCAGCGTTCTCCCTGCTTAGCGCTGCCTATAAGGCAGGGCTAAGCAGGGAGCGATGTGGGAGGTGGCTCACATGGCCTGATCGCTGGGGAGATCTGCCTGTTTGACAGCTCCCCAGTGATCAGGTAACGACGCTCCAGCGATCCCGGCAGGTCGTTATCGCTGTCGGGATCGTTGGAGCAATCGTTATGTGTGACAGCACCTTAAGGAAAACTGGCGTTGACCTCCAACCCATATTCCACAGAGACTACAGACTGAAAACAATATTCCCAGAACTGCCATTGCTCTACAAACAGCCCCCAATTTAAGAAAATATCCTTGTCAGAAGTGTCCTCAAATACAGGGGTGAATCATGCCTCTGCTGCCTGAGGCGAACTGCAAAACGGCGCCCCCCACCCAGTAAATTTTTTGAATTGGTAGAAATAAATCTGGTTCATGCAGATCTATATCCTGTAAAAATGAAGACAATACTGGACATTTTAGTTTAGAGAAATAGAGAAAGATGTCCAAACAAAGGATGTCCAAACAAAGGATGTCAGCGCCATCACACTCACACAAGAACCACATGGAAGAATCTAGAACAAGGATCATAAATGGCAATGGCGGCCTGGCACAAGCTACAGACACACATTTAGGGCCCCTTTACACGCCACCACTGCAAGGTAGCAACTGCCTGGCATTGGGGATATTTGTGCCTGTTGCCATGAAATTGCTAGGAAATGGCGGCGTGTAAATAGGGAAATTCCTCCCGGTGTCCTGCAGTTGACCCATATACCTGTTTATGAGCAGTGCTCAAAAACCGAAGGCAACACAAAGGCACAATTGCCATGGCAGTGGCGTGAAAACGGGGCACAGGCATGGATGTTGTGTCGCCTAGTGATTTCACAGGGGCATGCCACAGCGTCATGGATACCACACCCCATCAGTGATCATTGGTGAGGGCTACTGTGTATCCATTGGGTGTCCCTTCACAGGGCGCCATTAGTGATGGGCGAATCCTAAATTACTCGGAATCGCTTGACTCTAGCGAGTCCGAGCCCGGGACTCGCTACTCATTGCGAGTCTAGCGAGTCCAATGTTAATGAATGGGGAAGCGAGTAATAGCGAGTAGTGTGCGATTTACAAATCACAGATATGTCTCGGAAGCTTCAGCCTGAAGCAATCCTAGTTTTGCCATTGATTTGCATTGGACTCGTTTACTGTGCAAGTAATCGCTGGGAAACTCGCACAGATAAGAGTCCGGCTGTCTGCTCTGTGTGCTGGCTGCCGCAGCTCCAGGGTCCTAGAGCCCGCCTGCTGCCTGATGTAGCAGAGCTGAGATTGTTCTCAGTCTGCTCATTCCCTGTGCATAGACATCTATATCAATGCACAGGGGATGTAGCAGAGAGGACATCGCGTTTTGGACTGCGTCGGACGGAAGAGGATTTTTTTAATTAAAGATGGAGACCCTAATGGCTTTTTTTTTTTATTTCTAATAAAAAAATTTCTCTGTGTTGTGTTTTTTTAAAAACAATTTAATAGAAATTCATGGCGGTCATGTCTAATATTGGCGTGACCGCCATAAATTTCGGGCTTAGGGCCAGCTGATAATACAAAGCTGGCCCTAACCTCTTTATTACCCAGCGTGCCACCGCCACCAGGGTCGCTGGAAGAGCGGGGTTCAGCGCCAGAGGATGGCGCTTCAATGAACGTGCCATCTTCTGGGGCGGCTGCGGGCTGCAATTTGCAGCAGGGGGTGCCCAGAAAGCTTGGGCATCCCTGCGCTGCGGATTCCAGCCCCCAGCTGCTTAGCTGTACCTGGCTAGACATAGAAATTGCGCGGAGCCCCACAAATTTTTTTTTAATTATTTCATGAAATTCATGAAATAATAAAAAAAAAGGGCTCCCCTATATTCTTGTGTCTGGCCAGGTACAAATAGGCACCTGGGGGTTGGGGGCAGCCCGTCGCTGCCTGCTGGATCCGGCTGGTTCCAGAAATACGGTCCCCGCACCCCCTCCCCTGCTGATGTTCACATGTATGGACTGAATTAAGAATAAAAGTATTCAAGATCGACTAATGGTGAGTGCGGCTCTACTTTCTATGATATCGCTTTGGATTTACTTACATGCCGGCACCGCCAGAGTAAGCTGCATTAGTCACAGGAGTGACAGCCCCGTTTTAAGTAATACGTGGAGTGCCCGGTGTAATCTGTTTGCTGCACTTGATAGATATAGATGTCTATGCACAGGGAATGAGCAGACTGAGAACAATCGCAGCTCTGCTACATCATCTCTGTGAGCAGGCGGGCTCTAGGACCCTGGAGCTGCGGTAGCCTGCACAGAGAAGACAGCTGGACTCGGCTCGCAAAGTAACAGCAGTTTCCCAGCGATTATTTGCACAGTAATCAGACCAATGCAAGTCAAAGGCAATCCTAGTTTTGTCAGAGTCTCTGACAAAACTAGGATTGATATTGATTTGCATTGGACTCGTTTACTGTGCGAGTAATCACTGGGAAACTCGCAGAGTACCGAGTCCTGCGAGTCCCTTACTACTCGCCGAGTAACGAGTCCTAGCGAGTAGATTCGCCCATCCCTAGGCGCCATATTTAAAGAGCTGTCCATTCACACTACACAATTGCAATGGCGTCATGTATTAGCCAGCCTTCCTGTGCAGGCTGGCCAATCATGACGCTATTGCGTTCTCCAATCAGCGTATTAGTGTCACAGAATACACTCTGTCACGCCTATGTACTTGCGGCGCGAAAGATGTACGCCCATATTCCTTTGTGGTAGCGGCGTGAGATGCAGCGAAGGTATTCAACAGGAAGTTATCCGCAGGTATTGTCGGAACTTCCGGGGAACAAAGATACCTTCAGTTGACAACGCAATGGCGGCGTGTACATGCGGCATCAGCGATCGGTATCCACCATCAAAAACGTGCGCGTGCACGTGCGGTGGATACCTGTTGCTAGGCACAGTGGCGGCGTGTAAAGGTACCTTAATGGCTGCAGAGTGATGGTCCTGTAGGCAGACACTGTCCTCCATCCTTATAGCACAGGAGGCAGCACTGATTGCCACCTATTATTTCTGTCACACACATCCAAAACTCTGGGCAGCTCCAATGTGGCAGCTGCCTGGCATTGCCTAGTTTGACATGTCCACCATGCCGCATTATCCACACACCACATGCAACAACCTGCAATCTGCGGAACATCAAGCCACCACTACATTAAGCTGGTAAAATGGTGTGTCTCCCCAACAGTCCACGCCTCCTCCTGAAACACTTAGCCAATCACAAGTACCGCACACGGTCCAGAGCTAAGAGCAGGGGCCTTCCTATTGGGCTAAGGAAGAGATGTGAGAGCAGGAAAGAGGATGAGCGCCACCGACTTTCCACCGCCTAGAAGAAACATGGCTAGATGCCTGTATGTACCAATCATTCCTGCAGCAGAGGGACAATGTATCTTGCACAAGCGGTGTGCATAGAAATCATGGGGCCCCATAATGGAAGTTCTAACTGCTTCCTAGCCCCCAAAAAATAAAATATTTGTCTGGGTCACATAATAACATATCTCACAACTTTGTAGCTTTACAAGGTAAATGTTCCTCCTATTGAAGCCCCTGGATTCCTCTTTCATTGCAGCCATGAAGTATGATGCCAGCAAAAGTGCCCCACAAACACTGTATAATCCCCCAAAGTGATTTCTCCACAGTACCCTCCACATGCACAGTATGATGACCAACTGTGACCAACAACCCTCCATGTAGTATAATAGACCTACATAAAGTATAATGGCTCCTACATCTATTCACACTGCATAATGGCCTCCAACACACTTCTCAAACAGCCCTCCATAAAGTATAAAGGTTTGCACATAGCCATTCAAGTATTATCATGCCCCCACAGAGCCATCCAAATATTATAATGGCTTCCATATAGTATAATTGGCTCCATATATCATAATGCATCATCCATTGTCCTCAATATATTATGATGCATCATCCACAGTCCTCCATATAGTATAATGCACCCCCATAGTTCTCCATATAGTATAATGTACCCCAAATTTCCACATATAAATAGTAAATGAATAATAATGCACACCTCACAGCCCTCCATTTAGTATAATCCACCATCCATAGTCCTCCATATAGTATAATGCATGCCCATAGCCCTCCATATTATATAGCGCACCCTCACAATCTTTCATATAGTATAATGCACCCCCATAGTCCTCCTATATTATATTGCACATTACATAGTGCTACATAGTCTCCCACCAGTGTACTCACTGATTAAAGAAGAAAAGTAAATACTCACCTCTCTTCTCGCAGCTCTGGTCTCCTAAAAGTGCATCTTACCTCTGCATGGGTCAGCATAGGGGTGCTCACTCATGACGTCATCGTGCCCTGCCGTGCTGAGCTGAAGAGTGCAGACAGCGGTGGCCGAGACTTGGGAGAATGCGGCCAGCAGCGGCATCCAAGCCCTCTGCGGAGGCTGTCCTCTGCTTACCAGCAGCAACTAACTCGGGTCGCATGATGATGGGTGCACCCCTGCACTTCCTGGGGTTCCACATATCTTTGTGCAGAGCGGAAATTTTTCTTGATACCATCTATATACAGGAGATATTAAGTTTTGGACTGCATACTTGCTATCAGTAAACGCAGTGTTTTGGATGCAGTGTGTTGCTGCTGCGTACAAAATGCTGCATTTTACACTACCAGCATAGTGGGTGGGATTTGTAGAAATCCCATACTCACTGTGCTTCTCCCCACTGCAGCGTGTTTTCACCTGCAGTGCAGGTGTCCGGACATCTGTATCTCTGCAGCATGTTCATTTCAAGCTGTGGAGTCATAACGATCACCATCAGATGCACACAGGGAGAAGCCGCCCTGCACTCATGCACTCACTGCAGATCATGGACACAGGGCGGCTGCATTCTCCCTGTGTGCACCCGTGGGTTCCCTCAGGTCCAAGATGCACGTACCCTTAATCAGTATTTATAGTATCTCTGGATGCAGTGAACAAATAACAGCAATTCTTGTAGGGTTTTTATTTTATTTTTTTTTACATGTTTCGCATAGGTTAAAATAATTTGATCATTTTTCAGCTCAAACTTTTAGAGTTGAAATTCCAAACACTATGGGTCTTTTCACACCTACGCTAGGCTGCATTTGGCTGCATTGTGTTAGCGCTGTGCAAACGCAGTACAGCACAAATCTAACGCTGTGCGTTAACACTGCCATTATAAGCAATGGGTGAACGCATGCAAACGCAACCACGTTTCCTGTGCGCTAGGAATAGCGCATGCGTTCAAACGCAACCCCACTTTGCACTTGCGCTTGGGGTTGCATTTGCATGCGTTCGCCCATAGCATATAATGGCAGCGTTAACGCAAAGCATTAGATTTGCGCTTCACTGCATTTGACTGTGTTTGCACAGTGCTAACAAAATGCAGCCAAGCGCAGCCTAGCGCAAGTGTGAACTGGGCCTATTAATTTATGTATATATTTACTTAATTGTAGTTTTTATCAGCTTTTTATCATTATTTTTCTGTGTTTTACATTATTGCTTGGTGCTGTCTGCTGCACTATTCTATGCTGGTAATGAAAGGTGGTTAATCTTTTAGTAAAGTATAGGAATGTTCACTGCAAACTCTTCGGACTCCGATGTCCGGGTGGGCTATAGGGATACCAGATACAGTGCCTACAAGTAGTCTTCAACCCCCTGCAGATTTAGGTGGTTTGATAAGATGCAAATAAGTTAGAGCCTTCAAACTGCAAACGAGAGTAGGATTTATTAACAGAAGCATAAATCTTACAAACCAAAAAGTTATGTTGCTCAGTTGAATTTTAAAGTGATCCTAAACCACAAACTGACCCCCCCTTATCTTTAGACCTGTCCCTGCACCCCCTCTTATCATTCCTAGCCATCCCTTTTGCAGAAAAAATCGCTTTTGTAAAGTAAGAGAAAAGGTAATAATACTTTGTCCTGTGTGAGTTCTATCTTTCTGTGGAAGCCGCAAATGCCCCGCCTGTCTGCTGCTGCCTGGTAAATTATGCACGCCCCTCTGCTTCTAAGAGCCTGGCCGCATCATGAAAGGGGGCGGGGCTCCGGAATGCCGCGATTTAGCCCCGCCCCTTTGCCGGGCATAATTTACCAGGCAGCAGCAGACAGGCGGGGCATTTGCGGCTTCCACAGAAAGAGAGAACTCACACAGGACAAAGTATTATTACCTTTTCTCTTACTTTACAAAAGCGATTTTTTTCTGCAAAAGGGATGGCTAGGAATAATAAGAGGGGGTGCAGGGACAGGTCTAAAGATAAGGGGGGGTCAGTTTCTGGTTTAGGATCACTTTAATAAATTTTAAACATAAAAGGGTGGGTCAATTATTATTCAACCTCTAGGCTTAATATTTTGTGGAATAACCCTTGTTTGCAATTACAGCTAATAATCGTCTTTTATAAGACCTGATCAGGCCGGCACAGGTCTCTGGAGTTATCTTGGCCCACTCCTCCATGCAGATCTTCTCCAAGTTATCTAGGTTCTTTGGGTGTCTCATGTGGACTTTAATCTTGAGCTCCTTCCACAAGTTTTCAACTGGGTTAAGGTCAGGAGACTGACTAGGCCACTCCATCACCTTGATTTTTTCCCTCTTGAACCAGGCCTTGGTTTTCTTGGCTGTGTGCTTTGGGTCGTTGTCTTGTTGGAAGATGAAATTATGACCCATCTTAAGATCCTTGATGGAGGAACGGAGGTTCTTGGCCAAAATCCCCAGGTAGGCCGTGCTATCCATCTTCCCATGGATGCGGACCAGATGGTCAGGCCCCTTGGCTGAGAAGCAGCCCCACAGCATGATGCTGCCACCACCATGCTTGACTGTAGGGATGGTATTCTTGGGGTCGTATGCAGTGCCATCCAGTCTCCAAACGTCACGTGTGTGGTTGGCACCAAAGATCTCGATCTTGGTCTCATCAGACCATAGAACCTTGAACCAGTCTGTCTCAGAGTCCTCCAAGTGATCATGAGCAAACTGTAGACGAGCCTTGACATGACGCTTAAAGTAAAGGTACCTTACGGGCTCGTCTGGAACGGAGACCATTGCAGTGGAGTACGTTACTTATGGTATTGACTGAAACCAATGTCCCCACTGCCATGAGATCTTCCTGGAGCTCCTTCCTTGTTGTTCTTGGGTTAGCCTTGACTCTTCGGACAAGCCTGGCGTCAGCACGGGAGGAAACTTTCAAAGGCTGTCCATTCCGTGGAAGGCTAACAGTAGTTCCATAAGCCTTCCACTTCCGGATGATGCTCCCAACAGTGGAGACAGGTAGGCCCAACTCCTTGGAAAGGGTTTTGTACCCCTTGCCAGCCTTGTGACCCTCCACGATCTTGTCTCTGATGGCCTTGGAATGCTCCTTTGTCTTTCCCATGTTGACCATGTATGAGTGCTGTTCACAAGTTTGGGGA
The DNA here is from genome assembly GCA_033576535.1 of Allobates femoralis. Lineage (NCBI taxonomy): Eukaryota > Metazoa > Chordata > Amphibia > Anura > Aromobatidae > Allobates > Allobates femoralis. The sequence goes on from JARQOC010000003.1 coordinate 489,627,401, forward strand.
GGGTCTTAAATAGTCAGAAAAGGCTGGCAAAAGAGATAATTAATCCACACATGTGAAGCTCATTGTTCTTTGTGCCTGAACTACTTCTTAATACTTTAGGGGGACCAAACAGAATGCTGGTGGTTTGAGGGGTTGAATAATAAATGACCCTCTGAATTAACTTTTAACGCTTTAAAAAAAAAAAAAAAAAAAATTAAAAAATCTTTTTGGCTGCAGTGCATTTCCCACTTCCAGGCTGATCTACAGTCCAAATGTCACAATGCCAAGTTAATTCTGCATGTGTCAACCAGCTAAATCTGCAGGGGGTTGAAGACTACTTGTAGGCACTGTATGTTCCCTTCTTCTTTCTCCTACTTCTTCCACTGGCCTCTGTCCCTCTCTCTAGGGCGCTGCACAGCTTGGCAAGGTTTCCTGGTTCTGGGCCTGGCTTGGTCCCAGCAACCAGCTCTTTCCAATCCTTCCTCTTTGCTGTCTCTCTGGAACTAACTGGCTGACTCCTCCCCTCAGGTGTGGATCTTTATAGGGGATCTGGCCAATGGGGCTCCCCTTCCAGGTCTGGGGTGGAAGGTGTTGTGTGCTGTTTGTGCCAAGGTGTACATCTCTCCCTGCACCGGTGGGTCCTGTGGCAATCCCCCGCAGGGGTGCCACATTCTCCCTTAGTTAACGTCAGTCCTCTGGGACTGAAACATTTTTCAACAAACATAACATAACATTACTATTTACATTTGAAATTTGAACAGAGTCTCAAAATAAAATTTACAAAAACCAGGGAAGATTTGAAAAACAGGTAACTAGTCCATACAGCGCTAGTCCATCTGCTGCAGGCTGTTTAAAGTATTTTTGCCATCACCAGTCCTGTGGCTATGGTCCATTTTTGAAATTATAAACAGGGAATTCAAAAAGTCCAACATTTAAAGTCTCTGTAGGCTTATAATTCAAAACACAACAAACACTATGTGTGCCACGGCGTAGGAGTCCTAGGTACTGCATGGGCCTCATAAGCGCTGTAGGCCTCCTGGCCCTAGGGTCACCTATTGGCCAAGATTTTTTTCTCCCTAGACAGCTCCTTACGCCAACTCCACTCACCCCTCTTTCTGATGTTGTGTACCTGGTTCGGGTTGTTTTTGCCTACTCCTTACCCTCCTGTACCAACATCAGCAACATATTTACATTTTTAGATACAAGTCATTATTTACACTTTTTCATTTGGACACTTTACACCTTATTCTCTGTACCTGAGTGGTGGCTGACCAAAGTTACTACAGGTTGATCTGCGTAGTACTGGTGTGTCACTAGTGTCTGTACCTGGTACGGTGTGTGCACTGTCTCTCCGTCTGTTAGATCTACGTGTTCCTGGAATACCGTAGTATTGGCGTAAATGAAACTAAAAAAGAGAAGCAAGCACAGATAGGGTCTTATCTTTTTAAACGATCGGCGGCTTAAGAGTCATAATAGTCACCGCTCACCTTGTATAATTGTGTAACACACAACCAGTATGAAAAGCATGTAATGGCAGCTGCTGCTGGACCCACACCTCCACGTGCTATGTGGTCAAATTCCAAAAATTTCCAGGGACAATGTGTTGTCGGTCCGTGCTGCCACAAACGACTCAAATCCAAATTTCACTCTGTACATTTATTAAGTCCATCCAACGCGTTTCGGAGCCTGCTATGTTCCTTCATCAGGGAGTGTACCTGTATTACCGACAACACATTGTCCCTGGAAATTTCTGTAGTATTGGCGTAGTCTTTCTAGAGGACTGGCAGGTTCACCGATTGCAGGAATCTCTTGTTCCGGTACAACAGGCTGCATTTCTGGTACTCTTCTACTGGTTGTGGGAAGGTGAACATTGGTATTAGGTATGTATCTTCTATTTGGGGCCAATCTGCAGGTAGTTCTCCTATGATTCTCTGGACTGTCTTTGGCTTCTTTTCTTCGGGTTCTGGACAAGGGACATATTCCTTTGGTTGTGGTGGTTGAGGGTGCTTCTTTAAATGATCTCTGGACACTGTTGCTGTTGTTTCTCCATTGTCTTTGCTGATCAGACAGGTCTTCTGGTTCTCAAAGTTTGATGGTAATACAGTGTATGGTTCTACTTCCCATTGATTATCTAACTTGTGGAGTCGCCTTTTCCTTTTCGAAACCAATTCACCTGGTGTTAATGGTGTTCCTTGTGTGCTTCTGTTAAAGTTGGTTTCTTGCTTTTCTCTTGATTTTGCAAGACTTCTCTCAACACATTCTTGTATTTTCTTGTACTGCTCTGTTGTTCTGGTATCCCAATCTACATCTGAGGTGTGTTCTTCAGGAACTACAATGCCCATTTCAAAGTCTATTGTCAATTTTCCTGGTCTTGCTCTCATGAGGTATGCAGGGGTACAATTTGTCGAGCTTACTGGGATGTTGTTGCAGATGTCAACAAGGTCTAGTAACTTCTCTGGCCATCTGTTTCGCTCTTCTAAGGGCAGAGTTTTCAACAATTCTATTACCACGTGATTCATCTTTTGTCACATTCTGTTGGTTTGTTGGTTTGAGGATGGTAAGGCATGGTCTTTTCTTCTTAATGAGCATGGTCCACAATTTTTACACCATTTCTCTATGGTAGACCTCATGCCGATCCAATAGAATCTCTCATGTAACAATATTTCCATATTTCTCCATCCAAAGTGACCTTCTCCGTTATGGTACACTTCTAACACCATTTGGACGTCTCTCTTTGGAACCACAATTTGCCATACCATTTCATGTGTTCTGGGATTGATATACCATCTGCACAATTGACCTTGATAGATGAATATCCTGCTTCTTGCTTTCCACAGGTATTGGGCCTCTGGTGGAGCATTCTTTTCAAGTTGGGAATCCGGTCAAGTTACCAGCCTCTTCACTAGGCTCACTGCCGGATCACTGTCTTGTGTCTCTTTCCATCCATAGTGAGGGAACGGATTTAGTGCAACATTCTGACAGTTCTGGTAGATATGGGTTTCTGTCATTTTCCATTTTCTACTTTACTGGAAAGCTGGGAGTTCAACTTCCTCCAAGTCATCCGCCTCTTCTTCAAGTCCTTGCAAATGTACTTGAGAGTTTTTGGACAGAGGGCATCAGCATTTGCATTGTTACGGCCTGCTCGGTACTTGATGGTAAAGTCATAGTTCGATAGTCGGGCTATCCAGCGTTGCTCCAATGCACCAAGCTTCGCGGTATCCAAGTGTGTTAACGGATTGTTTACCGTGAACACAGTAAATTTGGAAGCTGCCAGGTAATGCTTGAACCGCTCTGTTATAGCCCAGACCAAGGCCAGGAACTCCAACTTAACCTGCCTAGCGGTATTCCCGAGTGTAACTCGGGGTTAACTTTCACTGCCAGAAGCGGTAACCCCGAGTCACACTCGGGTTCACCCGCAGGCAGTGCCGCAGCTCATTGTGAGGAGCGGGGGGATGTTTGGGTTGTGCTAGCAGCAGTGCCCTGTCCCCTGCTCATCCTCCCTATCCCCTGCAGCTTCCCCAGCTCATCCCCCTGCGCTCTGCCACTGACCAGCCTCCACCCGCCGCTTCCTCCTGCTCACCTCATCCAGCTGCCGCCGCCGCCTCCTCCTGTGCTCCAGTCCCCACCACCAGTCTTCCTCCTCCTGCAGTCCCACCGTCACCGCCGACCTCCGGAGGGTGCTGCAGCTCATTGTGAGGAGTGGGGGGAGTTGTGATCGGCTCGTGCTGCTTGCTTGTGCTGCTTGCTTATGCCTTGGGGAATTTGGGTGCCAGCAGCAGTGCAGCTTGCTGGAGCTGTTGGGTGATGAGCACTGGGGGGGTTTGCTGGTGCCAGTGGGTGAGGAGACGGGGGGTTGGGGGTGCTAGCAGCAGCAGCAGTGCTGGCTGGTGCCGGTGGGTGAGGAGGATGGGGGGGGTGCTGACAGTTTACAGCCCCGCCACCCCTGCAGCCTTGGATGAGGTGCGGGGTGCGGGGGGGAGGGGGGAAGGGTACTGACAGTGAGCAGTTCCGCACCCGGGGATGGCCAAGAAGGGAGCGGACACCTGCGGCTGAACGCAGCTGTTGTTTCAGGACCGCGGCTAGCTCCATGCTAGCCGCGGTCTTGAAAAATCAGCAGCTGCGGCTGCAATTACAGCCATCCGGCTGCACACAGGACCGGAGGGCACATTTGGCCCTCCAGTTCTGTGTGCTGATCCGGTCCGGGGCTGTCTTGGTCATCCCGGACAGCCCCGGATCGGATCAAACCATGGTATTTCAATCTAAGGTAACACATAAACTCTACTAACAAGGATTTTCTCTACCTCTTTATATGAACTACTATACATTAACTCATACTGTGCCTCCTTGCAGAGTTTTATTAACACCTGGTATTTCGCCAGTTGTGATCAAAAACTTGGTTTGATCCACAAGTCTCTCGCTTCACCTGAGGTATATTCACAGATTCCTCATTTTCACGGCTCACCATCATTACCTTTTACCTGCTGTTCTCTGACTCTATCATTGGGCATCTTTTCTTGCTCTCACACCTGTGATTTAGTTCCTTGTTATGTCTTTTTCGCCTCTATTTCAGGCGTTTGTTTCTTACATCTGGTGGTGAACTATGCCTTTTGATCACGTCTGTTACCCTTTTTCCCACCCCTTTTTCTCTTCCATCTTCACAACTCCAGCACCTAGTCCATGGTCTAACTTTATACTGTCAATACAGAAACCCCTCCACCCTGTTGACTTCTTGCTTCCCCCTTATTTTGTTCTTCTGCTGCTTGTGATACCTAAACCTTGTAGCTCTTTTACCATAGGCTATAATCTGGATCAGTTCCTTTTCTGACTCTTCATGTTCCCAGGACTCACCGCTCACCAGTACCCCTCTGGTAATCATCCCATTTTTTTCAATACTCTGCTTTCCTCTAACCCCTTTATATGTCCTACTTCCCTCTTTTATATACCTGTCACGATTCCCTGGTAGTGTTCAATCACCTTAGCCACACAACATCACATAGGATTACTCAGGTTTTCCCACCACACTGCCCTCATAGTGACCTAGTTGTTTTCTACACGGACACACAGTGTTGTTTTTTTTCCTTGTCACCTCCCAGCAATCATACGAGGTGATTACACCGTCACTAAGCAATGTATGTATGTTTTTTATCTCTGTATTAATTTCATGTAATATTTCTGTACTAGTACCCTGAAGAAGGCCGATGGCCGAAACGTTGGTGTATGTACTGTGTGACATTAATAAAACAACACGTTTTTTGCACTAGTAACATACGTGGACAATTCCTTTTTCCATTGGTGTGCCCAGACTATACTACTTAGGATCTGATTTTTTGCTCTGGTGCACCCACCTTAAATACGTGAGCCTTCCATACTCTTGTTGTACTGCTCAGATCACCAACACAGATTGGCACATTCCCCACATGTCACCAACAGATACAGTCCCCATACTCAACACAAATCAGGACTATAAGATCATTGACTTTTTTTCATGTACATCTGCCAATGAGGTGTACATGATACAATGTACAAGATGCAATGCTGGGACGTACATTGGAGAAACAAAGCAAAAATTACAAACAAGGATGAATCTGCACAGACATACAATAAAAAATGAGCTGGACACACCTGTAGGAATACACGTTTCTAGACCTGGACACAGTGTGGCAGACTTAAAAGTTCTAATATTGAAAGGTCCCTTTAAAAATGATAGAGAATGAAAAATCTGGAAATTCAAGTTAATACCGTAAGGATGTTTCAATCTTTAACAAAAGGACTCAATTTGACACCTGGATTCATGAGTCATTACCTGAACATAGCTCACACCTCTGCAGATCTCTAATAAAACACTTCCACCTCATCTGCATGTATAACAAAAACCCTAATTTGATTTCCTTAGCCCATCTGTACTTAGCGTCACCTCATGTCCTGCTGTACTACTTATTTAAATGTCTCAGTAATTCATTTGTAATACAGTATTGTCCGATGTAGGGACCATTGAGCATTGAACGCTTTCAAATATAATTTCTCTGGTTAGCCAATAAAAGTTTCACTCCTTAAATACTTTTTTCCTACTTTTTTATTTACATCGATTTTTCTGGCTAACACGGTACTACAATATTATTTTGTATTGTACGTCGCTTGAGTACATCTGTATATTTGTCCTGCATTACTCATTTTTTGGCAGTAGAGGTCACTCTTCAGACATGGCAATGTAGATCAGCCAAATGTTTGCATTTATCATTGCTATCAGTGTGAATATAATATAAAGAAGCTTCAGCAATTTTTTTTTACTCCATAATGAATCCTTATTATGTATATGATATAGGGCAAGTGTAATAAAATACTTACTGATTTCCGTCTTACCTGATTTCATTTGCCCATTCGTTCCTGTTTTGGTTGATGTGACTAGATTGCTCACAAAGGGCAATATGTGTAGACCGAAATCACTTTTGCAATGTAAGTCAATGTAGTCTCGTTTTGAGTCTCATAGACTTCCACTGGAAAGACAGCTATATGCTATAACTATGGTATATGCTTTTTGAGACAGCAAGGCTGAAGAGCGGTGAAGCTCATGATGATCAGTAAGTATTGTAGTACACTCAGGGTGCCGTTACACACAGCGATGTTCCAGTGATCCCGACAACAACGATCGCTGGAACATCGCTGTGTGGTCGCTGGGGAACTGTCAAACAAGCAGATCTCCTCAGCGACCAGGGACCAGGGAGCCAACTTCCACATCGCTGGCGGGAGGACGCTGGTAACCATGATAAACAGCGGGTATCTAGGCAGCACGCGCTGCTTAGTTACCCGCTGTTTATCCTGGTTACCAGCATACTCCGGCTTAGTGAAGCCTGTAAGCGGGAGGACGCTGGTAACCATGATAAAAAACGTGTATCTAGGCAGCGTGCTCTGCTTAGTTACTCGCTGTTTATCATGGTTACCAGCGTCCTCCCACTTAGTGCAGCCTGTAAGCGGGAGGACGCTGGTAACTATGATAAACACCGGGTATTTAGGCAGTGCGTGCTGCTTAGTTACCCGGTGTTTGCCATGGTTACCAGCCTGTGAGGTCGCTGATCGCTGGTCTCTCGCTGTCACATGCGTGCTGACCAGCGGGAGACCAAGGACCAAAAAATGGTCCTGAAGGATGTGCAGAGATCAGTGACCTCACAGCAGGGACCCCGTCGCTGCTGCTTTTCACACACAGCGATATCGCTGGCGAGGTTACTGATTTTCCCCTTACACTACATTACATACATAATTAGGAGGGATAACGTAAAAAACTATTTTGCTGATACCTCGTTAACACTGCTGTGCAACAGTATGCACATATACGTCAGTGCTTGGGTCCACATGTGAGAACCGAAGTATTCAATTAGGACAGAGCGGTCACAAGCAGAAATGGAGCCAGACAAGCACTTGTCAAAAGATCTTTTACTTAGGGTACTGTCACACTTGACGATGCTCCAGTGATACGACCTGGTAGGAATAGCTGGTGCGTCGCTACGCGATCGCTGGTGAGATGTCAGTCAGATCCCACCAGTAACGCAGCAATGATACGGAACGATACAATGGTTGTTGGGACCCTGTCTCTCAGACCAGTAGTATTGAGGTTGTTCTCCCTGTCAAACACACTGATGCATGCTAGCCAGTGGGAGACCGACGATCAAAAAATGGTCTAGGCCATTCCGACACGTTGCGTCACAAAAACTGACTCAGCAGCGATCTCACTAGTGATCTCGCTTAGTGTGACGGGGACTTTAGGGACACAGGGGTAATGGGATTAATCATGTGTCAGTACCTCCCAATGATTCACTCACAGAATGTTTACATACACCTGTTCCAGATGACTGAGTTGAAAGTGCTGTTCAGTATACACCCTTCAATGCATCAGGAAATTTAGGAACAATTTACCTAAGAAACTTTGATAATGAAGCAAAGCCACATACGCCTTGCGATATAACAGATCCTGCTCTACGCACAATTTGTCCCACTGCACCAGTACCTTTTCACCTTCTACTGACAACTTGGCTTGCTCCTTTCGCCGAGGCCAGACCCCACTCTGGACCCAACTTTTCCATTGACTTAGGTCCTGACAATCATCCTGGGTCCCTTGCTAGTAAGCAGGGGTTTTACCAAGGACACAGGGCATCGCAGACTTTTTGGAAGGGCTCTAGTTTGAAGTTGCAAGAATTTATGAAAACTCTTAATTCCAACAATGGGCTAACTTACAAATATCATATGTCTGTAATAGATTTTCTGGAAATTAGGCTGGGGGTGCATACTGTTGGCTCTGTCCAGACACACATGTTTCTTAGGCTGGGGTCACACACACAGATATCTGGGCAGATATTGTTCACAGATCTCTGGTTGCAGTGAAATCATGGACAGATTGCTCTATTTGTACACAGCCACAAAATGGAGCAATGTATCCATGATTTCACTGCAACCAGAGATCTGTGACCAATATCTGCCCAGATATCTGTGTGTGTGACCCCAGCCGTAAAGAGACATATGTTAACGGCCTTCTCTATGTTACATCGGCCAATATGCCTACCTGTCACGCTTATGAGGTGAGGGAATCAGGTAACTGTATGATGAAAGTAGTGAGGGTATTCAGGGGGAGCTAATCTGTCCCTTAAGGTGCCTTCACATTAGCGTTCCCCTCCGCAGCGTTCCGCGGAGGGGATGTGCAATGTGAACGCAGCACCGCAAGCCCCTATGTTTAGAATGGGAGCGCACAGTGCTGCGCTTGACAGCGCAAGACCATGCGCACCCATTCACTCTCATATGCGATCTGTGCACAGGCAGATGCCTTCGCACAAATCACACACTCTCTCCCGCACCAGGGACGCAACATGTTGCGTCCCTGGTGCGGGCGAGAGTGGTTGCCTGTGCATCTGCCTGTGCACAGATCACATATGAGAGTGAATGGGTGCGCACGGTCTTGCGCTGTCAAGCGCAGCACCGTGCGCTCCAATTCTAAACATAGGGGCTTGCGGTGCTGCGTTCACATTGCTGATCCCCTCCGCAGAATGCTGCGGAGGGGAACGCTAATGTGAAGGCACCCTTACTCTGGAAGTCCCTGGCTCGCCTTGCTCTCGGTGTTACCTCTGTTGGTGAGGAGGTCCGAGTCTCCACCCTATTTTCCTGAGCTCCTGATTAGCTCTCGGCTGAGGATCCCCTACCTTCAACCACGGATCCGGAATCACAGCTACTCCCAAACCAAAGACTTCAGCACAGCAACAAAGCATCTGCACAGCACAAAGACCAAGAATAAATAACTCTATCAGTGGCGTCTGACAGAGGAGGGAGAAAGCTATTTAAAGGCAGGGGGAGGGGATTCCAGGTGAGTCACACCCAAGCATCACATCAACCCCTCAACCAGCAGCTGAGTACAAGACCTTCACATCCATAACTCATGCAGCTCTTGAAGAAATGCAAACACAACACACACAGCAGCATCCAGCAAAGTCAGCGCAATCGACACTATCAGAATTAATGCTATCGCCATTGATCAATATCTACAAGCTAAACACATATATTCTACAGATACATACTTTGAACAACAAGCTGAAGAACAACGTAATAGGTTCAACGCAAGGGGATATAGTAAGACCCTGTTCCCTTACTGCGTATTTGGTCAATACTTGGGGTAGGAAACTCTGCATCAAATACAGATGTCTATGAAGCCAGCAAGTCTATGAGAATTCTGAAGTGCTGTGCCCATGCTGCATTTTTTATTTTGCATATTTCGTGCAGAATACTAATGCAGAAAAATCTGCAGCATATCATATTACTGATCCATTTTTGTACAGCGTTTTTCAGCCCTCCAGTCATTGACTTCATGATAAAATATGCAACTGCCAAAAATGTACCAAAAGCATTTACAAACCCCCCCAAAAAAAAATATTTTTTTAATGTGTTTTTTTTTCCTGCAAAGCAGATGCAGAATTTTCTGCACAAAATATGGACTAACTACACAGCATGGGCACATAGCCTAAAAAGAGCACAAAGAGGGGTTACCATCATGCTTTGGGCAAGCCCAAGGAATGGACTCACAATGAAATCTAAGGAGAAGGAAACCTTCCCCTATGTAGTAAGATTTTTATCCACTTATAACAACCAGTGGAATAACATCACGCACATTCTCAAAAAACCATTGGGGCATCTTAATGATGGAACCAAATGATTAAAAAGGCTCTTCCCGAACGTCCAATGATGACATCAAAGTGAGGTAACAATGTGCGGGACAAACTTGTCCAGAGTCACTGCTGTGACGTCTGGTAGTTCTGCAACCGTGTGTCCATTGCACTCCTGGGCATGTTCTGGCTCCCCGCCAGGCCACCCTTCATTGGCCATGAGGGGAATGGCATAACCTCTGGGATGGAGCTTGTACGGGTGGGTTAGAGCGGGTATTTTGCTCAAGTAGATGTAATTCTGGTATCGCTAGGATGCGGGATGCCGCTGCTCCCACTGGTTGTGTCACTCAGTGGCCCCGCAATGCATGCTTTCCCTTAGTGTTGTATTTGCATAGTGTTGTCCTTTTGGTGTATTTGACCTACTGTTGCTGTGTGTCCGGTCACCAGCTACCATGCTGTTCACCGCCTGGGAAAGGCTCTGCTAAAGCCCCCCATTGCCAAGACTGACAGTCAGGTGAAGAAGTATACATGGCCCTCAAAGGTGAGCAGCAGTGCGACAGCTAGCGCCAAGTGTAACTGACATGTTGCACTTACTGGCGTTAATTCACCATCAGCCAGTATTACATATTAATCAGAACAAAATTGAATGGATCCACCAAGACAGCTGGTGGAGCAGATGCAGAATCTGCTTACTATGTTCCAGGATATACTGTAGCTATAATGTGGGGCACCATACTTAGACTCTGGTTCAGTTTGATCCTGTAATGCCTCCCCCTCGGGAGTAGCCCCAAAATCTCCTACATCAGGCCTTGGGTTCAGTGCTGAGGCTTCTCCTGAGCCTAAGGTTCCTCCACTAGACCATTAGAAAATTTTTAATTTCCATGAAAATTATAAGCTGTTTTTCCAACACAGACTCATTTCTTCAGAGAATGAGAGGTCCCTGGTGGGGCTGATTATTTCTTTAATTAGGGGGATCCCCAGACATATGCCTTTGTCCGCTGGCCCGAGCACCTTTAGAAAGACCGTGTTCACCAGTGCTCATCCCACTGAACGCCCAAGCTCCTTGACCGTGGACGGAACACTAGTCAGACAACACAGGGTGAGGGAACCACAATAGTAAAACTTTATTGGATCCCCAAAAGTTAAAGGCATATAACACATACCCAAGCAAAACATAAATTATAACATGCAACAGAATCTCACAATTCCACTGTCTCACCAGTGACAAAAACGTTCGTGCTTCAGGGAATCCAGGGCCACTTACTCCAATCTAGCATCACCCTGCTTTTGGAGGGCACCAACCTAGAAAGGGACAGCGACAAGCTTAAGATGCTGGCCGAGCACAGCAATGTCTGTAAGTGACCGAATTGTCCCTACCTGGGTATCTTCCTTAAATAGTCTGTCAAAGATTGGGAAAGCAAGGTGTGTTACAGTCCGCGCTGCCAAGTCCCCACAAATCACCAGGAATCCAATTTGGATAGCAAAAGATCTTCTTTATTACCTTTCCTACGCGTTTCGATGCCTCTCCTGGCACCTTCCTCAGGGATATATCCAAATTGCATTCCTGATGATTTGTGGGGACTTGGCAGCACGGACTGTAACACAATCCTTGCTTTCCCAATCCTTTGATGGTTGTTCCACGTGTGAGTGGTCGGTGGAGGTCCTGCAGCAGCCAAATAAAATCCTTTGCCTTAAAACCAGTTGTGGGTCTCACAACTGGGCTAGGTGAGTGAACCTTGTTTTACCACCCACGTTTTCAGTGTCTTGAGTGATAGGGCACTATTGCGCCTCTTGTTCCCCCACCTCTTGTCTTTTTAAATAGTCTGTGGTATGAAAACATTATGTTGTCCTGGTATCCGGAATCGAAATTCCTAGGCTGTGGTTATGGTATTCCAACTGGGTCTGCAGACCCTAGATTGAAGCCTTGTAGCATAAGAACTCATGGTTAATGCAATAGACACCCTTATGTACACTGAGCGTACCCCTCCGGGTATATTGTGTTCTTCCAGGATTAGATATACAAGGCTGCTCTTAAATTGGATGAATTTCAATCCAACTGGATAATGTTCATTTACATAATGTGTACAGAAAGGGGCGGAGGCTATTCACATTTAGTCTGCATTCCACAAAATAAGACAATGGTGGTTATGGTAATTTACATTAAAATAGCAATACACAACGTAATACAATCAAAGACTTGCATATTTGATTCACTTTGAGTCATAACCGTCTCTGATAGAGGGGGTGAGATAATCACATTAGCAATACACAGCCATTGGATAGTGGGAGACTCTGTAGAGTCTGGCAGAAACAACCTATACTATACATTGTGCAAGTCCATGTCATCACACAAAGCATGTTATTTGATGGATTGGTGGTTGCCCAAAAAGACATGTTGGTACACCATTCTTTGCCTCAAAGTCTGCAGGCCGTCTTGACTCTTGCCGTACGCCAGGACAGGAGGAGAAAAGATCGTCTACATGATAAAGCCTGTACTAGGAGAGTGCTGCCCTTTCCGGAACTACCTTCATCTTCAGGGGAAGAGCCGATGCAACTAGGAAAAGTGGCCCCCTCACATGAGCAAAAACGATGCCAGTCTGAACGCCGATTATGCCTCCTCTGCAGGTCAGCTAAGCACCTGGTGTTGGACCACATCCAAGAAGCTGTGAAATGACCATGCCTAGTTGGAGCAGGGGTACCCCAAATAGGTGTACAAGTTCACCTATTGAAAAAAGTTTTTTTTCCTATAATCTTGGCTTATCGGGAGAGGGAGTTCAAGGGTTGTACTTTTGTTGATTGTGGGGCAGAAGTAAATTTTTTGGATGTCTCTATGGTTAATGTATTAGAGATTCCCCTCAAGGATTTAAAGCTAGCCATTAATCTTACTTCACTTGACAAGTCACTGCTTTCCCAGTATGTTGAAACATGAACTGATGGTACTGTATTTCTTCAGGTGGGAAGTATCACAAGAAAGTGATGACTTTTTTGAGTCTCCAGGCCCTTCTTTTTGAGTCTTCAGACCCTTTTTTTTGCCCTAGCTCAGACAACATAATCCCAATATTGATTGGTTTAGTAGGGATGTCATTGGGTGGTGGGAAGAGTATTGGGGCAAATGCAAATGACCCAACTTACTGGGGCCAAGATCTTTACTAAGATAGATCTTAAGAGGACCTATATCCTTGACTGCATCAAGTCAGGGAAGGACTGGAAAACTGCCTTCAACACACCCGAAGGTCATTATGAGTATCTGGTAATGCTGTCTGGTCTGTGAGATGATCCTGCAGTGTTTCAGGCATTGGTAAATGACATCTTCAGAGATATTCTTAGGGGTTTTCTTACCCTTTATATTGATGACATTCTAATATTCTCCATGGATGTACCATTCCATAGGGAGCATGTTCGTATGGTCCTTAATAGATACAAAGATATTTTTACATATGTGAATCTACCTAAATGTTCCTTTGAAGTTGAGGAGATTGAACCTCTTGAGGTAATTTTGTCGTCCACCGACTTCCGTATGGACCCTGTTAAGGTACAAGCCATACTGGACTGGCTCCAGCCTAAGAATCTGATGGATCCTCAAAGGTTTTTGGGTTTTGCAAACTATTACAGGAGATTCATTATGGGATTTTCTAAAATTGTTAAACCCCTTACTGACCTTACTTGTAAGGAAACAGATGTGCTTGGGTGGGGGGTTGAGGCGGCCAGGGCATTTACTTGCCTCCAGGAGGCATTTACCTCTGCCCTGACCTGTTTCAGCCTGACTTCAGTAGACCATTTATGATGGAGGTGGATATATCAGAACCTGCTGAAGGGGCCTGAGGAGAGGGATACTGTAATGCCGGTCTGATTTTCCGGCATTACTGTGCATGTGAGTGCTCTTACCCAATGCTCCTTCCCCTCAATCAACTGGGATACTGTTGTCTGTTACCTATATGGATGCTGCGCGGTTCCCTGCTCTGCTGCATAGCTATATGTGTGTTGTAAAGTCATTTCTGTGCAGATGACCATCTGTGTGTGCAGTCCCTTGCTGACACTGTGTAAGCTATCCGGGTGTTCTGAGGACTTCTGCAGCTGGTGCATGACTTTCCATGTGTGCCCTAGACCTCCAGTTCCTGTTCTGGCTATGCCAGGTTTCTGTCTGTGTCTAGGGTGTGTGCGGCCACACCTTTCCCTGCTTTTATTAGGAGTGGTGTGCACCCTGAATTGCTATCCCCAGACTGTTGCTTTTTAAAGTTCCCTTTCCCTGTTGTGCAACGCCAGAGCTCCACTTTCTTTCATGTCACCGCTCACGCAGCCAACTGTCAGCTTGCAGTGAGTGGAAATAGCAGGCTCCAGAGAGTGGGCGGCCGTGTCACCTAGTGAGCAAAATAAGATTAGTCTGATTACGACGTACAATAATAGACGGAAGCATCTTTTCTCCATCATTCAAAAAAAATGGGGGATTTTCATTTCTGATCCCATCTTAAGGGAATGTCTGCCCCCTCAGCTGTACTTAACTGCCAAGCATTGGCGTAACTTTAAGCCCAGGGGCCCCGATGCGAAAGCTCCAACGGGGCCCCCAACTATTGCAACTCTTTAATAGTATTAGCCTTTTTCTGCAGGGCCCTATGCGATCGCAACCCCTGCACCTATTGTAGTTACACCCCTGCTGCCAAGCGATCTAGAAACATCAAATATCTGCCTGTACATAGTCACCTTCAAAGGGTCAGGATGTTCAAAATTGATTTAAGATTTAATTGTTTTGAGAAATGTAACTTGCATTTTTGAATTTAATATCTCTGTTTAGTATTTTAAACTAATGGAATCACTTTTGCACCTTTATACTTTATTGATCAAAATTTCCCTCTTCCCCTCTATAGGTAGAGATGATCTTTGTTGTTACTTGTCTGTTGCTTTACATGTGTATATTATATATTTTTAAAAAATGTGTTCAATAAAATGTATTTTTTATGGATTTTTTTACATTATGGTGCAGACTTTGTCAGTTTGGGATCATTACAAAATGATTTAACCTAATGAGTAAACACTGTAAAGAGAAATAACATAAAAAACATAGGATTGCAAATTTTTGATCTCCAACCAAAAATATTATCAATAAGTATATCAGGCCACCATGCCAAAAAAGTCCTCACATAGATCCATCAAAATTAAAATGTTACGTGTCTTGTAAATTGATGAAATTTCATATTTTTTTTTACAACTTAGAATAAACTATGTACGTTTGGTATCATCGTAAACAAACCTGGAGAATTATATATCCATATTATTTTTACTGTACAACAAACGCTATAAAAACAAACCCCCTCCCCAAAAAAAAATTAATAGTTTTTTTTTTTTCGCAATTCCACCTCACTTGGACCATTGTATCCCTTTTCCAGTTTTACATGTTATTATGAATGGTGCTATTCTAAAGTACAACTTATAATTGCCAGACATTGGATAGGAGAGGAGCCGTTGTCTAGGGGTGAATATCTCAAACAAGTGAAGTAGGTTATTAGATTACAGAAGGGAATATATCGTAAAAGGGAGAAAATTGCTATGTATTAAAAATTGTGGTCACCATGGTTGGACTATGGGCAGGGTCTTTAGGAATCTGATGGGTAGTGACATAGGATATTGTATAACGTCATAAAATCTTACATTGCTTTTAAATGGTGGAAATTAACTTCAACTTCTTTTTTATATGAATGGAAACTGATAAACTGTTAATATGTGCTGTCTAAAGGTGGGGTCACACGCGGCGATGTCGCCCGCGACATCGCCGCACAGTGACGTCACAGCGAAGTCGCGGGCGATATTGCAAGTGCGTCGCGCTGTGTGACAGCGCGACGCAACTGCAAATTATCGCTGGTCGCAGGTTGACAGGTTTATGAACATGTTTATAAACCTTTCAACCTGTGACCAGCGATTAGGCTGGATCGCGGCGTCTGACACTGTTGGCGGCGCGATCCAGCCTACATTGCAGCGTTCCTGAGCCATCGCTCGCTGGGCTGAGCCCAGCCCAGCGAGCGATGGCTCCGCCCACATCGCCGCCGCGTCACCGGCACCGTCGTGCCGTGTGACAGCTGGCCTGCGATGTCGGAAGCGAGCGTGCACCTGCACATCGCTTCCGACATTGCAGGCCAGATCGCCGCGTGTGACCCCACCTTAAGGGTTTTTGTGTTACTGATTGGCTGGTCTGTTATAATGGAAATTGAATGTATACTGGATATGAAACATTCTGTTTTATTTCTTTTAATAAAAATATATCTGACTTTAAAAGCACAACTTGTCCAATAAAAAACAAACCCTCATACAGCTATGTGGGTGGAAATGTAAAAAAAGGTTATGGCTCATGAAACAAGGACAGAAAAGAACAAACTTTTTAAAAAAATTGCTTTCTCTTTTAGGGGTTAAGTAACATTATTGGTCAGATTCTCAAAAAAGTGTACTTCAAATGCAGCAGCAATGCAAAACAATCACTGCCAGCTTTATAATCTCTCACTCCCTATCAATTGAAAATATCACACCTTATTAATTGAACTCCTTGTATTATTATATTTTTTTACACACCGTACACTAATTATCTTCACTGCTGTACTATAACACACAATGTCTGTAGAATATTTTCACTATTTTATGGCTTTCCATAGCTGTATGGCTAAGTTCTGAACTGTGACATTCTCTTATGGTGCCGTCACACGCATCAATTTAAAGAACGATATTATTAGCGATCACATGCACGTGCGATTGCTAACAATATCGTTCAGATCGCTGGTGAGCTGTCACACAGGCAGACTCACCAGCGATCAATGGACAAGAGACATTGTGGAAACAATTTAAATATCGTTTCCACAATGTCTTGCTCCCACTGCCAGGCTGCGGTAAGCGGGAGCAGGCTGGTCTCCAAGGTAAACTGCGGGTAACTAGCCAGCGCGCGCTGCCTAGATACCCGATGTATATCTTGGTTACCAGCCTTCTCCGCTCACCGGCTGGTATCCAAAGTACACAGCAGGTAACTAGGGACCCTAGTTACCCGCTGTGTACCTTGGATACCAGCCGGTGAGTGGAGAAGGCTGGTAACCAAGGTATACATCAGTTATCTAGGCAGCGCGCGCTGCCTAGTTACCCGCAGTTTACCTTGGATACCAGCTCCCAGCGCTTGCTGAGAGGTGCTGGGAGCTGGCTTACCGGTCATCTCCCGGTGTCACACGCAGTGCTGTGTGTCCACCGGGCGACCAACGATTGATTTGAGGACAGGATCGTTCATCGTTTGTAGTTGTTCGACATCGTTCAGGCGTCACAGAACACGTGACTTTTGAACGATATCGGCAACAATATTGTTACGTGTGACGTGGCCTTTACTAGCCAGGTTCACCATAAAATGTCTACTGAAATCCCTGCTTCTAATTTTTTATAGGATATGATAGTCCCTCTTGAATGATTGTGCTATACCATGTGATGTATTTTTGGGGATGCTTGCCCGGCTATTCCTCAGTTAATGTGAACCTTCTCTGGTTGATGCAATTATCTGCAATGTGTAGTATAGCAATGGTGATTATTGTAAATTGTTCACATTCACTGGGCTCAGCAGAGTATTACCAATTTTACATGTTACTATTTTATTATTTTGAACCAAATCGATTCACTCATCTGTAATATTCAATCACATTGTTGTATACAGTCAGTCACATTGCTTTATTTACCAGATTTCTTATGTAGTCCTTTTAATCTTAGAAAGCATGATTCAAGCATGATAAAACCATGTCAGGCCTCTACAGTCAGTGAAACCACCAAGCAGCACACCTTACCCTCATAAAGGTCCACCCCTCAAGTGGAGAGTGGATGGCGAAAAATAAAACTACACCACATATTCCCATGCCTACTACAGCTCTGGCTACTACTATCTGATTTTGATCAATTCAGGACACCTGTACAACATTATATGTCCATGTCTGTAATTATGGGGACTTTCTATAGAAGACCATACTTTCAATAGATTGATTGATAAGAGGGAACAGTCACAGAATACAACAGTATGATGAAGTTACCAGTTGGAAGACTAATCCAGTTCCTTGATCAATGGCCCTCAGTAATGATCCCAGGAAACGTGTGTTAGAACCTGCCATGTTCCTCATAGTGTGACCAAGATCAAACTCAGCTTCTGCCTTCCTAAGTAGTGAGCCGTGCACTCTTTGAATGTGCTGCCTATTTTTTGATTATTGGATAAGAAGTACAGCAGAAGGAATGCTCGTCTTCTCCCTCTCGCTGTCCACTACGAGCCACCGGTGCATGACCCTCTCACCTTCCCCGAAGAGATGTCAGAGATTTTCTAATAGGTCTAAGTAAAAAGCAGGGTATAAAAAAAAAATATATATATATATATATATATATACAGTTGTGGCCAAAAGTATTGACACCCCTGCAAATCTGTCAGTTAATACTCAGTTTCTTTCTTAAAGTGATTGCAATCACAAATTCTTTGGTATTATTATCTTCATTTAATTTGTCTTAAATGAAAAAACACAAAAGAGAATGAAGCAAACAGCAAAACATTGATCATTTCACACAAAACTCCAACAATGGTCCAGACAAAAGTATTGGCACCCTCAGCCTAATACTTGGTTGCACAACCTTTAGCCAAAATAATTGCGATCAACCGCTTCCGGTAACCATCAATGAGTTTCTTACAATGGTCTGCTGGAATATAAGACCATTCTTCTTTGGCAAACTGCTCCAGGTCCCTGATATTTGAAGGGTGCCTTCTCCAAACTGCCATTTTTAGATCTCTCCACAGGTGTTCTATGGGATTCAGGTCTGAACTCATTGCTGGCCACCTTAGAAGTCTCCAGTGCTTTCTCTCAAACCATTTTCTAGTGCTTTTTGAAGTGTGTTTTGGGTCATTGTCCTGCTGGAAGACCCATGACCTCTGAGGGAGACCCAGCTTTCTCACACTGGGCCCTACATTATGCTGCAAAATTTGTTGGTAGTCTTCAGACTTCATAATGCCATGCACACGGTCAAGCAGTCCAGTGCCAGAGGCAGCAAAGCAACCCCAAAACATCAGGGAACCTCCGCCATGTTTGACTGTAGGGACCATGTTCTTTTCTTTGAATGCCTCTTTTTTTCTCCTGTAAACTCTATGGTGATACCTTTGCCCAAAAAGCTCTACTTTTGTCTCATCTGACCAGAGAACATTCTTCCAAAACGTTGTAGGCTTTCTCAGGTAAGTTTTGGCAAACTCCAGCCTGGCTTTTTTATGTCTCGGGGTAAGAAGTGAGGTCTTCCTGGGCATCCTACCATACAGTCAATTTTCATTCAGACGCCGACGGATAGTACGGGTTGACACTGTTGTACCCTCGGACTGCAGGGCAGCTTGAACTTGTTTGGATGTTCGCCGAGGTTCTTTATCCACCATCCGCCCAATCTTGCGTTGAAATCTCTCGTCAATTTTTCTTTTCCATCTACATCTAGGGAGGTTAGCCACAGTGCCATCGGCTTCAAACTTCTTGACGACACTGCGCACGGTAGACACAAGAGCATTCAGGTCTTTGGAGATGGACTTGTAGCCTTGAGATTGCTCATGCTTCCTCACAATTTGGTCTCTCAAGTCCTCCGACAGTTCTTTGGTCTTCTTTCTTTTCTCCATGCTCAATGTGGTACACACAAGGACACAGGACAGAGGTTGAGTCAATTTTAATCCATGTCAACTGGCTGCAAGTGTGATTTAGTTATTACCAACACCTGTTAGGTGCCACAGGTAAATTACAGGTGCTGTTAATTACACAAATTAGAGACGCATCACATGATTTTTCTAACAGTGCCAATACTTTTGTCCACCCCCTTTTTTATTTTGGTGTGAAATTATATCCAGTTTAGCTTTAGGACAATTATTTTTGTGTTTTTTTCATTGAAGACAAATTAAATGAAGATAATAATACTAAAGAATTTTTGATTGCAATCATTTTCAGGAAGAAACTGAGTATTATCTGACAGAATTGCAGGGATGTTAATACTTTTGGCCACAACTGTATACATATATATATATTCTTTCTGGCACTGCAGTGCCTAGTAGAAGACAGTTGTAAAAAGCAGTTCATGTGTATAGGCATGCACCCAGTGCACTTCCTTCAATCTTCAAATCTGAACTCTATAAAAAAAAATATCCCTTTCCATCCATAAAGAAGAAGAAGGCGGCACTCATTGGACCGGTGAAGACAGGTATGTTTATTCCAGTCGCAGTATTACATCAGGTGGAGGGTGCGGGGAGGGAGGTGCAGGGATGACGGAGCCCGTTTCGAGTAGTGCTTACTCTTCAACAGATCCTGTGTCTTGCAGCATGCTCCCTCCCCGCCATTATCCCTATTGAAGACTGGGCTGTCTGTTCGCCACTTTGGCTTGAATTGGCCATATTAAACTTTCAGTTATCCTCTTGGCAGCTAAAGTCGTGCTCACGGTGTGGCGGTTTTAATAGCAATTTTGAATGTAGAAGGAAAACCGGGCACTGACCTTATATTGCTGCAGTTGAAATTGTGGCACAGAACCAAGTCCAGCGTTGCTCAGCCGTAGGACATAGTCATTTTCATCCATAAAAGAGTAAGCACTACTCGAAACGGGCTCCGTCATCCCTGCACCTCCCTCCCTGCACCCTCCACCTGATGTAATACTGCGACTGGAATAAACATACCTGTCTTCACCGGTCCAATGAGTGCCGCCTTCTTCTTTCTTTATGGATGAAAATGACTATGTCCTACGGCTGAGCAACGCTGGACTTGGTTCTGTGGCACAATTTCAACTGCAGCAATATAAGGTCAGTGCCCAGTTTTCCTTCTACATTAAAAATATCCCTTATATTGCCTGACAAGCGAATATATAGCCATACAACCACTTACATATAAAACATGCTGACGGGTTCTCTTTAGTACAAGATATATAAAATTATTGGCTGAGTACAGCCCTATTTAGTCAGATAGGCTATTTGGTCTGTTGAATTTTTGTTTTTTCATATTGACAAGACACTGATAATGACACTCTTTTGCATTGTACGCTTCATATTAATGCGTTGTGAAGCCTTTGAAGAAAACATTTTCCTGTTGTCCATTGCAGCAATTACTTTTTATTTTCTAGAAACTGAAGACAGAAAGAAAAACACAAAAGATATATACATGAATTGTGGAGCTCTTGTGTTACCATCATGAAGATTTCAAAACGTAGGTCAATGGCTTCCTGCCAGCTTCCATAAATGTTTAAAGTTGGGGGAGGGAGATTTGAAGGGTGATGTGTACTGTCTATAGAGAAAGACTGGTCACAGCATAAAATTGCACTTTCTAAAGGAAGATCACTATATCCATCCTCATAAAAACCTCAAAATGGTCAACTCTCTAAGGATAGAGGGAATTCTGCCCACCCAAGTTTTATGGCTCAGAATTAAAGAAGTTATTCTACAACCTATTCAGACTTTATTGGAAGCCCAGATGAAATTCTTCGTCTTTCTTCTTATTTTAAAAGAAAATTTGGAGAAATCTTTGCGACATGATGAGTAGTGGACAAGAAAATGTTATATTGCAGAATTTCTTTCAATCCTTTACTTGCCATTGATTTGCTATAATCAGTGACAGTTTTTATTATAGTTAATATATCATCAGTTGACTGAAAGAAAGGAAGGAGTAAATACATTAAAATGACTACTAAGCTGGGCATGCTTCAATTATTATGCTTCGATGTGGACGGTCTTAAAAAAATTATACTTGGTTGTTTTATCACAAAAATCTAATCAACCAAAAGAATTTTGTATCATTGAGCACTTTTCGGTATACTATGAAGAACTCTTTCTATTGCATTAATATGGTCACAACTGGTTAAATGTTCAATTGGTCAAATCCTGACTTGTGTTTTGTGAAATTGTGATTTTCATATGTTGCTATAGACTTTAACTACTTCACGACATGCAGTGTACATGCACGGTATATGTTGGTAACGGGTGTATGAAGTGTGCGAAAGGGGTGATTTTGCCCCATACACAGAAGAAAATGGCAGTGTTATTACCCTATGAACCTGCTTTTAACAACCTGTTAAATGCCTCTGTCAAACTCAGACAGTGGCATTCAGAGCGCAACAGCATAGGAGCGAGTCATTCTATGCACTCATTGGTGTACCCTTGACATGATTACATGTCAACGATGGGTTGCTGTGACAGCCGGTATCTTCTGAAGACCTCCATGCTTGTCATTACGCAATTTAGCTGGCTTACTGGAGCAGTGACTATAAAGGGAAAATTAAGATTTACTCTACCTGCGGCCTTTCGCTTCCAGTCATAATGATGGTCCAGGTAGAGTGATTACAGTCACCACTCACTATAAAGTAAGCCCTCTGTAATCCCTCCCTGACACTTTGATGGTCTAATCTGCAGCATGTACATGCAGAGTGGGCTGTCAATGAAGGTGCCAGGGAATAATTACTACCAGGCTCACTGTGTAGTGAGTAGTGACTGTAATCCAGGGGCGGAACTACACTGGTGCAGCTGGTGCAGCTGCACCAGGGCCCCGACCGGCTGGGGGCCCCTTCAAGCCTGGAGGGGAGCCCCAGCCGACCCCCGCAAGCCGCCGTCAAAGGAGAGGAGGGTCAGGCAAGGGAAGCAGAGAGCTTCCTGCTTCCCCTGCCTGAGCCCGCCCCTCCTCTCCTCTGCTCCTCCGGCCCCTAGCATACATCCGGCGCGGCTCCCAGGTAGGAGAGTATCGCGCCTGCGGCTCCCTGCGGCTCCCAGCGGCTCCTAGCAGCACCCACCCACCCCCCTTCCCGGGCCGCACCGACGGCCAACGGCACCCCTCCACCCCAGCCGCGCCGACGGCCAGTAGCCCCGCCCCCCCCGTCCTCTCCTGCACCAGGGCCCCCGGGGGTGACGGTCCGCCCCTGCTGTAATCACTTCCTGTACCATCTTGATGACTGAAAACAAGAGGCTGCAGTGAAAATAAAACATAATTTCCTACCTACACCTAATGCTCCAGTGAGTCAACAAAACAAGGCTTAAATGCTATTTGCCTGAAGGTTACCACTATATTTGCAGGTAAATTACATTTATGGATGTTGTACTTTTTTGCTAGTCTTTCAAAGACAATTGTTACATACTTATTCCAACATCTGTCTGGTTAGCACTGTTATTTTGCAGTGCTGGGGTCCTGGGTCCAAATTCCAATGAGGACAAATTTTGAAGGAGTTTGTATGTTCTATATGTGTTTGTTTAGGTGTCCTCTGGGAACTCTGGTTTCTTCCCACTCTCCAAAGACATATTGATATGGGATTTAGATTGTGAGCCGCAATGGGGATATTAATAGTAATTTCTATAAATTGCTGTAAATTTAATGGTACTATATATATAAGCATAGTGAATGAATACAATAATCAACCATGCCAATATCTAGTAAAAATAGAAAAGCTCTTTCTTGCTTGGAGATAGAATTGTACATAACAGACACACTTACCTCCTATGCATTTCAATGCCATGACTGTATAACTTTTAAAACGTGTAGGAAAATTGGGAAACTTACCCCTTTTCCCTTTCAAAGTTTCAAGGGTGTCTGTGTACACTTTTATTCCCAAGTAATAAAGAGTTTTTATATTTTTATCAGATTTTTTATATTTTTACCCTTCCAATTCTAATGTACCGTATATACTCGCGTATAAGCCGAGTTTTTCAGCCCAAAATTTGGGCTGAAAAGTCCCCCCTCGGCTTATACGCGAGTATATAAAAAATACCGCAGCAGCCCCGGAGGTATACAGGCCCCCCATCAAGTTCCAGGGCCCCCCCCCCTTGCGCGCCAGCCTGTAAAGGAAAATCATACTTGCCAGTGTCCTGTCGCGCCGTCCGCAGCTGCCGACACGCGATCCCCGGCTTCATTCCACGTCTTCCGCATTTCCTGTAGTCGCGGGCAATGACGTCATTGCCCGCGACCACAGGAAGTCGGAAGCCGGAAGACGCGGATTGAAGCCCGGGGATCGCGTGTCGGCAGCTGCGGACGGCGCGACAGGACACTGGCAAGTATGATTTTCCTTTACAGGCTGGCGCGCAAGGGGGGGGCCCTGGAACTTGATGGGGGGCCTGTATACCTCCGGGGCTGCGGCTGTATACAGCCCCGGGGCTGCGGCTGTATACAGACCCGGGGCTGCGGCTGTATACAGCCCTGGGGCTGCTGCTGTATACTACCTAAGGGCTGCTGTATATACCTATGGGGCTGCATATGGGGCTGCATATACCTCTGGGGCTGCATATACCTCTGGGGCTGCATATACCTCTGGGGCTGCATATACCTCTGGGGCTGCATATGGGGCTGCATATACCTCTGGGGCTGCATATACCTCTGGGGCTGCATATACCTCTGGGGCTGCATATGGGGCTGCATATACCTCTGGGGCTGCATATACCTCTGGGGCTGCATATACCTCTGGGGCTGCATATACCTCTGGGGCTGCATATACCTCTGGGGCTGCATATGGGGCTGCATATACCTCTGGGGCTGCATATACCTATGGGGCTGCATATACCTCTGGGGCTGCTGTATACTACCACTGGGGCTGCTGCTGTATACTACCACTGGGAGGCTGCTGTATACCTCACTGCTGGGGGTTGTATACCTGTGCTGGAGTCCACCCTCGGCTTATACGCGAGTCAATAGGTTTTCCCAGTTTTGGGGGGCAAAAGTAGGGGGGTCGGCTTATACACGGGTCGGCTTATACACGAGTATATACGGTACATGCATTGTGCAAAATTGACTTGAAAATAAGTGTACTCTGCAAAATCCTATGCCCCTAATTATGAGGAGTTATGGGCTGCATACTATGTTGGTACACAATTTTTAACTTTGGGCAGTCATGTATATATTTCTTTTACTTTTCAACTAACCATGCATATTTTATTTTATGTGAAATATAATTTGTTAAGGTTAATATACTGTACATTAATGGACACATTTTTAATAAATCCTCAATGTTTTTGTGAAAAACAGCTATTAGGGAACCTGAAAAATATTTCACATTTTGCACTGTCTCTCAGTACATTTTTCTAAAATGTGAAACGTAATTAACTTCAGACCGAATTAAATATAGATACTGGGTAAATGATTGGTATAAAAAATACAATTATAAATAACAGAAGTACTGTACTTTTCGGACTATAAGACTAACATCGTTTTTTTAAGGCGGAAAATGCCTGGGATTATGGGTGTAGGGAGCAGTGAATATTAATATTTTATTTAATAGTGCACATACGTGATTACATACAGTAAGCCAGCATCTGGGGTGATTAGTGTGTCTGGAATTAAAAAGAATGAATATTCACTGCCATCCACGCTCATAATCCTGCCCACCTTAAGGCACCACTTTTGTTTTTTGTGCTGAGAGGTAGGTGAGATTATGAGTGTGGGTAGCGGTTTATATTCATTTCCTTTAATAGCGTACATACGTGATCGGCCCTGTTGCTGCAGTAAGCTGGCAGCTGGAGCAATTAGTGTGTCTGCTATTAAAGAGAATGAATATTCACTGTGACTCATACCCACAATCCTGGCCACCTCTCAGGACCACTTCAGTGCTGAGAGGTAGGCGAGATTATGGGTGTGGGGAGCAGTGAATATTCATGTTGTTTAATTTTCTTCACCCCACCCACTGGCTTACTGCAGCAGTGACCATGTTCCTGCCTCCTGTGAGCTGATCAACCGTTGCTGCTGCCCCCTCTAGTGAGCCAGGTACATCTGGACCATAAGACACCCCCCACTTTCTTTCCAAATTTGAGGGGAGAAAGTGCTTCTTTATAGTACATAAAATGTGGTAATATAGTGCTGCATCCCTGCTTCATTCATTCACATCAACTAATGCATATCATAATAATACAACACTCTAATATCACACTGATAACTCAAAGATATACAGTCATATGAAAAAGTTTGGGCACCCCTCTTAATCTTACTCTTTTTTTTTTTTTGTTTAAAATTGTTTTTTTGCAACAGCTATTTCAGTGTGATATATGTAATAACTGATGGACACAGTAATATTTCAGGATTGAAATGAGGTTTATTGTACTAACCAAAAATGTGAAATATGCATTATTTCAAAAATTGACAGGTGCAAAAGTATGGGCACCTCAACAGAAAAGTGACATTAATATTTAGTAGATCCACCTTTTGCAAAAATAACAGCCTCTAGTCGCTTCCTGTAGCTGTTAATGAGTTCCTGGATCCTGGATGAAGGTATTTTTGACCATTCCTCTTTACAAAACAATTCCAGTTCAGTTAAGTTTGATGGTCGCCGAGCATGGACAGCCCGCTTCAAAACATCCCACAGATGTTCAATGATATTCAGGTCTGGGGACTGGGATGGCCATTCCAGAACATTGTAATTGTTACTCTGCATGAATGCCTGAGTAGATTTGGAGCGGTGTTTTGGATCATTGTCTTGCTGAAAGATCCATTCCCGGCGTAACTTCAACTTTGACACTGATTCTTGAACATTATTCTCAAGAATCTGCGACCCTCAACTTTAACAAGATTCCCAGTGTCGTCATTGGCCACACAACCCCAAAGCATGATGGACCCTCCCCCAAATTTGACGGTGGGAAGCAAGTGTTTTTCTTGGAATGCTGTGTTTTTGTGGCGCCATGCATAACGCCTTGTTGTATGACCAAACAACTCAATCTTTAAGTCATCAGTCCACAGGAACTGCTTCCAAAATGAAACTGGCTTGTCCAAATGTGCTTTTGCATACCTCAGGCGACTGTTTGTGGCGTGCATGCAGAAACGGCTTGTTTCGCATCACTCTCCCATACAGCTTCTCCTTGTGCAGTGTGCGCTGTATTGTTGACCGATGCACAGTGGCACCATCTGCAGCAAGATGATGCTGCAAGTCTTTGGAGCTGGTCTGTGGATTGTTCTTGAATGTGCTCACCATTCTTCTTCTCTGCCTTTCTGATATTTTTGTTGGCCTGCCACTTCTGGCCTTTACAAGAAATGTCCCTGTGGTCTTCCATTTCCTTACTATGTTCCTCCCAGTGGAAACTGACAGGTTAAATCTCTGAGACAACTTTTTGCATCCTTCCCCTGAACAACTATGTTGAACAATCTTTTTTTTAAGATCATTTGAGAGCTGTTTTGAGGAGCCCATGATGCCACTCCTCAGAGAAGATATAACTAGGAGAACCACTTGCAAGTGGACACCTGAAATAGCTTTTCTCATGATTGGATACACCGGGCTATGAAGTACACAGCTCAATGAGGTTACTAAACCAATTTAGTGCTTCAGTTAGTCAGTAAAAAGTATTTAGGAGTATTCAAATCATGAATATCAGAAGGGTGCCCATACTTTGGCACCTGTCAAATTTTGAAATAATGCATATTTCACATTTTTAGTTAGTACAATAAACCTCATTTCAGACCTGAAATATTACTGTGTCCATCAGTTATTACATATATCACACTGAAATAGCTGTTGCAAAAAAACAATTTTAAACAAAAAAAAAGAGTAAGATTAAGAGGTGGGCCCAAACTTTTTCATATGACTGTATATAGAGATTGTGCTAATCAGACAATTGTATGGTATCAAGAATAGGTAGATTGATTTTGCAGTAAAGTGTACTACATACAATGAAGTTTTAGTAGCCAAATGTATACTGGTTAGTAACAACAGTTATTCTAAAATAGTCGGTATATAGTTTACGTTATCACATAGTTCATCGCTAAATACAGTCTTAAAAATTTTTGGTATATTTACATATGCTCTTTTTCTTTGCTAAATAAACTATTATGCAAAATGTTTTATAAACAATATGCCTTTTTAATAATCCATTGCTCTAAACATTAGCTTAATATTTTTGATGAGACCCATTTACTGTCACTAAACTTAAGTTAGGTATTTCGTGCCTGATGGGCATGTTTGTCCCACTGATAAATGATGGCAGACCAGCATTGTAACAGTTTTGTGATAATTGGGGACCCATAAGAGATTGAACACAAGAGCTTCAAGTTATGTCTATTTTGAAGCCAAAAAGGCATCCTGCAGAAATTTTTCCTCTTAGCCATAAGGGAATTTTGGCATTAGATGTAAGTTAACATGATACTCTGAATACAACTATTATGAAACATATCTTGATAAAGGTAACACTGAACAGGACCCTGTAAACGTTTATGTTCTTTGTTCTTTAAACATGCTACATGTTCATGAGTTAGCATGGTGGCTCAGTGGTTAGCCCTGATGCCTTAGAATACTAGTGTCCTGGGTTCAAATCCTCAAAGGACAACATCTACAAGGAGTTTGTATGTTCTCTTGGTGCTTCTGTGGGTTTCCTCTAGGTTCTCTGGTTTCCTCCCATACTCCAAAGACATACTGATAGGGAATTTAGATAGTGAGCCCCAATGCAGACAGTGATAGTAATGTTTGTAAAGTGCTGCGAAATAGGATGGAGATATGCAAATTAAAAAAAATTAATGATGTACGAAAAAACATAATGCTGGTGAAAAATAAAATCTTATTAATTAGTACATGTATAAAAATGAGTTGTTATTAATCAAAACAAAAGCCATGCGTTATAATGAAAGACAGACATTGTGCTTACTATTGCAAGGTACTAGTAAAAATTATTCTTATTCATGTGCAATACTTGGCATGTGAATTACTTGCTTGTTAATAATTCATATGGCTTGTCAGTTGCATTTGGTGACAATTTAACTTTCCCATAAAATACGATGTTTAATCCTGAGATTTAGAGAAGGATTGAGGCGCCTGTGGAGTAGCTCTAATAATGACACAGCAACATGAACTGGGACATTCCTTTGTATGATCTAAGACACACTAGATATCATTCGGTTACGCATTTGAATGTTTACTGGCATTTTCTAATCTCAGCTTTTCATGGTTGTGATGCAGATATCACATGCATGAATTTTCACATAACTGTTCGCAAAGATAGAGTTTCTCAATCCTTATTGACAAAGAGGCAAAACCATTTCCTTTATTTTTAATAGTATGGCTATTGTTATAGATTGAGTCACTTATTAAAATAATATTCAGTAAACTAAATTAACTGGTGTCTGTTTTGTAGAAAGGGCTAATAAAGAGTTTCTTCATCATTGCATTACACAATACTTCTAAATCAATTCTTATAACTATAGTACAAAAGCTATCTTGAAGTCGGAGGATGACAACCTGGTTTTCTTCAAATACTCCCACATTTTCTTAACTAAATATACAATAATCACTTTTCCTTCTATAGATGTCTGACTTTATAAACATAAAACTTCCAAGGATTGTTGGCATCATTATAAATATAAAATTCTCTTTACTAGTTAAACATATAAATGAAAGTTAGTTTCTTTGAAAAATGCTGCTTATACTAGTGCCATTTGTGATCCCAAAATTGTAATTACACCATCCAAAGCATAATCTACGTATCTCGTAATCTAATCTATTAATCTCCTTAGACCAGGGATCTCCAACTCCAGGCCTTGAGGGCTGCAAACAGGTCATGTTTTCAGGATTTCCTTAGTATTGCACAGGTGATAATTGAATCACCTGAACCGGTGATGATTCCAATACTAGAGGTACCGTCACACTTGGCGAAGCACTAGCGATCCCGACAAAATCTGACCTGGTAGGGATTGCTGGTGCGTTGCTACGTGATCACTGGTGAGATGTCAAACAGTCAGATCTCACCAGCGACGCAGCAATGATACAGTGGTCGTTGGGACCCTGTCACTCTCGGGCTTAGTGTTGAGATCGTTGGTCGTTGTCCCTGTCAAACACACCGATGCACGCTACCCAGTGGGAGCGCTACAACCAAAAAATGGTCCAGAACGGTTTGTAACGATCAGCGATCTCACAGGAGGGGCCTGATCGCTGCTACGTAGCGAGATCACTGTTGAGGTCTCTGTTGCATCACAAAACTTGGAAATCCTGAAAACATGACATGTTTGCAGCCCTCATGACCTGAAGTTGGAGATCCCTGTCTTAGACTGTCATGTGTAGCATGTCAATCTTTACAAGAAGACAGGTTACCACTTAGTCCTCAGTTTGCAAAGCCAAGGTCGATATTGGCTTTTAGGATTGCTAATTCCAAGAGGTGGCTCTAGAGTTCAAGGCCTCTTCCTCTCTGAAGAGGCTATTTGCATACACTGTAAATCATAAAGAGGTCTTTCCCCTTACTTTAGAGATCAATACTCTCTGACTCAAAGGTCACTCAGTGATGAGATTAAATAGCCATCATTGTATTTGCAATAACATTTTACCTGATTGGCAATTCCACCACTTTACATTGGAGAATGTAAAGGTATTAGTAACAATGAATAACAATTGAAATAATAATAAACAGCATGTTGGCGGTGTAAGGGTTACATCCACATGCTCCTGACATTCCAACACAAAACATTGTGTTTGTACACTTTGCCTGCTATGAGAAAACAAGCACATAAAATACTTTTTTATGTATGTAAAAAAGTATATAAACTTATTGAATGCAAGCACCATTGTATAATAATCATTACAATCTACAATAATAATAGAATTGGCTAGATATTGATAAAAAGGGGGAAAAACATTAAAACACCTTTATTTATTTAGTGTAAAGATATCATTAATTAGTTGTACATGATAAGAAACAAATCATATACCTTCCAGTCTAGTCTTTTAAGTTCTTTTTTCAACTCCATTTTCAATATAAACATAGTCTGTGTCTCATAGTTCAGATGTCTGTGATATACTACTGTCCCAGTAACAAACGTTTCTAAGCTTTAATCTTATAGAACTGTAATTGCACAAAAGCATTATTTATTTCTATTAGCCAAAGTCAATACCCAGGGGCCCTTTTTCATTAAAAGAATTGCATAATTGCACCAAGTCTTTACTGAACTCCTTTAAAATTGCCTCTACATATTTATCCAATGTTTCACTTTAATGTTTAATTCGGTATGAACTGCATTAAAAGTAACTTTTTAAGAATACTAATACACTTCTTAATGTAAGAAAATAGCTGGAAACCAATGTATTAAATGTCACATATTTATGTAGAATTTTGCACACATTGCAATTATAAGGCATATAAAAGTGGTTTTAACATTAAAGTATTTGTTTTAGCCCTTTTCAAGAGCCTAAAATGTACAATTTCTTTCCAAGCTTTATATAGAAATGCAATCATAAATAGAGTTGAGCGAACATTTTAGTGTTCGGTTAAGGTACGATTCGCCGAACAACAGGGTGTTCACCTAATTGCTCTAAGGACTTATTACCAAACCCTACCCACGAACCCCACTTAAATCAATGGCAGGCAACATCAAATGCATACAAAACACATTCAAAGGGGCCCAAAAGCTGCCACACTGCTCATATTAGTGACAGACACCAGGAGAAGTGGCAACACTCAACCCAGAGTACAATAGTAGCAGGGATGCACAAAACATTGTCTGTGCCATCCTGCACACTCTTCAAAATCAGTTAAAAAAAAGGGAGATGGCTTGCAGTCACTTAAATTTCAGAGGTGGGTGAAGCTTAGTTAGAGTCACTGGGGAAAAGTGTCAGCAGTTTTCTACATTCTGAAAATGCCCTCTATGAGTGCAAGACAAAAGGTCTGGTCTTAAGATTTCAAGATTCAACAAGGAGTAAAAAGATGAGTCCCTACAATTTTTACGAAACTTATGGTCAGATCACAGCAAAGTGGTATCCATCTGGGCCCAGCATTTCAAGGTTGAATAATGAGAAAAAGTTGCAGAAGTGTCAGGAGTAGGTATTGTGCTCAGAGAGCCATGTTCAAGTCATGCACCACACAGCAAGGAGACCCCCAGCAAGAGTCCCCACATTTCAAAAAATATGGTCAGACCACAGCAAAGTGGCATCCATCTTAATATTCTGTATTGAGCCACAATGGCAGCAAGGCAGAAGGCCTGGGTCCAGCAATTCAAGGTTACATATTCAGGAAGAGGTGCAGGAGTAGGTATTGTGCTTATAGAGCCATGCTTAAGTCATGCACCACACAACAAGGAGACCCCCAAAAGAGTCTCCCTTTTTAAAAATATTAGTTACAAACACCACTAAAGTGGCAATAATTGCTCTAGAGTGGACATAAAAAACTGTCAAAAGTGCAATTATCCTAATTTAGCTGATTGGTGAAAAAATTCTGTAGAAAATCTGCAACATAAAACTTTCACCAAAATACTCATTATGCAAAAATAGTCTTAAGGCTTTTCTGTACTTCTTGATGTTGCAATGTCACTGTTGTGGAGTGTGGAGACTTTAGAAAAAGAAGTTTCCCAAATCCACAACAAAACTCTGGATTTTGAGGACAGATCCAGAAGGAATAATATTCTCATTAGAAGATTGATGAATCTATTCCTGACAAACATTTGCCAAGTCTCCTGCAAGCCTCATACACACACTGATTCCTTCTGCAGACAGCGAGGATTTAATTGTGGATAGAATACACAGGATTCCAAAATCAAAAGTTCTCAACCCAGATTTACCACAAGATGTTATTGCCCACATTCATTTCTATACAATAAAGGAGACTATTATGGCTGGTTTCAGGAAAAGGCTGAAACGTCCAGATAACTTGGCCCACCTGAAGGTATTTCCTGACATGTCGGCAGGTACTCTAGCTCAGAGGAGGGAGTTTATGCTGTATACTACAGCCCTCAGGGAACAAGGAATAAAGTACCACTAAGGGTTTCTTATTTGTCTGCACATCCCTCGAAAAGGCGAGAGATTTCTTGCTAAAATGGAAGATTCAGCCTATATATCCGAATGACAAAAGAATTCCTCAGGCACAGAAAAAGAAAGAACTGGACCCAGAGTGGTTCATGGCATGATTGATTACTGGATAGCCGTTCTCTGCTTCCTGCAGTCTACTCTTTGTCTGGTGCCTCTATGGCACTGTTGAAACCAGGCACTGAGTGTCTTCTTTCACTCTCTTTCAAACAATTTTTTCACTTTTTACCCTTTTCTTTACTGTTTGCTTGATTTTGGAACTGTAAGGGGACTTCTGTGGCGCCCCTATGGCTAGGCGCCACAGGGAGGTACTGCACCCAAACAGCAGGTGTAGTGTCTCCGTAGTTACGGGTTTGGGG
This sequence comes from Allobates femoralis, assembly GCA_033576535.1. Classification (NCBI taxonomy): domain Eukaryota; kingdom Metazoa; phylum Chordata; class Amphibia; order Anura; family Aromobatidae; genus Allobates; species Allobates femoralis. The sequence goes on from JARQOC010000003.1 coordinate 489,660,585, forward strand.
GTTCTCCTTTATAGAGTCTGTCTTTCACACACAACACTAGGCCACCTTAGAGTAGGGGACTGATTATTCAGTAGGTCCCAAAGGGGGTGGAGCCTAGGTTAGAGTGGGAAACTTAAGAGAAAATTTAGTGAGTTAGTGCTTGGAAGGCAGCCAGAGAGGACGCTCCTGGCAGCACCTCTGACAGGAGGGCACCCGTCTTCAAGAGCGTGACACAGGACAGAATAAGATGATCCAGGACCGGTTGGAGCCGGCTGGAAACGTCTGAGGACAACAACCGGCATACCGGAGCCGGGGCAGTGAGCGGTCTATCCCTCACTGCAAACCGTACGACTGCGGGACCAGAATAAGGGAGCCGTAGTCCCACAAGGATGTACCTCCACCTCAGTCCCAAAACAGGTCCAGGACACTCTAGATAACGGGTCAAATTCCAGTGATGGGAGGATTTGTTTGTTGTCGCTCCTGTTTGTACCGGTAAGGAACAAGCCGTGTCTACCAGTAACAGACCAGGGGACTGGCGAGGAGCTTTGCAAAGGTGGTTAAGGACAGTGTAAGAAAAGACTGGGGCCCCGAAAGCCATAAAGGAAGGTACACAGACAGACTATATAAGGCAACCCGAAACCTGTGGCTACGTTCCCGTTGAACCAGACTGTGCTGTGTACTATAACATCTGCCGGTACCAGTAAAGTGACGTTTGGAGTTGAACCGGTGTTTGTCCTCCTTTCCCGTCGGCGTCAGAGGGCCTCTACATCGCCAAGAGGGGTAAGAACAACGACTCCCCTCATTCATCCCCATTGCCCTGAGGTAAAGCTCCACCTGTGGGCAGCTGTACTATCCTAAGCTGCATCCCATCACCTCAGTGGGTGGCCTGCAGTGCTGGTATCAACAGTACCAGGATCCACAGGTGGCGTCACGAAAACATTTACCCCATCCCCCATCATCACCTTTCAACGAGGGTTAGGGCACGGAACCGGAAAATTGACCACCCGTGATCCCCGTTCAGCCACCCACTCATCCCAGTATCCGAGTACCCCACCCTGTCCGACTCATTTCCTCTTATGATGAAGCAAAAATTTAGGCTTGATAACCCTGAATTTGTTTATGCAAGCAAATTTGTTTCCCTGTCCGTCCTTGCCCTGTCTGTCCTCCCCATGTTTTTCACGCATTTAGGAGCAATGGTTTCACATAAAGCAGTATATAGTACTAACAATGCATATTAAGGTTATATCTATAAATGCCAATGGTTTGAACTCGCCAGGTAAATAATCCATCTTCTGGAAGAATATTTGTAAAAAAACTGCTGATGTAATTTGTGTTCAAGAAACGCACTTGTTGGCACAGGACAGTGCTCGGCTAAAGAACCCTCGATACCCACATCAGTTTTTTGCAAACAACAAGACTAAGAGAGCTGGAGTGGCTATTTTTATAAGAGACTGCCTATTCTTTAAATTATATGACACTACTAGTGATTCGGAGGGGCATTTTATTTTCCTTCATTGTTCTTTAAACAACACTAGGTACACGATTGTATCTCTATATGGCCCAAATACGCACCAGTTTTCATTTATCAGGCAAACACTTAAGAGAATTCAGGTGTTCTCCAAAGGGTTTAAAATTGTCTGTGGAGATTTCAACCTCCCCATGTCTGCCGTGTGAGATTGCTCAAACTGACGTACCTCTAGGGGAGAGAGGAAATCACTGGTTTCGAAATATAACATCTGGAGATATCTCCACAGCTCTGAGAGAGATTAATCCCATTTCTCCCCTATTTTTAATTTCTTTAGCAGGATAGACTATATTTTTGTGGATGATAGAACTCTAGGTTGTGCGCTTGAGGCAACGATAGGTGTGATCTCGTGGTCTGTCCATTCTCCTGTCTCACTCATCATATCTGATAGGGACTCTTCGGTCAAAGCTAATAGGTGGCATTTAAATGATTTTTTACTGACCAACAAACAAAACATTTAATTACCGTATATACTCGTGTATAAGCCGACCCGTGTATAAGCCGACCCCCTACTTTTGCCCCCAAAACCTGGGGAAACCTATTGACTTGTGTATAAGCCGAGGGTGGACCCCAGCACAGGTATACAGCCCCCCAGTGGTATACAGGCCTCCCCATTGGTAGTATACAGTAGCCTCCGCAGTGGTAGTATACAGCAGTCTCCCCAGTGGTAGTATACAGCAGTCTCCCCATTGGTAGTATACAGTAGCCTCCGCAGTGGTAGTATACAGCAGTCTCCCCAGTGGTAGTATACAGCAGTCTCCCCCTGTGGTAGTATACAGCAGTCTCCCCCTGTGGTAGTATACAGCAGTCCCCCCCCTTTGGTATATACAGGCCTCCCTGTGGTAGTATACAGCAGCCCTCCCCCTGTGGTATATACAGGCCCCTGTGGTAGTATACAGCAGCCCTCCCCCTGTGGTATATACAGGACCCCTGTATTAGTAGTATACAGCAGCCCTCCCCCCCTGTGGTATATACAGGCCCCCCTGTGGTAGTATACAGCAGCCCTCCCCCTGTGGTATATACAGGCCCCCTGTGGTAGTATACAGCAGCCCTCCCCCCTGTGATATATACAGGCCCCCTGTGGTAGTATATAGCAGCCCTCCCCCTGTGGTATATACAGGCCCCTGTGGTAGTATACAGCAGCCCTCCCCGCTGTGGTATATACAGGCCCCCTGTGGTAGTATACAGCAGCCCTCCCCCCCTGTGGTATATACAGGCCCCCCTGTGGTAGTATACAGCAGCCCTCCCCCTGTGGTATATACAGGCCACCTGTGGTAGTATACAGCAGCCCTCCCCCGTGTGGTATATACAGGCCCCCTGTGGTAGTATACAGCAGCCCTACCCCCCTGTGGTATATATAGGCCCCCCTGTGGTAGTATACAGCAGCCCTCCCCCTGTGGTATATACAGGCCCCCTGTGGTAGTATACAGCAGCCCTCCCCCCTGTGGTATATACAGGCCCCCTGTGGTAGTATACAGCAGCCCTCCTCCCTGTGGTATATATAGGCCACCCTGTGGTAGTATACAGCAGCCCCCCCCCCCCCCGTGCTATATACAGGCCCCCCGTTGCTGCCGCCGCCCACCTGTAACAGAAGAGCATTCATACTTACCCTCCTGTGACCGCGCGCGCATCCCCCGCTCTCCTTCCTGCTTCTACCCGGCGTCCATCCATATGACAGCGCACAAATAATGACGTCATTACAGGCGCGCGGTCACGTAGATGGACGCCGGGTAGAAGCAGGAAGGAGAGCGGGGGATGCACGCCGGTCACAGGAGGGTAAGTATGAAAGCTCTTCTTTTACAGGTGTGCGGCGGCAGCAACGGGGGGCCTGTATATAGCACGGGGGGGGCTGCTGTATACTACCACGGGGGGGGGGGGATGCCGTCACTGACTCGTGTATAAGCCGAGGGGGGCACTTTTCAGCACAATTTTTGTGCTGAAAAACTCGGCTTATACACGAGTATATACGGTAATAGAGACCAAGTTAAAAGACTTCTTTGACATAAACTATAATAACTCCACCTCAGATGAAGTAGTATGGTCAGCCCACATGAAAGGTATTTTTATTAAGATGGCAGTAGTAGAAAAGAAAAGAAGAGAGACAGCAGTGTCAGACCTATTGAATCAAATTAACAATCTGGAACAAAGCAGCAAGAAAAACCCAACCCCACAGTTGTCCCAAAAAATAACAGAACATAGAATGAGGCTGTGTGCTCTACTTTTATTCCAGTATGAAAAAGCACTTAAAAAGCCAGAAACAAAATATTATGCCATGAGAGATAGAGCAGGGAAGATTTTAGCTAGGAGAATCAAAAGAGGAGATAAGAAATAGGATTGCATACTTGAATAAACCTGATGGGACTAAAGTAATAAATCCGATCGACATAGCTAAAGAATTTAGGCGATTTTATTATTCACTGTATAACCTAAAAGAGGATCCTCATACAGTTCAGCCTAATGCACAAGAAATTGGTAACTTCCTAGACAAAATCTCATCCCCAAAGTATCAGCGATTCAGCTAAGTGATCTAAATACTCCCATATCCATCACTGAAATAGAACAAATAATCTGTTCTACTAAAGAGTCCTCTGCTCCTGGCCCAGACGGTTTTGCTAACACCTATTTATCATTGTTTTGTGAAAACTTTAGCTCCTTACCTTGTAAAACTTTAAATTTTTGGAAATGTAGTTCTTCAATAAGCCATGAAAATCTTGAGGCAGTAATCACAACCATTCCTAAACCTGAGAAACCCTCGAACACGCCAGGTAATTTTAGGCCTATCTCCTTAATAAACTGTGACCGAAAAATATTCTCTGAAATCCTTGCGACCAGAATAATGTCTGTCCTTCCCTCTCTGATAGCACCTGACCAGGTTGGGTTTGTCCCTTGGAGACAAGCCAAGGACAGCACTAGAAGAGTAATAGATCTGTTGGAGATAATGGAGACTAATAAACTCTCAGGTGTACTGCTGTCTCTTGATGCCGAGAAGGCGTTTGACAGAGTGCACTGGGGTTATATGGGTGAGGTCCTGGATAAGTTTGGTTTTGTGGGAGATATTAAAATGGCTATATTGGCCCTATACTCTAATCTGAATGCGATGGTGAGTGCATCTGGCTTCACCTCAGACCTAGTTTATGATAACTAATGGCATCCGGCAGGGCTACCCTCTCTCAACAGTTATCTTTGCTTTGTTAATGGAGCAGCTGACAGAGACTCTTAGAACTAATCCAAGCATACTTAGAGTCCGTGTGGGAGATACAAACCATGTGGTGGGATTGCATGCAGTTGATGTGATATTATCTCTCACCGGCATGGAGGGGTCCCTTGTGGGTGTCATGGACACCCTGGCTGAATTCTCCAGAATCTCATATTACAAATTAAATGCCACAAGGTCTATCATATTCCCCATAAATATTACACCTTTGGTAAAGGATAGAATGCTAGAGCATTTTTTAAGTGGAAGGGATTTACATATTTGGGAATTAAAATTCCAAAATTTGTAAATCTAATTAAGTTGAACTGTGAATCACTGATTTCGGAAGTTTGTGGGGACTTGGAGAAACAGACCCTTCTTCCACTGTTCTGGGTTGCTAGAATACAAATTGTAAAAATGATGTTGCTGCCTAAGATTACCTACCTGTTCAGATGTCTCCCTCTCAAACTCCCATCTAGATGGATAGGGTCCTACAATCCCTACTTGATAAGTTTATTTGGAAAAACAAAAAACAAAGACTGGTGGTCAAGGCTCTACATTTCCAATATTCTCGTGGTGGAATGGCTGTACCAAATCTATCATTGTACCACAAGGCAACCATACTCGAGGCTGCAAGGGATTAGTGGGCTGGGGATATTAATTATAGTTGGCTCCAAATAGAAAGACAGTTTGCTCCCCATAGGTCTACTAGACTTTTGCTAGAGATCGACCTACTGAAGGCCCTGATATCGAATTTTCCCTTACATACGATGTCCTCGTTGATTTCTTATTGGAATAACCTTGACAGAACACTGACAAAATCCCTATTTAAATAAATTTCTGTAAAAGTGATCGAGGCACACATCTCTGGGTTGTCTCTAGACCTGTGGGTGAAATCAGGTGTAAGCACGCTTGACAAACTCTTAGATGGCACTGTATTCCCCTCCTTTGTAGATTTGTCCCAACTTTACAAGATTCCCAAAACATGCTTTTATCAGTACCTCCAAATCCGTCATTTTTATCAGTCATGACATTTCCAGCTTGGGAGCCCTGACCCATCAGACATGATGCAGAAATACTTTAAGGTAGAATACCCTAATGTACATGGATTGTCTCTGTTCTATAGGACTCTTAACTCACCAGCCGAGTCTGTCAACTTCCCTTATATGGATGTCTGAGAGGAGGCACTCTCTTTCTCATCCACCCCCGAACACTGGTGGACTGCGGCCACATTTACTCAAAGGCACTCCTCCTGCATTAATCATGTAGAACAACTAAAGAAAATACATATGAACTGGTATCTGACCACGTACAAACTTTCCAAATTATATTCCCCATTATGCTGGAAGGGATGTGGTAAAAAAGGGTATCTGGGTCATGTGTGGTAGTGGTGCCCCAAGATAGGAGAATTCTGGAATCGAGTGGCAGACTTAATTCAGGACCTTGATAGGTTTCCTTTAACTATAGCGGGTCCTTGGTAGTCTTAAATATTGGGTTGGACATTCTTCCCCCAAACTTAGTTACAGTGATAACCAATGTTTTGATAGCGGCCCATCAGAAATTGACAAGACACCGAGGGAAGCTTCTACTCCCACACAGAAGGAACTCATTGGTAGGATAAATTCTCATTATCTACATGAACGTTGTTTGGTTCACTCGACAAAGCAAAAACAATGAGTCAGTCGCCAGTGTGAGATTTGGGAGACCTCTGGATTTGGCGATATCTTACAATTAAGATGGTTTTAATATTTTTTCCTGGTTGATTCTGGTGTTCTCATAATTAAATTGGTATACAAAAATATTTAAAACAAAGCTCCTGAACCTTACTTTTCCCCACCCCAACTATCCATTAATTTACTCTTGTGTCCCATTCTGCTTTCCCTTTCCTTCTGTGTGGTCCATTTTGTCCTTCCCTCTCCTATAATGTCCAGTATGAATTGGTTTATTCTGGGGGTGATTATTTGAACATGATGTTATAATGGTTCAACTGTGTAAACAACTTATATATGTTGTTAAAAGATTTATTTGAATAAAAAATGTATGGCTTAAGAAAATAAATATACAAAAATGGCTGCTATGTGTGCAATGAAGACATTAACAAATTTCTTTGTCGTAAACTTTAGAAGAGAATGAGTTTGTCTCGGGATTTTCAATTATTATTTTTAACAAATATTCTATATACTAATATTTTTATCTGCTGCAAAATTAAACTTTTCAAATCAACCTTTATCTCTTCCCAAGTCATCCTCCTTTGTCTAATTTTCAGTGAAGCATAGTAGGGACAGCTGGCTAAAACCAAAGATGCATCAGGCCTACTGGGTTTCTGTGCCAGTATACTTACAGGTTTTTATTCGCCCAATTTATTTGATCCCAGGCGAGTCTTTCTTCAGACACCCCATATGATTGCTGTTGTGCTAGTTGAAGATTCTATTGAGGGAAAAAATCAATAGTAGTTTACAGAAAATCAAGACTGTCCCATTGCAGGAAAAAAGCCAAAGTCTGTTTCCCAGACTGACCATCTGGGCTTTTATGGCATGAAGTCAACCACAAAAACAAAAAGCAGCAGAGAGGAAAGAGGTATTCATTTAGATTTGGATTGAATTACTATAATTTTTTTGCAATGAAGGGATTTCACAGTAGAAAATATACATTTGGTTTATGCTTGTGTAAAATATTTATATTGCTCTGAATGCAATTCTAAAAACTTTAATGTAATTGCTACCTTGAATTACTCATTCAAAATTTAGATAATACCTCCAATTTGGGTTAAAAAAGAAAGCTGTACCTCAATTGTTTGTATATTGAAATAGATGACTAAAAGGATTTAACCCATCACTTTTGGGCCATTTTTAATTTTTGCCCTTTTTGTTTTTCCCTCACCTACTTCCATGAGTCATATCTTTTTAATGTTTCCATCAATATAGCTGTATGAGGTGTTGGTGATTCTGGGACTAGGTTTACTTTTGAATGACTCCGTTCAATTTACTGTATACCATATGTACTGAAAAATAATAAGGAAAAAAAGTCTACTTTGGATGAAATGGTGTGAAAAATGCAATTCCACAAATATTTGGGGGGATTTATTTTTAGACCTCTCATTGTATTGTACAAATAATATGTCAACATGATTCTCCAGGTCAGTAGGATTACAGCAATAGCAAACTTGGATTGATTTTTTTACATTTTTTATTTAAGTGGTGAAAAAAAATCTTAAATTTTGGTTTGTGAAGCTATAATTGACTCTTCTAACATCTTTATTTTTTTTGTGTGAGGGCTTGATACTTTCATAGCATATATTTTTTCTATCTTTTATATTTTGATACTTTAACAGACCATTATATTACAGATACAGTAGTAACAAATATGTTTTTTAATATATTTCAAATTCCTTTGTTTTAATTTAGAAAAAATGGGGTTATTTGAATGCTTATGTTATAATATATATATATATATATATATATATATATATATATATATATATATATATAATATATAGATAGGTCCATGTATACTTGGAGAGAGGCAACGTTTTTCTAATTTTTGTTCTGTACATTAACACAATGGACTTTGAACAAAACAGTTCAAATGCAGTGTAAGTTCAGACTTTAAGCTTTAATTCAGTCAAAATGATTGCATAAAAATGTGAGGAACTAATGCATTAAACTCAATCCCTTCATTTCAGGGGCTCAAAAGTAATTGGACAAATTAAATAATTGTAAATAAATATTAATTTCTAATACTTGTAAGTATAGCCTTTAACATGTGAAATGCATGTTCTATTGGGTTGAGATCAGGTGACTGATTTGGCCATTCAAGAATATTCCACTTCTTTGCTTTCAGAAACTCCTGGGTTGCTTTGTTTTGGGTCATTGTCCATCTTTATTATAAAACGCCGGCCAATAAGTTTGGCTGCAATTGGCTGGATTTAAGCACACAGCAGTCACTAAAACCCCCAGAAATCTACTACTATATTATACTAGGGATCCAGTGCCACTGGCAGCCATGCATGCCCAAGCCATCACACTGCCTCTGCCATGTTTAACAGATGATGATCTTTGATCATGATCTGTGCCATGATTTTGCCATAATTTTTTCTTTCCATCATTCTGGTAGAGCGTGGTAGAGGTTTCATCTGTCCAAAGAATGTTCTTCAAGAACTGTGCTGTTTTTTTAAGATGATTTTAAGATTTTTTTTTTTTTTAGCAAAGTTCAATTTAACCTACTTATTCTTGAGACTTATGAGTGGCTTGCATAATGCAGTGAACCCACTGTATATACTTTCATGCAGTCTTCTCTTCTCTTTATGGTAGATTTGGATATTAATACGCCTAAATCTTGGAAAGTGTTGTCCACTTTGCTGGTTGTTGTAAAGGGTTTTCTCTTCAACCTGGTTATTATTCTGTGATCATCCACCACTGTTGTCTTCTGTGGACATCCAGGTTTTTTTACATTATTCAGGTCACGGTGCCTTCTTTCTCAGGATGTACCAAACTATAGATTTTGCCCCTCCTAATATTGTAGCAATTTCTCGGATAGGTTTTTTCTGTTTTTGCACATGAAGGATGGCTTTTTTAATCGGCATGGAGAGCTCCTTTGACTTCTTGTTTGCTTCTTAGCAAAATCTTTAAAATGCAAGCACCATACCTCAAATTAACTCCAAGACTTTTATGTGCTTAATTGACAATGAATAAATGAAGGAATTGCCCACACCTGCCTATATAACAGCATTTGAGTCAATTGGCCACATGTGTCACATGTAAAGGAGCTGAAACTCACACAGAACCTTTTGCTCTGCAACTTTAATCTCAATTTAGACACACACTGTCATTTGATGTAGGATTAAATAGGTATCGTAGCCATGAAGCATTTACAAGACTAAGGCTGGAGGTAGAGATCCATTCGCCTACCATCCCACAGATCTTTCCAAAAATAAAGGTTCTCCTTAAAAACGTGGTCTAATTGCGAGACGATGTTCACACTTAATTTTATTTTGTGTTGCAGTAGCTGTGCATACAACATGCTCCAGCGTATTCAGTAGGTTTCGATGCGCATTCTGAGGGATACGTAGTGACCTTTGCATATGACATCTGGCACTGCATCACATATCACCCCCTCAAGTTCAAACTGGTGGGGTTGAACATTGTTACCATACAGGGGGCCTCAGGTAGGGCATCCACATTTCCTTGTCATTTCTCAGCTTAAAGTTCTACTAGGTAGTTAAAGTTTTGCAAGTACCAAAACCACCAATCTTCTGCTTAGCATTTCTCTTTTAAACTAGTGGAGAGTGGTGCATCACCAGGCAGAAATGTTGCTCTAGCAAGTAATAGCGTACAGACTCCAAAACCCATTTTATGGACATGCACTTCTACTCTATTACACTATAGTTATCTGCCAGAGTGAGTTGCCTACTTAAGTAGGTGACTGGATGATCCTTTCCATTTACCTTCTGCAACAGAACTGCTCCCAGGCCTATCTCAGAGGCATCTGCTTGTACTATAAACTCATTTATGAAGTCAGGGTTTGTGAGGACAGGCTGACTTCAAGGACTGGAATGCTTTCTTCACCTGAGGGTTCTAGCAAACTATGACTGGCTTCTTCCCTTTCAACACATTGGTCAACTGTGCCAATCTCCTGGCAAAATTAGATATAGAGCATCTGTAATACCCAATGATGCCAAGGAAGGTGTCCCTGTAAGACGGATTGGAGGTTGTACCTTCTGCTCTGTAGAATGGTATTTGTGGCTAACATAATTTTCCTGTTTACTTTCTTGCTTTCAGTATTGCAGTTCAAAGTGGCAATCTGCATAGGCAGATTAATGTAGTGGATCATGGTTGTCATCTATTCTGGGACACTGACAGATGTACTTTGAAACAATTTGTGCTGGATCTTGTTGATCTAGGTCTGGCCCAAGTACATTTCTGTGTTTCTCAGATTCAGAATTCTCCACAGTTTCTAACAACTTTGCCTTGGTTAAGGCAGCAGCTGCCTCTTTCTCTGTGGCAAGTTTTTCCAGAGACGCTTTCAGGTGTGCTCTCTCTGCTTCTTTATCTGCTTGCAGATGTGCTGTTTCTGCTTCAATCTACTTTTTCTTAGCTTTTGTTGCATCTCTTGTCCAAGAGCAGCAAACTGTTTTATTGAAGACTTATTAGAGCAGCTTGCTCGAGAACTCGTACTGTCTGAAGATGCCCGGCTCATAGACATTGAGTGCCTACTTAAAGACTATGGGATATTTCTGTGCAGACCTGAGTGTACATGTTATAAGTATAATGGATAGCTCAGGAATCTTTTGCATGAGGCAAGGCATAATTGAAACAAAGTTTATTGCTGAAAAAGGTCTATATTGTAACACACAATGATTCAACAAAGTTCAGTAGAAAATCAAAGATCATAAACACACAGTGAAAATATTAAATTAAGCCTTCTATGATAAAGTCTCTTGAAAACCACACAGGATTAAGTAAATGACAGTGCACTATTTTAAGCTCCGTACCACTAGGAGATGCTGTAAAAGGAAAGTCAATGGCAAAGTTCACTCATTCAGATGCTGTAGCAAAGTCAATAACTCAGTAACACCCAGGAGACCTTGGAATGGTAGTGTAAAAAAAAAAAGCAACAGATGCAGTGCAGTTTTACTAAATGTCCCATACACTAAACAGTTACCGTACACTGCTACTGCATCTTTAAAACACAATGAAGCTACAGGGAGCTTATTAAGCAACAAGCTTATGTGACACAGGGTAGGTCTGGACAGAGCCGAAGCAGAGGAAACAACAGGAGCAACTTGGAACACAAGACAAGCTGACAGCATGTGTACGAAGCAGAACCTCTGATGAGCAGTCACAGGAGGAACACACAGGGTTTGCAGGAGAAGGAGGAGCAAGCTTGAGATGCAGCAAAGGGAGAAATCCTGGCAGAATACTCTAAAAGAGGACTAATAGACGGACTTGAGTTTAGAAATACTGGTAGACAAAAAACACATGCAGAAGAATGAAGCAGAAGATGTCATCTTGGAAGAGGGCAATAATGCACAAAATGCCATCAGAAGATCAAGAGTCCTGACATTACTCTGAGTCGGTCGACAGGGTAGGGGGAACGCAAATACCGGGGCTGATGCTTACTTCGATGGGGGATCACGGCTGGTCGGTTCCCAGTTCTGTGCCCTGGACCCTCTCATTGGTGGGGATGGTGGGGGATGATGATGATGGATGGGGAAACGGTAACGTGACGCCACCTGTGGTACCTGGTAACGTGGATACCAGCGCTGCAGCCGGCCGCTGAGGTGATGGAGGTGCAGCTCAGAGTAGTACAGCTCCCCACAGGTGGAGCTTTATCTCAGGGCAGCGGGGGTTGATGAGGGGAGTTGTAGTACTCACCGATATGATGCTGTAGAAACCCTCCGGGTGGTGGAGATAAGGAGTACAAACACCAGATCAGCTCAAGAAGTTCTTTACTGGTACCGGGCTGATGACGAAGTATAACAGTACAGTCTGGTTTAGCGGGGACGTAGCCACAGATTTTTGAGGTAACTTTGCAGAGTCTGTCGGTGGTCCCTTTTGCAATAGTTTTCTGGGTTCCTCTTAACTTCTCATTAACCACACTGAAGAGCCCTTTCGCCAGTCCCCTGGTCTGTTACTGTTAGGTACGGTTGGTTCCTTATCGGTATGGACAGGAGGGACATTAAGCTAATCCTCCCGCCACCGGAATTCGGTCCTTTCCCTAAAGTGTCCTGGACCCAATTTTGAACTGAGGTAGGGATTCAGTCCGTGGCGCTATGGCTTCCTTATGTTGGTCCCACAGCTTGTCGGTTTGCAGTCAGGGATAGATCAACTGACTGCCTCGGCTCCGGTATGCTGGTGTCGACCCCGGACTCCCCAGCCGGCTCCAACCGGTCCTGGTTTGTCCCCTCCAGTTTCTGGGTCACCTCTCTCCAAAGAGGTGCCCTCTTGTGAGAGACAATGTCTCTTGATGTCCATCCTCCTGCTCCTCTCTCGCTGACTGACCCTAACTGTCACTCTAAGTCTCCCGCTCCACTCTAGGCTCCACCCCCTGGGACCTACTGAATAACCGTCCCCTATTTTAGGTGGCCTAGTGTATGCGTGCTTATGACAGACTCTGTAAGAAACCCCATATCCATGACTACGGAGGCACTACACCTTCTGTTTGGGGTGCAGTATCTCCCTGTGGCACCTTCCCATAGGGGCACCACAACTCCATCCTTAGAAGCGGTCTCAGGACGGTCCCAGATATGGCTTCTCAGGGTATCTCTGGTGGAACCGATCAACTTCTACGGGGCACTGATATTATCCACAGGTTCCCAAGAGTCGTCTTCCGGTGGATATCCCTGTCATCTTATTAAGTACTGAAGCTGGTTCCTATGAAACCTAGAATCAATGATCTCTTCCACGACGAGTTGCTCTTGCCCATCTACCACCACAGGTTGTGGCGGAGGCACAACATGTTCCTGGAAGTTATTAGGAGACACAGGCTTTAATAAAAAAACATGGAAAACTAGGTGTACCTTCATAGTCCTAGGCAGCTTTACACGGCAGGCAACAGAGCTCACAATAACGTTGATATTGAAAGGAACGATGAACTTCTGTCCCAGTTTCTGTGAAGGTAAAAGAAAAGAAAAGGAGCGCAAATGTGAAGCACCTCAGGGTAAACCGTATTGCAGGGAAAGCGGGGTTTCCACTCACCTTGTGGAGTTGTACTGGCTGGGTACAACTCCAGTGATAGCCTCCTGTGGAGCAATACCAAACAGGGCGTCCCCGAGAAAATCCTCGTGCCAGGGAGAGAGCAGCGTCACTTCCACCGGTCACGTGATCCGAGGCGGTGACGTTAGATAGGTCCTAGTAGTCCTCCAGACTTGGATAAACAGGTCCTTTAATAAACGATGCCTCTCTTCCAAAGCTGCTGAACCGCACGGTCCCTCAGAAGGGAGAGAAGTGCACAGGAAAAAATAGTTGCGGTTCTGATAGCGCTAAGGAAGGAGGGCAAGGGGAAATTGCTATGATGAACAGACCTTTATTAAAAACACGGTCCCTCAAACTCCGCTACGCGTTTCGACGTTACCGTCTTCATCAGGTGGAATGAGGGTACTGACACAATACAACATATATAAAGGGTTTGGCATACATGATCCTGAATATTCAATACAAACAACTTATCAAAAATATAAACTACTAGCTGTGAGCCCGATGCAAATGCATCGGGATTCTAGAACGTGCATTAATTTGATTATAGTAGTTATAGCTACTTTTTGGGGGAGTCCAATACTTTTTTTGGGGGGTCCAATACTTTTTGGGGGGGGTCCAATACTTATTGGGGCGCGTTCAATGCTTTTTGGGGTGCGTTCAATACTTATTGGGGCGCGTTCAATGCTTTTTGGGGCGCGTTCAATGCTTTTTGGGGCGTGTTCAATACTTTTTGGGGGGCGTTCAATACTTATTGGGGTGTGTTCAATACTTTTTGTGGCGCGTTCAATACTTTTTGGGGCGCGTTCAATACCTATTGGGGTGCGTTCAATACATTTTGGGGCGCGTTCAATCCTTATTGGGGTGTGTTCAATACTTATTGGGGCGCGTTCAATGCTTTTTGGGGGGGTCCAATACTTATTGGGGCGCGTTCAATGCTTTTTGGGGCACGTTCAATACTTTTTGGGGCGCGTTCAATACTTATTGGGGTGCGTTCAATACTTTTTTGGGCGCGTTCAATACTTATTGGGGTGTGTTCAATACTTATTGGGACGCGTTCAATACTTTTTGTGGCGCGTTCAATACTTTTTGGGGCGCGTTCAATACCTATTGGGGTGCGTTCAATACATTTTGGGGCGCGTTCAATCCTTATTGGGGTGTGTTCAATACTTATTGGGACGCGTTCAATACTTTTTGTGGCGCGTTCAATACTTTTTGGGGCGCGTTCAATACTTATTGGGGTGCGTTCAATACTTTTTGGGGCGCGTTCAATACTTATTGGGGTGTGTTCAATACTTATTGGGGTGTGTTCAATACTTTTTGGGGGGCGTTCAATACTTATTGGGGTGCGTTCAATATTTTTTGGGGCGCGTTCAATACTTATTGGAGTGTGTTCAATACTTTTTGGGGTGTGTTCAATACTTATTGGGACGCGTTCAATACTTTTTGGGGCGCGTTCAATACTTATTGTGACCCGTTCAATACTTATTGGGGTGTGTTCAATACTTTTTGGGGCGCGTTCAATACTTTTTGGGGAGCGTTCAATACTTATTGGGGTGCGTTCAATACTTTTTGGGGCGCGTTCAATACTTATTGGGGTGTGTTCTATACTTTTTGGAGTGCTTTGCTGGTCTAAACCTGAATTTTGCACAGGGGGTTAATCACATGTCAGGTCTGTGTGTGAGTGAAGATGTGCTGATTGACTCACTGGGTTGCAGCTGGGAGTGAGTAGGCTGGATAGGAACCTGCCAGGTGTCTGAGTGAGGAGAGGTCGATTCAGAAGTTCAGAGCACTGCCATGTGAAGAGGTGCTGGAAGTGATCCGTCCTCAGTGGGTAAGTGATGGGAGCCTGCCAGCTCCATGCTAGTGCACCTGATGTGTGCATGGCAGCCAGTGTCCAAGGGCCAGGCGGTCACAGCTGACTTTGGGACATTGAGGGGGGGGGCTGTGCGGCCATTGAGGGGGGAGGGGGGGTCTGTGCGGCCATTGAGGGGGGAGGGGGGGTCTGTGCGGCCATTGAGGGGGGGGGGTCTGTGCGGCCATTGAGGGGGAGGGGGGGTCTGTGTGGCCATTGAGGGGGGGGGGTCTGTGCGGCCATTGAGGGGGAGGGGGGGTCTGTGCGGACATTGAGGGGGGAGGGGGGGTCTGTGCGGCCATTGAGGGGGGGGTCTGTGCGGCCATTGAGGGGGGGGTCTGTGCGGCCATTGAGGGGGAGGGGGTGTCTGTGCGGCCATTGAGGGGAGGGGGGTGTCTGTGCGGCCATTGAGGGGGGGGGGTCTGTGCGATCATCATCATCATCATCATCATCATCAATCTCCCCGTAGAAGGTATAGGGAGACATGCTGTGGTAGCGACTCGCAATGGCCTCGCGGCCATTGCTCGCGCTACACAGCGACTCTCAATGGATCCCCATTGAAAGTATAGAGACACGTGCGGTTGCTGAGGTAGCGACTCGCAATGGCCTCGCGGCCATTGCTCGCGCTACCTCAGCGGTAAATCGCTAAGTTTGTGGCCGAGCCTCTGGTTCTATTTTCGGCCAGCGACTCGCAATGGCCGCTTCGCGGCCATTGCTCGCGCGTGGTGACGTCACAGCGTGACATAGCCACGGCGATTTCGGGGGCCGACACGATTTTGCCTACGGCAATTATAGAGTAGATAAAAACTTCTAATATTTAAGTTCTTGCAATAAGGGAGATATATATATCTCATTTTTAAAATTTGCAATGCCCAATGGGCATATCTCCCTTATTGCAAGAACTTAAATATTAGAAGTTTTTATAGTTTATATTTTTGATAAGTTGTTTGTATTGAATATTCAGGATCATGTATGTATTTATATATAGAATTCCTTTTTTATCATTTTTTATGTATAATTTTTTTTTTTTTTTTGGATCATCCACTTTGGTCAGTAACTAATAGTCTTATTGATCGTATACTAAGTATTTTGGGCAGATATAGTGATTCAATGCATAAAATATGGACTTTTATCCACGTGATATTTTTAATAGTTCTAGTTTGACGCTCATAGGGTTAATTATTACTACCACCCTAATTGATCAAGAATTGTTTGACCAATCTGAGTGAGCCAAACCCTTTATATATGTTGTATTGTGTCAGTACCCTCATTCCACCTGATGAAGACGGTAACGTCGAAACGCGTAGCGGAGTTTGAGGGACCGTGTTTTTAATAAAGGTCTGTTCATCATAACAATTTCCCCTTGCCCTCCTTCCTTAGCGCTATCAGAACCGCAACTATTTTTTCCAGTTTCTGTGAAGGAACACTCAGTTTTAGATTTTTAGTGGATAACCACACTGAGTCTTCTACCTTAAACATAGGAGCACCTATGACCCTATGACCAAGTTCACAGTATCCTTAGGGGGGAAGACTGGCACATAGAATAAAATGAGCAGCTTTAGCCAGGCATCAACAACCACCAGAATGATATTCATGCCACCAGATATAGGCAGCTTCACAAAGAAGTACATTGAGAAAGACCCCCATGGGCAGAACGGAATAGTTTGTGGTTGAAGAAAACCCATAGGTGAAGCAAGCCTATGTGCTCTTTAAGTGAGCACATACCTCGCAAGAGAGAACATAATCCTTAGTAGCGTTCAGGCAAGTCAGCCACGAAAAAAAATCGCCTTAGGAACTCTTGTGTCTTCTATGACCAGCCAATTCGGATTCATGGACCAACTTGAGGATCTGCAGATGGACAGCCTCAGGGATGTAAATACGTTGATCTCTGAAACACATGCCACCTTTAATGACAAGATTGATATCAAGAGGTGGATTACACAGAAATACATCACAGTCATAGTTCTTCCTGATCTCCTTCCACAAGTCCCGGTTGTGGATCTGATTAAGTTGTTATCAGATAGAATGGTCTTGGATGAGGCTCCAGGTACAGAATCCACAGTATGGAATCAGGATTAAGCATCAGCCTTCCTAGCAGACTGAATTCAGGGGTGTCAGATTCATCATCACAATTATCACATTCACCTACCGCTGCTATCACCTTGTGAGGCCGCTTAGGACAGATTGATTAGGAAGTGTCAGTTAATCTATATATACCTAGACCTAACCAGGTACCTAAGGGGAAACCGAGGAATGCCCCCCGCCCAAAACCACAGCCAAGGGCTGAACCAACAAATCCTACTCCCAGCAGTACTGAAGACTCTGATGCGGAATCCCTACCAGATTAAGGTGTTCTGACTCGCTTCAGGGCTCGTCATCAACCAGCACGTCTGGTAGGTAATTTTAGGTGATTCATTTATCCCATCACTCTCTCACTCTATGGCCCAGATTATCTTTACCAATTTGGTGGTCGAGGATTTAAAACGATTGCCAATGAGATCCAGGTCTGATAACTTAACACATAGACAACGCTGTGCATTATCAGATCTGGAGAACATGACGGACGTCACTATTAAACCGGCAGACAAGGGTGGGAACATAGTAATCTGGCCGATTGACCAATATGAACGTGAAGTATTTCGCCGACTTCGTGACAAGGATACGTACTGTAAACTGACCTGTAATCCTGTGGACTCCTTCTCGAATCAGCTTCAGGCCATCCTTGGCCGTGCCTGTGATTCAGGTATTATACCTAAAAATGTAGTGAAGGAACTCACAGTCAGATACCCAAAGATACCTACTCTGTACCTGCTACCAAAGATCCACCAAGATGCCATCACTCCACCGGGACGCCCGATCGGCTCCGGCATAGGGGATCTCTGCAATCCAGTATGTAAGTTTATTGACTACTACCTGAGACCATTAGTTGAATCTTTGCCCTCCTATGTCCGTGACACGATGGATGTCCTGATGAGGATTGATGGCATCTCTTTGGATGAAGGTACTTTATTGGTGACAGCTGACATTGAGTCTCTTTACACTTGTACGGCACGAGGATGGCCTGAGGGCAGTACAATTCTTCTTACAGTCCAGTGGTCGTGATGGTGCGACATGCAAGCTTGTCCTTGAGTTTCTCCACTTTGCCCTGACTCACAATTTTTTTCATGACCCAGCCTGTTTTGACCATAAAGACCTTGGCATTTTTGTCAATTCTGACCAGTGTCTCTTTTTAAGATAATAACTCTGGAACGCTTCAATGGATCCTAGCGATTCTGAGATTGTTTTTTCGTGAGACATTGGGCTTCATGTTAGTATTAAATTTTCAAATTTTTCATTTTTATTCTGCTAAATCAGAGTTATGTGACACAAAATAGTTAATAAATAGCATGTCCCACATGTCTACTTTACCTCAGCACAATTTTGGCAAAAAAATTTTTTTTTTTTTGGTAGGAAGTTATAAGGGTTCAAAATTCATCAGCAATTTCTAATTTTTCCAGCAACATTTACAAAACCATTTTTTTTAGTGACCACATCACATTTGAAGTCCCTTTGAGGGGTGTACTTGACAGAAAACACCCAAACGTTACAGCATTCCAAAAACTGCACCCCTCGAGCTACTCAAAACTACATTCAAGAAGATTATTAACCCTTCAGGTGCTTCACAGGAACTAAAGCAATGTGGAAGGAAAAAATGGATATTTTAATTTTTCTAACAAAAATGTTCTCTTAGCCTCAATTCTTTCATTTTCACATGGACAACAGGATAAATTGGATCCTAAAATTTGTTGGGCAATTTCTCCTGAGTACATCGATACCTCATATGTGATCATAAGCCACTGTTTGGGTGCACGGCAGGGCTCAGAAGGGAAGGAGCGCAATTTGATTTTTTAAGCTAATTTTCCATTCAAAAAGTGATTTTCCGTTCAGATTGTTAGCGGACATCATGTCGAGTTTGGAGAGCAACTGTGTGCCTAAGCATTGGAGCTCCCCCACAAGTGACTGCATTTTGGAAACTAGACCCCCAAGGAACCTATCTAGATGCATGGTGAGCACTTTGAACCCCCAGGTACTTCACAAATTGATCCGTAAAAATGAAAAAGAATTTATGCCGAAAAAAAAGTATTCTTTTTTCATTTTTACAGATTAATTTGTAAAGCATCTGGGGCTTCAAAATGCTTAT
Source organism: Allobates femoralis (assembly GCA_033576535.1). NCBI lineage: Eukaryota > Metazoa > Chordata > Amphibia > Anura > Aromobatidae > Allobates > Allobates femoralis. Next base: position 489,680,010 of record JARQOC010000003.1, read on the forward strand.
CACCCATCTAGATAAGTTCCCTGGGGGGTCTAGTTTCCAAAATGGGGTCATTTGTGGGGGAGCTCCAATGCTTAGGCACACAGGGGCTCTCCAAACTCAACATGGTGTCTGCATAAAAATCCGAACAGAAAATCACTTTTTGAATGGAAAATTAGCTCCAAAAGTCAAATTGCGCTCCTTCCCTTCTGAGCCCTGCCGTGCACCCAAACAGTGGTTTATGACCACATATGAGGTATCGATGTACTCAGGAGAAATTGGCCAACAAATTTTAGGATCCATTTTTCATTTTTACATATCAATTTTTGAAGCACCTGGGGGTTCAAAGTGCTCACTATGCATCTAGATACGTTCCTTGGAGGTCTAGTTTCCAAAATGGGGTCACTTGTGGGGGAGCTACAATGTATAGGCACACAGGGGCTCTCCAAACGTGAAATGGTGTCCGCTAACAATTTGAGCTGATTTTCCGTTCAGCTTGTTAGCGGACAACATGTCGAGTTTGGAGAGCCCCTGTGTGCCTAAGCATTGGAGCTCCCCCACAAGTGACCCCATTTTGGAAACTAGACCCCCCAAGGAACTCATCTAGATGCATAGTGAGCACTTTGAACCCTCCGATGCTTCACAAATTAATTCCTAAAAATAAAAAAGTACTTTTTTTTCAACAAAAATGTTTTTTCATTTTCACAAATTATTTTGTGAAGCATATGGGGGTTCAAAGTGCTCACTATGCATCTAGATATGTTCCCTGGGGTATCTAGTTTCCAAAATAGGGTCACTTGTGTTGGAGCTCCAATGTTTAGGCACACAGGGGCTCTCCAAACTCGACATGGTGTCCGCTAACAATCTGAACAGAAAATCAGCTCAAATTGTTAGCGGACACCATGTCGCATTTGGAGAGCCCCTGTGTTTCTAAACATTGGAGCTCTCACAAAAGTGACCCCATTTTGGAAACTAGACCTCCAAGGAACGTATCTAGATGCATAGTGAGCACTTTGAACCCCCAAGTGCTTCAAAAATTGATATGTAAAAATGAAAAATGGATCCTAAAATTTGTTGGCCAATTTCTCCTGAGTACATCGATACCTCATATGTGGTCATAAACCACTGTTTGGGTGCACGGCAGGGCTCAGAAGGGAAGGAGAGCAATTTGACTTTTGGAGCTAATTTTCCATTCAAAAAGTGATTTTCCGTTCGGATTTTTATCCGCCATCTTGGTAGCGTGAGTTAGGGCCGGGGGTGTGGCAGAACTCCTCAGATAGTGATAGGGAACGTCGGTGTGAGGTAGTGCGGCTGCAGTGCCGCAAAGGAGCTTGAGATTCGGCTACAGTGCCCGAATTCCAAACTTCCGATTATTTATATATATATATATATATATATATATATATATATATATGTTAAGGGGCGTAACTACAATAGGTGCAGGGGTTGCGATCGCACCCGGGCCCTGCAGCCTAGGGGGGCCCCGAAAGTCCCTTTGGCCTATAGAAAAAGACTAATACTATTAAAGATTTGCAATAATTGGGGGCCCCGTTAGAGCTTTCGCATCGGGGCCCCTGGGCCTGAAGTTACGCCACTGTATATATGATACCCCTCCGTTCACTCTCTCTCTCTCTCTCTCTCTCCGTTCACTCTCTCTCTCTCCCTCTCCGTTCCCCTCTCTCTCTCTCTCCCTCTCCATTCACTCTCTCTCTCTCTCTCCCTCTCCGTTCACTCTCTCTCTCTCTGTTCACTCTCTCTCTCCGTTCACTCTCTCTCTCTCTCCGTTCACTCTCTCTCTCTCTCCGTTCACTCTCTCTCTCTCCCTCTCCGTTCACTCTCTCTCCGTTGACTCTCTCTCTCTCCGTTCACTCTCTCTCCCTCTCCGTTCACTCTCTCCCTCTCCATTCACTCTCTCTCTCTCTCCCTCTCCGTTCACTCTCTTTCTCCCCACCTCTGCGCTGTGTCTTTGCCCTGCACCTGGCTGTCTCCCCTTGTGCCTGTCTACCCACTGTGCACATTTCTCCTGACAGGGAGCCCTTGGGCATGGTGTTATATGCCCCTTGCAGGTGGGGGCCCTCTGTAATCTGCCCCTGGCAGGTGGGGGGGCCCCTCTGTAATCTGCCCCTGGCAGGTGGGGGGGCCCTCTGTAATCTGCCCCTGGCAGGTGGGGGGGGCCCTCTGTAATCTGTCCCTGGCAGGTGGGGTGGGGGCCCCTCTGTATTCTGCCCCTGGCAGGTAGGGGGGCCCCTCTGTAATCTGCCCCTGGCAGGTGGGGGGGCCCCTCTGTAATCTGCCCCTGGCATGTGGGGGGGGGGCCCTCTGTAATCTGCCCCTGGCAGGTGGGGGGGCCCCTCTGTAATCTGCCCCTGGCAGGTGGGGGGCCCCTCTGTAATCTGCCCCTGGCAGGTGGGGGGGGCCCCCTCTGTAATCTGCCTCTGGCAGGGGGGGCCCCTGAGTGCCGGTTCTCCCCCCCCTCTTAACCTGAGAGTCTGGCAGACGCTGATTGTAGAGAGCAGCAGGCAGCAGATCACTTTCTCCTGCACCATCGAGGTTCGGTGCAGGAAGTAGATATCTGCCGCTGCTGCTGCTCGGTTAGGAGGGAGAGAGAGGGTGTGGGGGAGGGGAGAGGGGCAGCGTTTAGGGGCCCCTGCTAGGTGAGAATTCCACAGGGGACCTGCCTGCCAAATTAGGGACCCGGGTGCTGTTAACTGGCCCTGACTCCCTCCCCCCCCCCCCGGACACCAGCCATGCTCACCTGCAGTCCGGCGTCTTCCTCCTCCACATTGTGGAACGCAAAGACAGCAGAAGTGACGCCCGGATGCGGGGGCGGTGCGGGGGCTGGCGGACGGTTTCTGAAAGCACTGCCGCGCCGGTAGGAGTTAAGATAATACCGGCGGCGCGATGCGGGCGGGCAGGCAGCGGTGGGCCCCTCAGTCATGCCTGGGCACTTGCCCGGGTACGGGTGCTGACGCCGGCCCTGCTCCAAGGGGACCCGTTGGGGGCGGGGCAAGGGGCGGGGACACAATGCCTGGGGGCCCACCCTGACTTTTAACCGGTTACCCGGCGGCCCAGACCGAGCCTGGAGGGGAGGAATTCCTTCCTACTAACCCTTTACTCTTGTTTGCCTACCTACCATTGGAGGATTTGACACCCTAATTTTTCTGGTGCCCCCAAACCTCGGCGGCTGACCCTCTTCTTACCCTGTTTACCAATCAAGGGATTTAGGGGAAAAAAGGAGGGGGGAGATTAGATGTCCTGATGTCCACTTAACTCCAATGACATTTGTGGTCTCTCAGGATGCATCACAACCTTCAATTGATTGTTGGTTCAGATTTATGATGATGATTCTCCGCACTTTACGCGTTTCATGCAGACGGATTGCGTTGCACTCATCAGAAGATGGAGAAGTAGATAGTATCTTGCCTAAGAGGATCAAGAAAAACAAAGGTGAAAATACAACAATAGACCTATCCTTGTTTATTTAGAAAAGTGTGGCAAATTAGACATATCAAAAGAAATTCTTCTTATATATAGTTTAGTGGAAATTTTTCTTAACATTTATTAAAATAACACCTTGGTGACAGTCCAGACTGAGCGACACAGATGTTAATACCTCATAGTCCTTTGAAGGTGAAGATAACCCTTCTATGGATACACCATCGCAACATATACGATCAAAATAGCCATAAGTGCTGATCAACAGCACCAACTATGATTAGACTAAGGTCGCCCTCATTGCAAAAGGATTCTGGTATCTCTATATCACAAAGAGAAGGGTGGTTCAATGGAAAATTATGTTAAGGTAAAAAAATTTCAAAAAGAATAGGGAAGGGAAAAGAACAGGGGGGGGAGGGGGTTTAAGGGAGAGAGAAAACAAAGGAAAAAAGAGGAAAGAAAGAAGTGGAAAAGAAAAAGAAAAGTAAAAAAAAAAAAAAGAAAGAAAGAAAGAGAGAGAAAGAGAGAGAGAAAGGAGAGAGAAAGAGAGAGAGAGGGAGAGAAAGAGGGAGAGAAAGAGAGAGAAGAAGGAAAATAAAATAAGTTTAGTTTTCAAAATAGGACCCAACATCTCAGCCAACATTCTGCATGAACAGAACTCAAGGAGTTACAACACTGAAAGGCGAGAAAACATCTTGGGTTATATATAGATTATTACATTTATCACTTCTGTATTGATTGCAAAATGAATACAATGTTTTTTATGACAAGAACAGAATCACCACTTGACTAAAGATTGGGATAAAAGTAAAAACTACTCTAATGGTACCTTTACACGCGGCCACAGGAAGGTAGGAACAGGTAGGCATCGGACACAATTGTGCCTGTTGCCTTGAAAATACCATGATGTGGCGGCGTGAAATTCAGGAATTTCCTTCCTTCAGGGAAGACACAGGAAGGAAAGTCCTGAATTACACGCAGCCACATCGTGGTCTTTTCAAGGCAACAGGCACAATTGTGTCCGATGCCTACCTGTTCCTACCTTCCTGTGGCCGCGTGAAAATGTACCATTAAGGTAAAATTACAAAATCAATGTCATTAAGATATCACAGGAGCGATGTGGCGCGCAGCTATCGTACGCACAAGCCAGCGAACGATATTTACTCACTGTTGTGAATAGGCGAAGTAGTTAATGACATCGTTATTGCAGTGTCACACAAAACGATGCAGCAGGTTGGCTGATCAAGGATCGTTTGCTTTGAGAACATGTTCTCAAATCTGCGAACAACGATCCAACGATTTATTGTAGTTGTATCGCGGTGTTACACGCATCGACATCCTAACAATGTTGTTTGAACGATTCCAAACCCGTGACGTTTGAGCAATATTGTCCAAAATGGCCGACTTCAAAATGGCCGCCATGGTCACCACCCATCTGTAAAAGTTTTCCCTCTCCAATATACTAATGTGCCACAAACAGGAAGTTGATATCATCAACATTCCCATTTTATTTAGGTGCATTCATATAAATGGCCCACCCTGTACTTTATTAAAAAGCAGTTAAATCATACTTCCCAAGAACCCAGACCACAAGCCAGTAGAAACTTCATGATTGCCATCACACCAGGGCATCGGGAAGAAGCTTTACCTGGCTTTTCCCAATGCCCTGGTATGTTAACAATCAGGGTAATATAAGAGATTAATGATGGCTGTAATTTGTCAAAAATCACAGCTGCTATCAAGCCCTAGGTTAGTGATGGGCATGGATTTATAAGACTCCCCACCCCCTAACATAAACATGTAAGTAAAAGATAAGCACAATCACAAGAAAAATCCTTTATTTCAAATAAAAAACAAACATATACTCCCTCTTTTACCCATTTATTAACCCCAAAACATGCCCTCTGGTAGTAATCCACAATGATCTCCATCAAAGTTTCTCAGCTCTGCTGCATCGGAGATTGAGCTGATCGGTGAAATGACAAATCAGTGTGAGCTGCTGAACACTGACACAAGGTGGTTATAACAACTGAAGAGGTTAGGTAGCAGGATGGCAGTGATGGGCAAAAGGTGATTAGGGGAACTAGTCTGACCGTTAGACTTGGGGTTCCTAGCTGACCCTTTTCCCAGCTGACCTGTACCCAGATGTACCTCTAAAGGTGAAGATGTCTGAGCTGCCACCCTTGCCCTGCTCATGGCCAATCCTAGGCTAACAGCCCCTCACCTCCACCCAGGGACTAGGATAAGCACAGCAGCTCCCACACAGGATAGCAATCTACAGGACAGCTTCAGCAGGAACTGCAAACAGCAAACAGCATCCACACAGCTCATGGTTTTGAAGAGAATGAGCTCTATCATCAACATCAGGTGATGAGTCATGGTTCTACTTAAAGGCTGGTGGAGTGATCAATTACATCATCTCATACACACAGAAATACCAACTAACACTGCAGAGCTACAGCAACCGACATAAATCCTTATGGTACAAAAGGAAATTAACTCGATTTAAACTAAAGAGCAGTCTACACATGACACACACACAATCATTGCAGTGAGAACTGTGGCCATAACAGCGGTGACGGGAGTGTGGTCACAGCTAGGATATCGGGTACCCCAGCTGTGTCCTCTGGTGCCCTCACATCACCCCTCTCACAACCGCAGCTCTTGGTGCACTCATTGTGTGCTGGAGCTCTCGTTAACATGTCAGTTCACTGATCAGAGTGACGTCTGATGCAGCAGAGCTGAAAAGCTTCAAGGGACATAGTGTCTGGGACCACAAAGGTCTGGGTACTCAGGTCTTGGGCGGTCGGGTGCAGGGATGTCACGGGTGGTCCATGCCCGGGCCTGTGTCCTAGGGTGACAATCAAAAAGGGGTATTTACAGGAATTAAAGTTATTGTCAGTAGTGACACCACCTGTAGGTCCGGTGATGGCACCGGCGCTGCTGGAACCTCCGGGGTGATGGGCGGCAGCAAGGTGTTGTGGTTCTCTACAGGAAGAGCGGGCTCCCCGGGGCTGTAAGGGTAGGATGGTGGAATAGGGTACCACAGTCGTTGTGGGACAGGTTGAAGACGGGACATGCACACAATAAAGTTTTATTCTGTATTTTTTACTGATGTTCTTGCAGGTACACTCTCCGGGTTGAAGGCTACACCTCAGGATTTCCACACCGAGCGCGATATAGGCCTCCTTGTCCTGTTCCTTGTCCCAAAGCCTTGCTGGCATGAAACCAAGCCTGACCTCCTGTTTCTCCACACCCATGTTGCTGCACTGAGGGCTCTCTCTTGGGCTACCGCGATCTCTTTTGCGGTCCCTGGCTCTCAAATGTGGGTGCTGCAGGTGTCCAGGAAGCTAAACCTCCACAGTGTTCTGGATTCTCTGCTGGGCTGATCTCTTGCCCTGTTGCAGACTCGGTCTCCAGTGACCAGTGTTCTGGTGGGTTGAGCCAGTATGGCTCCTCTGCCCCTTTCTGGAGTGTTCCACGCCTCTACCTTTGGCCCTCGCTCTCTGGACCCTCACACTGGCTCTAGCGGTGCACTGGTGTCGGCCTTGCACGGCTCCGATAACCATTTTTATCTCACTAGGCACTGAGCTGACGTCACAGTTTTTCTAGTGACTGCACACTCTGGCTAACTCTGCCTCAGCACTGGTATTTATAAGGATCTGGCTTAACAGCAACCAGTGGTCCTCCCCTACAGGCCTAGAGTGGAAGGTGTTGTGTGTAGGTGAAGTACCAGATGTGGAAATCCCTTAGTGAACTAGTTGGCTCTGTGGCTTACGTGTCACAGGGCGCCACATTCCCCCTAGTTAATTTCAGTACTCCCGGACTAAGTAAAGTTTTTGTACATACACCACACTTAAACAATAACAGGTATTTACAAAGTCTCAAAACTCAAAAATTCAGAAAAACCATTGCATTTACAGGAGCTGACTTCACACCTTCAATCAAACTCATTCAATGCTTGTGTAAAGGCTATCCTCAAGCAGGGTGACAAAGAATGATGCAGTTTAAACAACTTTTAATAGATCATTATGTTCCTATACATATCTTGTTATTGATAGAACATCTGAAGACAATGGTCTTGATTCATTAAGACTGGTGCTGTGCATGCCAATCTTAATAAATGAAACTGCTGGAGTAAGATTCATCCAATTCTTTAAAAGGCGCACTCCACTTAATGAATTAGGAATATTAATAGTTTGTGTGCCTCTAGCACAAATAGCACAAATGTACATACACACATGTACAGGATATCCACAGAACATACACACACACATATAGATATACAGTCATGGCCAAAAGTTTTGAGAATGACACCAAAATTATATTTTCACATGATCTGCTGCCCTCTGGTTTTTATTTGTGTTTGTCTGATGTTTATATCACATACAGAAATATAATTGCAATCATATTATGAGCACCAAAAGGTTATATTGACAGAATCAATTAATGCAGCAAGTCAATATTTGCAGTGTTGACCCTTCTTCTTCAGGACCTCTGCAATTCTCCCTGGCATGCTCTCAATCAACTTCTGGACCAAATCCTGACTGATAGCAGTCCATTCTTGCATAATCAATGCTTGCATTTTGGCAGAATTTGTTGGTTTTTGTTTGTCCACCCGTCTCTTGATGATTGACCACAAGTTCTCAATGGGATTAAGATCTGGGGAGTTTCCAGGCCATGGACCCAAAATCTCTATGTTTTGTTCCCTGAGCCATTTAGTTATCACCTTTGCTTTATGACAAGGTGCTCCATCATGCTGGAAAAGGCATTGTTGGGCGCCAAACTGCTCTTGGACGGTTGGGAGAAGTTGCTCTTGGAGGACATTCTGGTACCATTCTTTATTCATGGCTGTGTTTTTAGGTAAGACTGTGAGTGAGCCGATTCCCTTGGCTGAGAAGCAACCCCACACATGAATGGTTTCAGGATGCTTTACAGTTGGCATGAGACAAGACTGGTGGTATCGCTCACCTCTTCTTCTCCGAATAAGCTGTATTCCAGATGTCACAAACAATCGAAAAGGGGATTCATCAGAGAAACTGACTTTACTCCAGTCCTCAGCAGTCCACTCCCTGTACCTTTTGCAGAATATCAGTTGGTCCCTGATGTTTTTTCTGGAGAGAAGTGGCTTCTTTGCTGCCCTCCTTGAAACCAGGCCTTGCTCAAAGAGTCTCCGCCTCACAGTGCGTGCAGAAGCACTCACACCAGTCTGCTGCCATTCCTGAGCAAGCTCGGCACTGCTGGTAGTCCGATCCCGCAGCTGAAACAGTTTTAAGATACGGTCCTGGCACTTACTGGTCTTTCTTGGGCGCCCTGGAGCCTTTTGGACAACAATGGAAGCTCTGTCCTTGAAGTTCTTGATGATGCGATAGATTGTTGACTGAGGTGAAATCTTTCTAGCTGTTAGGCCATTTTTGTGCAGTGCAATGATGGCTGCACGTGTTTCTTTAGAGCCAACCATGGTTAACTGAAGAGAAACAATGATACCAAGCACCAGCCTCCTTTTAAAGTGTCCAGTGGTGTCATTCTTACTTAATCATGACTGGTTGATTGCCAGCCCTGTCCTCATCAACACCCACACCTGTTTTAATGGAACAATCATTAATACGATGTTAGCTGTTCCTTTTAAGGCAGGACTGCAATGATGTTGAAATGTGTTTTGGGGGTTAAAGTTCATTTTCTAGGCAAATATTGACTTTGCAAGTAATTGCTGTTAAGCTGATCACTCTTTATGACATTCTGTAGTATATGCAAATTGCCATTAGAAAAACTGAAGCAGTAGACTTTGTTAAAATTAATATTTGTATCATTCTCAAAACTTTTGCCCATGACTGTACATATATATACTGTATATACAGAGCACACAGATTCACACACTATTAAAAAAAATATATATACACATATATATATTTAAATACTGTATATCTACTTACATAATTGTCCTGTCCTGTCTGTCACTTCCGGCATCAGGTTGTCCTCCTGTTACGCACCTCCGTAATACAGTGCCTACTAGTAGTATTCAACCCCCTGCAGATTTAGCTGGTTGACACATGCGGAATTAACTTGGCATTGTGACATTTGGACTGTAGATCAGCCTGGAAGTGGGAAATGCAGTGCCACAAAAAATTTTTTTTTTTTTTTTTTTTTGTTTTTTTTGTTAAAGCGTTAAAAGTTAATTCAGAGGGTCATTTATTATTCAACCCCTCAAACCACCAGCATTCTGTTTGGTCCCCCTAAAGTAATAAGAAGTAGTTCAGCCACAAATAACAATGAGCTTCACATGTGTGGATTAATTATCTCTTTTGCCAGCCTTTTCTGACTATTTAAGACCCTCCCCAAACTTGTGAACATCACTCATACATGGTCAACATGGGAAAGACAAAGGAGCATTCCAAGGCCATCAGAGACAAGATCGTGGAGGGTCACAAGGCTGGCAAGGGGTACAAAACCCTTTCCAAGGAGTTGGGCCTACCTGTCTTCACTGTTGGGAGCATCATCCGGAAGTGGAAGGCTTATGAAACTACTGTTAGCCTTCCACGGCCTGGACAGCCTTTGAAAGTTTCCTCCCGTGCCAAGGCCAGGCTTGTCCGAAGAGTCAAGGCTAACCCAAGAACAACAAGGAAGGAGCTCCGGGAAGATCTCATGGCAGTGGGGACATTGGTTTCAGTCAATACCATAAGTAACGTACTCCACTGCAATGTTCTCCGTTCCAGACGAGCCCGTAAGGTTCCTTTACTTTCAAAGCGTCATGTCAAGGCTCGCCTACAGTTTGCTCATGATCACTTGGAGGACTCTGAGACAGACTGGTTCAAGGTTCTATGGTCTGATGAGACCAAGATCGAGATCTTTGGTGCCAACCACACACGTGACGTTTGGAGACTGGATGGCACTGCATACGACCCCAAGAATACCATCCCTACAGTCAAGCATGGTGGTGGCAGCATCATGCTGTGGGGCTGTTTCTCAGCCAAGTGGCCTGGCCATCTGGTCCGCATCCATGGGAAGATGGATAGCACGGCCTACCTGGAGATTTTGGCCAAGAACCTCCGCTCCTCCATCAAGGATCTTAAGATGGGTCGTAATTTCATCTTCCAACAAGACAACGACCCAAAGCACACAGCCAAGAAAACCAAGGCCTGGTTTAAGAGGGAAAAAATCAAGGTGTTGGAGTGGCCTAGTCAGTCTCCTGACCTTACCCCAATTGAAAACTTGTGGAAGGAGCTCAAGATTAAAGTCCACATGAGACACCCAAAGAACCTAGATAACTTGGAGAAGATCTGCATGGAGGAGTGGGCCAAGATAACTCCAGAGACCTGTGCCGGCCTGATCAGGTCTTATAAAAGACGATTATTAGCTGTAATTGCAAACAAGGGTTATTCCACAAAATATTAAACCTAGGGGTTGAATAATAATTGACCCACACTTCTATGTTTAAAATTTATAAAAATTCAACTGAGCAACATAACTTTTTGGTTTGTAAGATTTATGCTTCTGTTAATAAATCCTACTCTCGTTTGCAGTTTGAAGACTCTAACTTATTGACATCTTATCAAACCAGCTAAATCTGCAGGGGGTTGAATACTACTTGTAGGCACTGTATATGCACATCCAAGGGATGGGTGTGCAAATACAGTGACCACTGGCAGTACTGGCACATTGCACAGTACCACCAGCGGTGCTGCATGGTCCTCTCCTGCAACCACCTCCAACCGCAACCGCTGTCAACCACAAACACAGCCCACATCCACTGCCATCATTACTGACACTGATGTTTACCGCCTGAGTAAGTGCGCATGCATACACCCAGTGTGGATGCCACCTACTCATATGGCTGCCATCTTTGGACACTTGGGTATGCAGAGATGTTGTTGACATGACCCAGCACACACATACGCACTTACTCACGCGGCCACTATCTTTGGAAAACTGGGTATGCTAAGATGGTGGCAGCATGCCCTGCGATTACATGCACTCTTATGCCGCCACTATTTTTGGACACCTGGGATCAAAGTACAGCACACAAGGGGAGGAGACAGCACAAGGGGGAGAGAGAGACAGCACTCAGGGGGGAGAGCGCACGGGGGAGAGACAGTATAGAGGGACAGAAAGCACAAAGGGAGAGAGAACACATAGGGGAGAGTACATGGGAAAAGACAAAGCACAGGGTGGCCAAGCGTACAAGGGGGAGACAGCTCAAAGGAGAAAGCACAAGGGGAGAAGACAGCACAGAGGGAGAGAGAGCACACAGGGGGAGAGTGCATGAGGGGAAACAGCACAAGGGGAGAGAGAGATTTCACAGGGGAAAAAGAGTGCACGGGGAAGTGTGAGTGCACAGGGGGAAGAGAGCATGCACAGGGGAAGAGACAGCCCACGGGGAGGGACCCAGGGGGGAGAGTGTACAAGGGAGAAGAGAGAGTGAACAGGGGGGAGAGACAGCACACATGGGGATACAACTCAAAAGAGAGATCACAGAGTTGAGAAGTCAGCACAGGGGATAGAGAGTGTGCATAGGGGGGAGAGACAGCCCATAGGGGGCAAGCGCACAGGGAGAGTGAGCACACAGGAGGAATAGCACATAAAGAGAGAAGTGCACAGGGGGGAGACAGCTCAAAGGAGAGAGACAGCACACAGGGAGTAGACAGCTCAAAGGAGAGAGCACATGAGAGGAGAAGACAGCACAGGGGATAGAGAGCACACAGAGGGAGACCGCATGGAGGGGTAGACAGTAGAAGGGGAGAGAGCACACAAGGGAAGAGAGAGTGTGCACAGGGGGTGAGACAGCCCATAGGGGCAAGCACACAGGGGGGAGAGAGACAGCACACAGGGGGAAGAGCACATAAGGGGTAGAGAAAGTGCACGGTGGGAGACATCTCAAAGGAGAGAGACAGCACACAGTGGGAACAGCACATAAGGGGTAGGGAAAGTGCACAGGGGGAGACAGCTCAAAGGAGAGAGCACATGAGGGGAGAAGACAGCACATAGAGGGAGAAGACAGCACACAGGGGAGAGAGCGCATGGGGAGACAGGTCAAAGAAGAGAGCACAGAGTGGAGAAGACAGCACAGGGGGAGAGAGACAGGATACGGGGAAAGAGAAAGCGGACAAAGGGGAGAGCACACAGAAAGAGATACGACACACAGCACCACAGAGCCCATCCCAATCATGATGCACTGCCCTCCCCATGTGATTGCATCGGACACCCATCTAGTATGTGTATATTTGTTATACATATACACAGAACTACTATCAGTACATGATTGTGGTGCCTGAATCATAAGTATATGAATGTAGTGCCAGAACCACCATCAGAAGAATAATAGAATCATAGATTGGTAAGGTTGGAAGGGACCTACTGGGTCACCTCATTCAACCCCCTGCTCTAAGCAGGGTTCACAAAGTTATCCCAGACAGACGTCTGTCCAGCCTCTGTTTGAAGACTGAAGACTTCCATTGAAGAGGAACTCACCACCTCTCATGGCAGACTACTTAACTCTTTGGTCACCTTCAATGCCAAAAAATGTTTTCTAATATCTAATCTGTGTCTCCTCCCATTCAGTGTCAGCACATTGCTTCTAGCCTTTCTTTGTGCCAAAGGGAATAATTTGATCCCTCTGCAGTGTGACAGCCCTTGATATATTTGTAGACAGCTATTAAGTCTCCTCTCAGTCTTCTTTTTTGCAAGGTAAACATTCCCAAATGTTGTAATCATAATCATTCCTCATAGAACATGTTTGCAGACCGGTCACCATAGTGGTTGCTCTTCTCTGTACTTGCCTGCTTTATGTCATTGTCCATTTGCAAGATTCATTTCCACACAAGCTTTAACTTCCTGGCTAATGTATTGAAATGTTACTTCAGTATTGCCACATAGTCTTCTTTCCCCATGAAGCCATCTATTTTGTGAAGTGCACCAGTCCACAATTATCTTCCTGATATTTTAGCTGATTTCTTTAGACTTTCCCATGATGCTACACAAAGATGCAATGTGTTTCAGGTGTGCATTATAATACATCCACAGTTGTGTCTCTAATTAACTCAGATGTTACCAATAAACCGATCAGAAGCATCCAAACACATCACATGGTCATATGGGCTGCCACAAGTTGTTTGAAGGCATAGTAATCCTATGGTATATAAAATTTTGACTTTCCAGAAAGTAATAAAAATGTTTATTAAAGGTTTATTCTGATTTTATGTCAGATAGTGAGAAAGGCATACATACAGTTAGGGCCAGAAATATTTGGACAGTGACACAAGTTTTGTTATTTTAGCTGTTTACAAAAACATGTTCAGAAATACAATTATATATATAATATGGGCTGAAAGTGCACACTCCCAGCTGAAATATGAGAGTTTCCACATCCAAATCGGAGAAAGGGTTTAGGAATCATAGCTCTGTAATGCATAGCCTCCTCTTTTTCAAGGGACCAAAAGTAATTGGACAATGGACTCTAAGGGCTGCAATTAACTCTGAAGGCGTCTCCCTCGTTAACCTGTAATCAATGAAGTAGTTAAAAGGTCAGGGGTGGATTCCAGGTGTGTGGTTTTGCATTTGGAAGCTGTTGCTGTGACCAGACAACATGCGGTCAAAGGAACTCTCAATTGAGGTGAAGCAGAACATCCTGAGGCTGAAAAAAAAGAAAAAATCCATCAGAGAGATAGCAGACATGCTTGGAGTAGCAAAATCAACAGTTGGGTACATTCTGAGAAAAAAGGAATTGACTGGTGAGCTTGGGAACTCTAAAAGGCCTGGGCGTTTACGGATGACAACAGTGGTGGATGATCGCCGCATACTTTATTTGGTGAAGAAGAACCCGTTCACAACATCAACTGAAGTCCAGAACACTCTCAGTGAAGTAGGTGTATCTGTCTCTAAGTCAACAGTAAAGAGAAAACTCCATGACAGTAAATACAAAGGGTTCACATCTAGATGCAAACCATTCATCAATTCCAAAAATAGACAGGCCAGAGTTAAATTTGCAGAAAAACACCTCAAGAAGCCAGCTCAGTTCTGGAAAAGTACTCTATGGACAGATGAGACAAAGATCAACCTGTACCAGAATGATGGGAAGAAAAAAGTTTGGAGAAGAAAGGGAACGGCACATGATCCAAGGCACGCCACATACTCTGTAAAACATGGTGGAGGCAACGTGATGGCATGGGCATGCATGGCTTTCAATGGCACTGGGTCACTTGTGTTTATTGATGACATAACAGCAGACAAGAGTAGCTGGATGAATTCTGAAGTGTACAGGGATATACTTTCAGCCCAGATTCAGCCAAATGCTGCAAAGTTGATTGGACGGCGCTTCATAGTACAGATGGACAATGACCCCAAGCATACAGCCAAAGCTACCCAGGAGTTCATGAGTGCAAAAAAGTGGAACATTCTGCAATGGCCAAGTCAATCACCAGATCTTAACCCAATTGAGCATGCATTTCACTTGCTCAAATCCAGACTTAAGACGGAAAGACCCACAAACAAGCAAGACCTGAAGGCTGCGGCTGTAAAGGCCTGGCAAAGCATTAAGAAGGAGGAAACCCAGCGTTTGGTGATGTCCATGGGTTCCAGACTTAAGGCAGTGATTGCCTCCAAAGGATTCGCCACAAAATATTGAAAATAAAAATATTTTGTTTGGGTTATGTTTATTTGTCGAATTACTTTTGACCTCCTAAAATGTGGAGTGTTTGTAAAGAAATGTGTACAATTCCTACATTTTCTATCAGATATTTTTGTTCAACCCTTCAAATTAAACGTTACAATCTGCACTTGAATTCTGTTGTAGAGGTTTCATTTCAAATCCAATGTGGTGGCATGCAGAGGCAAACTCGCGAAAATTGTGTCACTGTCCAAATATTTCTGGCCCTAACTGTATGTGTCTTTTTATAGAGTGAATGTGAACGTCTGGTTTCAACTGTATAAATCGAAACTGATCATGCACTGCTTCCTATGCCCACCCCTCTCAGCTGTGATAGCAAATGACAATGAAGATTTTTACTATCATTGATGCTGGCATAGGAAAGGTGGGGGGATTATAGGCATGGGGAGCAATGCATAATCAGTGTGGTCTTAGGCTGGTTTCAGACTTGCGGACACCTCCACAGCGTCCTGCGGAGGGGATCCACAAGCTGAGCGCAGGCACGACAAGTCCCTATGTTTAACATGGGGATGCAGGTGCCTGCACTCTGATGCAGATTGGCGTGCGCACCCTGTGCGCACCCATTCTCAGCAATTTATGATTTGTCCGCACCCTGAATACGACATGGCGCGTTCCTGGTGCGGATGAGACTGTGTGCTTTGTGTGCAGGCATCTGCATGTGCACAAATCACATATTGTAGTGAATGGGTGCGCACGGCCATCTGCACCCAAGCGCAGGCAATTGCGTCCCCATATTAAACATAGGGATGCGCGGTGCCTGCGCTCAGCTTGTGCTTCCCCACCGCAATACGCTGTCTGAAACCAGCCTGACATATGCTTGACTAGACGACACGTGACACTGAATTCTCCGGACTGAAGTTACTGATTCTGAAAGGGATACTCAAGCCTTATGCCAAGATACAATTAGTGTTCTACTAGAAAATCACCTAACAGATACCCTTTAATGTCTACAACTCTGTCTATCCTACTATTGTAAGGCAATTAGCTTGTTTTGCTTTGACTGATACAGACAACAACACTGTTGAAACACTAAAGAATTGTTTTGGATTATTTTTTCAGTGTTATAAGGATCTTTATTCTTGTGATAATTCATTTTAGCCTTAGGAAAGTCAGAATAATCTAACAGTTCACATAATATGCATATGGGAGATATATGAACGACAGATTAATCACACAGAACCTGAAATCTAGACTGCAGAAGGGAAAAATGTCAAATGGTACATGTGACCGTATTTTCCCAAGGAAATCCCTTCTTATATTTAACAAGAATCATGCAGAGGAAAAGTGAAGATGATAAAAGAGCTAAGTGAAATGAAATAAAATCATCTTGTAAACAGTTTGTGACAAACTTCTAATGACACCTCCTCATAAGCCTTTGCCCGTTATTAGATTAAAGGCTTCAAATTAAGAAAATTATAAATAATTTTTTTAAAAAAGCAAAATGTTAATAGTCACCAATTATGGTTTGAAGAATAAAAGTATGACATTCATATTGTAACATTTATCTGATTCACAAACCTCATATTATGATGCTACCAAAATTATATGTTCTTAAAAAAACAGCAGAGCAGCATAAGTGATAACAATGCATCTTTTTATGCACTGGGAAAGTGTATATTAATCATATACAGTGCATCATGAAAGTATTTGGCCCCCTTGAACTTTTCAACCTTTTGCCGCATTTCAGGCTTCAAACATAAAGATATAAATTCTATTTTTTTTTGTGCAGAATCAACAACAAGTGGGACACAATCTTGAAGCGGAACGAAATTTATTGGATATTTTAAACTTTTTTAACAAATGAAAAACTGAAAAGTGGGGCGTGCAATATTATTCGGCCTCTTTACTTTCAGTGCAGCAAACTCACTCCAGAAGTTCAGTGAGGATCTCTGAATGATCCAATGTTGTCCTAAATGACAGGTAATGATAAATAAAATCCACCTGTGTGTAATCAAGTCTCCATATAAATGGACCTGCTCTGTGATAGTCTCAGGGTTCTGTTTCAAGTGCAGAGAGCATCATGAAGACCAAGGAACACACCAGGCAGGTCCGAGATACTGTTGTGGCGAAGTTTAAAGCCGGATTTGGATACAAAAAGATTTCCAAAGTTTTACACATCTCAAGGCGCACTGAGCAAGCAATCATATTGAAATGGAAGGAGTATCAGACCACTGCAAATCTACCAAGACCCGGCCATCCCTCTAAACTTTCATCTCAAACAAGGAGAAGACTGATCAGAGACGCAGCCAAAAGGCCCATGATCACTCTGGATGAACTGCCGAGATCTACAGCTGAGGTGGGAGAGTCTGTCCATAGGACAACAGTCAGTCGTACACTGCACAAATCTGGCCTTTATGGAAGAGTGGCAAGAAGAAAGCCATTTCTCAAAGATATCTATAAAAAGTCTCGATTGAAGTTTGCCACAACCCACCTGGGAGACACCAAACATGTGGAATAAGGTGCTCTGGTCAGATGAAACCAAAAGCGAACTTTTTGGCGTAAAAGCAACAGCTCATCACCCTCAAAACCAATCCCCACTGTCAAACATGGTGGTGGCAGCATCATGGTTTGGGCCTGCTTTTCTTCAGCAGGGACAGGGAAGATGGTTACAATTGATGGGAAGAATAATGGAGCCAAATACAGGACCATTCTGCAAGAAAACCTGTTGGAGTCTGCAAAAGACCTGAGACTGGGATGGAGATTTATCTTCCAACAAGACAATGATCCCAAACATAAAGCAAAATCTACAATGGAATGGTTCAAAAATAAACGTATCCAGGTGTTAGAATGGCTAAGTCACAGTCCAGACCTGAATCCAATCGAGAATCTGTGGAAAGAGCTGAAAACTGCTGTTCACAAACGCTCTCCATCCAACCTCACTGAGATCGAACTGTTATGCAAGGAAGAATGGGCAACAATTTCAGTCTCTCGATGTGCAAAACTGATAGAGACATACCCCAAGCGACTTGCAGCTGTAATCGCAGCAAAAGGTGGTGCTACAAAGTATTAACTCAAGGGGTCCGATTAATATTGCACACCCCACTTTTCAGTTTTTTATTTGTTAAAAAAGTTTAAAATATCCAATAAATTTCGTTCCACTTCATGATTGTGTCACACTTGTTGATTCTTCACATAAAAAATTAGAATTTATATCTTTATGTTTGAAGCTTGAAATGTGGCAAAAGGTTGAAAAGTTCAAGAGGGCCAAATACTTTCACAAGGCACTGTATACTTATAGGTCAATCTGAATAGGACTATCATAACACAGAGCTAAACTTCAGACACCAGTAGAAGATTTATGGGCGCTATAGAACAACTTTCTATATCATTTTAAAGGAACTCTCACAGGTCGCAATGACTGTTCAAACTAAGTACAGGCACTTAAGAGCATACAATTCACCAAGGAACACATCAACTGACCTAAAGAGACATTTTGTGGACTCATGAAAGTAAAATTGTTCTTTTTGGGTCCAAAAGCCACAGACAGTTCATTAGACGGTCCCCAAATTTTGGTGCCGAGCCTATTTACAGCATACTAAGGATCATGGACCAATTTGCATATATCAAAATACTTGAAGAGGTCATGTTGCCTTACACGGAAGAAGAACTGCCCTTAAAAAGGATTCAATAAGTAGGCGACCCTAAACACACACAGTAAACCAGCAAAATCATAGTTTCAATCCAATAAAATTGTGGTCATGGAGTGGCCAGCCCAATCCCTGGACCTTAATGTGATAGAACATTTGTGGGGTGACATCAAAAATGCTGTTTCTGAGGCAAAGTCAACAAATGCACATACATTGTGGGATGTAGTCAAAACATCATGGGCTGGAATAAGAGTTGACAGGTGACAAAAGTTGGTTGACTCTATGCAACATATATATGAAGCAGTTCTAAAAAACGGTGGTCATACAACTAAATATTAGGTTAGTGATTCACAGGAATGCTAAATCCTAGAAAAAAGAGTACATATTTCGAGTTTGTAAAGACAAATGTAGACACTGATATATTATTGAACAGCTTAATCTTAATTTTTTGTTATTTTCTGTAAACTAGTTAAAAATTATATACATTTCTCTTCATGTTTTGATTTAGAAAACAGTGTGCAATGTTCCCAATGTATGGATATAAAACTATTATAAAGATTTTGGGCTTAACTCATGTTTTTGAACACACTGCTATTATTTTGAACACAACTATACTTTCTCCCTTTTTGTGTCTCTTCTATTTAACTGTTTTTCTGCACAGCCTTGCACCCTCCCCCCAGATTCTAGTTTAAAGCCCTATCTGCCTTCATCGCCCCAGCACAGCTGCATCCTCCTCATTGATGTGCACCCTTTAACTATTGTATAATCTTGGGCCAACAGGAAAGTCAGTCCAGTTCCTCATGAACCTAGTATATAAGAAAAAGGTGGCCCTCAGCAATCAATAAAGGTCTGTATTGCATTTCTTTAAAAAAATGAATGCAGATGGACATGGGCAGTGCTGTGAATGAAGGACGTTTTCCGCGACACTGCACTTCATCGAGTCCTATCATGAACCGAAACCCCTCTTTTCTGAATCATTTTCTAAGTGACTTATTAATCATCCTAAGCTCACGCTTTTGCCTGCATACCCCTCTATGAGATGGTTTTAGATAGTGCTGCAGTTTTTACTTTTTGACTTTTCTGCAATTTGTTTTACCATTATGTTGCTCATCTTACCTACTTCCAAGCATGTGAAATATTGGAGCCTTCAGAGATGGGAGATAGGTGGTGGATTCTATGAGCAGTTCTGGTAAGAGACATGTGATGTGTGGCTTTCTGTACTACAGGGAAGGAGAGAAGGAGGATACCCATGGGTTCAGTGTAGGGATGTGACATAATCAAGAGAATAATATCGAGAAAATGGTCAAGAAACTGCCAGTAAACTGGCCAGCAGAGACATCTTAACGACAGATACTTCTTCACTGCAGAATTGTTAAAGTTCAGGAAACCCCTTTAAGGATACTTACAATTTTTAATAGAAGCCCCATTCATCTTTCTTCTCATTTACTTATGATAAATTCTTTTTTATTTTCTTAGTTAACCTGCTTTCTTTACAAAATGTACAAATACACGCTATGGTGTCCATAACATGCACTCTATATCATATTTCAGGTTGACTTTCCTCAAACTTTTCAGATGATGTAACTAGAGGCAGAGATATACGGTAGATTAAGCCTTTCCCACACTAAAGCCACCAAGTTTTATAACACATGCTCACATACCCAACTTTTGGCAAACAATTACTTTTGGACTTACATGACTTTCTAAAAAATATCTTCCAGAGGGATAACACATTAAGAATTCTCTTGAATATTACACTGAGTGCGGTTTGATGAGAGAAATATAATACCAGTGATAGATTAGTGTGTTTAATCTATTCGGTGTGGTGCATAATTCAGTTTTTTTTCAGTCTACAGTATTATTTAGAGTAATTAAATGTGAAGCAAATCATGCCACCAGTTTAAGGTACAAACTGGCAAAAACTGTAGCATCTGTCAACTTTAAGTTATTTTTCCTTTTACCTTTAGAAATGTAAAACAGTGTCAAAACAAATATATGATAAAAATATATCTTAAGTCAATAACAATAATTAACATTAAATAAAAGCGGCTCTAAATTTGGGAAAAGGAAACACTGACCATAAAGGAAAAAAACCCTAACTCTAAAAGCACATTAAGATACATTTAGAATAATAAATAACATTTTTGTTCTGTTGGTTAATACATGAAAGGTAGACAGATGACAAAGCCGTAATATTGCATAATAATATTTCAAAACCAGAACACCTATCAGTTCAATTCAAATTCAGCAAAGAGTGGAGGTTTCACGCTGGTGTGGAAACAATGCAGCAATGTAAGGATGCTTTCAAAAATATAAGTGTTGATGGTTTATTTTTTATAAATTAGGAAAATGTAAAGCCCCTATAATAAAATAACATATCAGCAGTGTAGTGAAATATGTATCTCAGGGACTGGACATTAGACCAGTAAGGGGTTAAATCCCATGTCCATCCACAAGAGGTCACAACCTGCTTTATATAAGCACACACTAACTTCACAGTCACACTGACTCTAGTCTCCCAAGGGGGCCATGATGGGAAAAGCAGAGAGTGACAAACTTCATACCTGTAGCTAACAACAGAAGGGGATAAAAAGACTCCACCATATGGGTAGTAAAGCAGTTGATATTTACTGTGGGAAAATAATTGGTTTAGACAAAGGAGCATTTGAAAAATAATATATGCATGGTTAAATTAGTGAGTGTCCAATCATAGACCCAGAAGTAGAATGTTAAACTAGAAGGCCAGTCTAGAATCTGACCCCCCCAGTCTGAGTCTATATCTGGGCTCTCGCAGCTAAAGCCCCTTGTCACAGAAATGGGTCAGCCGAAGCTGCTGTGAACATCATTCCATATATCTCTGCTCTCCCCATCGGGCAACAGAAGTCGAAGTTTAGGTCTCTGTAAGTTTCTCCTTTTTTATTTCATTGTTTGCATAAGTGTATGTCATTTTATTAGTTCTATTTTTATATCTTTTTATGGAATCACCGTACTTTTTATATTAAAGCTTAAAACTTTAATAAGTCTGAACCTTGTATACTCTAAGAATTCACAGCCCGAGAAAGGTGAGATTTTGTTGATTGTCTGATAAGTCTTAGTTTAGTGGAACTCATCGGCCCCCCAGAATCCCATGGGTGGTGGCAGCGTGTGTGAAGTGGGGTGCGCGGTCTGAGTCGGGGTGTGATTGATGCTCCCTTTCAGCATATGACAGAGGTTGAGTGTTGGATTGAGTGAGGGGAGATAGATTAACCCTTGCAGGCGCAACCCCAAGTCACGTGCTGAGAAGTGGGTACGTGATGCAGTATATATTTTATTGTATAAGAATTGTTATGCAAATGACGGAAATTTGGACCACCTTTGCCACCTTGTGCCAAATCACGCCAATCCTCCCCCTCTCAATTCGTAATTTTAATCACCTCACAGCAAATTAATTGATATGTAGGTAAGGGTTGCAAGTATGCCAAACAGAAGACGACAAAAACCCTCCAAAATATCCAAAGGGTGCAAGGCAACTACACCCACGGTTGCAAAGGTTTATTGGTTGTTATTAAAACAGTGAGACAACATTTCTTATAATATACTTGATCTTTAACAAGTCATAAAAATTTCTGTGACGAAGATATTTTCCCTTATCTGACAATGCTCACTTTTGAATAGCTATAGGAACTCAAACTGCATCCCTATGCTTTAATGGAATAATGTGTTAACCTGTGCGTAAGAGATGTTCCCCACCCTCTCCTCTCTGAAGCTGCTTACTCATTCACTTCATTCACTTCCAGGTGTCTCAGAGTAGCAAGCGGATTCAGAAATCAGAGTGCGCTATTACTCACAATATGATCAAACAACTTGACTTGTGCAATGCCAGAGCGCATCCACGTGGATGCAGATTGAATACAGGTAGTATTCACAGTGGGAAAGTGAACTCTATCAATCAGTATAAAGGGGGGTAAAACAGTGCACAGAGCCCTTGGTCAGTCTCGGGATGCACCAAAGCCCCCTCAGCCAATTTCTCAGCCACTAACTAATGTGTATACTGCTAGTATGATTTTTTTAAGTAATCCTATAAAGTCAGGTAAGGCTATTAATCTGCAAATATAGGGTTATTTTAATTAAGTGATAAACACTATGGAGTTATGGTTGCATAATTTTACACCTTTATTAATATATAAAAGCAAGGACAGTACATGTTAGAGCAATTAATTCAGGTTAGGAGATACCAAAAGACTACGTACAGATAGTAACACTGTGAGAATAACAGGAAGGCTCAAAAGTACACACAGGTAACTTCATAATAATTCATGACACAAATCCCTGGGTAATTTACAATGACAAACTGGCATCCTTCATCCACCACTCACCCATATTGATGTGCCTGGGAAGGACCTCCTCTGTCCACCTCACAATGCCCTAGTACGTAATGCCCCCCTACGTACATTTCGTAAAAGCTTGTTCACAGAGTATGATTTTAGCGCAATTTTCTGGCTATTTATACCAACTGCCTGTATTCTGAAACCGCCAAGGTTCTGGAGCAGCCATCTCAGTCTCCTGACCTCAATATCATTGAGTCAGTCTGGGGAAAACTGAAGCGCTCAGTTCATGTAAGAATACCCAGGAATTTACAGGAACCGAAGGCTTTTTGAGAAGAAGAATGGGCAGCTTTACCAACTGAGAAAATAAAGAGCCTAAACCCTATGTCACGCACTTCAACCTGGTGATGTTGCTCCCGCGATAAGTCTGGATCATGCCATGTAACATCGCAATAGTGATGTTACCGGCGATCCAGCCTATACCACAGCATTGGTGCGGATCGCTCGCTGGGTTGTTCCCAGCCCAGCGGGTGATGGCTCCGCCTGCCTCGCCGCGGCGTCACCAGCAACATCTTGTCGTTTGACAGCCAGGCTGCGATGTCGGAAGCAACCGCGCTCCCGCGGAATTGCTTCCGCATAACCGTGTTACGGTACCTTAATTGTGAACACATAAGCAAGTTTAAGCTGAAACGATTTCTAAAAGGCATAAAATAAAAGATGACAAATTTCCTTTGTATTTTAGGCAAAAATGAATATTTTCATCTTTAAAATTTTAAAAATGACAAAAAGGAAAATGGTCCAATAAAAAGGTTTTGACACCCTTGGAGATTTGTGTGCTCAGATATGTTTAACTAAGGTTTCAGACCTTAATTAGGCTTTTAGGGTTACGGTTTGTTGACTATCATTGTTAGGAAAGAACAGGTGATGCTTTATAAAAACCCAGCCTCCTCTGACCTTGTGCCAGAAACCAGCAGTTATGTGTTCTTCTAAGCAGCTGCCTAGATCTCTAAAAATGGTGGAGGCCCTCAAAGCAGGAGAAGGTTATAAGAAGATAGCAAACCATTTTTAAGATGCCATTTCCTTTGTTTAAAATGTAATTAAGAAATGTCAGTTAACAGGAATAGTGGAGGTCCAGTAAGACCTGAAAGACCAAGCAAATTTTCAGAGAGAGCTACTTGACTGTGAAAGACCTTCAGGAAGATTTAGCAGACTCTGAAGTTGTGGTACATTGTACTACTGTTTAGAGACAGTTAAACAGAACCACAGTATTATATTCCTACCCATCATGTATTTCAATAAAGGTAACCAAAATCATGATATATGTTAGGAATATTTCTGGACTTCATTATCTTGGGACTAATCGTACATCTAACAATTGTAACCATTCCCTAGGGGAAGAACCCAAAAACGATTCTAGAGTGCCAAATTATAATATTATAATTTGGGACTCTAGAATCGTTTTTTGGTTCTTCCCCTGGGGAATGGTTACAAATGTTTAGAGACAGCTACAGAAATATGGCCTTCATGGAATACTCATCAGAAGAAAACCTCTCCTGTGTCCTCACCATAAAATGCAGCATCAGAAGTGTGTAAAGCATATCTAAATAAGCTTGATGTATTTTGGAAACAAGTCCTGTGGATCAATGAGGTTAAAATAGACCATGATTGGTCACCATGATCAAAAGTATGTGTGGCTAAAAAAGGGGCACAGAACTTCAGGAAAAGAACATTTCCTCAACCATTAAGCATGGGGGTGTATCAATTCTGCTTTATTGCAGCCAATGGCACAGTGAATATTTCTCAGGTTGAGTAGGAATGGATTCAAAGAGATTTCATCAAATTCTTGATACATTGTTTCTACAAAAATAAGTAGTAAATCTTGAGTCCTATTTGAAGGATTCCTCGGAGCTTATCCACGTGGTGAGAAATTTGCCATTTAAGAAAAATTGTTTGTTTCTAACAATGGATGTAGCTGCATTGTATAGTAACATCTCCCATGAATTAGGCCTAAAGGCAATAGAACATTATCTTAGTCTGGACTCTACCCTACCTGGGGAACTAAAAGAATTTCTTTAGAGATCTATAGAATTCATCCTAGGTAACAATGTATTCACCTTTGAAGGGACTTATTACCAACAAAAGAGGGGCCGTGCTATGGGTACGAGGTTTGCCCCGAGTTACACAAATCTGTACATGGGGTTCTTTGAATCGAAATTCATCGCACAGTCCCCTCTAGCCCAAAAACATATAGTGGTTTATCGGCGTTTCATAGACAACCTCTTTTTTTATTTGGGATGGCCCTGAAGATAGAGCATTGGAATTCACACATGCACTGAATGACAACTCCTGGGGTCTCTAGTTCATGTTATCCATGTCAAAAACGGAAATACAGTTCCTGGATTTAAAAGTGAGCTTTGACAATATGGGTAGTGTATCCACGTCAACCTTCTTCAAACAGGTTGACGTAAATAGTTATTTGAGGTTTGACAGTGGACACCTATCCAGATGGTTGCGAAATATCCCTTATGGCCAATATTGGTGCATTCGTAAGAATTGCACCAATCAAGAGGACTTCGAGAAGGAAGCCACTATTCTAAAGGATAGATTTGTCCAAAAAGGTTATCCGAGGTCTTTAGTGATGGATGCCTATGAACGTACTACCTCTTTGACACAGGAATCTTGCATAACAAAAATTAGATCAGATAAAACGAAGTCTAATACTGGCAGCTTTAATGAGTGGAGTTTCATTACAACTTTTAGCAAATCCCAACAGAGCATATAGAATTTACTAAAAAGAAACACTGGTTTATTCTGGAAGGGGATCCTGTTCTCTCTGAACATCTACCAAAGAGGCCACACATAATTTGCTGAAAAAATTGTAATCTGCGTAGTTGGGTGTCCCCCAGTAATACATTACTGAGAGTAGAAGCAGATGAAGAAATTCTGGAGGAAAATCAAACCTCTAAATGTTGCTTTGCAGGTTGTTTGTCCTGTAAAGCAGTAGTAAATGGAGCTACATCCTTTCATTCACAGACGATGGGAGAAATGTTCAATATAAACTGTAATGTAAACTGCCAATTGAGTTATGTAATATATTTACTTCAGTGTTCCTGTGGACTTCAGTACGTAAGTAGATTTTATTGATGATTAATGAATGTGCATTTTTTGAACATCGATGCAAGTCAAATTCTTGGTTCCTTTCTTGGACAGTGCATGTATATTATTATATATGGTTGGGCACACATATGGAAGGGAGGAGAGGGGAGAGAAATAAGAAAAAAATATATATTTTTTTTTATAGTTTACATACATTTTTTATATATATTTATGATTCTGTTTTAGTTTTAATTCATTAATGTTACATGATATTTGTGAATATTGTATGTTTTATACACTATATGTTTTTATCCTTATTAATGATTTCCACTGAATGCTTTCCTACCTTGGGGTATATAGGATGAACGGAGTTAATAGAGTGACATCATTAATTGTTATTCTCTGAGTGGCTTGTGATACTATTTAATGTGTCCATTTTAACCATTTAATGAAAATCCCCCTGAGGAAGACAACACTGCGTTGTGACAACGCATTGTGGTAAATAAACGTGTTAACCCATACGTAATCTCCTTATTTATGCTCCCCAGCGCTCCTAGCCAGTAATCTTTTCTTTCCTTAACCCCTTAAGGACCGAGTCACTTTGCAGCTTAATGACCAGACCATTTTTTGTAATTCTGACCACTCTCCCTTTATGAGGTAATATCTCTGGAACGCTTCAACGGATCCTAGCGATTATGAGATTGTTTTTTCGTGACATATTGGGCTTCATGTTAGTATTAAATTTAGGTCGATAATTTTTGCCTTTATTTGTGAAAAAATAAAAAATGTGGCAAAAATTTTGAAAATTTAGCAATTTTCAAATTTTTAATTTTTATTCTGCTAAACCAGAGAGTTATGTGCCACAAAATAGTTAATAAATAACATGTCCCACATGTCTACTTTACATCAGCACAATTTTGGAAGAAAAAAAAAAATTTGGTAGGACGTTATAAGGGTTCAAAGTTCATCAGCAATTATTCATTTTTCCAGCAAAATTTACAAAACCAATTTTTTAGTGACCACATCACATTTGAAGTCCCTTTGAGGGGTGTACATGACAGAAAACACCCAAAAGTGACACCATTCCAAAAACTGCACCCCTCAAGCTACTCAAAACTATATTGAAGAAGATTATTAACCCTTCAGGTGCTTCACAGGAACTAAAATAATGTTGAAGGAAAAAATGGACATTTTAATTTTTGTAACAAAAATGTTCTTTTAGCCTCAATTTTTTCATTTTCACATGGGCAACAGGATAAAATGCATCCTAAAATTTGTTGGGCAATTTCTCCTGAGTACACCGATGCCTCATATGTGGTCATAAACCACTGTTTGGGCGCACGGCAGGGCTCAGAAGGGAGGAGCGCAATTTGAATTTTAGAGCCAATTTTCCGTTCAAAAAGTGAAATGGCGCTCCTTCACTTCTGAGCCCTGCCGTGCGCCCAAACAGTGGTTTATGACCACATATAAGGTATCCGTGTACTCAGGAGAAATTGCCCAACAAATTTTGGGATGTATTTTATCCCTTTGCCCATGTGAAACTGAAAAAATGTAGGCAAAAAGAATTTTTTTGTGAAAAAAAAGTGTTTTTTTTAATTTTTATGAATGAATTTGTGAAGCATCCGGGGGTTCAAAGTGCTCACTATGCATCTAGATACCTTCCTTAGGGGGTCTAGTTTCCAAAATGGGGTCATTTGTGGGGGAGCTCCAATGTGGAGACACACAGGGACCCTCCATACGCGACATGGTGTCCGCTAACAATTTGAATGGAAAATGAGCTCAAATTGTTAGCGGACACCATGTCGCGTTTGGAGGGTCCCTGTGTATCTCCACATTGGAGCTCCCCCACAAGTGACCCCATTTTGGAAACTAGACCCCCAAAGGAACGTATCTAGATGCATAGTGAGCACTTTGAACCCCCATATGCCTCAGAAATTCATCCGTAAAAATGAAAAAGCACTTTTTTTTCCACTAAAAAATTATTTTTTCATTATTACGGATCAATTTGTGAAGCATCTGGGGGTTCAAAGTGCTCACTATGTACCTAGATATGTTCCTTTGGGGGTCTAGTTTCCAAAATAGGGTCACTTGTGGGGGAGCTCCAATGTAGAGACACACAGGGACCCTCCAAACGCGACATGGTGTCCGCTAACAATTTGAGCTCATTTTCCATTCAAATTGTTAGCGGACACCATGTCGCGTTTGGAGGGTCCCCGTGTGTCTCCACATTGGAGCTCCCCCACAAGTGACCCCATTTTGGAAACTACACCCCCAAAGGAACATATCTAGATGCATAGTGAGCACTTTCTACCCCCAGGTGCTTCACAAATTGATCTGTAAAAATGAAAAAAGAAAATTTGTGTGGAAAAAAAAAGTGCTTTTTCATTTTTATTGATGAATTTGTGAAGCATCTGGGGGTTCAAAGTGCTCGCTATGCATCTAGATATGTTCCTTAGGGGGTCTAGTTTCCGAAATGGGGTCACCTGTGGGGGAGCTCCAATGTGGAGACACACGGGGACCCTCCAAACGCGACATGGTGTCCGCTAACAATTTGAATGGAAAATGAGCTCAAATTGTTAGCTGACACCATGTCGCGTTTGGAGGGTCCCTGTGTGTCTCCACATTGGAGCTCCCCCACAAGTGACCCCATTTTGAAAACTAGACCCCCAAAGGAACATATCTAGATGCATAGTGAGCACTTTGAACCCCCAGATGCTTCACAAATTGATCCATAATAATGAAAAAATAAATTTTTTGTGGGAAAAAAAAGTGCTTTTTCATTTTTACGGATGAATTTCTGAAGCATATGGGGGTTCAAAGTGCTCACTATGCATCTAGATACGTTCCTTAGGGGGTCTAGTTTCCAAAATGGGGTCACTTGTGGGGAGCTCCAATGTGGAGACACACGGGGACCCTCCAAACGCGACATGGTGTCCGCTAACAATTTGAATGGAAAATGAGCTCAATTTGTTAGCGGACACCATGTCGCGTTTGGAGGGTCCCCATGTGTCTCCACATTGGAGCTCCCCACAAGTGACCCCATTTTGGAAACTAGACCCCCGAAGGAACGTATCTAGATGCATAGTGAGCACTTTGAACCCCCAGGTGCTTCAGAAATTCATCCGTAAAAATGGAAAAGCACTTTTTTTCCACAAATAATTTCTTTTTTCATTATTACGGATCAATTTGTGAAGCATCTGGGGGTTCAAAGTGCTCACTATGCATCTAGATATAATCCTTTGGGGGTCTAGTTTCCAAAATGGGGTCACTTGTGGGGGAGCTCCAATGTGGAGACACACAGGGGCTCTCCATACGCGACATGGTGTCCGCTAACAATTGGAATTGTTAGCGGACACCTTGTAGGATATGAAGAGCCCCTATGTGCCTAAACATTGGAGCTCCCCCACAAGTGACCCCATTTTGGAAACTAGACCACCCAAGGAACATATCTAGATGCATAGTGAGCACTTTGAACCCCAGGTGCTTCACAAATTGATCCGTAAAAATGAAAAAAGAAACTTTTTGTGGAAAAAAAACGTGCTTTTTCATTTTTAAGGATGAATTTGTGAAGCATCTGGGAGTTCAAAGTGCTCACTATGCATCTAGATACGTTCCTTCGGGGGTCTAGTTTCCAAAATGGGGTCACTTGTGGGGGAGCTCCAATGTTCAGGCACACAGGGAGGGGCTCTCCATACCCGACATGGTTTCCGCTAACAATTGGAGCTAATTTTCTATTGAAATTGTTAGCGGACACTATGTCGCATATGGAGAACCCGTGTGCCACCAGCACAAGGGCAACTGGTAGAGTTGGGGTACAGCACCAGAAAATGCCGCCTCTAATGAATGCGCTATTTTCTTGGGTGGCTGTGGGTTGAAATTTGCAGCGTGGGGGACCCACAACATTTGAGTCTCTCCACGCTGAGGATTCCAGTCTGCCAGCTACCAAGTTGTACATGGCTGGCTACAAATACAGCGAAGGCTTTATTTTATTTCTAGAACTAATTCTAGAAAAAAAAATGACGTAGGGCTCCGCCATATTTTTGGTCCAGCCAGGTACAACTTGGCAGCTACAGACTGCCAGCAACCCCCAGCTGCCTCGCTGTACCTGGCTGCAACCAAAAATACAGCGAAGCCCATTTTTTTTTATTTCTAGAACTAATTCTAGAAAAAAAAATGACGTAGGGCTCCGCCATATTTTTGGTCCAGCCAGGTACAACTTGGCAGCTACAGACTGCCAGCAACCCCCAGCTGCCTCGTTGTACCTGGCTGCAACCAAAAATACAGCAAAGCCCATTTTTTTTTATTTCTAGAACTAAGTCTAGAAAAAAAAATGACGTAGGGCTCCGCCATATTTTTGGCCCAGCCAGGTACAACTAGGCAGCTGGGGGCTGGAATCCTCAGCATGGAAAGGCCCAAGCGTTCTGGGCCCCCCATGCTGCGAATTGCAGCCCGCAGCCGCTCCAGAAAATGGCGCATTCATTGAAGCGCCATTTTCTGGCGCTGTACCCATGCTCTTCCAGTTGCCCTGGTGCCGGTGGCAAACTGGGTAATAAAGGGGTTAATGCCAGCTTTTTATTGGCAGCTGGCACTAAGCCCGAGATTCATAATATAGGGCCAATGTTAGACCCGCCATTAGGAATCTCTGGTAAATAGTCAGAAAATACACACATAGAAAAATCTTTTTATTTGAAAAAAAAACACAAACAAAATTCGGACTCCATCTTTATTATGAAGATCCGACGTAGTCCACAACGAAGGTCCCACGACGCTCGATTGCCTCCGACGTAGTCCACAACGAAGGTCCCACGACGCTCGATCGCCTCTGCTCAATCCAGAGACTGCAGCAAGGGATCAAGTGTCCTCTTCCTACAGTCTCAGGGGTCAGAGTTATGGTGCACTGTATGACAATGATCAGTTATACAGTGCACCATGACTATGATCCCAGAGACTATAACAAGAGGACACTTGATCCCTTGTTGCACCCATCCATCCACCTATGCACCCATCATCCACGCACGCACATCCACGTACGCACATCCACGCATGCACACAACCACGCACGCACATCCACGCATGCACACATCCACGCACGCATGCTGACATCCACGTACATCCACACACACATCCACGTACATCCACATCCACGTACGCACACATCCACGCACGCACATTCACACACGCACATCCACGTACACACATCCACGCACGCACATCCACGTACGCACATCCACGTACGCACATCCACGTACGCACATCCACGTACGCACATCCACGCATGCACACAACCACGCACACACATCCACACATGCATATCCATGTACGCACATCCACGTACGCACATCCACGTGCTGACATCCACGCATGCACACAACCACGCACACACATCCACACATGCATATCCACGTACGCACATCCACGTGCTGACATCCACGCATGCACACAACCACGCACACACATCCACACACGCACATCCACGCACGCACACATCCATCCATCCATCCATCCACCCATCCATCCACCCACCCATCCATCCATCCATCCATCCATCCATCCACACATCCATCCACCCATCCATCCATCCATCCATCCATCCATCCATTCATTCTTTCATTCTTTCATTCATTCTTTCATTCATTCATACTTACCCAGCGATGAGGAGGAGGAGCCCCTGAGAAGAGGAGGAGCCACACTGCAGAGGAGGCCCGACGGTGCGGGCGGGTGCACCGAGCGTGCAGCCCGCCGGGATAGGTGAGCGGGGCTGGGGACCCGGGATCGGGGGCTGGGGACGGAGGACCGGGGGCTGGGGACCAGCAGGGAGGAGGAGGGGGCCCTGCAGCTTTGCCGGTGGGCGCAGAAGCCCGCCGGCAAACAAACTGTGCAAGGTGGAGGGCGGGGATGGACGGGAGACAGGGGGGGCTGCACAGGGGACGGGGACAGGACACAGAGGGCTCAGGACACAGGGGGGGGGCTACAGGACACAGGGGGAGCTGGACACAGGGGGCGGGGACAGGACACAGGAGGGGCTGCACAGGGGACAGGGACCGCACACAGGAGGGGCTGCACAGGGGACGGGGACAGGACACAGGAGGGGCTGCACAGGGGACAGGGACCGCACACAGGAGGGGCTGCACAGGGGACGGGGACAGGACACAGGAGGGGCTGCACAGGGGACGGGGACAGGACACAGGGGGCTCAGGACACAAGGGGGGGCTACAGGACACAGGGGGAGCTGGACACAGGGGGCGGGGACAGGACACAGGGGGAGCTGGAGCATCAGCTCATGGCCGGCGGCTGCGGTGCAACCCGCCCGCAGATAAGAGTGATTGCGGTGGGGGAGGGGGGTGAAGGGGTTAACAGGGGTGCCCACACCTCTGCCCCTAACCCTTGGCTGTCACTGACAGCTTTTAGATTTGAGCTGTCACTGTTCGTTTAGAAGCAGTGACAGTTCAAAGCCATGACGAGTATACTCGTCATGATGCGGGAACTGAC
The DNA here is from genome assembly GCA_033576535.1 of Allobates femoralis. NCBI lineage: Eukaryota > Metazoa > Chordata > Amphibia > Anura > Aromobatidae > Allobates > Allobates femoralis. Next base: position 489,712,556 of record JARQOC010000003.1, read on the forward strand.
ATCTTTTCATGACGAGTATACTCGTCATTGGTCGTAAAGAGGTTAAGCTACAGAAATATGGCCTTCATAGAAAACTCATCAGAAGAAAACCTCTCCTGTGTCCTCACCATAAATGCAGCATCAGAAGTGTGTAAAGAATATCTAAATAAGCTTGATGCATTTTGGAAACAAGTCCTGTGGATCAATGAGGTTAAAATAGACCTCTTTGGTCACCATGATCAAAAGAACTTCAGGAAAAGAACATTTCCTCAACCATTAAGCATGGGGGTGTATCAATTATGCTTTATTGCAGCCAATGGCACAGTGAATATTTCTCAGGTTGAGATAGGAATGGATTCAAAGAGATTTCAACAAATTCTTGATACAAAAATTACACCATCTGTAAAAAGCTGAAGTTGATGGCTTCTACAAATGGCTAATGATCCGAAAAACGTGTCAAAATCCACAATAGACTGCCTCAAAAGGCACATACTGAAGGTTTTACAATGGCCCTCATAGTCCCTTGATCTGAATATCATTGAAAATCTGTGGCTAGACCTCAAAAGAGTAGTGCATGAAAGGTCACCCAGGAATCTCACAGAACTGGCAGACTTTTCAGGAGGAATGGATGAAAATCCCTCAAACAAGAATTGAAAGATTCTTGGCTGGCTACAAAATGCATTTACAACAAGTGATAACTGCAAAAAGGGGTGCCACTAGGTACTAACCATGCAGTGTGCCCAAACCTTTGCATCAGCCCATTTTCCTTTGATGTCATTTTTAAAATGTCAAAGATGAAAAAAAATTTGCCTAAAATACAAAGGAATTGTGTGATCTTAAACTTTATGCCTTTTAGGGATCATTTCATCTTCAACTGGCTTAACTGTTCACAATAACAGTAATTTTGACCAGGGTGCCAAATCTTTTGTTTGCCACTGTATGTGTATATATCTGCGTGAATATGTATGCATGCATGCATTCATGTGCTTGTCTGTGTGATGACAAATGTGTGCATGTCTTTCTGCATGTCTCTGCATGTGTGCATGTGTGTGTCTGTATATCTACGTATGTGTGCATGTCTATGTGCATATATATGCACATGTGTGAGTGTGTGCATATCTGTGAGTGTACAAACGAATGCCTATCTGCATTTATGTGCCTGTCTGCATGTCTACTTGTGTATATTTGTCTGCATTTCTATGTGTTTATGTGTGTGTGTCTGCATGTATGTGCATATATGCGTGTTTCTGCCTGTCTGCACGTGTGTATGTTTGTCTGAGTATGTCTGCATGTCTGTGTGTCTGCATATGTGTAAGTATCTCTGTCTGTGTACATGTGCCTTTCTGTGTCTACATGTGTTTGTATCTCTGCATGTTTGCATACGTGTGCCTGTCAGCATGCATGTGCCTGTGTCAGTGTGTCCACATATGTGTGTGCATATGTGCTTGTCTGTGTGTTTGTGATTGTCTGTGTTTCTGCACGTGTGCATATCTGTGTCTGTTTCAGCCAGTGTATTCATCTAGGACTGCATGAATGTGCATGTCTATGTGTCTACATGTGACTCACCGTGGCCGGGACTCCGGTTTAGACAGGCAGTAGCTTCTTCCTCCTTGTCACAGGTGGACCGCGCCTGCCGGTAGTGGGGCCCGGTTGAGTGCAGATAAAAAAAAAAGTTGAAGACGTCTTGTGGGAACAGATTAAGGGGTTAATTTATTCGTGACGCCACCTATGAGTAGTTCGGTAAGTCTTACCGACGCTGCGAGGCCTCCGGGGGATGGATAGCAGCAAGATGGAACGCTCCCCACAGGCTGAGCAGTGATCCCCGGGGGCTGGAGCTGCTTAAGATGTTGTGCGGCAGCTGCGGTTACCTGGAAGTGCGGACAGACCGTTCATAAGGAAGCACGGACACTGTAAGTCTCTGTAACGGGTCTTTACTGTAACCAGCAAGCAGTACATGGCATACAGTTAACGGGTAGTGGACCGGGTGGACTCAGCAGTGATAAGTGTCCCTCAGAGATCCGCGGTGTTCTTCCATTCTAGCTAAGTGTTTGCCTTTATCGCCCAGGAATACCAGAACGGGTACGGGGAGGCTGCTTCAATGCCCTATCCAAAGTATACGTGATGGATGTTTTGGGGAGCCTTGGATCCCTCGGTGGGTACACCGCTGGTTAGACGACTGGAATTTGGCGGGTGGTGGGGTGCTCCTGTAAAGCTGCTCCTCCACGCTTCTGGTTCACATAGCAGAGCTGAACTGCTGCTAGCTTCGGTACCAGCAAACCGGCTGTATAAAGGCACGGGGTGGTTTTGGACCCGCATTTGGATGCAGAAGTTCGGTTGGTGATGCACTGGGAGTAGTGGTGCTCAACCGTGGTAAGGGTGAGGAGATGGCCGGTAGAAGGTGGCCAGGGGGCTGCACCGACTGTGCAACCCCTCTCCTAGGTTGCAGACCTGGAAGTCTGCAGAGGTCTTCTAAGTTGCTGTTGCTTCTCCAGACCCGAGACTAGAACTCTCTAAGCTGGACTAAACTTTTCACTACACACTACCCTTGCACTCCGTCCACCAGGACCTGTATTGGTCCCCTCTACTAGTGTTGCATGCAGGGTATTAATCTCTGAGTTAACCACATAACTACTGGGTCAGAGAATATTGCTGCTGCATTTATGGCTGCAATACCCTCCTGTGACGCACTCGTTGCGGGGCGCCACACATGTGTGTGCATGTCTGTGTATGTGTGCCTTTCTGTGTGTTTATGTCTGTATGTGTGTGTCTGCGAATGCATGTGTGTCTGTGTGTGTCTGCATGATACATGTATGTGTGTACATGTTTCTCCATTTGTGTGTGTGCAGGTCTGCAGATGTGCTCAGTATAAGGAGGACAGAGTGTGAGTGGACAGTGTGAAGAGGGGGCCCAATATGGAAAGGAGAGGAAAGTGTGGAGGACATGTACCATAAGAGGAATAGCGTTAGGGTCATATTTTTTGAGGGGAACACAGTGAGGGTCTGATATCCATTGCACTTAGCGGGACACAGCAGGCCCCAATGATAAAAGCAACATAGGTGTATAATACCGATGCAGCAATAACTCTCAATTTGCCATAACATGGGGGAGGTGATTGGTCATTTTTGATATGCACACAGATGACGTATCCATAGGCCGTCAGTCACACAGGCACGTGTGATGTAAAGTATCTGTATATAGCCTATTGATCATGCCCATACCATTCGACCAGGTGGGCTGCCCAACACTATGTTTTGCACAACAAAGTACAGATGCCTTAAAAGGGCCCAGCTGCATCCTGCATTAAGATAAAAAGAGCAAAGAAATTTGAATGGTAATGTGAAATGTTGGTAGATATTTTGGCCAAAATACAGAACCTCGAAACAAGACAAAAATTTAAAAAACTTACCAAGAAAATCAGCCAAGGACTGATATGCTAAAATGGATAATAACAAAATTTAGATAAAGAAAAATGGGGGATTAAATTATAATAAATTCTAGCATTAAATCGAGAATTTATTATAATGTAATTCACCGTTTTTCTTTCTCATATTCTGTCCTTTCCTCATGCTTATCCATGAATTCCCGTATTTACATACAGTACAGACCAAAAGTTTGGACACACCTTCTCATTCAAAGAGTTTTCTGTATTTTCATGACTACGAAAATTGTAGATTCACACTGAAGGCATCAAAACTATGAATTAACACATGTGGAATTATATACTTAACAAGAGTGTGAAACATCTGAAAATATGTATTATATTCTAGGTTCTTCAAAGTAGCCACCTTTTGCTTTGATTACTGCTTTGCACACTCTTGGCATTCTCTTGATGAGCTTCAAGAGGTAGTCCCCGGAAATGGTTTTCACTTCACACGTATGCCCTGTCAGGTTTAATAAGTGGGATTTCTTGCCTTATAAATTGGGTTGGGACCATCAGTTGTGTTGTGCAGAAGTCTGGTGGATAAACAGCTGATAGTCCTACAGAATAGACTGTTAGAATTTGTATTATGTGGAAAAGAATAGAATATGTGGTGTTATGGAGCGCTAGAGGAAAAAGGATCAGGACTGGGACAATTGAAGTTTGATATAGCAACCTAATTTATTGTTCAGATAATGGAGCAGACTCTATCACGCCACAACGCGTTTTGACAGCCGTCGCTGTCTTCCTCAGGTGGGACCAGGTCAATGCCACACAGAGTTCAAGCAGCAAACACATCTCTACAACAACTGTTAAGAGGAGACTTTGTGCAGCAGGCCTTTATGGTAAAATAGCTGCTAGGAAACCACTGCTAAGGACAGGCAACAAGCAGAAGAGACTTGTTTGGGTTAAAGAACACAAGGAATGGACATTAGACCAGTGGAAATCTGTGCTTTGGTCCGATGAGTCCAAATTTGAGATCTTTTCTTCCAACCACCGTGTCTTTGTGCGACGCAGAAAAGATGAACGGATGGACTTTACATGCCTGATTCCCACCGTGAAGCATGGAGGAGGAGGTATATGGTGTGGGGGTGTTTTGTTGGTGACATTATTGGGGATTTATTCAAAATTGAAAGCATACTGAACCAGCATGGCTACCACAGCATCTTGCAGCGACATGTTATTCCATCCGGATTGCGTTTAGTTGAACCATCATTTATTTTTCAACAGGACAATGACTCCAAACACACCTCCAGGCTGTGTAAGGGCTACTTGACCAAGAAGGAGAGTGATGGGGTGCTACGCCAAATGACCTGGCCTCCACAGTCACCAGCCCTGAACCCAATCAAGATAGTTTGGGGTGATCTGGACTGCAGAGTGAAGGCAAAAGGGCCCACAAGTGCTAAGCATCTCTGGGAACTCCTTCAAGACTGTTGGAAGACCATTTCCTGTGACTACCTCTTGAAGCTCATCAGTGTGCAAAGCAGTAATCCAAGCAAAAGGTGGCTACTTTGAAGAACCTAGAATATAAGACATATTTTCAGTTGTTTCACACTTTTTTGTTAAGTATATAATTCCACATGTGTTAATTCATAGTTTTGATGCCTTCAGTGTGAATCTACAATTTTCATAGTCATGAAAATACAGAAAAATCTTTGAATGAGAAGGTGTGTCCAAACTTTTGGTCTGTACTGTATATATACACATGTAAATACTGGAATTGATGGACAAGCATGAGGAAAGGACGGAATATGAGAAAGAAAAATGGGGGTTTACATTATAATAAATTCTCGAATGATAAGAATAAGAAACCTCAATGCCACTGGATATCTGAAATTGCTACATGACTCAAATATCCAGTGGCATTGAGGTTTCCATTGATGAAGAATGGCCCCACCATCTTTGTACCCATATACCACACCATACCATCAATTTTTGTTATCCAACAGTCTTGGAGGGATCTATCCACTGTGGGTTAGTGTCAGACCAATAGCGGTGGTTTTGTTTGTTAACTTCACCATTCACAAAAAAGTTTGCCTCATCACTCATCTGAAGGCAATTGTCTATGCTGTGAAGATACGAGATGTGCAGCATCCGAAACAACGGATACTGGAAGCCTGTGCTAGCATTTCTTCTGCGGTACTGCTATCAGTGTGTCAAGAGTGGGAGAAGAGAATTGCATTGACAATCCAATATAGCACTTTGAACACATTTTATAAGTGGTCATAAACTTGTAAATAAATCATGAAATAATAAAGTTACGTTAAAACCAAGCACACTATTGTTTTCTTATGAAGTTCTCAATATGTTTGATGTGTCACATGACCATGTTCCCATTGAAAAAATAAAGTTGGATCCTAAATGGCCAAGTTCAAAATGGCCGCCATGGTCACTACCCATCTGGAAAAGTTTTCCCCCTCCCATATACAGTGTTGGCCAAAAGTATTGACACCCCTGCAATTCTGTCAGATAATACTCAGTTTCTTCCTGAAAATGATTGCAATCACAAATTCTTTGGTATTATTATCTTCATTTAATTTGTCTTCAATGAAAAAACACAAAAGAGAATGAAGCAAAAAGCAAAACATTGATCATTTCACACAAAACTCCAAAAATGGGTCAGACAAACGTATTGGCACCCTCAGCCTAATACTTGGTTGCACAACCTTTAGCCAAAATAACTGCAATCAACCGCTTCCGGTAACCATCAATGAGTTTCTTACAATGCTCTGCTGGAATTTTAGACCACTCTTCTTTGGCAAACTGCTCCAGGTCCCTGATATTTGAAGGGTGCCTTCTCCAAACTGCCATTTTTAGATCTCTACACAGGTGTTCTATGGGATTCAGGTCTGGACTCATTGCTGGCCACCTTAGAAGTCTCCAGTGCTTTCTCTTAAACCATTTTCTAGTGCTTTTTGAAGTGTGTTTTGGGTCATTGTCCTGCTGGAAGACCCATTGTCACATCGCCATTGGACTCGGTGGCCGGTGTTCCTGCCTCGGCCGCGGGGAGGAGCCGGATTCCTTCGTCTGGTGGTGCTGGTGATAGGAGGGCCTTGTCCACATATGGGCCTGCTCCAGCGACGTCTGCCTCTGTCGCTGAGCGCCGCTGCGTTTCCCCTCTGGGTGGTGTTGGTCGCAGAAGAGCGGGCCCTGCAGAGGTGTCCGTTAGGCGCAGCCTGCGTTCTTCTGTCAGAGGTGGGATGGGTGGAGCCAGTCGTGCATCTCCATCTGGCCTGGCTCTAGGGGCGGTCCGGATGAGGTCATCAGGCTGTGAGCTCCAGCCTATGGGAGGTAGCCGCGCCCTTCAAATACGTTGGAGCCTGTCTTGCAGGCCGCCAGATATAGTTTTGGTTCCCCAAGTGACATAGTGTGTATTTGCTTTGACTCTGACCTTTGCCTGGATTTTCGACTCTGTACCGCCTGACGATTTTGTACCTTCGCTGCCCTCTCGGTTTTGACTCTGACCTTTGCCTGGATTTTTGACTCTGTACCGCCTGACGATTTTGTACCTTCGCTGCCCTCTCGGTTTTGACTCGGACTCCTGACTACGTTCTTCGCTTCCTGATTTTTCCCTTCCCAGACGACCTCCCTGCTCTGCTGCTCCCATAGGTAGCTACCTCCTGGGCCCCGCTATAATTCCAGATCCCTGTATAGGGGTTAAGGGTCTCGGGGTTTCTCGGGGTGCTGCCTTACCAGCAGCTCAGCCTTACAGCGGATGGTCGTCACACCCATGACCTCTGAGGGAGGTTCAGCTTTCTCACACTGGGCCCTACATTATGCTGCAAAATTTGTTGGTAGTCTTCAGACTTCATAATGCCATGCACACGGTCAAGCAGTCCAGTGCCAGAGGCAGCAAAGCAACCCCAAAACATCATGGAACCGCCGCCATGTTTGACTGTAGGGACCGTGTTCTTTTCTTTGAATGCCTCTTTTTTTCTCCTGTAAACTCTATGTTGATGCCTTTGTCCAAAAAGAGAGATTCTTCCAAAACGTTTTAGACTTTCTAAGGTAAGTTTTGGCAAACTCCAGCCTGGCTTTTTTATGTCTCGGGGTAAGAAGTGGGGTCTTCCTGGGTCTCCTACCATACAGTCCCTTTTCATTCAGGCGCCGACGGATAGTACGGGTTGACACTGATGTACCCTCGGACTGCAGGGCAGCTTGAACTTGTTTGGATGTTAGTCAAGGTTCTTTATCCACCATCTGCACAATCTTGCGTTGAAATCTCTTGTCAATTTTTATTTTCCGTCCACATCTAGGGAGATTAGCCACAGTGCCATGGGCTTTAAACTTCTTGATGACACTGCGCACAGTAGACACAGGGACATTCAGGTCTTTGGAGATGGACCTGTAGCCTTGAGATTGCTCATGCTTCCTCACAATTTGGTTTCTCAAGTCGTCAAACAGTTCATTGGTCTTCTTTCTATTCCCCATGCTCAATGTGGTACACACAAGGACACAGGACAGAGGTTGAGTCAACTTTAATCCATGACAACTGGCTGCAAGTGTGATTTAGTTATTGCCAACACCTGTTAGGTGCCACAGGTAAGTTACAGGTGCTGTTAATTACACAAATTAGAGAAGCATCACATGATTTTTTTTAACAGTGCCAATACTTTTGTCCACCCCCTTTTTTATGTTTGGTGTGGAATTATATCCAATTTGGCTTTAGGACAATTCCTTTTGTGTTTTTTCATTGAAGACAAATTAAATGAAGATAATAATACCAAAGAATTTGTGATTGCAATCATTTTCAGGAAGAAACTGAGTATTATCTGACAGAATTGCAGGGGTGTCAATACTTTTCGCCAACACTGTACTAATGTGCCACAAACAGGAAGTTGATATCACCAATTATTCCCATTTTATTTGGGTGCATCCATATAATTGGCCACCCTGTATATCTATAGAGTGAGTACGGAAAGTATTCAAACCTCTTTAAATGTTTCACTTTTTGTTTCATTGTAGCCATTTGGTGAATTCAAAAAATGTTTATTTTTTTTCTCATTAATGTACACTCTGCACCCCGTCTTGACTGAACAAAAACAGAAAGATACAGTAGATATTCATACAAATGTATTAAAAAAGAAAAACTGAAATATCACATGGGCATAGGTATTAAGGCCCTTTGCTCAGTATTGAGTAGAAGCACCCATTTGAGCTAGTACAGCCATGAGTCTTCTTGGGAATGATGCAATAAGTTTTTCACACCTGGATTTGGGGATCCTCTGCCATTCTTCCTTGCACATCCTCTCCAGTTCGTCAGGTTGGATGGTGAACATTGGTGGACAGCCATTTTAGGTCTCTCCAGAGATGCTCAATTGGGTTTAGGTCCGGGCTCTGGCTGGGCCAGTCAAGAATGGTCACAGAGTTGTTCTGAAGAAACTCTTTTGTTATTTTAGCTGTGTGCTTAGGGTCACTGTATTGTTGAAAGGTGAACCTTCAGCCAATTCTGAGGTCCAGAGCACTCTGGAAGACGTTTTCATCCAGGATATCTCTGTACTTGGCCACATTTATGTTTCCTTCAATTGCAACCAGTCGTACCTGTACCTTCAGCTGAAAAACACCCCCATAGCATGATGCACCATCATGTTTCACTGTTGGAATTGTATTGTGGATGTGATGAGCAGTGCCTGATTTTCTCCACACATACCGCTTAGAATTATCACCAAAAAGTTCTATCTTCATCTTATCAGATCAGAGAGTCTTATTTCTCATAGACTGGGAGTCCTTCATGTGTTTTTTTGCAAACTCTATGCGGGCCTTCATATGTCTTGCACTGAGGAGAGGTTTCCATCTGGCCACTCTGCCATAAAGGCCCGACTGGTACAGGGCTGCAGTGATAGTTGACTTTGTGGAACTTTCTTCCATCTCCCTACTGCATCTCTGGAACTCAGCCACAGTGATCTTGAGGTTCTTTTTTACCTGTATCACCAAGGCTGTTCTCCCATGATTGCTCAGTTTGGCTGGACGACCAGGTCTAGGAAGATTTCTGGTAGGCCCAAACTTCTTCTATTTAAGTTTCCTTTTTTTCATTCAGATTTCATCCTTTAATTTTTTTTTTTAAAACATTTGCTTAATATATATGTACGGTATATTTTCAATAACAGCGGAGCTCCTGAATGATTGATTAGCAGCTGTATCGCCTTAAGGGTGTTACCGTGTATTTTTTGCCCTTAACCCCTTCCCGACCTTTGACGTTATAGAGACATCATGGAAGTCGGTGCATTCCTGACCTATCTCTATAACGTCATGGCTTCTTTGCAGTCCTGCAGCTCCGGTGACTGGCTCAGTGACAAGTCACCGGAGCTGCAGGATCGCAAGGACCTATACTTTAGCCCGGGGGTGGCTTAGCCCCCCGTAACTAAAGTCACTCTGATTGGCAGTTGAAAGTGGAACTGCCGATCAGAGCGAATCAGAGCGATTCACCCCTCCAGATCTGTTTGGAGCTCTCCAATCAGATCTGAAGGGGTGGATCGGCAGGTGCCCTCCCCCTCCTCAGCCCCCTCCCACTCCGGTGGTCATCAGGGCCCCCCCGTCCCTCCCACCTGTCCCCTCTCCTATCATTATCTATCTGCCTGAGGGCTGCACCCGCCCGTGCACCCGCCGGTCAGCCTCATCAGCCCCCTCTGTTCATCTGCACCCCCCACCTCTATCATTCATTATAGCTGAACTAATGTTAAGAGGTTAAAACTTAACGTTTAATGGATTATTTAAAAGACTAGAATGTCTCACAAACTATACATATAAAATTCAAACAGTGCCCAAGTGTCACACTATCTAAAAAAACTCCGTTATCATACTAGGAGCTATGATTCATTCAAAGGTGTTATCCATAGAGCTCAACCTGCCCTTCGTTATAGTTCACCTTCAAACCTTATGTCAGTTGCAGATATGCTGGTGTCACGTTTTACACCCCATAGCAACTGGCACATATCCCTGCATATGGAAATCAACAAAGCCCACTTCCCCTATATATAGGAAAGGTCTCACCAGCTTCTTTCGATCAGAGCAGGTACCAATTAGAGTTACTTCATTTCAGGAGGTCCTTTTGCTAGTGACAGCCTGATGTAGAACTCTCAGTATAGATCATGTATCACCACCATGCTCCACTCCCTACTCGTTTCGGATTTACAATCCTCATCAGGGGATGTGTGGCTCAGTTCTCAATGGGGTCCTAATGCTTGGTGCCCCTTCTGATGGCATATGTCTCTGCATATAAGACATTAGATGTTACTTTCTCTTAGCTATGTCATTTGGTGCAAAGCACCAAAACTTACATATATAGTACCAGTCCCCCCTGGGTGCTATAGCCCCCTGGGCACTTACCCAGCATAGCTCAGTGGTCTGTATGTGAAGAACGCCGCCGCGGCCGCCCCGCAGCCTTTTATGACCGTGTCTCCCGGTCATCAGGCGTCCCCCGCCCCCGGAAGTGACACGCGCATCGTTCTGCGACGTCACTTCCGGTCCGGCGCTTCTGTGGAACGCAAGCATGCGTTCCACACCTCCTTCCCAGTCCGTCCTCAATGGTGGGAGGAATCTAGGGCTTGTTGATTCCTCCCCTGGGTTATGAGGTCATTAGGAGGGGCTGGTTCTTTATCAGAACCATATTTCTCCTAGTATAGGAGTATCTGTCATTACATACATAATAACTATTATCCAAAATAAAGCACATGCAATGGTTTCCAATCATTTATGTTACTCCTTTGCATATTAGAACAGAAATGAGTTATTTTGGCACTTTATTAGATGTCTTCTCTAGATGGAACCCCCACCTCTAGCCCCCCTGTGTCCTGTCCCCCCCTTCACCTCTCCCGGCGGGCTGCACCCACCGGTGCACCCACCGGTCAGCCTTCTCTGCTGCAGTGTGGGCCCCTTGTCCTCTCCCGGGTTCCTCCTCCTCACTGGTGGATAAGGTAAGTATGAATGAATGAATGGATAAATAGATGGGTGGATGGATGATTGCATGGGTGCATGCATGCATGGGTAGATGCATGTGTGCATGCATGCATGGGTGAATGGATGGATGCATGGGTGCATGGGTGAATTGGTAGATGGATGGGTGCATGCATGGGTGCATGGATGTGTGCATGCATGGATGGATGTGTGCGTGGATGTGAGCATGCATTGATATTGCATGGATGGATGTGTGCATGCATGGCTGTGTGCGTGCGAGGATGTGTGCGTGCGTGGATGTGTGCATGCATGGATGTCTGCATGCGTGGATGTGTGCGTGGATGTCTCTGCATGCGTGAATGTCTGCGTGCATGGATGTCTGCGTGCGTGTGTGGATGTGTGCGTGCATGGATGTGTGTGTGCATGGATGTGTGCATGGATGGATGGATATGTGCATGTGTGGATGGATGTGTGCATGGATGGATATGTGCGTGCGTGCGTGGATGTGTGTGTGTGCGTGGATGTGTGCATGCGTGGATGTGTGCATGCATGGATGTATGTGTGCATGCGTGGATGTGTGCATGGATGGATGGGTGCATGCATGGATGTGTGCATGCATGGATGGATGGGTGCATGGGTGGATGGATGGATGCATGGGTGGATGGATGGGTGTAACAAGGGATCAAGTGTCCTCTTGTAGTCTCTGGGATCATAGTCATGGTGCACTGTATGACAGATCATTGCGATACAGTGCACCATAACTCTGACCCCAGAGACTGTAGGAAGAGGACACTTGATCCCTTGCTGCAATCTCTGGATGGAGCAGAGGCGATCAAGTGTCATGGGACCTTCGTCGTGGACTACTTTGGAGGCGATCGGGCATCGTGGAACCTTCATTGTGGACTACGTCAGATCTTAATAATAAAGAAAGAGTCCGAATTTTGTTTGTGGTTTTTTTCAAATAAAAAGATTTTTCTCTATGTGGTGTATTTTTTTTACTATTTACTAGAGACTTCTAGTGGCCAGGTCTAACATCGACCCGTCATTATGAATCTTGGGCTTAGTGCAAACTGCTAATAAAAAAGCTGGCATTAACCCCTTTATTACCCAGTTTGCCACCAGCACCAGGGCCACTGGAAGAGCCTGGGAACAGTGCCAGAAAATGGCTCTTCAATGAATGCGCCATTTTCTGGGGGCGGATGCGGGCTGAAGTTCGCAGCATGGGGGGCCCAGAATGCTTGGACCTCTATCTAGATGCATAGTGAGCACTTTGATCCCCTAGGTGCTTCACAAATTGATCCGTAAAAATGAAAAATTCCTTTTTTTACACAAAAATCTTTTTCCCTTTTACGGACTAATTTGTGAAGCACCTGGGGTTTCAAAGTGCTCACTATGCATCTAGATAAGTTCCTTGGGGGGTCTAGTTTCAAAATGGTGTCACTTGTGGGGGAGCTCCAATGTTTAGGCACACAGGGGTTCTCCATACGTGACATGGTATCCGCTAGCAATTTGAATGAAAAAACAGCTCAAAATGTTAGCGGACACCATGTCGCGTTTGGAGAGCCCCTGTGTGCCTAAACATTGGAGCTCCCCCACAAGTGACCCCATTTTGGAGAGCATTTTGAGCAGAGTGCGCTCAGAGTGCCACTGTCTGCCCACGGCAGCCTGCCCACCGCTGTCTGCCCCCCGTCTGCCCGATGCTACCTGCCCACCACTGTCCGCACCCCCTGCTTGTCCATTCCCCCTTTGATCTGCCACCATTTTGATCCGCTGATGCGCTGCACAACTGTATTCCAAGCCGTCAGGCGTCGCACTGATCTCTCTCAGCTACCGTACATGTACGGGAATGTGGGCTGCAAGGGGATGATGGGGATATTGGGGGATGAAAGGGGATTATGGGGCTGCAAGGGGATGATGAGGCTGCATGGGGATATTGGGGACTGCATATGGATGATGGGGGCTGAAAGGAGATGATGGGGGCTGCATGCAGATGATGGGTATATTGAGAGCTGCAAGGGAATGAATGTGGTTGCAAAGGGATTATGAGGATATTGGGGGCTGCAAGGGGATGATGGGGGCTACATGGGGATGATGGGGGCTACATGGGGATGATGGGGGCTGCAAGGGGATGATGGAGGCTGCATGGGGATGATGAGGATATTAGGGACTGCAAGGAGATGAGGGGGGCTGTAAGAGGATGATGGGGGCTGCATGGTAATGATAGGAGCTGCTTGGGGATGATGGGGATATTGGGGGCTGCAAGGGAATGTTGGGATTTTTGGGGGTTGCAAGGGGATGATGGAGTCTGCAACGGGGTGATGGCAGCTGCATGGGGATATTGGGGGCTGCAAGGGGATGATGGGGGTTGCAAGGAGATGATGGGAGCTGCATGGGAATGATGGGCCCACATTGTTTTTCTTAATTATTTCATGAAATTCATTAAATAACTAAAGAAAGGTCTTCCCTATATTTTTGTTTCCAGCCAGGTACAAATAGGCAGCTGGGCATTGGGGGCAGCCCGTACCTCCCTGCTTTACCTGGCTGGCATACAAAAATATGGCAAAGCCCACATCAAATTTTTTTTTTTCAATAGTTCGTTTAATAATAATAATAATAATAATAATAATAATAAAACATAAATACAGTTAGGGACTGCATCTCTATTAACCCCTCGACCCTCATCTCTGTGCTGAATACTCTCAGTTCTGCTTCATCAGGGATCAAGGAGACGAACAAACAACAACATTGTTCCCACGGATTTAATTTTTTTGGTGCAATTTAGGCCTGAAACTGCATGTATTGTGTCCAAGGTATTCATCTTTATCTCCTAGGCCAAAAAGGCACAAAAACTGCAACATTTTTCCCACGCTTTTTGCCATGTATTTCATGCTTTTTGGTGCAATCTTCTGACAGCTAAGTGCGTAATTGGCTTTAGGAGCGTGATCTGTGGCATTGTAACTTGGGAAACGGTATACATGTTTAATTTTATATGTCAAACCAAAAAAAACCTCAGGTAACAAGTGATTTGGTCACCATTAGAAAGGGGACACCCAGAGACAAATAAAACTAACCAAGTATATATCAATTTTATTGACACCAGAACCACAGATCACATACAAGAGCTATCATCAACCTAATGAATAACGACCAGAGGAACCCATCGCTACAGTATAACTACTATCATATGAAAACCTGTAACTTCACGCATGCAAGGTAATATCCCTTATATAACCACTAGCATGATATAATATGGTAAAGCTGGAACAACACAAATCATTACAGATATATATTTTAGGAACAACACCTACCCAGTACCAGAAAGATATCCAAGATGTACTTGCCCTATCCAGCGGCATTAACTGCCACAACAAGTGCTATAGGAGGTTGGACGTACACAAAGATCATCAATTAAGAACTACTTGAAGATATATATATAAAAATTGGCAAATAGCACCATGAAACATAGTTAGTACTAAACTAATTGTGATACTTTAACTGACCTCTAGAATACAACGCTTCATCCATGTGGGGCACGTCTGAAAGCTACATTACACCTTCTAGATGAAAAACCACCCCAAGAGAGGTAAGACGACATAAAAATCCTTAGGCCCCTTTGGCCATGTTCACACACATGCGTTTTTTTGACCATCTCTGCGTTTTTGGGCTGTTAAAAAAAATGCAGGTGCGTTAACGCAGGGTACATTTGAGTGTACATGCGTTTTTCAGCTCCATTTGCGTTTTTTACCCCTAGTCCAAAAAACGCTGCATGCAGCGTTTTTGGGTGCTGTAAAAAACGCATGTGCGTTTTTTTAACATGGGGCCCTATGGGAAACGCATGCAAAAACGCATGATACATTAGTACCTTTTAGTGCCATTCAAAAACGCATGCGTTTCCCATAGGGGCCCATGTTAAAAAAAACGCACATGCGTTTTTTTAACATGGGGGCCCTATGGGAAACGCATGCATTTTTAAAAGGCACATTTATGCACCCTGCGTTAACGCTTGCGTTTTTGCCTGCGTTTTTGGTTAAAAAATGACTAAGTGCAAAAACGTTTTCAATGCTTTCACACACACAAGGCACATTTTTTGGCACTCTTAAAAAAACGCAAGTGCTTTTAGGAGTGCTAAAAAAAAACGCAAATTGTGTGTGAACATAGCCTTTCACATCTATGCATCTGCTGCGTTTTGCTTCATTTGCTTTTTCATGCGTTTTTACCGCCAAATCGCATCAAAACGCATGCGTTTTTGTCCCCATTGATTTTAATGGAAATGCATGAAAAACGCATGCAAAAACGCATGTAAAAACGCATGTGCGTTTGCAAAAACGCAAAACGCATGCGTTTTTGCAAACGCAGCCCAAAACGTTGTTTGCATGCGTTTTTACATGCGTTTTTGTATGCGTTTTTCATGCGTTTCCATTAAAGTCAATAGGGACAAAAACGCATGCGTTTTGATGCGTTTTGGCGGTAAAAATGCATGAAAACCCAAATGAAGCAAAACGCAGCAGACGCATAGATGTGAAAGGGGCCTTAGATATAACCAAACCCAAAAAGGAATATAAGGCTATGTTCACACACAATTTGCGTTTTTTTTAGCACTCTTAAAAGCACTTGCGTTTTTTTAAGAGTGCTAAAAAATGTCCCTTGTGTGTCTGAAAGGATTTGCCACGTTTTTGGACTTAGTCATTTTTTCACCAAAAACGCAGGCAAAAACGCAAGCGTTAACGAAGGGTGCATAAATGTGCCTTTTAAAAACGCATGTGTTTCCCATAGGGCCCCCATGTTAAAAAACGCATGTGCGTTTTTTTCAAAAACGCATGCGTTTTTTAACATGGGCCCCTATGGGAAACGCATGCGTTTTTGAATGGCACTAAAAGGTACTAATGTAGCATGCGTTTTTGCATGCGTTTCCCATAGGGCCCCATGTTAAAAAAACGCATGCGTTTTTGGAAAAACGCACATGCGTTTTTTTTACAGCACCCAAAAACGCTGCATGCAGCGTTTTTTGGACTAGGGGTAAAAAACGCAAATGGAGCTGAAAAACGCAGCTACACTCAAATGTACCCTGCGTTAACGCACCTGCGTTTTTTTTAACAGCCCAAAAACGCAGAGATGGTCAAAAAAACGCATGTGTGTGAACATGGCCTAACACTGACAAAAGTTAATTTACATTTACAGTGTCCAAAGCTGCTGGCAATAATCGAGTAACCAGAAGACCAGCAAGTCCATACAGTGCCCACTACAAAGCGCCATCAAAATGAATTCCCGTATTACAGAAATCTAGTATTTCAAAAAATTTCCTGTCGCGCATGTATGTATTTTTGATTGATTGCAGCAAAACTATTGGAGATCACGACGATACATTTCCATACCACAGGAGATCATCTCCTTAAAAGTTGGTACTACAACCAACTTATTTTATCCGTTTTCAGTTTTATTTTTGTTTTAATTAATTACCTTAGGGAATATCTTTTAATTAAAATAGTCCAAAAATATTTGTAAACTATATAGTATGTTTTAAATCACCGTTTGATACACATTTTAATTGATTTTTAAAAATTGGTTTATTCCATGTATATTATGTCTTAATAAACATCCCATAAAAGGGTTAAACCCACATTGAGTAACTACAATCTTTGACCTTTAGGCTGGATGGAAAGTCACATTTTCTCAGAGGACCATTAAAGGGAACCAACCAGCAAAAAAATCCCTATCTAAGCTATAAATATCTGTCCCTGGAGCCTAAAATTACTATTCTAACCATCCCTGACTGACTAAATCTAACTAAGTACACCCACAATAAATCACTTTTTATACTTACCAAATTCTTGTCGGCTGGGCGTTCCTCCAGGCTCTTTGTCAGCGAGGCGGATCTCCTCGCTGCTGTCCATCTTCTTCTATGATTCAAATTACCCGCCCATCGCGTCCTCGCAATGAGCGGGTCACATGCTGCAGGCCCCGCGTCACTTCCGCCCGCCGTGTCGCTGGGTCTATGACGCGCCCAGGCTGGCTTCAGCATGCCATCTGCGCATGCTCGGAAGCCGGCCTGGGTGTACCAGTGACGCGGCGGGCGGAAGCAACATCTCAAGACATCAGCCAGGAAGTTAAAGCTTGGGTTTGAATGGATCTTCAATGACCCTAAACATACTGCCAGACTGGTTGCAAAGTGGCTTAAGGCTAACAAAGTTAAGGTTTTGGAGTAGCCATCACAAAGCCCTTATCTCAATCCTATTAAAAATGTATGGGCAAAGCTGAAAAGGCAGGTGCCATCGAGGTGACCAAAAAACATGACTTTGTTACAATAGTTCTGTAAAGATGAATGGGCCCAAATTCCTACCAACTATTGTGAGAAGCTTGTGGAAGGATATCCAAAACATTTGACCCAAGTCATACAATTTAAAGTCAATGGTACCTAATATCTGACTTTGCAGAAAGTAATAAAAATGCCTTAAAATATTCTTTCTCTTTCATTATTCTGGCATTTGGCAAATATAAATAATTATGGTAATCCTCATTGACCTAAAATGGGAAAAGTTTATTCTGATTTTACACATATGTGTCTTATTATATACTGTACTAGATGGTGGCCCGATTCTAAAGCATCAGGTAGTCTAGAATACGTATATAGTTTATTTATGGAGATTTAACAATAATGCAAGTCATACACAATATCTATCTATCACCTACCTATGTATCTATCGTCTATGTATTTTTTGGATATTTTATCTTCATAAACTAAGGTTCTTGGTAAACATATTGGCCAATGCCTGTTTGCCCATCAATCAGCTTCAAAGTGATTTTAGATCTGATAGGTCCCTGTTCTACCTTGTCACTCTTTCCTTTGGATCAGCTAAGCCACCATTTTTACTACTTCTCAGATAGAGGACTCACTTAAATCAAAGAACTTTTCTCAAAAAAATAAATTTTGGGATTTTTTGGAAAAATCTTATCTTTAAAAAATAAACGTTCATAGCACACATATTGACCAATACCTGTTTGCCCATCAACCAGCGTCAAGGTGACTTTAGATCTGATGGGTCCCTATTCTACCTTATTACTATTTCCTTACGCTCAGCTAAGCCTCCACTTTTAGTATCTATCTATCTATCTATCTATCTATCTATCTATCTATCTATCTATCTATCTATCTGTACAGACCACACCTTGCAATGGAGATGTGGTGAACAGCCATCCCACCCATCTCTTTAGCTGTTCAAAAAAAACCAGCCCTAATAAAGATAAATTAAAGTTCTCAGTATCTATAATACTGGAACATTACATGACATCTGGATTCATATCACCAAATTTAACATTTTGATGATACACATCTCCCATCTTATACTTAAATGTGTGATCACCTTACTATATAAAGTATCTAATAGTTTATCACACCAATCTATTTATGTATACCTATAAATACCTATATCCTATCTCTTATCTCACTATTAATTATCTATGTATTTTAAATGTATTCATTTGTGCATCTCTCCATCTATTTTTTTTTTTTATATCTATATGATAAAGAGATTATACAGAAGATCTCTATCTATCTATCTATTATCTAACTATGGGCCACGTCACACACACACAGATATCTGTGCAGATATTGTTCGCAGATCTCTGATTGCAGTGAAATCATGGACACATTGTTCCATTTTGTGGCCGTGTACAAATGTAACAATGTGTCCATGATTTCACTGCAACCAGAGATTTGCAAACAATCTCTGCACAATTATCTGTGTGTGTGACGTGGCCCTAAGTATTATCTATAGATTTAGATCTATCCTTCTTTTTTCCTTTCTATCTATACATTTACCTACAGCTTCAAGAATTTCACTGCAGGACTCCTTTGAATTTGCAATCTCAGTAGTCTTTTATTCTGGCTTCAGATGGACAGAAGATGGCCACGTATTGGGCACACACGCCCTTTGTCAGGCTTGACAAAGGGCGTGTGTGCCCGATACGTGGCCATCTTTTGTCAGGCTTGACAAAGGGTGTGTGTGCCCAATACGTGGCCATCTTCTGTCCATCTGAAGCCAGAATAAAAGACTACTGAGATTGCAAATTCAAAGGAGTGCTGCAGTGAAATTCTTGAAGCTGTATTTATTGAAAGGCTGTGAAGGAAGCCAAACTGTCCTGCACCCAGAAGGCATTGCTGCTCAAATGGTTACTTTATTTATACATTTACCTATATAGCTATGTGTAAATCAACCTAACATATTTTTGTAGACCACATTTTTGGTGAAAACGTTTGGACTATCTTTCACCAAGTGTCCTTGTAAAGGGGTGTCAATAACTTGTACCTTCACATTTGATCTCATTTTCACCCGAGAAAATGCAACATACAGTTGTCCATGACCAAACACTGGCTCCAGTAGATATATCCCAACACGATGTAGAGTTTGGCCTTGTGACTTGTTTATAGTCATGGCATAAGCTGGTTTGACTGGAAATTGCAGACGTCGAAGCCTAAGGGGAAGACCTGCGTCTGAAGGACATAAGTCTATGCGTGGAATGAACACGTCATCTCCTTTTGCTGATCCACTGATGACTCTTGCTTGAATAACATGGGAATGGAGTCCAGTAACAATAAGGCAAGTTCCATTACATAGACCACTCTTTGTATTGAGATTGCGAAGCAACATCACAATTGTTCCAACTTTAAGTTGTAGTCTGTGGGATGGCATTCCTGATGGTGTAACACTATTTAAAAATTTAACTGGATAATGCTCTTGTTCTTCTATATTATCCACATCCACTGAATCATCACTTGTGTACAGCTTATACTCTCCAGGCATTCTATCCATCACACGGGCATTTAGCAGAGCCACGTCATCGTTCTTCGGACAGAGAATTGCATGGGTAGAGGCTCTGTCAACACTGTTTTAGTCATTCACATTAATCTCAATATGTTGTCCAAAAACATCAGTTACAATGCAGGCAGTACACAACATGTCTTCTGGTATTTCAATAATATCTTCTCCAAGATTGTATTTGTTGGTAAGATCGCCATTACCAAGCTTGAGAAGCCAATTGCTATACTCTTGGTCTGAAGATCGCATGTTGTTAGTGAGTTGGAGTTTAGTAAACTGTTGCCAAAGATCAGCCATTTTTAAGATGGACTCAATGACATCTGTTCTTGTTCCATTTGTTATAACAGGAAGACATTGCCTAAATTCTCCACCGATGACAAAAACTTTACCTCCAAATGGAATATCATTCTTTTCTGCAACATTTGTAGTCATAATTTCACGCAGAAGTCTGTCAATTACAGTCAAAGCATATTTGGGTGCCATAGTACACTCATCAAGTATCAACAGATGTGCATTCTGTAACTGTTTGCCAGCAAATGTATCTTGTTTGATTCTGGATATTTCATTGACAAGAACTCAAAGGGTTAACAAAAAGTGCTGGGTTTCATAGATTCACCGCGCTGACCTCCAGTGAAGACAGAGTGATAGATAAAACTCTGTTTAATGGGTAGTTTGTCTTCACTAGGCAAATTACCCATTAAACAGAGTTTTATCTATCACTCTGTTATGAAACCCAGCACTTTCTGTTAACCCTTTGGATCCTTACTCTTGCTGGGCACCTGCTGCGACCATAAGAGACAGCGGAGTTAGTTGGTTGTGACTTGCACAACCAAATCAGGTGAGTCCTTCCACTAAAGGGGGGCACTGAGGTTATTTGTACAAAAGGAAATTATGTGCGCTCCATTTCCCTTTTTATTGTAGTTATTGACAAGAACTAGTATCCCAAACAGGGAATGCATAGTACAACCTCCTTGTAACAGATTTGTTGCAATACCTGTTGTAGCTGACGGCAACACAACTTTTCCCAACCCTCTAACATGATGCATCAAAACGTCATATAAGTATGTTTTACCACTTCCTCCTGGACCATCAATGAAGAAACATTTTGCCCTTCCATCTGCTTGATTTTGTATGGCACTCACAATTGTATCATATGCAACACGTTGTTGTTAAATTTAAGGAATTAACTTTCTGTGCTTCCAACAATAATTCGTTTGCTTCATCATACTCTTGAAGTTGTAGAACATTAATTTTTTCATGCAGTAATAACACATTTTGGACATCATGCATAGCATAAGATTGGCAATTTTGACAATCTCCACTTTTTTTGTGAAGACGTAAGCAATAATCCTTAATTAGATGTTCCTCAAAATTTGTCCAAAGTTGATCGGGATTTATAGGTGGTTCAAATACACATATGTATGCAAACAAATGGCGAAGTTGATAAGGCATATGTAAGGAAAATGCATCTTCTAACGTTAGGGTCCAAACACTATCATTCAATAAAAGTCCCAAAGCCAAAGCTGCAGCTTTAAGTGTATTGTGCACTTATCCATTAACTGTTTTCAAAAACTCATAACTCGTAGCTCCTTTCACATGCAACAGTAACAGACGAAGGCAATATATTTCTTGATCTTTCACACTAACAGTGTACATACATCCAATAATTTTACTAACTCCTCGTTGTCTTGGCTTTCAACCTTTATTCCAAACGTAATGCTCTGGAATCTCACGATACAAGTGCTGCCTTGCATTTTGTTGTCATGTTGGCTCAGCAAAAACCATTCCATTAATGTTGACGTCGAGCTTAAACTTTTTGACACATCTTCAACTGCAGAATTTTCATGAAAATAAACCTGATGTTGATTTGGTAAATGGATAGCTAAACGTATAATGGCATGGGACTGAGCATGCATAGGAAATGCAGATATCCTCCATGAGGCTTCTGGAGCACTCGCATATCTTGAGTCAAGAAAAGTTGATGATTCATCATGACTCACTGTTGTCTGCTGTATTTCAACATTAGCTCTGTCATGGCCCTTATAGATATTTCACACTTTTTATTGATACACAGATTTCAACATTGATGTGACAGTTGTACCGTTTTGATAAATAAGGGTTGTATGGGACTATCCATGAGTTGTTTATAATTTTTTTTCTTGTGCACAATGTTCTCAATGTGTGTTTGCCGATATGAAGGATACCCATCCAAATCTTTCACAGTGTGCTCTTGTAACTGTTTTGGAAATCCTTTAGTACACTTGCCATTTTCCATGCATGGACTTTTTGGATTTGCCTCCCCACATGGACCATGAACCATATGATTGATGACAATATCATACAGTTCAGGGAATTTTTCTTGGCCTGGAATTCCAGCCCACACTATATTGTCAATATCTTCCTCTGTCCGAAACTTAGACTCCGCATCTAAGATAATAAGTATATGTGCATGTGGGAGACCTCGTTTCTGAAACTCAATGACAAATACCATTGCTACAACTGTCCCAAAAAGGCCATTTTTCAGATCTTTCAAAAAGCTGGTGAGTTTCAATCGAAATGTGGGTGCCACTAAGTCTGGCCTGTGTTCCACTTGCTGTCAGGGTTCTAAATTTTCTGTAATTTCTGGCCATTTAGGATTACAGGTCATTGTAAAATGTCAGGTCTTCCATACTTTGTCACCATTGCCATTGCGTCTTGGTAACGTTGTTGCATGTACCGGGGGCTACCTTCAAAGGATGATTGCAAAATAACTGTTTTCCCAATGGGAATTCCTTTTTCAATGGATTTCTTTAGTAAATGTTCTTGAAGAACACAGTAATCCTCCACTTTCAGATGTTTTTGGTTCATATGTATAAAATTGAGGCGATTACCTTCAATTTTAACATATGCATCAACAAAGTACTGTTGACTAAGTTTGCCACCATTTAAGATAGGGTTAAACTCATGTCGCACAGACAAAAGGAAACTGTAATACTGCATTTGTGTAATTCGTCTTACAGTGCCTTGCTGCTGTAGATTTTCATGCCACCCTTGATCACCTCTTGGAAAAAATAATGGATACAGAAGAGCATCAAGGTTGCTTTGCAAAATGCTGATGCGCTGTGTTTTAGGAAGCAGAGGGTTGTTCAGATCTGACTTAAGATGGACTAATATATCCCTTTGAAAAGGAGGCTCTCCATCATCATTTTGAAAAACAATGGCAACCTCACTTACACGTGGTTTATTATAATGCCGAGGATCTTGTGTGCGTTCTTGTTTAATTGCCATAACAATAGAAGGCATTTCAGTCCCATTTTGTATAGCCCTCTGTTGCTCCTCAGCTTCAACATCTTTAAGCATGCGATATGCGGCAGCAAATGGATTGATGTCTTGTAAATGTACAGCAATGAGATTCATGAGTTCCACATTACACTTTTCATTTTCTTTCACATTCATCCTTTCTTCTGTAGCCTCATTTGCATCAAGGATGTATAATTGTGCAAATTTTGGTGGTTCTCCTACTTCTGGGTACAGTGTTCCAGTACGATGATAGATCTGGCCATGAATTTTGAAACAATACGGTCCAAATCCAGGTGATGGTGCAATGTTGGCACCAAATGAAGCAAACGCATGTGAACTGTTGATGCTTCTGATATTATCCATAAAATTTCTAATATGTTTATGCTGTCCTTTCATCAATTCCTCAAACAGATCTGAGTATTGAGATCTCGGTAACACTACTTTCCCTTTTTGGCAGCATTGACTAAACTGATTATCAGAAGGTTTCTCATCCATAAAATTCAAAGAATTGCATTTAGAGCAAACTGTATCTATTTTCCCACAGTAGTGTTGAATAATTGTTGTTTCACTATTTGTAACATACTGTGCAAGTTGTTGAATATTCTGCTGGGCTTCCCATACTTTTCCTTTTGTATGACTGGTGCGAACATATTCTTTGTCTGCCTTAGCTGATAAAGATTCATTCAGTCGATATTGTCTATGATATACGACATCTTGTGCTTGTCTGCCAGCAGTTTCTTGTGGTGTCTCCTGTTGCCGATAACATCTGTGATATTGTGCATCCTGGGCTTGTCTCACGGCACTTTGTTCTGGTGTTTCTTGGTCTCGATGTTGTCGTCGCCTTGCTGCTGCAGCTTTTCTTTCATCATCATTGGTGTATTTGCACTTACGACCGACTAAACCCATTTAATAAACGTGAATGAAATAGTTCAGACTGTGACTGACAGACACTGTGAAGTTAACGTGACTGAAGGATGTCACACTATAACTGACGCCGGTCATCACCCGGCTGGCTCGCCGCTGACTGGAGCTCAGCCGCGGCTACTGCTGCACAGAGGTCAGTGGCTCGCCAGCCTGTGCCACAGGTAGCTGCGGCTGAGCGCCGGTCAGCGGCTCGCCAACCGGGTCATCTCCTGGCTGGCTTGCGCGCGCTGCGGCCACCGTCGGCCGGACCCGTGTATCCCGCTGTCGCCGGGCTGCAAATTGGCGCGGAATTCGGCGGCCACCAATGAGCGGCCTCTGTCTGGCGCGCGATTTCCATGACAGACAGACAACATTAGACGATTATATAGTAGATGTAAACTTCTGGTTTCAACTCAGCCAGAAATCATTTTCTGAAACTGTGGTAAAACCCTATATATCATATTTTGTATAGGAGCTGTTAGATATCCTGAAATGTTTCTTTCTGAGATTTCGGCATTTCATTGTTCCTCATGGAAATGTTTGAAACCGTTGTAATGTATTTGTTACCAATACCCTTGTCAATAGAGTGGGTTATTTATTGTTTATTTTACTCACTCAGCGCTATTAATTCCACAGTGCTTTACATGTGTGATCATTACTGTCCCCATTGTGGCTCACACTCTAAATTCCCTATCAGTATGTCTCTGGAGTGTGGGAGGAAACCCACATAAACACAGAGAGAACATTCAAACTCCTTGCAGTGCTAAACACTGAGTCACCAGTGTTCCTGACACTACATATTGTACACTTCCCATATACAACAAAGTTGCCAATTTATGGCATTTAGGGTTTTACAGTATATTTTTATACCTGTTCGAATGAAGTGGCAATGTGTCAAGTGCTTCATTCAGCTTTTTCCAACAGCCCCATATGGAATAAATGGAGGAGTGGTCATCTGGCAAGCTGTGCAGTTTTGTAATGAGGACCCAGCAGTGGGATGCCCACTGATCAGCAAGTTATCCCCAATCCCTGTATAGGCGATAACGTGTTGGAACTGGACAGCACTAATAAGTTAAAAATAGATTGTAAGCTCATTTTTCTTGTTAGTTGTAGAAGTATATTTTACTCTATAACGTCTCATATTGTTAGTACATTTCCTATCTAAATTTTGAAGAGCTGCAGAATTTGTCAGCTCTAGAAATAAAATATCATTATTAATTACTACAAGTGTAAGTTCACTGACAAAAGATCTATATTATCAAAGACTGTTCATAGTGTCGAAATACTTAATCAATTATATTTAAAAGCCTTCTAAGTAAACAGTAGTGAAGACACGTATAAGAAAGAGGCCACATCTGGATAGCAGCTTTACTTCTAAGTATGTATATGCTTAGATATTATGATTCTTTGAGGAGAGCAGATATCCAGGACTTATATACCGTACATAGATAACGCTTAATGATACATCCCTTATAAGTGAATGTGGATTTTTTAATAATAATAAAAAAGAAATGTAAAATGTATTTATAACCATAGCAGCCTCAGGTGAAATGTCAAGAATTCTTAGAAACTGATAATTTGTAAATTGACAAGCATATGTCCATGTACATTGAATATAAATATGGGAAAGGTCAAGTTAAACAGTTGCTTTATGTTATCAATATGAAACTACACCTTAATTATAGATATACCATGAAATAAACAGCTGTCCACTGATGTGAACTACATCCCCATGTTTTGTCTTAGAGGACAGAAACAAAAAGCCACTTAGCACGCAATCAAACACGTTCCTTCTTACATAATATTGACCAGGTGACATGTATTAAAGTAAAGCTCCACTTCTTTTAGCCAATGTAAAATCCAGCATCTCTTCAAGACATTTATATTTTCCATTTTATTTATTTTCTTATTTAACTTTTCCTATTTTTTTTCAGATCCCTTTCCTTCAAAACGTATTGAAAAAAAAATCTCCTGTCAACGGGGATGCTCGTTGTTAACACTATTTGAGGCAAAGTTTTTCCTGATTTCACGTGAAAGACATGGTTTTTACTACCCTTTTGAGCAAGGGTCTCAAACATGCGAGCCGCGGGCCGCAAGCAGCCCCTGGGGCTTCCCTGTGCGGCCTCCGGCACCGTGGACAAATAACCATGCTGGCGGCGGTCCAGTGCATGGGGCCGCCACGGTCTCCGCTATAATCAGGGGTGGATTAAGAGTAGCCAGGGCCCGGGGCTGTTCAGTCTCGGTGGGCCCCCCCGGTCATGTGACGGGGTCATGTGACGGGGGTCATGTGACGGGGGTCATGTGACGGGGGTCATGTGACGGGGGTCATTATCATATACCTAAAACAGATTATTTCAGAAAAATAGTTGCTATTTGAAACTATAACCTGACAAACATCCATTGATCTACCGTTGTCAATTTAGGACTAGCACACACAGCACAGCAGCTGCAGACTAATGAAAAGAGTGATAATATAAAACACTGCAAATAGATTGATATAAAAGTAATATTGCAATTGTGTGCATTTAAATCAATGCATGCAGGATAATCGCGAGGCCTAATGTACAAATTAGCAATATAAAGAACAAAAAGAAAAGGAAGAAAATAAACCCAAGTCCAAGATTCAAATAAAATATAATAATCATTTATAGAAAAATTGAGACGGTAAAAAATCAGATACCACATACATTAGATTGGGACAGTGATCCAAATCAGGGAGTTGTTGAGTAAGTACATACGGTAAATATGTACAAACTAAAAGTGGTCAAAAAGATCCAGGGGCAAAGAATACAAAAAATACCTTAGAATAGAAAATAACAACATACAAAAGTATAATGAAAATGGAAACTAATTCAATTGGTGCCTATAAGAGCCAATGGAGGTAATTATACACTGATCACATATGATGAATCAAAGAAGATAAAATAGAAAAAGTGAAAGCTGAATAAAGGATATATCAGAACAAAACAATATACTGATAGGAGTATCTCCTCATATGCAAATAGAGCCCTCCACAGAGTCCCTCTATATAAAGTATGAGAACCCATATAGCCCCCTGTATACAGTGTGAGCCTCCACAAAGCTGCCTGTATACAGTGTGAACCTCCACATAGCCACTATAAACACTATGAGCCCTCACAAAGCCTCTATATACCGTTTGAGGTAATGAAGTGACGTAACTGTGTCTGCTGTCAGTCAGAGACGGTGATTGGTGGAAGAAGGAGCCATCGGCTTCATCCACCACCAGTGTAACCTCTGCTCACTGCATCCTAGGGATGCAGAGAGCAGTGATCAGTGGCGTAACTACTGCGATCACAGGGGTCGCAAGTGAGATCAGACCTGCAGGTACAGGGCCCGTGCCGCCCGCCGACCCCTGCGACTGCTTTACATGGATTTGCATCCCATGTCCTTGGGCTGTACCACGTCCTTTTTGAAATGCCCACCTCTTGGGATCATGCGATGCCCTGGCCAGAACGTCATATCTGGCCTGATGCATTGTGAGGTCGATCACATGGTACGGCCGGGCTCTAGCACGTGCACACTGTGCGGATATTGAAGCCGGCTCGTCACCACCATGGTGGCCGTGGTCCTGGTCAGTGAGCTGTGCACATCCATCTCTATATTGTGCTGCCATGAGGAGACGCGATCTCCAGGCTCTACTCCATTACTGGCGGGGGTGGGGGCTTATCACTAGCGATTATTAGTCTATAGCTTGGGTGGTGGTCGCTCCCAGTACACCATGTATTGCTCTGTAAGCCCTGCATTGGCTGAACGTGCAGGAGAATGCTAATAGTGCTGCAGAGAAAAAGGCTACACCAGAGTGCCTATAGCCGCCATGTGTCACATATTGAACTATGGTGGGCCTGTGGGAAAAGGAAGACCTAGGAATCAGTGTACAGAGCAGTGTCACCAGTGTACAAAGCAGCGTCACCAGTGTACAGAGCAGCGTCACCTGTGTACAGAGCAGCGTCACCTGTGTACAGAGCAGCGTCACCAGTGTACAGAGCAGCGTCACCAGTGTACACAGCAGCGTCGCCAATGTACACAGCAGTATTATCAGTGCACATAGCAGTGTCAGCAGCGCAGAGAGAAAGTATCACCAGAGTACATAGCGTAGTTGTGAAGTCTGTACAGATAGCCATGTCACCATTACAAATAGCAATTGATTCAGTAGAGATAGCCGTGTAACCAGTATAGATAGATTATATCACCAGTACACACAGCAGTGTCACCTCTACTAATAATTATGTCACCAGTACAGAAGGCAGTATAAGCAGTGTCACCAGTACAAATAGCCATTTAACAAGCGCAGGGAGCAGCGTCACCAGCGCAGAGAGCAGCGTCACCAGTGCAGAGAGCAGTGCATATTCCTATCACGACTCTGCATTATATTATATGACAGGTTATGAGGCTGCATTTTACTACATGGAGGGCTATGAGGCTGGGTTATACTATAATGGAGGACCATATATACCAGGATATGGGCGGATTCCAGGAGGAGGACCATATATAGCAGGATGAGGGACATTAGTACATAATGATCTAGAACGTTACATGGGGCCCATACATCTGACCAATGTGGATGCGTGGGGGAAGGGGGGCCCAGGTCCAAATTTCACACCGGGGCCGTTCGGACTCTAGTTACTGGCAGTGATGTTGGGATACCTGTAGTGGTCAGCACCAGGTGACCCTCTGGCCAGTATTTTCAGCCATTTGGTTGCATTTTGCCCAAGTTTGGACTGGACTGACCAGGACCATGACTACAGGACATCATAGATGACTGTGTATATAATCTGTGATGCTGAATCAATCCTGTGCAGGGCTCTGTATAGTTAGGTTTGCTGTGTCCATCTGAGGCACAATGTGATTTCCGGCAACAGTTTGACTCTTCATACAGATTGGGAGCTGAAGACCTAACACTGACACCACAACCCCCGACCTGCATGAAGGGTTAAACTGCTGCTATAAATCCCACTGATCCTCAGCAGAGCGGCTGATGACACCATGCAGCCCAGCAGCCCTGGACTTGTGAAGTGAGCAGCATTCTGAAATCTCTTCACTGTACAAACAACACAATCTCCTGCCCTATTACTACCCTAACTGAGAAACAATGTCTGACCTTCCCCACTGATCCCATGCAGAGGCTCCGCTCTGGCGGGCAGAAGACAGGGTGACATGAGTACAGCCAGTGTCTGCTGAGCTGTGATGCAGCCGGCCCGGCACATGTACACATTTAAAGGTACAGTGCAGGTCTCCTGCCTATTAATCTCCAAACGATGGGGCAACATTCATATCTGCTTGGGGACATACCTTGGGGGCAGGTGCCACTCTGACCAGTCTACCCCTGGCTGTGAGCATTGGTGGGTTGAGCTGCCGGTGGCAGAATCAGCAGCTCAGCTCCTCTTGGAATCACATATTTGGCGGGCTTCCTGTGTGCCTCCTCCAGCACCCGCCTTCTTTTTGCAGCTTCCTCCCGCACATACACATCATGACGTGCAGGAGAAAGAAAGGGGGTGGAGCAGTGGTGCCGGGGGCAGCAGGGACCTGAAAATTCACATCAGCGGTGTGGAGTGTGGTGCAAACAATGGCGGATTATAGTGGGGCAATTTACCCTGGGGGGCTCTGGGCCCTCTGAGAGCCTTGGGCCCGGGGCAACTGCCCAAATTGACCTCATTATAATCCGCCACTGGCTATAATATTACTTCCGGCCGCTTCACTCTGTCTCTGCCGCTTGCTCTGCTGCTCTGTCAGTTCAATACAAGCCCTTAGCCAATGAGAGGCCCTCAAGGTACGTCATACGCTGACGTCACCTGCGGGCCTCTCATTTGCTGACGGCGGCTTTCATTGAACCGGCAGAGCGAGCAGCAGAGTGAAGCGGCTGGAAGTAATATTATAGCAGAGACCGGGGCCCCATGCGCAGGACCGCCGCCAGCATGGTTAGGGTAACAAAAGAGTGTGTGTTAATGTGTGTGTGTCTGAGAGTGCCTTTGAGTGAGAGTGCCTGTGAGTGTGAGTGCCTGTGAGTGTGTGTGTCTGTGAGTGTTTGTCTGTGAGTAAGTGCCTGTGACTGTCTATGAGTGCCTGTGTTTGTGAGTGCCTATGAGTGTGAGTGCCTGGGAGTGTGAGTGCCTGTGAGTGTGAGTGCCTGTAGGTGTCAGAGTGCATGGGTGTCAGAGTGTGAGGGTGTCAGAGTGCCTGTGGGTGTCAGAGTGGAGGGTGTCAGAGTGCTAGGGCGTCAGTGTGCGAGGGTGTCAGAGTAGGAGGTGTCAGAGTGCACGAGGGTGTCAGAGTGCACGAGGGTCTCAGAGTGCGCGAGGGTGTCAGAGAGTGCGAGTTTGTACAGAAGTGTGTGATTATAACAGAAGTGCTAGAGCACAGGAGGCACACGTTTAATTACCTTTAATATACCACAACGCGTTTCCACGTCGGTCCGTCGTCTTCATCAGGTGGATTTACGTGTGCCTCCTGTGCTCTAGCACTTCTGTTTTAATCACACACTTCTGTACAAATATCATATCCCCATCTGAGGGTTGCAGCAGGAGCAGCTGTGAACCAGAGTCTCCGCTAACAGAATCCAAAGGACCTGCGGTGACGTAGCCGAGAATGTCACAGGGTCAGGTGATCGGCTTGCTTGAGTCACCTGACTGGAAGAAGGAGCTGCTCGTGCAGGAATCCCCGACCGCTGGAGTTCGGAGCCATCCACTGCGATACGCCGAGGTTGTGCGGAGTTGCAGAACCTCCAAAGGTGAGATGCAAACACCCCACATCTGTTATTGACACCCCCACTAGACCACCAGGTATTGCTCATCGGTTGTGCTTTCCCCCCTTTTGTTCCACATGAGTGAGTGTGAGTGTGAGAGTGTGAGTTAATGTGTGTGTGTTAATGTGTGAGTGTGTGTGTTAATGTGTGAGTGTGTGTGTTAATGTATGAGTGTGTGTGTGAGTTAATGTGTGAGTGTGAGTGGGTGTGATTGTGATTGAATATGAGTGTGTGTGTGTAAAAAGAAGGCAGACCAGGTTGGGGACATCAATAAAAAAGGGGTCCAGCATGGGGGACATTACTGCACTATGTGGGTGAAGATGGTGACATCACTACAAAAGGGGATCAGCATGGAGGACATTACTACACTATGGGGGCCAGGATGTGGACATCTCTACAAAAGGGGACGAGGATGGGGATTTACTACAATATGGGGGCCAGGATGTGGACATGACTACACTATGGGGGCCAGGATGGGGACATCACTACAAAGGGGGACCAGCATGGGAGACAGGATGGTGACATCAATACAAAAGGGGATCAGCATGGGGGTCATCATTACCAAAAGGGACCAGCATGGGGGACATTACTACAGAAGGGGATCAGGTTGGGGATATTAGTACAAGAGGGGAACCAGGATGGGGACATTACAACAAGAAAGGGACCAAGATGGGGACATTACTACAAGAAGGGGATCAGGATTTGGACATTACTACATTGAGCAAAAAAATCTGGTATTACTAAAAATGTCACTTAGTCCTACAAGCAATGCGGCCCAACGATAAAAATTTTTTTTCTATGTGCGGCCCACCAACCCAGACGAGTTTGAGACTCCTGCTTTAGAGATATTATGTAAAGCTCAATACAGCCTAAGCCTTAAGTTTTCATTAATTACACCATAAAAATTATATGTGAGTCCAGTCTAAAGACCCAGTTACATGTAGCGATATCGCTAACGATATTGCCCCAACGTCACAGGTTTTGTGACGTTGCAGCGACCTTGCCAGCGATATCGCTGCGTGTGACATGTAGCAGCAAGCGACCCCCTGCTGTGAGATCGCTGATCGTTACGGAATGGCCTGGACCATTTTTCATCGTCGGTCTCCCGCTGGGCATGCTGCATCGGTGTGTGTGACAGGGAAAATGACCAACGATCTCCATGCTACGCCCGTGACAGATCCCAACGACCGTCGGGGTTCGCCACATCAGTGAGTAGATCTGCCTGTGTGGCATCTCACCAGCGACCACTTAGCGACATTCCAGCCATCCCTGCCAGGTTGTATCGTTGTCTGGATCGCTGGAATGTCGCTAGGTGTAAACGGCCTTTAGGTCCCAATTCATCAGACCAGCGTGACACTGGGAGGCGGTGTGAAAGAGACAGACAATCCTGATGCAGTAAGAGGTGCGTACCTATAAATTAATCAGAAGCGTAGGACAAGTGGCATGCACCTCCATGTCTGCCTCACCACAAATCTTTCTCCAGTCACTGACGAGTAAAATTTGTAGCATAAGGGATGCCAATACTCATTATGAATTTGAGCATTTGCCATTCCACCCCAGCTACTCTTACGTTGTAGGAAATGCACTAAAATGGAGTAAGAATGCCAGTAGTCGCAAAATGTTGGTACAGCCTCGCATTGTGCCAAAATTCTTTAAACTTTTAAAGCTTTTTATGCAAGAATTTTAGTGCCAAAGCTTTGCTAAATCATTTCGTAACTGTTATTCAACTTGGAATAGGTTTTTTTATATTAAGTGTGGAAGAACTAAGAAGCACAGTGGCTCAATGGTTAGAACTGCTGCTGTGCTAGTATTGCAGTCCTGGATTCAAGTCCCACCAAGGACATCTGCAAGGAGTTTGTATGTTCTCCCTATGTTTGTGTGGGATTCATCCAGGTACTCCAGTTTCCTCCAAAGACATACTGATGGGAACCTAGACTATGAGTCCCAATGAGGAAAGTGATAACACTGTGCAGTGGAATTAACGGTGTTATGTGAGTATATTATTAAATATAATAGCCAAGAAGCCAGCACTACCTTTGGTCAGCATGCAGTACAAAAAGTGCATAGCTATTTAGCAAACAATTTATAAAGTCTTTGAGTCACCCTGCCACTTCATGGCAATCTCAAATTATTCAGTCCTACACCACGTCTTTATATATATTGTGCCATTATAGCCTCCTGAATACATTGAAGGGAACCTGTCACACCCCAGGACCTATTAAACTAAAAGAGCCACCTTCAGCAGCACCTATGCTGCATTTAGTGAAAGTGTTTTTTGTCCCCCCTACACCCCGGGACACCAAAATAAACACTTTATAAGAAATTAGTTTAGGTCCAGGAGGTATACTCTCCTCCCAGGACCTAAACCCCTTGCTGATATTACCTCTCCTCCTCTGCTGTCTCGGACTTACCTCTGTTTCTTATGAGCAGCATCGGCAACTGTGCTCATTTCTCAGCTCTTGGGCTCCTGCATGAGCTCTGCCCAAGAGCTGACATCACATAATGTCAGGACACAGCGCCTGTGTATAAGGCAGGCACCAGATCCTGCCCTGTGCAGCCTTATGCTTAATGCAGGCTGCTGGGCTGGGAATCTGGAGGAGGGAACAGCATGACTGGAGCTGAGGGAACTGATGCGCCAATGCTGTTCATAAGGAACAGAGGAGGCTGGTCCCGGACAGCAGAGGAGGAGGGGTAATATCAGCAAGGGGTTTAGGTCCTGGGACGAGGTGGCTCTTTTAGTTTAATAGGCCCTGAAGGGGTGACAGGTTCCTTTTAAAAGCAGTTCTATATTAATGCAACACGTACCTGAAACATTTCTGGATCACTCCCATGGAGACAGAAGGGCAAGTGCAGATAAAAGTAGACCAGGCCCAAACATGTGCAGCAAATGCTACAGACATCTGGACATTATCTGATCTGACCCCCACACTGCCAAACCAGCAGACCATGAATGAGGGTGGAGCAGGCCCAGATAAATGTGCATGCAATGAAATAGAGATCATTTGAGATTGCTGTGAAGTGGCTAAAAGAATTGATCAATTGTTTGCTAAAGATCTCAATTTTAAAGTACACTTAAGGCGGCATCACACGCATCAATATCGTGAGCGACATCGCCGAAAAGTGACGCATCAGCGATGTCGCTCACGATATCGCAGTTGCGTCGTGCTGTGTAACAGTGTGACGCACCTGCGATCTATCACTGGTCGCAGGTTGACAGGTTTACCTGCATGAAGTTAAACCTGTCAATCTGCAACCAGCGATTAGGCTGGATTGCGCCATCTGACACCGCAATAGCGATGTAGGCGGCGATCCAGCCTATACTGCAGTATTGCTGTGGATCGCTCAATGTGCTGATCCCAGCCCAGCGAGCGATGGCTCCACCCGCATTGCTGCGGCATCACCGGCAACATCCTGCCGTGTGACACCAAGGCTGCGATGTCGTGAGCGAGCGCGCATCCGCGCATCGCTTTTGACATCACAGCTTTGGTTGCTGCGTGTGACGGGAGCTTTAGAAATGAATATGTGCATATACCCGTTTTTTACTGCATACTGACCATAGGCTTCTCGGCTTTTTTATTGCGTATATTATTGCACTTGAAAATAATACTCAGTACAAAAAATGCAATACAATAAATCTCAAACTTCACAGGTATTTTTTTATGAAGTATTAAAAATATCAAACATTCTTTGTTTTTGAAACCCATTTTTAACTATAACATTTCTCTGATTTTGTCAAACAGAAACCAGACATTTAACAGCATGCTGTGTCCATCAGTAGGTGACAATCATTGATCCATATTTGTCTTACACTTGAAATGAAGCAGCTGGTACCAAAGAGCCATTACTTTCATCTAAACATCCATCTGAGAAAATCCATCTCCTTATCTTTCTGCACCAAACCTGGACAGCCTGTTAACATTTAACAGTAAAGACCCAAAACATGTTTGGTTCAAGGTCAAACCTAAGTTATCTTGGCAGATGTTGAAAATAGCTTTCAAACCCTAAATGGTAGTTTTGATTTTTTTTCCTTTTAAAAAGAACCATAATAACAATGTATACATCAATGGAGCAGACATAAAATGTATCTTTTCAATCTATTTTGTTAAAATAAATGAAATGGAGCCATTAACTTGTAATTGTGTTTCCATTTCTAAATGTACCTACTCTGACATATTGCTGCAAAACACAAAGCGATATTTACAGGCAGCTATACCAAGAATAGTGAGGAGTACAATAATAAGCAGATCTATTACCTACTGCTGCCATTCAGTATTTTGCTTTCAGGCTGAAGGCACACTGTCGTGCATCAAACACGGAGCGTGTTTGTGATGCAGTCCACGGTCCCGAAGGAACCGGGGCAGCATTTGTCGGGGAATAGAAACTCTGCGGCTGTCAAAGCCACAGAGTTTAAATTTCCCACTTTGCCGGTACAGTAAGCTATCATCTTGTACCACTGTGACAGCAGCCGTACAAGTTGTTTAGCTAAAACAATAATGATTGTTGTAAAATAATGTATACTGGGGTTATTTTAGTGATTAACCCCATCTTCATCCTCTGCGCCGCATGTGTGTGCAGAGGATGCTGATGCGGCTCTAAACCCAGTGATAAAGGGGTTAATATGCAGCTGGTGTAGTGGCACCATGTATGTTGAGAGTGTCCTCACTCTCTGCAGACATGGTGTCATTACACCATGTGCGTGAAGGGGTTAATTGGTCTGTAAAATGGGTTAAAAGAACTGTCGGCTTTATAAATTCACAGCAAAAGCCGGCGCTCTGTTACTGCCTATGGGGAGCTGTCCCCTCTCATGGTGCTGAAGCCCTGTCTCGCCTTCAGCACCTGCAGTGTTCAGCAAATTGCATTGTGCTCATATGCATCAGAATCACGTGCAGTCGCAGCATGCTGCATTTGCACTCGCTTCTGACTTGCAATGCGAGTTAGGTGTGTGGGACTCGCACCAGTGTGCCCTGCCTGATAGGCAAACACTGGTCCGAGTGCAATGCGAGTTTCCCTCACATTGCACTCGCGCGAGTCCCTAGCACTGTGTGCCTTCAGCCTCAGATTCATTATTGTGAAGCACAAAACACGACATGGTTGATGAAGTTTTATTGCCTTTTTTCTAGTATTTTTAAGTAAAATTTGTTTTGGAGACTAACAAAAATGACAACTAAAAGCTTTATACTTGGGGGCGGAGCCTGGCTATGGAGGAGTGAGGACGCTGTGCAGATCAGCTCCTGTTCCCTGACCCACAATCAGCTACTTATATCAGACAGCAGCTCCACTGAAGTGGATTATGAGCACCCGGAGATCGGGGAGACCACAAAGAGCCCTTTCACAGCCTCACCCGAGCCCTGGGGAGTCCATCCAAAGGTTCTTCTCTAGAAGCTCCAGAAAGCCCGCCAAACACACAGCCTCCAAGATGGCCGCGGAGAGGAGCAGCCACAGCGTGGGGAGGATGGAAGGAGCAGGAGATGTGACACTAGCTCAGACGGAGGCCAGAGAAACAGACAGCCGACTTCCAGCAGCTAAAGAGTTAAAGGAAGGCATCCAGACAAGAGGCTCCAGTAAAGCCGGCGGCTCAGCACTGGATAACAACACTGTGAGGTACAGGGAGATGCAGGGGGAGGGCCGTGCACAGGACTCAGGCTTCACTGTGCGGACCCAGGCTGGAGGAGGACAGAGTGACCCCCCCTCACCCGTGCAGCTCTCTATGGAGAATTGTGCCGGAGTTTCTGTCTCCCCTGAGCCACCTAATCTGATAAAGATAACACCAGCCCCACTGCCTGGTTCAACTCCTCCAGCTGTTATAACAGACTCTGACAGGCTCACACCTATGGCCCTGCATGTGATTCCATATGGCCCTCACAACCCTGCTCATGTTATGTATCACCACCAGGGAATAACTCCACAGGCCCAGAGTGTAATGGCAGAGTTGAGCGATCTCAGAGCACGTATGGCATCCATACCCACTAGAGAAGATATGGAGAGCTATATAGCACGGTTAGAACATGCATGCCGCAGTGAAATGTTCACCTTGAGAAGGGAAGTCGAACAAATAGATGAGAGGGGTCAGGATCACTCCCAAAGAATCCTAGCCTTAGAAGAGACCTGTAGATCTCAACAATCCTTGCTAAACATACAGGCCACTCAAATTCATGGGCTGATCGACGCCATGGATGATAACGAAAACAGAGGGCGGAGAAATAATGTCAGGATACGTGGACTCCCCGAGTCGGTTGAATCCAGGGACCTCCCCAATGTGATCCAGACCCTGTTTAATGAGATCCTAGGAGACCCCCCGGATACCCGGATTGAACTTGACAGGGCGCACCGTGCGCTGGGCCCTAGACCCGCAGATTCTGATTGGCCTAGGGACGTAATATGCAGGGTGCACCGATACGTGATTAAAGAAGCAGTCATGCATAGAATCCGCAACGGGGCCCACTGCCGATACCGTGAACATGACGTTCTTCTCCTCCCTGACCTGTCAAGACTGACACTGCAGAAGAGAAAGGCCCTAAAGCCATTGCTGGACACACTTAGGGATCATGACCTGCCCTATACGTGGGGCTTTCCATTTAGGCTCCAGGTGAGAGCGGCTGGGCGCCAACACTTTCTGAGAACCCCAGCAGACATGTCAGTATTCGCAGCCTCTCTGGACATCCCGCCAGTGAACATACGAGGATGGCCAGACTTCCCCCTTCGCACAGGTGATGGCCTACCTCAAAGAGAGAGGAATGTACCCCGACGTCGAGATGGTTCATCCAGGGAGAAAATACCCCCCCGCTGAGATAGAGGTCACCTTACCTGCAGCTATATGACGTCCTCCTGGATACTAACATGAGAAATAAAACGTCTCCTTCTTGGCTGCGTGCCCGTTTCCTGCTACAAGGGTTCACATGAGAATTTTTCCAAACATATATACTATGTGTTTTTTGGTTTTTTTTGTTTTGTTTTTTGTTGCTTTTTTTTGATCCAATTCCGGGTGGACTTATAGACAGACTTACATGATTCCGGCTGATAGTTATTGTAGTTTTTGGTATTATGATCTGCCCGGGTTCAGTCGGTCATTGATGTTTATCTGATTGACATGATTTTCTATTTCAGAAACCACATGAGACTCCTCCCCCCTGGAGTAGGAACTGCGGCACAATGTACTGCAGTTGATCTGTTTATTTTTGTTTTTGCTTTGTTTTTTCTTTTCTTCTCTGACCCAATTTAGGGTGAACCCCTGGACATATTGCATATACCCGGCTGATAGATATTGAAGTATTTGGTATTGAGATTCTCCCGGGTTAGGTTGGTCACTGATGTTTATCTGATTTACATGATTCTCCATTATAGGAAACATGCAAGACTCCTCCCCCTTGCAGTAGGGGCTGTGATATAATATACTGCAGTTGATTCAGTTTTTCCTTTTTGTGTGTTATGGTTGCTATTGTTGGAAAGTTTCTGTAGCTCATATACCCCGCCTTTCTCACCCAATGGGGTCTGGGGGCAAAGGCTACCTGTGGGTCTTGGACGGGAGGCTCCTTGATAGAGGGCCGATCACCTATTGGGGATTTCCTGACGCCTTTAGCGTCTCATTTCTACACTCCCCACTTTATTGCATAATACAGTGACGAAAATAGTATAGCTGTACATCTAATTTCTTTCTCTTTCTACACTTTTAATCTTTCCTTTTTCAACCTCCCCCAACCCACCCTCCTTCCACGTATAGAGGGGGACAAGGGCACAACAGACTCTACTGTAGACGTCCCCCTCCTTGTATCAGTCTCTCTTTTCAGTTTACACCTGTGAGACCCACTATGACGCAGATCACACTGGGGTCCTTAAATGTCAGGGGCTTTAACACGCCACAAAAGCGAAAACAAATTCTATACGATATGCACAAACAGAATGTGACGATTTTATTATTGCAGGAGACTCACTTTAAACGGGACCACGTGCCCAGTCTTGGAGACCGGTACTTCACCACCTGGTATCATGGCCCTGATCCAGAGGCGCGAGCCAGAGGAGTATCTGTTGCTATACATAGGTCATTGGCCCACACCGTCCGGGACAGGCGGATAGACCCAGCTGGTAGGTACATCTTTCTGAAACTTGATGTACAATCTAGGCTGTTCACTATAGTCAATTGGTACTCCCCTAATCACAAACCGCTGGAAGCATGCATCTCCCTCCTATCTAAACTAGCAGACTTCGCCGAAGGAACAATCTTAATAGGGGGAGACTTTAACTTCCCTCTCAACCCCAATATCGACACATCCTCGGGACGGCAGATGTATCCTACCAGAAGGCTAAATGCAGTACGTAAGGCTATCCAGGGACTCCGGCTAGTCGACATATGGCGCGCTCTTTCCTCGTCTGAACGTGACTACTCGTTCTTCTCACAAGTACACAAGTCGTACAGTCGAATAGATTTTTTTCTTGTAAGTCAACACCTCCTAACCTGGCAAGCTAAGGCCTCAATAGGACAGATTTGTTGGTCGGACCATGCGCCTATATTTTGCCGGTTCCAGTTGGCAGAGGGATTCCCGAAGCACTGGACGTGGCGTTGAACGATAACTTGCTCAATGACACTCTTTGCTGCGATGCTATCAAAGAAGCAATCTCAGAATTTCTCAAGGTGCATGAGTCCGATACAACTAAGCTTCCTTATCAATGGGAGGCGTTAAAGTGTGTTGTTAGGGGAGTCTTCATTAAATACGGCGCTCGACTCAAAAAAGAAAACGCCGCTAAAGTGGAATCCCTGACTAAACGGATCTCTGATCTTGAATGTTCTCATAAGAGATCCCTTTCCGAACAAGTCCTCACTGATCTAACTCTGGCTAGAGAGGAATTAAAGTCTATTCTTGACCAAAAGTATTTGAGACTGAGAACGAGGTTTCAGAGGTTCATGTATGAACACGGAAATAAATGTGGTCGCCCGCTTGCTAGATTACTTCACCCGAAGGGCAGCCCTGGTCATATTCCTCGGATAAAATGCTCCGGAGGGAGGGAATCCCAACACCCAGGGGAGATCATCGACGCCTTTCGGGACTTCTATGAGAAGCTCTACAATCTGAAAGGTCACTATGACGATATGCCCCCGAAGGTTGCCCTTGACACTACAGACAGATATATTATGGAGACGGCCCTGCCCATTTTAGATAATAATGATGTGGAGGCACTTGAAACGGAGTTCTCTGAGGCGGAGGTGTTGGAAGTCATTAAAAACTCCCCCGGGGGGAAATGTCCTGGCCCAGATGGCTTCACCCCGAAGTTCTTTAAGCAGTTTGGCCCTCAGATAGCCCCTCTCCTGACGAAGGTGTTTAACGTGATATCTCCAGAATCCTCGTGGGCGCCTCAATCACTGGAAGCCCACATTAGTGTTATCCCTAAACCAGACAAGGACCACACAGAGGTGGCCAACTATAGGCCTATATCCTTAATAAACATTGACATCAAACTGTTCTCCAAACTTTTGGCTAACAAGTTGGCGCCTCTCCTTCCTGGTCTTGTTCATACTGACCAGGTGGGTTTTGTCCAGGGAAGGGAAGCTAGGGATAACACTATAAAATTAATGAAGCTTATGACCCGATCGAAGACTAAATCCGTCCCTATGTGCTTGTTATCTGTCGATGCAGAGAAAGCATTTGACCGGGTCAACTGGAGATTCTTGCACGCCTCCCTGAGGCAGATTGGACTGGGAGCCAGATTCTTGGAGAAAGTGGGGTCTCTTTACAGTTGCCCTACAGCGAGGGTTAGAGCAAATGGGGTCCTATCTTCTCCTTTCCGTATTAGTAATGGCACGAGACAGGGTTGCCCCCTGTCTCCACTGCTATACGTCATTGTTATGGAACACCTTGCCATAGCAATACGACGTAACCCTGCTATACAGGGTGTACAGGAGAAACAGAGACACTACAAGGCTGCGCTTTTTGCAGACGATCTGCTGCTCTTCATTTCTCAACCACGCATTACCTTTCCCTCGCTGATTAAAGAATTCGAGACCTTTGGGAAGCATAGCAATTTTAAGGTGAACTTCACGAAGTCTGAGGCATTGAATGTAACCTTGCCGGGGGACGAGCAGACTCACCTATCCGAGCACTTTCCATTTAAATGGCGGAGTGATGCGATCAAATACCTGGGAGTGATGGTCCCATTTGACCAGACTAAATGGTTCTCCCTGAACTTCCTTCCTTTGCTTCAGAGAACTATTAAGGATATCAAAAATTATGAGACAAAACGGTTGTCCTGGTTCGGACGTATAAATGTTGTGAAGATGGATATACTCCCTAAATTCTTATATCTCTTCCAGTCCGTCCCTGTTATTATTCCATCGTCATTCTTCACTAGACTTCAGGCAGCTGTTTCTGGGTTTGTGTGGAGACAGGGTAGACCGAGGATCAGTGCGTCCACACTGTTCCGACGCAAGTCCGATGGTGGGATAGGTCTACCAAACTTTAAGAACTATTATAAGGCGGCCATACTAACAAGACTACTAGATTGGCAGTATCGGGGTGGATCTAAACAGATTGTCGACATAGAGCAGGAAGAAGTAATGATCCCTATACATTACATGCCCTGGATACCAGCATCCCACAGGCCGGGGACGGGAACTGACGGTGACGTGACGACCACGACCTTGAAGATCTGGGATGGAGAGGTTAGGAGAGGTGTGGTCTCCAAGGGTAGGGGCCCCCTCACCCCTTTGTTCCATAACCCTGAGTTCTACCCTGCCACGCAGGCTCATACTTTTTTAGGCTGGCAGGAGGGAGATGACCCACGCATGGTCCATATTCTGAGTGGAGGGAACTTACCCCCCCTCCGAGTCCTCAGCGCCAACAGACCAAACCTGTCTTGGTTTGAATACGCACAGTTAAAATCATTTCTGACTTCTGATCGGACTACAGCCCACTATAACTCGGCCTTGACTGCGTTTGAAGGCTTGTTTATGCTAGATCACCCACCTATTCGAACTATCTCCATTATATACCATATTCTCAATCCTCCGGGACCCTTGAAAAGCCTCTCATTTTTCAGAAAATGGGAGCTAGATTTAAACCTAGACATCTCTGAGAAAGACTGGAAGAAGGCCTGTGTGTATTCACATGGTCTCTCCATGGCCTGTACAGCACAGGAAAGAAATTACAAAATAATCTCCCGTTGGTACCAATGCCCGGCAAATATTCACCGTATCTTTCCCACTGTCCCGGACGTGTGTTGGAGATGCCAAAAGGAAAAGGGGACTCTATTGCACATGTGGTGGGAATGTGATAACATACGGCCTTACTGGACACAGGTATTTGACTTATGCCAGAAGGTCACGAGCCAGGTGGTGGAGAGGACTCCGCAGGTTGCACTTCTCTCCATTCTGCCGGGACCTATGAAATCCCAAAAAACTGACCTCTTACGATTTTGCCTTACTGCGGCCAGGAATATTCTACCCAGACATTGGAAGACGCCTATTCAGCCTCGCCTGTCTGAGTGGATGATTGAGATGAATAGGCTATGTAGAATGGAGGAACTTACGGCCGAGGTCACCCATACGGGAGACAAATTCCGGCGTACCTGGAGCCAGTGGATAATTTTCCGTGAGTCTCCTGACATTCGGGGTTTGATATCCACACCAGACTGAGACATGGCAGAGGGGGCAGGAAG
Source organism: Allobates femoralis (assembly GCA_033576535.1). Classification (NCBI taxonomy): domain Eukaryota; kingdom Metazoa; phylum Chordata; class Amphibia; order Anura; family Aromobatidae; genus Allobates; species Allobates femoralis. Next base: position 489,755,244 of record JARQOC010000003.1, read on the forward strand.
CCATGGAACGGCTTATAAGTGGAGGATGTACTGTGGTGACTGTCTCGCACGGAAATACGGCTACTAATAAACCCCCCATGGACCCATATGACCCTTCCCTTTTCCCTTACTTCCTCTCTCTTTCCTCACTCTTCTTTTCTTTCCCTTTCTCTTGCATTAGATGCAAAGTAATGAGAAATTTGAGAAATGCGTCACAATATAAATTGGATGTATGTTTAGATATCTCGTTTAAAGACCTTAAAGGACAGGTTAGCACAACTCAGGCTTACATATGTAAAGCGCGAGATGGTATACCCCCACCTACACAACACAATTAGAACAACTGAATTGGCGATTCATATGTGGTTGGGTAGGGGCAATGTAATGTATAGTGCTATATATTATGTCTTTTGCTGTTTTATCTTCTGCTGTTCCTCTTTTTAAACGCCTATGACAGATGAACAGATACTGCTCATGTAGATACCATGGTACGGACTTCCAGAGTTCGAAGTAACTCTCTATATTTGAATGCTATAGGTCCTATAATGTTTGGCGTACTACCTGTTATATAATTGATGTTATGTTATACCTCAATTTATAAACTCAATAAACTTAAATTGAACGAAAAAAGCTTTATACTTACCTTCTCTTTTCACATCAAAGTTTCTACTTTGTATTATAAAACTGTGCAAGTGTGGAAAAAACACTGCAAAATAAGAATACTTTCAAAAATAGAAATATTAAGGTTTTTTTATCCAATGGTAAAATGCAAAAAGCAAACTGAATAAACAAATGATAAATATAAATCAACTCAGTATTTAGTGTGACCTCCCTTTGCTTTCAAAACTGCATCTAAGCAACAACTCTAATGGCCACTTTACACCCGGCTACATTTCTAGCTTATCCACAGGTAACTTACTGGCTGCAGTGAAATCATGGAGACATGGTTCTATCTTGTTACTGTGTACAAATGGAATAATGTCTCCATGATTTCACTGCAGCCAGTAAGTTACCTGTGGATAAGCTAGAAATGAAGCCGTGTGTAAAGTGGCCATAATAGATAAAACTGCACTCTGTACTTGACAGAAAAGTTTGTCCAAACAACATGAAGAGCTAACCACAGATCTTCTATGGATGAAGCATGACATAAATCCTTCTTTCGATTTCTGTAATCCTAGACAAATTCGATGATGTTGAGATCAGGGCTCTGTGAAGCAAATATCATCACTCTCAGAAATCCTTATTCGTCTTTACGCTGAAGATAATTCTTAAATGGAATCTGACAGCAAGTTTTTGCTACCTTATCTGAGAGTGGCATAATGTAGGAAAACAGTCCCTGATTCCAACAATGTATCACTTAGTTTACTGGGTGAAGCAGATGTGACATAATAATAGTTTTTAGATTTAGCATATAGCAGAGCTGAGAAAGCTAACCGCACCCACACTAGACTCTCAATTTACAAAGTCTATAGACAGTGAGTTGTTTATCACAATTTGTAGTGTGGGAATATGGCTAACACGCTGCTGTAGCTGATGTAGTCCAAGCAGTGATAAAGTCCTTGTCCTAAAACAGTCATTCAAGTAAACAACAGCATGTACCTTGACAAGAGACACATTTCTAAATTCTGCAGCATGCACATCGAGGACACAAAAAAATGTGCAACATTGAAGACTTTAGACTTGGTTAGCCAAGTGAACTTAGTGCATCAAATAAAATCATGGTTCTTCTCATCAAAATCAGAAGATGTCTAGCAGCGCCATCAGGTCACAAATTTCAGCAACTACCCAGCTACAAACATCTAGTTTTCAGAGAAGTCTGGAAGAATTGTGACCAGAAACATACATTTGACATGGCAACAAGGCCAAGTGACTAGTGATGGGCAAATCCCCCGATATTCAGGATTGGCGGGTTCGCCCAGACCTTTTTGTAAAGTCCAAGTTCAGAGTCGGACATAACTCGAACTTGAGTCTGAACCCCGAGCTTGGACTTTACAGTTATGCGATGGGGTGAGGGGCTGTAAAAAAAGCATATGTTAATAAACATAATCATTATACTTATCAGGTCCATCAGCATGCATCCTGCTGTCTCACTACTCCGGCCGTATCTATTTCTGGGGCAGCTCATTAACTTCCGGGGATATTCAATGCACTGCTGAGAACTCGGAAGTTCTCGGCAATGTGTCACGCTAGGTGTAGGGAGACACTCAGCGCAAGACGACAAGAGAGAGGGGGGAAGGAATCTCTGATGCTAAGACCAAAAGGAGAGATGGTGACCCCTAGATAAACTAGTGCTGACACCTAGCTCCCCTAACGTCCCTATACAGTTTCCGCAATTGTCGCCGAATGGGATGAGAGCGGGTGATCAATAGTCAGCCCAGCTAGCAAATAAAGAAACACACAAAGGGAAACAAACAAAGAGGTAAGATATACACTTAGCTTGATCAGATCCAAGCAGCAAACCAACAGACTCTAGGAAACACTGCTTTGAGCTAGAATGCAACCAGAAACATCTGAACAGCTATCACCAGCAGTGCATTCTGGGAGCCAAGAGGTATAAGTTGGCAACTGAAGAGAAGATCCGCTGGGTCCTAGTGACCTCCAGCTATCAATAGGACAGAGATGCCTCTTAAAGGGACAGAGACATTATTACCTTCTGCGAGTGACCTCAACAGCCTCATCTGGAAGGTGTCTGATTGGCTCCAGAATTATTCTTCAGGAAGTCAACCACAATCATCCCATCATACAGCCAATGCCATTAAAAACTATCTTCAGCATAAAACAGAGCAAAGAGTCCTAGAAGTGATGATATGGCTCCCACAAAGACATGAGTCTGTGTGAAATTGCGTGATGAGATAAAAGGATTTCTACAAAATTACATCCATAGAAGATCTGTGCTTACTTCACCAAGATGTTGGGAACAACGTCCCTGCCAAGTTCCTTGAAGAACTGTGTACAAGTGTGCCTAGAAGAATTGATGTTTTGATGTAGTTATGAAGGCAAAGAGAAGTCATAGTAAATATTGATTTGATTTAGATTTTTCTTGAGTTCATTCACATTTTATTTAATTGATAAGAATAAACCATTAACACTTCAATTTTTTAAAGCATTCCTACTTTGCTGCATTTTATTCATATCTGCCTAAAACATTTGTATTGTATGTGAAAAGGATATATAGGCTGTTTTTATCAAAGGTAGTCTAACCAGCAGTACTACCCGCAATCAGCGCAATTAAGCAATAATAATTCCCCAGCTAGTGATGGGCGAATCCTAAATTACTCGGAATCGCTTGACTCTAGCGAGTCCGAGCACAGGACTCGCTACTCGTTGCGAGTCTAGCGAGTCCAATGTTAATGAATGGGGAAGCGAGTAATAGCGAGTAGTGTGAGATTTACAAATCGCAGATGTGTCTCGGAAGCTTCAGCCTGAAGCAATCCTAGTTTTGTCATTTATTTGCATTGGACTAGTTTACTTTGTAAGTAATCGCTGACTCGCACAGATAAGATCCTGTTCTCTCTGTACAGGCTGCCAGCTCCAGGGTCCTAGAGCCCGCCTGCTGCCTGATGTAGCAGTGCTGAGATTGTTCTCAGTCTGCTCATTCCCTGTGTACAGACATGAATGTCTGTGCACAGAGATGATGTAGCAGAGCTGAGATTGTTCTCAGTCTGCTCATTCCCTGTGTACAGACATGAATGTCTGTGCACAGAGATGATGTAGCAGAGCTGAGATTGTTCTCAGTCTGCTTATTCCCTGTGCATAGACATCTATATTTATGCACAGGGGATGTAGCAGAGAGGACATCGCGTTTTGGACTGCGTCGGACGGAAGAGGATTTTTTTAATTAAAGATGGAGTCCCTAATGGCTTTTTTTTTTTATTTCTAATAAAAAATTTTCCTTGTGTTGTGTTTTTTTTAAAACAATTTAATAGAAATTCATGGCGGTCATGTCTAATATTGGCGTGACCGCCATAAATTTCGGGCTTAGGGTCAGCTGATAATACAAAGCTGGCCCTAACCTCTATTACCCAGCGTGCCACCGCTACCAAGGCCGCTGGAAGAGCGGGGTTCAGCGCCAGAGGATGGCGCTTCAATGAACGCGCCATCTTCTGGGGCGGCTGCGGGCTGCAATTTGCAGCGGGGGGTGCCCAGAAAGCTTGGCCATCCCTGCGCTGCGGATTCCAGCCCCCAGCTGCTTAGCTGTACCTGGCTAGACATAGAAATTGCGCGGAGCCCCACACATTTTTTTTTAATTATTTCATGAAATTCTGAGATTCTGACTCTGAGACTCTGACTCTGAAATTCATGAAATAATAAAAAAAAAATGCGTGGGGCTCCGCGCAATTTCTATGTCTAGCCAGGTACAGCTAAGCAGCTGGGGGCTGGAATCCGCAGCGCAGGGATGCCCAAGCTTTCTGGGCACCCCCCGCTGCAAATTGCAGCCCGCAGCCGCCCCAGAAGATGGCGCGTTCATTGAAGCGCCATCCTCTGGCGGTGAACCCCGCTCTTCCAGCGGCCCTGGTAGCGGTGGCACGCTGGGTAATAAAGAGGTTAGGGCCAGCTTTGTATTATCAGCTGGCCCTAAGCCCGAAATTTATGGCGGTCACGCCAATATTAGACATGACCGCCATGAATTTCTATTAAATTGTTTTAAAAAAAACACAACACAAGGAAAAATTTTTATTAGAAATAAAAAAAAAAGCCATTAGGGACTCCATCTTTAATTAAAAAAATCCTCTTCCGTCCGACGCAGTCCAAAACGCGATGTCCTCTCTGCTACATCCCCTGTGCATAAATATAGATGTCTATGCACAGGGAATAAGCAGACTGAGAACAATCTCAGCTCTGCTACATCATCTCTGTGCACAGACATTCATGTCTGTACACAGGGAATGAGCAGACTGAGAACAATCTCAGCACTGCTACATCATCTCTGTGCACAGACATTCATGTCTGTACACAGGGAATGAGCAGACTGAGAACAATCTCAGCTCTGCTACATCATCTCTGTGCACAGACATTCATGTCTGTACACAGGGAATGAGCAGACTGAGAACAATCTCAGCACTGCTACATCATCTCTGTGCACAGACATTCATGTCTGTACACAGGGAATGAGCAGACTGAGAACAATCTCAGCACTGCTACATCATCTCTGTGCACAGACATTCATGTCTGTACACAGGGAATGAGCAGACTGAGAACAATCTCAGCACTGCTACATAATGTCTGTTAGCAGGCGGGCTCTAGGACCCTGGAGCTGCACAGAGAAGACAGCTGGACTCGGCTTGCAAAGAAACAGCAGTTATCTGCGAGTTTCCCTGCTATCACTGGCACAGTAGCCAGTGATTACTCGCACGAGTCTAATGCAAACAATGGCAATCCTAGTTTTGTCAGCGTTTCTGACAAAACTAGGATTGATATTGATTTGCATTGGACTCGTGCGAGTAATCACTGGGAAACTCGCAGAGTACCGAGTCCTGCGAGTCCCTTACTACTCGCCGAGTAACGAGTCCTAGCGAGTAGATTCGCCCATCCCTATCCCCAGCAACTCATTTAAATGGTGTTTTTTTTGATACTTCAGCTCATATCTCAATAATAAAATACTGATGTTATATCTTAGGCTGGCTTCACACTGCAGTTTTTCACTGATCAGTGTCCATCAGTGTTTGGGTGCCAAAACCAGGAGAGGAACCAGGAGAGGAACTTGCAGAGAAAAACTATCATTGAAAGACTGACACCTGTTCTGAGATTTGGAGACACTCCTGGTTTTGGCCCACAAACACTGATGGACACTGATCAGTGAAAAACTGCAGTGTGAAGCCAGCCTTAAGTATTTCGGTCAATAAATTAATTAATCTGGTTATCATAAGCTCCATTTGTTTATTGCATTGTAACACAAAATAAGTTTTTCTCTAGACATAAATGGCAATCAAAAAAAATTTGGGTGCTATGATGCTAAAGCAGTTTAAGGCTGCGTTCACACATTTGCGTATTTTGCTGCGCTTTTTTCCCCGCGCGCTTTTTGACGAGTTTTTCAGCCGCGCCAAAAAGCGCAGCAAAATATGCAGGGGCTTTCACACACTGCGCTTTCTTTACCCCAGAAAGCGCAGTGCTGTCACAGAGGGAAGGAAGAATCCTGCTTCCTCCTCCCCTCTGTGACAGCCCCATTAGATTTCGCAGTGTGTTAATATACACTGTGAAATCTTAATTAAACAGAGGCAAGTGTATGTAAAATAAAAAAGAATGAATACTTCACCTGTCCGACGCTTTTTCCCTGTGTCTGGTGTCCGGTGCCAAGTGAGATGTCTTCTGCCAGGACCTGTGGTGACGTCAGAGGGGCGTTCCCGGGGCATTCCCAGCGCTGATTGGCTGCTCGCGGTCATGTGATATGTATCACATGACCGCGAGTGCCCAGGAACGCCCCCTCTGACGTCACCACAGGTCCTGGCAGAAAACATCTCACTTGGCACCAGAGACCGAACACCGGAAAAGGCGTCGGACAGGTGAAGTATTCATTCTTTTTTATTTTACATACACTTGCCTCTGTTTAATTTAGATTTCGCAGTGTATTTTAATACACTATGAAATCTAATGGGGCGGTTACAACTGTCACAGAGGGGAGGAGAAAGCAGGATTCATCCTCCTCTCTGTGACATCAGAGGGAGAAAACGGAGGAGCAGCTGCGTAAAGAATTGACATATCAATTCTTTACGCAGCTGCGTTTTCTCCCATAAACGCACTGCGTATTTTTGCGCAATGTCTGCACTGCAAAGTGAATTTCACATTCACTTAGCTGGCAGACAAAAGGCATATTGCGTATTTTGAAAAAGCGAGCGTAAAAAAGCGCGGCAAAATACGCAATGTGTGAACGCAGCCTAATTTAGCTTTTAGCTGGGTCAATTAGAAGGTATTAGGCTGCGTTCACACACGCTGCGTATTTGGCGCGTTTTTTTACGCGCGTATTTGCTCCAAAAATGCATGTGCGTCTGCATTTCCCTGCAAAGTGAATGGACATTCACTTAGTGCCATTCAGACGTCACGTAATTTTACGCAGCGTTTTTGGAGCAAAAAACGCGTGCGTAAAAAGAATGAACATGTCAATTCTTTCCAGTTTTTTACGCACGTTTCTTCCATAGCCCCATTAAAAGCACTGGAAGAAACACGCGTAAAAAAGCGCAATTGAAGTTGTTCTGTTGCGTTTTTTTTTTACGCACGTTTTTCCCCTTAAAAAAACGCGCGTAAAAAAATGCGACAAATATGCAGCGTGTGAACGCAGCCTTATTCAGTCATTCTGTAATCACCACTTAAAGTTATTCTACCATAATCATAGAAAAGAGTAAACTTAATTTGTACATAAATAAGGTACCACATTTTTTCAGACTATAAAACGCACCCAGATTTTTGAGGTGGAAAATAGGGAAAAAAAGATTTGAAGCAAAAAATTTGGTAAAATTGGGACCTGAGTGGTGTTGCTAAAGTAACGTATGAAAACGCTAGAAAGTGAGTTTAAGAACCATGGGAGGGGGTTTACATTTAAAGCACCACTCCAGTGCTGAAGAAAAAACACTGGAGTGATGATTTAAAATCTCATAGGTATCATTCCTGTCTAGTTAAGGAGAACTCCAACTCCCAGCATGTTGTGCAGATCCTTTGTCATGCTGGGAGTTATAGTTCACCATAGTAATGGTAGAATGCTTGTATGTACACAGCACAGTGGAACCTTGTTTTACGAGCATAATCCATTTTGGGAGTGTGCTTGTAATTCAAATTGCTTGTATATCAAAGCAAATTTTCCCATAAGAAATAACTGAAACACAGACGATTCATTCCACAACCCAACAATATCTAGTGTAGTCATATACATGCACATACAGAACTGTACAACAGGACCAGCAGTGACATAATGAAGAGGCAGGGTTGGAGCAGCACATGCCAGCACAGAGCCCTCCCTCTTCATTACATCACTGCAGATCCTGTAGATGAGAAACTTCTTTGTTTGTAGTGTGTGAGCACTCAGCACGCTGTACTCCTAAGATATACCATGCTCTGGCCCTATCTCTGCAGTGACATTTCCTCCAGGCCAGGCACTACTGCAGTGATTCTCTGCTCCTGCCTCCTTCTTATTAATGATCTCTCCAGCCTCTGCTAACCAGCAAACACACAATCTCCCTATCTGCTGCAGGAATCTGGAACTGGGGTAACCAGGTGTGTCCGCTGTTTAAAGTAAAGGGATATTCATTTGCTGCTCCCCACGCCCATTTCTTAAAAGTGAAGTCAGTGCAGAGAGGGGATTGTGGGGAGCCTCCCCACAATTAGTGAATATTAAAGTACTTTAAACAGCGGGCACACATGGTTTTCTTAGCTGCTAGATTGCTGCAGCACCGACCTTTTTCTGCCTCCTGTGATCTCTGTCCACCGCTGCCCCCTCCTCACAGCAAGACCAAATTGCACATTCGGACAATAAGACGCACCTCACACTTTCCTCCAAAGAAAAAAGTGCGTCTTATAGTCCGAAAAATACGGTAATTTTTCAAGTAGGACCATGTTTTCCAAGCATGACAACGTTTTTACTAAGGTCCCCCACGTATTGTTTTGTGAACCCTCTCAGCATATCAGCCCAGAGTTAGTGGTGTGCTTAGTTATAACTTGTCAATTACGTTATCTGCCATAAAGTGGTGTGATCAATGTATTTAATCAGTTATCAGGCAACCAAAACATTTAATGTAATTGTTACAAGCACCTATACTTGAGCTATTATCCTTGCAGGGAAAATCTTGTACTGCTGATGAGAATGTAAAAGCATCATCATTTTAAGTAATTTCTCAATTTAGCAGTTCATTGAAAAGAGTATCGCAATTACAATAAATAGTTACTTCCTAATTATAAAAGGTTCATAATTCCATCCTTTCTATTTTATTGTTTTAGGCTTAAAGGATCCTCACAATCGTATTGACGCAACTGAATAAATGCACATACAAACACATGTAAAATGACAATGGGGAGAACATTTCTGGAGGTTCCTATTAAGATGTCTTCTTCTGAGTAAATTAGCAACCTTATGAACTAAACATCTCAGCAGGGAAGAAGTAGTCATAGCAATGAGATGAAACTTCCTGGGGTAGCAGACAGTGCTAAACTCCACCACCTCTTTATAATCTAATCCTTTCTGTAAAATGAACTGTAGAGACATCTATCCTGGTGAAAGCCGGTACTGCTCCGAAAGCAAGGGAGCTATGTCAGATCTGTCCTCTCCATGAAATTCTTTTGGCATTATTTTTACTTTCCATGAATCTTTCTCTAAATTTCAAAAGATCTCATGAAAGACAGACTTTTCCAGGCTTTACAGTGAACATTTCTTGAGACAGCCTAGAAACATGAGACAATAAGCTTAGTTACTAGGAGTTAGGTGCTAGGAAAAGCCTATTATCACTACTGTATTGCCAAGCTATAGATTGTAAATAAAATGTTAATACTAACCATGAAGACTAAGAGTTTTCCATAAGTGTTTCATGTTAAGTACATTTTTTACCTTATAGATGTAACAACCTAGCAACCACAATATTTGATTATATTTAATACTAATTATAAACAAATTATATAATCCAATTAATCTGGTTTAATGAACATCAGATTATTTAATTTCAGAACTAATGCAAACAACTAAAAATGTCCTTGACAGCAACTGCATTCTGTATACAATCCAATTACGGTACATTCATTTGGTACCATTACTATATTTGCATTTCATTTAATTGATTCAACATAGTTTAATGTGTTGCAATCTTAGTTCAATATAGTAATTTTGCTCTACTGAAAATGGTTTATTTACTCCCAGGAGTACTTATGCTGCGTTAGTGCCGCTTCACACTGCAGTGTGATCCGGTCCGGGGCTGACCGGGAGGACCCAGACAGCCGCGGACCGGATCAGCACATAGGACTGGGGGGCTATTATGCCCACCGTTCCGGTGTGCAGTGCACGCAGCTGCAGGTGCTGACAGGTCATGACCGCAGTGCCCGCGGTCCTGACTTATCAGCAACGGGAACTGCACGCGCTGCACACCGGACCAGAGGGCATAATAGCCCCCCAGTCCTATGTACTGATCCGGTCCGCGGCTGTCTGGGTCATCGCGGACAGCCCCGAACCGGATCATGCCGCAGTGTGAAGCTGGCCTAACCAGTGCATATACCTTTGTCTCCTTTAGCCATTCGCTTAGCATGTGTCTCATATGCCTGGGCAATATGTGTGGCCTTATAATACCTTTTGTCACTTTATACAATAACTTAACAGATATTGAGCTTTACAGTAAAACCAAAGGCTGTACACTAGTATATGTCATGGCCTTTAAAGAAGATGTGCATATCTCTGCCTTCAATGGAATGCTGAAATGTAGTGTCATCAGAACCTTAATCTTAATATTGAGGATGTATATGTGCATCATAACACTATGGTGTTTATAATTTATTTGTTGGGGTTGCTGATCATCAAAAGAGAAAATATGAGATTTGCGCTATATTAATTTTTTAGACACAAGAGTCAAAAGTGCTAAATTGGTACCAACATACCAATAAGAATCTAAAATATCACATATGTTTGAAAATATGAGGAGCATTATTGAGCTTTTCGTAGTTCCAGTATTCCAGTAAAGGTCTGCAAACTATCTCTCCATAAGTCCACTAGTGAAATAGTTCCATAAAGTATTATAAATGACAATGCTCGAGTCTTAAGTAACTGAAGTTATTTTTTAGAAGCAGATTTACACAAATGAGGAATTAAAAGAACATCTTCAAGACTTTGATGAGACATGGATGAGCTCATCAATGTCATTATTTGTGGAAAAATGTTAACAAAAATGCCCTCTTTGCTGTTCTTTCTATCTTTTAAGGACTATTCTTGTGGGTCTGTCCCTTTGACTTTATTCATATGCAGGCGGGTGGCTGTCTGCCAATGCCAGCTGCATGTGGGATCATTTGCATTGCACTCTGAGAATGTAGTTTAAAGGGAATCTCTTCCTTCCTTTAGATCATCTATTTCTTTGGAGTCACAGCCATTTCTTCACACGGATTGTATGCCTTCTTTAATCTTTTTTTCGTTTTCTGTACAGTTTAACAAGCTACTAAGATTCAGCATTAGCAGGCTCCCAATGGCTATGAAAAGCAGCCTTTTTATAAGAGCTGACTTATTTTCTACCCTTGGCTGGACACATGAGAGAGGATTTTGTAGAACACATATGCTGTTGCTGCTGCTTTCATTTGCTTCTTTGGATCCCAAGGTGTTAACAAGTAACTTGAAGGATTGTGTCCATCAGAGGGGAGTTTGCCTATACAAATCTGCTGCTCTCTTTATGAGCTGCCTCTTGTATGTACTGAAGTCACTTTTTATCTCCAGGCCAGAGGTCTCTCTTTGCCAATTTATAGTGTTTGAAAGAAAAAAGCTACCTTCATCTCAAAGCCTATTTATGGGACTTTCATTTGCATTCTGAAAATTAAAAACAATCGAAACATCTTTGTTTCTTTGATCTGCTTTGAGTTTGATTTTAATTTTTTTATTCTAATTTTTGTACCTTATTAAAGATTTAATGCAGACACTGCAATAAAGTAGTCTAGGGAGAACTCAAGGATTTCTATGGACGTGATAGCAAGACATGGCTAGAAATATGTACAGAGATTATTGTGCTGGGAGTGGAAGAGGTGAACTATGACCACCAGCTATTGTCATTAGGAGACTCTGTGTTACCTATTCATAGATTTTACATTTCATTGTAACCCTTTGATGTTAATGACTTATAAAATGTGATCCCTGTAAAACAGAAAGTGTGAACCTATTGAAAGGTGTGATTAGCCAACATGTCGCAACTGCAGCTCTTGTCTCACAGCTCTGTCTTTCCCACCACATTTGTAGTGTTATGAGAAAAGATCAAGAAGTGTTGGTAATTACACTCAGCTCTGCTCTACCCCTTTGTCCACAGTGATGGCCTCTTTACACGTCCCGATATCGTTGTCCAACAACGATAAAAAGTCACTTGGTTCGGCCGTTGCCGCCGACATCGTTCGTGCGTTGTGTGGTGTAAATGACCAATTCGATGCAAGAACGATGCCAAAACGATATCGGTGAAGAATTGTGCAGGCTCTCCAACTGCCCGATATTGGATGGACGATCTGGCAGGATCTTGCTGTGTGACAGCCCAACACCGACTTGGAGAGCAACTTCCCCTATTCACTCCCATGTTAAATGGTCGTTCCTGGGTCGCTCGTACAAGGGGGTGTAGACATCGCAGTTGTGTTGCCTGCCGATATCTCCCTGTGTAACATCTCCTGTGCAATCTTGGATTTCAGCCAAAAAAGTGTGCGCTCCCGTGCCGTTGTATCCAATATCGAAACGATGTTGGGACGTGTAAAGTGACCATTATGAGAAAAGATCAGGAAGTGTTGGTAATTACACTCAGCTCTGCTCTACCCCTTTGTCCACAGTGACTGTCCTGAAATGAAAGCTGGAGGTGTTTGTAATCAAATACAGCTCTGCTATACACTACACAGTAGCAACAGAAATCAGGGCTGAGAGCATAACTTGATCTGTTCTTCTGCATGATGCCTCCTGCTTATGATTGATTAATGTCATGTACATGCCCCAAGAGATGAATTTATGGTAACACCCAGTTGGTTTTTATCATAAATTATATACTAAATTAATATCTCCAATACAAAGATGAGAAATGAAAAAAGTAAAAAGAAAATAAAAACTTTCTTTTATCCGCTGTGCAGCCACTTACTATTCCATGATGTGGCCAGTTTAACATGCTCAAATTGGTGAAAGGTCCTCTCTTACCTCTATAAGGTAACTTTATGGTGACATTTTCTTTAATCAATTCCCAGAATGAGTACACAAATTCTACATTTTTAAATCTGTGACCTTGAAAGGTTTAATTCAAGCTAAAATCACAGACAGAGCATATGAAGTCTGACTGTGACACAGCAAGAACAGTGGCTTTGGGGCAATTCTTTGAATATCAATATAATGAGATGTTCAGTTTATTAAAAAGCTTTTCTACATGTAATTAAACTAATGTAAAGTATGACTTTTCCTGACTGCCTTTGGGGGAAATATGGCTTAAATAAGATATTTTAAGACATTATCACTCAAATCTTGATATCAGCATCAAAAAAGTATGAATGTACTGCCATATTTTTGCAAATTTTAATTATTTTCTTTAAAGCTTCAGTTATCCAGAATCTGTAAAACTCATCCTCAAGCATTTTATGTACTTTTATTATTATTATTGCTGTTATTATTATTAATATTTATTATCCTGTTCCTGTTTGTGCCTGGTATTTCTCATAATTATTGTACTTGTCTATGTATGCCCCTTTTCACATATGAAGCACCATGGAATAAATGTCGCTATAATAATAATAATATTAATAATTATAGCGCCATTATTCCAGGGTGCCTAACATGTGAAAAGGGCATACATAGACATGTACAATAATTATGAGCAATACCAGGCACACATAAGGCGCTTTACATGTCACGATTCACAACGCACTACAATCAAAGTCACGTGGTTCGGGCGTTGCAGTCGATATTGTTCATGCGTTGTGTCGTGTAAATGGCAACGCAACCTAAAAACGATGCAACTATGATATCGTTTGTGAATGTGCATGCTCTTCAACCGTGCAATATTGGCTAGGCGATCTGGCAGGATCGTGCTGAGTGACAGGCAAGTACGATTTGGAGTGCAACTTCCCTATTCACTACAATGTTAATTGGTCGCTCCCTGAGTTGCTCAGACACAGTGTGAAAAAGGGCGTACAGCATCGTAGTTGCGTTGCCTGAAGATATCTCCTGTGTGAAATCTCTATGCGATCTTGGCCAAGTGCCAAAAACGTGCGCGCTCCCGTGAAATCGTATGCAATGTCGGAACGATATTGCTATGTGTAAAGCAGCCTTAGATGCAGGAGGAGTATTTCATACTTATTATTATTATTATTTATTACTTGTTGTTATAGGACCATTGATTCCATGCTGTACATGAGAAGGGGTTCCATACAAAATACAAATATAAATTACAGTTAACAAACTAACAATTATCGACTGGTACAGAGAGGAGAAGGTCCTCCCTATGTTGACTTACATTATACAGTGTTAAGGGGTTTACACGTAGCGACGCACCAATGATCTCGACGACGATCCTGCCTGACCGGGATCGCTGGTGCGTCGCTATTGAGATGTCAGATAGGCAGATCTCACCAGCGATCACCCAGCGATGCACCGACACCCGACGGTCGTTGGATTGTTCGGGGTCTCGGGCGCAGAATGGAGATTGTTGGTAAGTCTGCCTGTCACACACAGCGATGCAGCCTGGCCAGTGGGAGATCGCAGATCAAAAAACGTTCCAAGCCATTTAGTAAAGATCAGGATCTCCCAGCGGGGGGCTGATCGCTGGTAAGTGCCCCAAAATCGGTGACGTAGCAGCGATCTCGTTAGCGATCTCGCTACGTGTAAACCACCCTTTAGTTATTTAATTCTGTAATATACATATTCTGCAGAGATGTAGAACAGAAGGTAGCCACATGCAAAAATAATAAATCCATAGTTTTATATAGGTAAAAAATGTTTATACCATGTTAGTAGATAGAAACATATTAAAATCTGAGAATCCTCAGTGGTTGATGCAGTTGTATATATGTGTGTGTTCAGAATTTGTGTCATTATCAAGCCTGATGAAGAGACCTTAGAGTCTTGAAAGCTTGCTATTATTTACCATCTTTTCAATCAGACATAAAAAGGTATCAAGCACTGAGGACTCTCAGATTCTAATATTTTTCAAGTTTTATATATTATTCCATGGTGATCTTAGGTTCGGTTGTATGTATCATTGTAAAGAGTCCTTTGCCTTACCACCATTGAATTCTTTGCATCACATGGCTTTCCTTTATTACCTACTGTGCTTCTTCATTAACTCTCTCTCTCTTTGGTGCAATTAACTATAAATAGGTGGTATCATAGTGTGAAAGGGAAAAAAAATCTTGTTAGCCTTCCCTTTCTTTTATGTACATTTTAAGTAACGGGAATAATATGCCAGAAAAGAACGTCTGCTTGCCAGTTTGCAAGTTCAGCAGCTCTTCACAGGACAGCCACACATCACTGACCAAACAGAAACAGTGTGAAAAATGTAATGAGAAATGAGGAAACTAGACCAGTCGTCTAATCTTTGGGAAATCACTAGACTAAATGTATGTATAACAGCCCAGCGGAGTTCTGCTAGGAGTGATTTTCTTTTTTTCAGTCCTTTTCTTTTTATTTCACAGTGTGTGTTTTGTAGTGAGCTGCTCCAGACATAGGGCATAGGGAACTCTCACGCCTCAACGACCCGCTGAGGAAAATCAGCACAAACAAAGTGCTGTGTGCAGCAGTCATTGCACAGACTAATATCAAAGAATTAAGTTTTTGATCATGGATTCCCCTAAAATCTTCTCCTGTATGATGCATATGTTAGGTAAAAAAAACAGGAGGCAATAACTGCATACATTGTTACCTATTTACCCAACCTTCTTAAACCTCTTATGTTCAAAAAACTATACATTCTTCTTCTTTGCAAAGTCTCTTTGAAGTTAGTTTGCTTTTGTTCTTTTCCAAACCTGATGCTATTTTTCACAGACTCATTTGTATTCAGTCTGTGTAGTTATTGCCACCCACAATTCCATATGAGAGAATTTACTAGTAAAGACTATTGCTATACAGTAGGAAAGAAACATCTTCAGTCTTCAGAAGATCTGTATACTTACTGGGTCATGAAAGCAGTAAGCGATGGAAATTGTATAAGTATATCCCACTTACATTATGGTTATAAGAACTGTGGTGTTAAATGATTTGAGGGTTTCTGTTACTCTGAGATGATAGGAAAGAAGCAAATTACATTGAGATACAAAAATGTTTAATGGTAAGTTCACACATAGCAAAATGTATGCTACTGAAAATTGGGCACTTGACAAGTCCAAGATTTTTGTATAGAATACTTTTTCTTAGAGTATGGGACTGCTGCAAATTCAAGATATTACCTGATATAGTATTACTGCATAGATGACCATCCATTGAAAGACACTCGGATTTCTCATGGTTTTTGCCGCAATTTTCTCACAATTGTTTGGTGTATTTTTGACAATCCTGCAGTACAGCAATTTCCCTGCAAAGTGTATGGGAAATTAGAAGTGTTGTGCCCATGCTGTTGATTTTCCCGTGCCGGAAATAACACACATTTTCCCAAGGAAAAAGACTTGAGACTGTGAGGGAGATTTATCTTCCAACAAGACAATGATCCCAAACATAAAGCAAAATCTACGATGGAATGGGTCAAAAATAAACGTATCCAGGTGTTAGAATGGCCAAGTCACAGTCCAGACCTGAATCCAATCGAGAATCTGTGGAAAGAGCTGAAAACTGCTGTTCACAAACGTTCTCCATCCAACCTCACTGAGCTCCAGCTGTTTTGCAAGGAAGAATGGGCAAGAATTTCAGTCTCTCGATGTACAAAACTGATAGAGACATACCCCAAGCGACTTGTGGCTTTAATCGCAGCAAAAGGTGGCGCTACAAAGTATTAACTCATGGGGGCTGAATAATATTGCACGCCCCACTTTTCAGTTTTTTATTTGTTGAAAAAGTTTAAAATACCCAATAAATTTCGTTCCACTTCACGATTGTGTCCCACTTGTTGATTCTTCACAAAAAAATTAGAATTTATATCTTTATGTTTGAAGCCTGAAATGTGGCAATAGGTTGAAAAGTTCATGGGGACCAAATACTTTCACAAGGCACTGTATGCAGCATGTCAATTCTTTCAGCATATTTTGATGGGCTTTTCCCCCGTACAGCTCTATGTTAGCTCCAAAATACGCAGCAGATATGCAGCACTTTTCACGTAATATTTTCTGTGTGTTTAGCGTGGATTTTATGCTTATTTTACACTTACGACATGCAGCTCTGCTGTATTTTTGGTCACCAGCCCAGGTACAGCAAGCAAGTACAGGCTCCCATGCACCTCCAGCTACCTGGCTGGAAATCAAAAGTATATTTTTTAAGATGACGTGGAGCTTCGCGTATCATTGGTTGCCAGCCAGGTGAAATTAGGCAGCTGGGGGCTGGAATCCTTAGCGTGCGGAGGGCCAAACATTCTGGGCCCCCCACGCTGCAAATTCCAGCCTTCAGCGACCCCAGAAAATGGGACATCCATAAATGCGCCATTTTCCGGAGCTGTACCCAACTCTTCCATCTGCCCTGTGGGGTTAGCAGACTGGGTAATAAATGGTAATTGCCAACTATGTATTGCCAGCTGGCACTAAGCATGAGGTTCGCAGCCCTAACGTTTCCCTGCCTTCTGTGCTCCTAACCTTCAGCCTCCAGTGGTAATTGTATTTATTATCATGCAATATGTTTTGGTTGATGGTGTTTATGATTTAGGAACAATGTGAATGATTGGTCATATACTTGTTAACCCTGTTTGTTTTATGTGTATACCCTATATATGTGGGACAGCTTCAAGAAGAAATGGTTTAATTAGAAGCCTTACTGTCTTCCTCATAAGTGTGCATTGAAGACATACTGCCCTCATGCCATTGAAGCTAATGGTGTATTAAAACCGTGTATAGTGTTCATGTTGATATGTTCCTCAAAGTAAACACTAATGTTCAATCTGGATGTACAAACCATCTAAACATAGCTGTATGAAATGTTATTGTGGTCCTTACTAAGCATTTACTCTTCTTCTTCGTTTTATATCATATTGAGTAGCTTAGACAGAGCACTCACTTCCCAATGGGTGTGTCTGTTTTTATATGGATATTTATATATTAATAAATGGTTATTGCCAACTATGTATTGCCAGCTGACACTAAGCACGAGGTTCATAATATTTGGCCAATGTTATGAGCCTCTAAGTAAATAGTAAATAATACACCACACCGTGAAAAATCTTTTATTTGTAAAAAAAAAAACCAATCACACATCTATTTCCCATATTTATTACTTATAAAAAAAAACCTCCACGATAATCCTCTGCAACATCTCTGCAACATCCAATCACGGTGGGACCTGAAACTGAGTTTCAGCACTCACTGTAAGCAGGGTGACACCACTATCTGGTTCATCTGAGGTCAGCAAGAGTGAGGCAGCCGAGCTCTGACCTCAGATGAACTTTCTCACTTCACCCAAAACTCACTAAAAGTTTGAAATTTTAAAATGGCCTAAAACTTTCCTCAAAGTGTAAATGCCATTTCATTGAAAAGAAAACAATAGTGCACTAGTTGTTAATGATGAGTATCATAGCAGCTAAGGTAATGCTTTTTTATTATTTATTTTCTCACATTTGTCTGTGCTCTTTTAAAAGCTGCATTATATGGCTCTTTTGGTGTTGTCAGCAACTGAGAACAGTGAGCAGTGCAAAGTGATAGCAGGGGAAAGGACAAGAGAGATCCTGTGGAAGGTCAGCAGACAAGGGATTAACAGAGATAGTGACAGATCTTTGTGGCACAAACTAGTTAGACCTGATCCTGAACTCTGACATTGCTTAGCAACTATGCTGTTAACTCAGCTTTATTGTAAAACACTGGGCAAAACTGTCACTGAAAAAGACCTGGGTGTATGGGTAGATGACAAACTCACATTTAGTGGCCAGTGTCAGGCAGCTGCTGCAAAGGCAAATAAAATAATGGGATGCATTAAAAGAGGCATAGATGCTCATGAGGAGAACATAATTTTACCTCTATACAAGTCACTAGTGCGACCACACTTAGAATACTGTGTACAATTCTGGTCTCCGGTGTATAAGAAAGACATAGCTGAACTAGAGCGGGTCCAGAGAAGAGCGACAAAAGTCATTAGAGGACTAAGGGGTCTGCAATACCAAGACAGGTTATTAAACTTGGGGTTATTTAGCTTGGAAAAACGAAGGCTTAGGGGTGATCTTATAATAATGTATAAATATATGAGGGGACAGTACAGGGACCTTTCTAATGATCTCTTTACTCTTAGGCCTGAGACTGGGACAAGGGGGCATCCTCTACGTCTGGAGGAAAGAAGGTTTAATCATAATCACAGACGCGGATTCTTTACTGTAAGAGCAGTGAGACTATGGAACTCTCTGCCACATGTTGTAATGAGTGAGTCACTACTAACATTTAAGAAGGGCCTGGATGCCTTTCTTGAAAACTATAATATTATCAGTTATACATACTAGATTCTTTGATAGGGCGTTGATCCAGGGAATTAGTCTGATTGCCGTATCTGGAGTCAGGAAGGAATTTTTTTCCCCCAATGTGGAGCTTAGTGTTGCCACATGGGGGTTTTTTGCCTTCCTCTGGATCAACATGTTAGGCTATGGGTTGAACTAGATGGACTTAAAGTCTTCCTTCAACCTTAAAAACTATGTTAAAAACTATGTTACTATGTTATCTGATACATTGTCTGCTCATGAGCTGCACTGCAGTCAAGAGTGTAGACCACGCCCCCTTCCTTGTTACATGCCCTTATTCACGGAGAAGACAGATCTAACTCAGAATGAAAATATGTCTGCTTCACACACAGTGTAATGGGGACACTTTACGGAAGGTTTATGAATGGTTTTGTAACCAGAATTTTCAAATGAAGTATATTAGAAAGTTTGTTAAAATCACTTGCACTACATTATTATCAAATAAAAATTTAAACAGCGGTTACACTTATGACTTGGGGCCACAAAGCTCGCCAGAAAATCCGGTGGCTGAGAATACTCCTAACCAAAAGTTCACAGCCATCGGGGCTACCATTTTCTTTCAACCTGGTGAATTTAATGGAATTCTAAAAAAATGTTTTAAAGCTTCCTTCCGTTTCCAGATGTTGGGACACCTGCAGGCTGTGAATTTTTGGAAAAGTGCTAGATATGGCAGCAGCTGTGAAATCGAAGAACCTTAAAATCTCTTTTAAACATTACTTTATAATAGCTTTTAATTTAAAAAAAAAAAAATTATTTATTTTTTTGTTTACAGAGCAAACTTTTATTATTGCAGAGGGTCATCGGCTTACAAGGCCAACTTTTCTACACTTATCTGCTTTTCAGTCATATAAAAATAGCATATGTCGATATATGTTTAACATAAATGGTCCTACAGGTCTGTTCACACTCATGAAACACTATAATATGGATATAGCTTCTTGAAAATGTGCAATCCCTTAATTTCCTTTCCTTCCATATGTTTAGAATATAGATTTTTTTGCATGTGAACAAGCGTGTTATTATAGCAGTGGTTGATACCTTTTAATGGCTAAGGCCTTGTTCACACATACCATCCGTTTTTGCCTTAAATCCGTTTTTGGGAACATTTTGGACAATTTTTTTCCAAAGTCCAAAAACGCATATCATTAACGCATGTGCTTGTGCGGTTTTTAAAAACACATGCGTTTTTATGCAGCAGCCCAAAAACGCTGCTAGCTGCGTTTTTGGGGTGCTGTAAAAAAAACGCATGCGTTTTTTTTAACATGGGGCCCTATGGGAAATGCATGCGTTAAAGCATGGCACATATAGGCACCTGTGTTAACGCATGCGTTAACGCATATGTGTTTTTATTGAAAAAATGTCTAAGTCCCAAAACTTGTCAAAAACGTTCAGGACCTCAGGGGACACTATTGGCACCCTTAAAAAAACAGATATGTTTTCCTAAGGGCTTAAAAAACGCATTAGGATGTGTGAACAAGGCCTTTCTGAAAAGATGGTAAACATAGCAAGCTTTCGGGACACTGTGGCCCCTTCCTCAGGCTGATAATGACACTAATTCTGAAGACACATACATATATACTGTATATACTCGTGTATAAGCCGACCCGTGTATAAGCCGACCCCCTTACTTTTGCCCCCAAAACCTGGGAAAACCTATTGACTCGTGTATAAGCCGAGGGTGGACCCCAGCACAAGTATACAGCCCCCAGCAGTGTGGTATACAGCAGCCTCCCCAGTGGTAGTATACAGCAGCAGCCCCAGTGGTATATACAGCAGCAGCCCCAGTGGTAGTATACAGCAGCCCCAGAGGTATATACAGCAGCCCCAGTGGTAGTATACAGCAGCAGCCCCAGTGGTATATACAGCAGCCTCCCCAGTGGTATATACAGCAGCCTCCCCAGTGGTATATACAGCAGCCTCCCCAGTGGTATATACAGCAGCCTCCCCAGTGGTATATACACCAGCCTCCCCAGTGGTGTATATACAGCAGCCCCCAAAAGTATATACAGCAGCCCCAGAGGTGTATACAGCAGCCCCAGAGGTGTATACAGCAGCCCCAGAGGTGTATACAGCAGCCCTAGAGGTATACAGCAGCCCCACAGGTATATAGCAGCCCCAGAGGTATACAGCAGCCCCAGTGGTGTATACAGCAGCCCCAGAGGTATATAGCAGCCCCAGAGGTATACAGCAGCCCCAGAGGTGTATAGCAGCCCCAGAGGTATACAGCAGCCCTAGAGGTATACAGCAGCCCCAGAGGTGTATACAGCAGCCCCAGAGGTGTATACAGCAGCCCCAGAGGTGTATACAGCAGCCCCAGAGGTGAATACAGCAGCCCCAGAGGTATACAGCAGCCCCAGAGGTATACAGCAGCCCCAGAGGTGTATAAAGCAGCCCCAGAGGTATACAGCAGCCCCACAGGTATGTAGCAGCCCCAGAGGTATACAGCAGCCCCAGAGGTATACAGCAGCCCCAGTGGTGTATACAGCAGCCCAGAGGTATATAGCAGCCCTAGAGGTATACAGCAGTCCCAGAGGTATATAGCATCCCCAGAGGTAAACAGCAGCCCCAGAGGTGTATACAGCAGCCCCAGAGGTATATAGCAGCCCCAGAGGTATACAGCAGCCCCAGTGGTGTATACAGCAGCCCCAGAGGTATATAGCAGCCCCAGAGGTATACAGCAGCCCAGAGGTGTATACAGCAGCCCCAGAGGTGTATACAGCAGCCCCAGAGGTATATAGCAGCCCCAGAGGTATACAGCAGCCCCAGTGGTGTATACAGCAGCCCCAGAGGTGTATACAGCAGCCCCAGAGGTGTATACAGCAGCCCCAGAGGTATACAGCAGCCCCAGTGGTGTATACAGCAGCCCCAGAGGTATATAGCAGCCCTAGAGGTATACAGCAGCCCCAGAGGTATATAGCAGCCCCAGAGGTATACAGCAGCCCCAGTGGTGTATACAGCAGCCCCAGAGGTATATAGCAGCCCCAGAGGTATACAGCAGCCCCAGAGGTGTATATAGCAGCCCCAGAGGTATACAGCAGCCCCAGAGGTGTATACAGCAGCCCCAGAGGTATATAGCAGCCCCAGAGGTATACAGCAGCCCTAGTGGTGTAAACAGCAGCCCCAGAGGTATACAGCAGCCCCAGAGGTGTATACAGCAGCCCCAGAGGTATACAGCATCCCCAGAGGTGTATACAGCAGCCCCAGAGGTGTACAGCAGCCCCAGAGGTATACAGCAGCCCCAGAGGTGTATACAGCAGCCCCAGAGGTGTATACAGCAGCCCCAGAGGTGTATACAGCAGCCCCAGAGGTATATAGCAGCCCCAGAGGTGTATACAGCAGCCCCAGAGGTGTATACAGCAGCCCCAGAGGTATATAGCAGCCCCAGAGGTATACAGCAGCCCCAGAGGTATATAGCAGCCCCAGAGGTATACAGCAGCCCCAGAGGTATATAGCAGCCCCAGATGTATACAGCAGCCCCAGAGGTATATAGCAGCCCCAGAGGTATATAGCAGCCCCAGTGGTATACAGCAGCCCCACAGGTATATACAGGCCCCAGCAGTGAGTTATATATGCCCCCAAATGCTGGCACTCGTCCCCCTCTGTTTTAAGCATCCCCCCCGGCTGCTTAAGTTACCATCCCTGGTCTTCTGATCCGCGGCGTCCGCGCCGGTCCTCCACGCTCCCGTCCTCTGCTGCATCCGGGTCCCCGTCCAGTAGCGATGACGTCATGCGACCGGCCGGTCACATGACCCCGGATGCTGCCGAGGACGGAGCATACCGGGATGGATTGGTAACTTAAGCAGCCGGGGGGGGGCCCTAAACAGAGGGGGACGAGTGCCAGCATACATGCACTGCTTCCCCCTGCCGCTGATTGACAGGGGGAAGCAGTGCATATATAATGAGCGGCCCCACGTGACGGGGCCGCTCATACAGCAGCCTCCCCCCACCTCCTCCAGCCTGAGTTACCGTATTGACCCGTGTATAAGCCGAGGGGGGACTTTTCAGCCCAATTTTTGGGCTGAAAAACTCGGCTTATACACGAGTATATGCGGTACATAAGCAAAAAAGGAAAAAAAAAACTGTGTTAGATAATGTAGTGTTTCACATGGATTTATGGGATTTTCTATAAAATTAATGGGCATTTGGGGACATCACAGATTCTTGCATTTTTATATAAATTGAAAGGACACTTGGGGATATCACATCTTCCAACAGACTCCATTTTGAGGACAATGAACTTTTGACATTTCTTATGTGAACTCTCTCGCTTCAATTTATTGCTTTCCACAACTCACTTAAAGGGACACTGTCAGGTGATTTTTCAGTATGATACTAACATTACCCTTGAATAGGGCCTGGGCAGACCTTTCAAAAAGATGTAAAATCATTATTGTACCGTTTGTAGTTTCCATGTTATCACCATTGTCAGACCCTGCAGAGAGCTGCTGCATTAATCCTGTCCCATTATAAGCAGAGACGATTAGTCCTGAGCTGTATAAACTGTAATGTAATTATTAGAGATGAGCCACCTTCCTAGTGTTCTAATTCGATTCGGTTCGCCGAATTGGGCGTTTGTTCGTTGACTGTTCATCGAATGTTGGTCGAACACCATCGAATCCCATTGAAAACAATGGCAGCCAAACACAAACACATACTAACATATAGAAAACACATAGAAAACACCTTCTAAAGTGTCCAAAAGTTGACAAACTACTCAGAAGATACAACATACATATGGAAAAATGAAAACTACATATAAAAATGTGAAAAGAAAAGAGATAGATGAGTAAAAGGGGGAGGAGACATAGATATAGGCATGTCATGCCCTTCCAAAATCAGTTTTTACTACAGTAGTTGTAAGGCATCATGAGTAGTTGTTGAGTTTTACTTCAGTATCTGTAAGGCCACATCAAGAAGATGAGTATTTGGAGAGTTTTACTTCAGTATCTGGAAGGCCATGTGCAGATGATGATTATTTGGTGCGTTTTACCTCAGTATCTGGAAGGCCTCGTGCACACGCTAAGCATTGTGTCACATTTAGGGGACTACAACAAGAGTCTCCATTTTTCCCCAAAATTTGGGCCCAGACACCACTTCAGTGGCATCAATTGCCCCACAGTTGCAAGCTGAAAATGGTTGTTGAGGTGTCTTTCATGCAGCACATTCCAAAATCCATAAGCCTTTAGTCTCCCCATCTTATCTGTAAGATTTGTCACCAAAATGTAAGTAGTGGCCAAAAAATCTGGGTAACTATGAAGACAACAGTTGTGCGTCAATCCTCTGTATTTAGAAGTTCCTCCACTGCTTCTGCCTCCTCAACCTCATCTCAGTCCTCCACCTGCACCCAAAGCCTATCTGGTAATGCCACCTGCTTCTAACTGCACACAAGGAATCCTGCACACCTCCTTACTATGATGGCAGCAGGGCTCAACGGCATCAGGCGGTCATTACCTTGAAATGTATGGGAAATGTGAGTCACACAGCTGAGGAGTTGTGGTCTGCTGTGGACGCCAAGTTTCATCAATGCTTGTGTCCACTGAACCTGCAGCCAGGAAAGGCCGTGTGTGACAATGCTGCAATGCAGGGTGCAGCCCTCCGCCAGGGCAATGTGACACACGTGCCTTGCATGGCTCATGTCTTAAACCTGGTTGTCCAGCAAATTTTTGTACACTATACGTCCCTAGATGGTCTTCAGTTTGTAGGCACCCCAGTGGCGATGCCGCCTGTAACATCGCCGGTGCGTCGCCAGAGGTAAACACGCGATGGCGCTCCCCCGTGCGTCGCCGGTGATATCTCCGGTGACGTCTCCAGGTGTGACGGTACCCTTAAGGCTAGGTTTAGGGTTAGGAAGATTAAGCTTTTGTGGATCGAAGCACTATCGAACATATACTAGAACTGCCGAATTTCAAGTAAATTGTTCTAATTCGGCGAATGACTCGAACACCCCCCAAAAACAGCTCGAATTTGAGATTGGCGAACAATTTGAATCGAACATCGCTCATCTCTAGTAATTATGCACGCCTTCTTATCAGCTCTCTCCTCCCTCTTACCTTTGCTAACAGTGCAGTGTAAAGTTTCACTTACAGGTCTGTTCAGTTGATATTACCATGGAGGAAGAGAGCTACTGTAGGTTTGCCTGATCTAGACTCCATTTGTTTCTGTAAAGCAGATACCCTGCTGTGCTGTGACAGTCTCAGTGTTGTATTTCACCTCTTGTGATGCTGCAAACACAGACAGCAGAGAGGAGAATACAGCCCCCTCCCCACAGTGATGTCCTGTGCTGTGATGTGACATGCATATTCATCTATGGGAAGGGGACAGCAGAGAACTAAGTGGATCATTCACTGTGAGTGAAAGATGGAATGATTCTCTTTACTTGAAGTTTACAGAAGATAGGAGGGGAATATAAATAAAAGAGTTACATCAATAAAGAGAGTTGTGAGGGAGGAATTAGAAAATGATAGCAGTTACATGTGGATATTTTTTTTATCTGCTGGCTAACACGGTACAAACATTTTTTTACCTTATCATTATAGCATTAATCATGGACCTGTTCATGCATTTTTTAATATCCAGATGAATTGGTGGTGAGCTGAATTTTTTTCTTTTTTCTTATTTCTCCTCCAAATATGTCGGGCTTCAAAATCACTCCCTCCAACCGTAAGCCCAGATGTTACCTGTGGCATGGGGAATGGGATTTGCAAGTCAGGTGCCCTATGCAGCCCACCCCATGGAGGGCTTAATGAAGAGATTGTCAACAAGATTGGGCAAACAATAATATCCTGTAAGTGGTTTCTGCATGCACGCCACAAACAGAGTCGCCTGAGGTATGCAAAAGCACATTTGGACAAGCCAGTTTAATTTTGGAAGAAGGTCCTGTGGACTGATGAAACAAAGATTGAGTTGTTTGGTCATACAACAAGGCGTTATGCATGGCGCCACAAAAACACAGCATTCCAAGAAAAACACTTGCTACCCAGTGTCAAATTTGGGGGAGGGTCCATCATGCTTTGGGGCTGTGTGTCCAATGACGGCACCGGGAATCTTGTTAAAGTTGAGGGTCACATGGATTCCACTCAGTATCAGCAGATTCTTGAGAATAATGTTCAAGAATCAGTGTCAAAGTTGAAGTTACGCCAAGGATGGATCTTTCAGCAAGACAATGATCCAAAACACCGCTCCAAATCTACTCAGGCATTCATGCAGAGGAACAATTACAATTTGTTTAAGAAAAAATGAGCGGCACTCACCATGTTGAAATCTTCTATCTTTTATTTGCCAAAGTGTAGGCACGACATGGCTGCTGTAGGGGAGGGAGTGTGGAGGAGTGACAACGGGCCGTTTCGCGGTGCTGTACCGCTTCTTCCGGTCAAATCTCCATGACTTGGAAACAATTACAATGTTTTGGAATGGCCATCCCAGTCCCCAGACCTGAATATCATTGAACATCTGTGGGATATTTTGAAGCAGGCTGCTCATGCTCGGCGACCATCAAACTTAACTGAACTGGAATTGTTTTGTAAATAGGAATGGTCAAAAATACCTTCATCCAATATCCAGGAACTCATTACCAGCTACAGGAAGCGACTAGAGGCTGTTATTTTGCAAAAGGTCGATCTACTAAATATTAATTTCACTTTTCTGTTGAGGTGCCCATACTTTTGCACCTGTCAATTTTTGAAATAATGCATATTTCACATTTTCGGTTAGTACAATAAACCTCATTTCAATCCTGAAATATTACTGTGTTCATCAGTTATTACATATATCACACTGAAATAGCTGTTGCAAAAAAACAATTTTAAACAAAAAAAGAGTAAGATTAAGAGGGGTGCCCAAACTTTTTCATATGACTGTACTAGGAGAAAGATTGATTGGAATTTAATTGGAAATAGAGCCAATTAAAATGTGCAAATTGGTGTAAGATGACCCCCAATTACTTAAAAAAGAAAAGAATCAAATAATTAGCTGGAGCTATACACATTTTTCATATATTCAAATTGATTCTCAGTCGATAACGAGCATGCCCAATATTTGAATATTATCTTGGGCTAGGGTCACACTTGCGGCAGAATTTTTAAATCCTGATCCGGTTTTGAGCTGTAAAAAAGCTCAAAACCGGATCAGGAACCGCTCCCCATAGGAGCCATTATGTTAACCGGATTGCTCTACATGCAATTCGGTTACCGTATCCGGGTCTGCAGCCTGAGGTAAAAATCATGCAGACTGCAGCTTTTGGAGTGGTTTGCAAACTGCAATGTGGTAACTGGATTGCTCATGATGTGTAATCCGGAGCAATCCAGTTACCGTATACTTTGTTCATCCCTGCAGGGATGAACAAAGTGTTAAATGTTATTAAAACATTAAATATCAATAGTAGATGTGGGCAACATGTCTCTGGGGGTGCCCGCCCTCCTTAGAGACATGCTGTCCACTCCTGTGAGCATGTGAGGGGTTAATGAGGTATTTACAGTATTGTCGACTTTTACAAATTTCTGAATGAAGCCGCGGCTCCTTTACCCATTCTCTGCATTATCCTGTCCTGTCTTGCATTTAACTTTCAAGGGTGACCAGCTTAATAGGACAAAACAATGACCTTAACATTAAAGAAATTGTGTGTTGTACTATCATTGCATGACTTAAAAATAATAAGGAATCAAATCAATTGTTCCTAAATATAAAATTGCATCACTAAAAAGATGGTAACATACATAGACATATATAGCAGGAAAAATGTATAATAGTAAAGGCTAGTTGCCTCATGTATTATCTTACCCTGTATTAATATGAAAACAGAGATAAGGTAGATGTAATATAATATAATGTAAAACAACCAGCAAAGCAAGGTACTGTATATACTCGTGTATAAGCCGAGTTTTTCAGCCCAAAAATTGGGCTGAAAAGTCACCCCCTCGGCTTATACACGGGTCAATACGGTAATCCTATGGTGGGGAGGCTGGAGGAGGCGGGGGGAGGCTGCTGACTGAGCGACCCATCACGTGGGGCCGCTCATTAGATATGCACGGCTCCCCCCGCCCATCACAGCGGCAGGGGGAGCCGTGCATACAGCCCCCCACTGTATACAGGCAACCACCCAGTGGCACTAGCCCCCCCATCATGTGAAGAGCCCCCCACACTTTGCAGAGCCCCCCCGCTGCATTATCTTACCATCCAGGGTCTTCTTCACCTCGGGTCCTGCAGTCATCATCGCGCGCTGTGTTCCGGTCTCACGTGACCCGGCGTGATGACGTCATGCCACTGCGATCGCCGGGTCACATGAGACCGGGAACACAGCGCGCGAGGATGGACTGCAGGACCCGCGGTGAAGAAGACCCTGGATGGTAAGATAATGCAGCGGGGGGGCTCTGCAAAGTGTGGGGGGCTCTTCACATGATGGGGGGGCGAGTGCCACTGGGACCTGCTATATTCCCCTGGGGGCCTGCTGTATATACCCCTGGGGGCCTGCTGTATATACCCCTGGGGGGCTGCTGTATATACCCCCGGGGGCCTGCTGTATATACCCCTGGGGGCCTGCTGATACCCCTGGGACCTGCTGAATACCCCTGGGGGCCTGCTGAATACCCCTGGGGGCCTGCTTATACCCCTGGGGGCCTGCTGAATACCCCTGGGGCCTGCTGAATACCCCTGGGGGCCTGCTTATACCCCTGGGGGCCTGCTTATACTCCTGGGGGCCTGCTTATACCTCTGGGGGCCTGCTGTATACCACTGGGGGCCTGCTGTATACCATACTGCTGGGGCCTGTATACCACTGGGGGGGCCTGTATACCTCACTGCTGGGGGCTGTATACCTGTCCTGGTGGCTGTATACCATACTACTGGGGCCTGTATACCATTGGGAGGGCCAGTATACCACACTGCTGGGGGCTGTATACCTCACTGCTGGGGGTTGTATACCTGTGCTGGAGTCCACCCTTGGCTTATACACGAGTCAATAAGTTTTCCCAGTTTTGGGGGCAAAAGTAGGGGGTCGGCTTATACACGGGTCGGCTTATACACAAGTATATACGGTAATATGCTATGATGTAAGCATCAAAAGAAAATAAACCATAACTAATAATGGAAATTTAATCAGCCAGAAAGTAAAGATCTAAATGGAAGAATATATGAAGGAAGCCATGCTATACATAACCACCCCTGGAAACACACCCAAAGCGTGTTTCACCGCAGCTTCGTCTGGGGTCAACTGCGAGGTAAAAAAAAAGTGGTAAACAAGGTGGCCTAAGTTTATATTCAGAAAACTTGGAGACAGATTTCTTTTAATCTTAAGTTAATTGCACCAAAATACCAATCCATGGGACCCAAACCACCCCGATGTGACACGTGTAGTTGACACCACATCTTGCGATACAGGAGAGAGGGGCACCTGAGCTTCCAAAACAGATACTTGTGACTACCAACAAGGATGGTTACCTACCTTTAATACTTGCTGAAATATGACAAAAACAAACTTGCTCAGGATCCAATGGACCACATAACTAATTAAAGGTTAAGTAAAATTGTCATTACCAACACCACATACTAGTTTTGAGAGGAAGGCAAAAAAAAGTCATATCTCTGTTCCAAAGGAGCAAGTAAAGGATCCTTTACCCAATGTGTATCTTTTATTCTCTTCATTGTTTCTTCGCTTTGTAATTATTTTGGGATATCAATGCCATTGATAAGGCAGTGACAGATAAAATAAAATGTTAGCCTGTATATAATGTTGGTGTATTAAAAACATAATTATTCATTAGGAAATGAGAGGACAGCTGAGTACTATAATCCTTCAAGTACAAAACGTTTCCCTCCCTAGTCATGACAATAACCAATCCCAGAGGGGATTATGAGAAGGTGTTGGTGTGACTATTAAGGGTAATGGTAACCAATAACACAATCAAGGAAAACCCAAATATCAAACAAATCAAATATAAAAAAGGGGTTCGACAGTGGTCAGAACTCTTATATCAGACGGTGAAAGTCCATATTATTATAAATAAAATTAGAACACTCTCACCCATTCAAGAACCAGGACATCATAGAGGCCAAGTATCCTCTTCAGGACCATCACTTCAAAAGGGTGAAGGGAACTAGCCCTAATGTGACCCACCCTAATAGTGGCCTTAAACACCCCAAGTTGCTCTCCCATCCTGATAATGTTGTCCAAATCTGGCCTCCACGATGTCCTGCACAGTATTCTTTGTGTATTTTCCCTTATTCTTCTTGCTTTAGGTGCTTCATAATCTCCTTTTTGTACTTGTGAGGATTCAGTACTCTGCTATCCTCTCTTTTCTTTTTAAACTAATGAATAGTAAAATTTTCTATTTCAATACGCCAACATTAATATTTCTGTTTATATCTTACTAGATGGTGGCCCGATTCTAACGCATGGGGTATTCTAGAATACCTTGTAAACAGGAGTGAACTGCGTCACACTATTACTGAGAGACCTTGTAGACAGGAGTGAACTGCGTCACACTGACTGACAGCCTTGTAGACAGGATTGACTGCGTCACACTGACGACAGCCTTGTAGACAGGAGTGAAGTTCGTCACACTGACTGACAGCCTTGTGGACAGGATTGAACTGCGTCACACTGACTGATAGGAATAAGTATCGCATTTTTTCCCCAAAATATTTGAGGGTGCATCTTATAGTCCATATCTACTACGGGCTGTACTGGCTGTGCTGTAGGGGAGGGGAGCACAGCTCTGGAGCAGTGTCTGGAGGCTGCAGAGACAGCCGTTAGTCACATGGGCCGGCTCATTAGGCTCATGAAATATATACTGCATCCCCCTTTCAATCACAGGTGGGGGGAGCGGCACATATTAAAGTAATAATAATAATAATAAGTAGCCTAATGAGTGGATCCATAGAATCAGCGGCTGCACTTGCAGTCCAGTGTGATGCTGTGTGACATTCACTGCTTGGAAAGTACTGAATATTCACCTCTCCATTTCGCTCCCTGCAGCCCATGACCATCCTCCTGGCTGTGCTGGCATCCGAACATGTGAGCGGCACAGCACAGTGATGTCATCACTGCACACAACTCACTTGATCATCTGCCGGGACAAGCAGATTTTCCCCCTATTTTCCTCCTCTAAAATCTGGGTGCATCTTATAGTCCGGTGCGTCTTATAGTCTGAAAAATACGGTTGGTATTTTCCCAAATATGACAAAAAAGAATTAGGTTCTTTTTCTAGAATCTTGCAGCATCAACTCAGTATTCCTTATTACACTATTTGAAAATGTTGTTTCTAAACCAGTTAACTCCATTACATAATAGAAATATAATTTTAACAATTTGAATGTTCAACATGTGATCTTTATAGTGTGCACTTAGTATTACTACTATCAAAATGTGAAATAAGTAAAGTCATTCATATTTACTTTTGTGTAAGAAAAGCAAAAGAATCACAAATTATCAATTCAACTCTAAGGCACTTACACACACCATTATTGTCACTTCTGACCAACTGTGTTGCAGTGAAATCATGACACATTCTCATTGTGCTTTACAATGGAACATGGTCATGATTTCACTGCAACAGCAGTTGGTCAAAGTTGGACAGAAATTGTGTGTGTAAGTGCCCAAGTGTATTTGTCAACAGAACTGTAAATTAATTGAGACAGATGTCTTATGTGGTTACAAACAATTCTGTGTCAATATTAACAATTCTGTTGCATGAATCATAACTATTCCATTTGTGCTGTGTACAATGAGAATTGTCATATTTCACTGCAACCAGAGATTTTAATATTGGCACGAATGTGTGGTAAACCACATTACTACAATAGGAGATAAATGTGAAATAGGCATAGAATTGTCATGTTGCTTCCAGGAATCACTCTCATGGTGCACACCTGTGCTTTTGTGGCAGTGTGAATTGCTGTGTTGCAGATTACAATTCTCCTGTGGAAAGGAGTGGCAGAGTCTTTGATGTTGGTAAGTTGCACACACTATTTTGCACTGTGCTTTATATATAAAGATAAGTCATTTTATTTAAAAATATATACAAAAAAGCCAATGCAATTCTACTAGAAATGTAGAATGTAAATATATTTGTACATTAGTAATTATACATTTAGTTCCTTAATAATAAATTATAATTTTATTTATAAAGCACCAAGATAAGCACTTTACATTTTAGAGGGGATATGTACTAACAATATCAAACATTAAAGAGTAACACCTAATTTAACAATTAAAATAGAGGAGTGAGGGACTTACTTGCAAGCGTACAATCTATGAGGAAATAAAGGAGACACTAAAGGTAAAAAGAGTTGAATTAAGGGTACTAATTTAAACTGTATGAATCTAACTTCAGCCAATACCTGTATACATCCAGCTGCAAAAGCTACTGAGTGTATGGAGGTTGTGGGACACTTAAAACTGTGTATATTGGGAATTAAACATATTGTCCAGGGTAGTGCAATGTAGAGAACTGTTGCAGCATGAGAAAAGCCTTGGTGATTGAAGTGGGAGGTTTGGTTTATGAAAGATGTTAGTTTTAGAATATTAGCAGAATGGATATCACAGGTAAGATGGTACACAGAGGTAAGGGAGGAAAGGATGTTGGAGAACACTGGAGACCTTTTTAGTTGTTGTGATAAGTTTATGTTGTATTTTAAACGCATTGCAGGGACCAGTACTGTATAATGACATTCAAAGGTTGGAGGCACCAGTAGTGGCTGGAAATATCAGCCTGGCTACTGTGTTGAGGACATATTGGAGTGGTTGGAGTTTAGTAAGAGGGTGACTGATTAGTTAAGAGTTGCAATAGACCAGATAAGAATGAATATGAGTGTAATGTTTTAGTGGATACTTTTAGGAACCTGGTGGCGTGGGATTGGACAGAAGACTGAGACAAGGTTAGAGGTCTGTATTCACACACATGCAGCAAAGTAAACAATAAATCCAGGTAAGCGTGCAAGCAAACGGTGATGCAGGGCAAGCAAGTCTATATGGTAGAAGCGAACTTTCATTTAGTCCAAATAATAAATACAACAGCACGGCCGGCTCAGTAACCATAACTGCAGGAAACAGTTCACTTTAATAATGTAGTTATATAATGAGAAAGCTACAGTCCCGAAAAAAGTATTGAGCAGTGCAGTCTGCACTGTATTAATCAATAGAATTGTGTATACTTGGGCTGAAAATAATCCAGAACAGTCTTTTGCAGAGCAGCCCAAACTGAAACCTACAGTACTGTGGCAGTGTACAGAGGAAATTTAATACTGGATTACTAAGAGTATAACAGACTGTCGAAGTCCAGCAGGCAAGTTGAGCAGTTCAAACTGAAGTTAGGTAGATGGATGCATACAAGCCAGGACGCAAACAAGACTCAGCGGAGAAGGTTACTGGAAGCAGGTTCAACAAGAAATGACCCAGACTCAAGGAGGAGTTGGATACAGCCAGAAGGTCCAGGACAGCAGCCAGGAGGTTGCAGCAGTAAAGGTCAGAGAAGCCAAGTCTGGAGTGACACAGAAGATCCACATAGCACACAAAATACTCAGACAAGGCATGGGTATAAGGACCAGAACTTAAATAGGCAGAACAAACCAGAAGCTCAAGGTCATGATGAAGCAGCAGACGCCATCATGGATAAGGCAAGGAGACACCAAAGGTTCAATGAATGAATCATGAAAGGAGCAACAGCTTCAACGTTAAAAAGAGGATTCTGGAGAAGTTTTTAAAGTAAAGGTAACATGAGCAAGCAAGTGATCAGATATGGGGAGTGAACGAAAGAGCTGAGTCAAAATAACTCTGAGACAGCAGTATCATGAACTATAGTAAAACCATCCACAGAAATGCAAATATTGGGTTTAGGAAGCTTAGTAGAGGGAGAATACATAGAAGTTAAATTCTGGAAAAAGGAGAACATGATGTTAAACACAGCAGACAATCACTGGTCTTTAGTAGTAATGCGAGGGGATGTCAGGAGATGTCTATAATTGTAGTCATCTTACAGATGGTACTGAAAATCAAATCTGCTTATGTTTTGTCCAATAGGGGGGTGTATAAAAAAAAAAGAGATGGAGACCTGGATTGGGACTGATCCCTGTGGAACGCTGACAGTAAAGGAAAGAGAAGAGGAAGAAGATCCAGAAAAAGATACATCGAAGTAGTGATCAGAGAGTTAGCAGGAGTATAAGGAGGTGGACTGCTAATCGCGTTCTTTCTAAAGATACCAGTCACACTGTTGTATTGTTATGTAAATTGTGTAATGCATCTTTGTACATAATGTATAATGTGAACTGTGATGCAATGTGATGTGGTGGTAATATGTTGTGACATGTATAATTGAATAGTATTTTGATAGGTGTAAGGTGTATTGTATTCCGTATAGCAGTATTATAGGTGTAATGTAAGGCTACGTTCACACGCGTAATAGCCACATAAATTCCTACTTTTACGTGGCGCTTTTGAGCGCTCGCATAAAAGCATTGCAAAACAAAGCTGGTTACGCCTTCCAGCAAAAGCTATAGCTTTTGCTGAAAGGCGTGCAGACACGGCCTCTTGCCACGTATTTTTGCGCATGCGCTTTCATTGCAAAAGCGTGCACTCAAAAAGAATTGTCATGCCAATTCTTGGCGCTTTTTATGGCACGGTTTCCCATAGGCTACATATTTACATGGCCTTGGGGAAAGCGCACTGGGAAAAGAGTGTCGTCAGCATGCAGTAGTGCTTTTTAGCGGCACTGCAGAATACATGGCAAAACTAACACATACGCCAGTACTGCGTATTGACAACCGTGTAGGCCTAATGGTATATTAGTAAGATGTGAATACTGCTAATTTGTTGTGTAATATGTATTTGGTAAAGAACTTTCTGCCCAGCAACAGACTGTAGGACAAGTAACACATACGTGTGGGTACTAGCTCCCAATGGAATTAGTTAGTTTCCAAGGAAAGAGACAACTTCATGCAGAACTTCAGATAGTGCCCAGCTAGTGACTAGTATGGATGTACAAGTCTGAGATATTATCAAGATCGCACGTAGTGGGTGACTCGTGTTAACTGTAACATTGAGACTGGACTGAGATAGCATGAACCTTAGGTGTTGGTTTAAGCATTAGATGAGAACAACGACAGGGCTATAGACCAACCCCAAACAAGTGGCTCCAGTCTGGAGGAGCCAGAGAACAGTCGAATGGCAAGGATCCTTAGCCATCAAGGAATCAGGTTATACACACTGGCATGTGATTGTAGTTGACTTACCTGGCCAAGACCACCAAACGGGACTGCAAGCAAAAAGTTCTTTGGTTACACTATGGCAAATCCCCTACCCCTTCTTCTACGTGAAAAAGAGACTTTTACATGGAAGTATATGTGAGCATAATAAGGTGACAATAATGTACGATATTGTTGTGTTGGGCTGTGTTGTGCTGGAACTCACAAGACCAGAAAGATTGAGAACAATCCAGTGGGAACTAGAAGTGTGTCTGATGCTATATGTGAAACTGTAAATGTGCTTATTATGTGCCTACCTGCAATTTCTCCAATGTGAAGTTATGACTGAAAAACTGTGAAAACTGTTAAGCAAAGAACTGTTGTTTACGACAAACTGTTGGTCTTTGTCTCAGTTTTTACTGAAATCTTTTCCTGGTCTGCCTAAGGCTAGAGTCACACTTGGGCTGTCATCCACGCTTGGGGCATCCGCTTAAAACTTAGAAATTTTAGCTGCAGCGCTTAGTGTTAGGCTAGGATCACATTTAGAATGCGGTTACCGTATCCAGATACAGATTGCAGTAATCGCATGTCCCTTCAGACACATTTTGCATTCTAAATGTGTCCCTAAAACCCGCATCCGGTAACCGGATTGCTCCTTACTGTGCAATCCGATTGCCAGATGCTTTGTTCATCCCTGCTGCTGGGGGATGAACAAAGGGTTCATTCATTCAGAAGTTTAGAAAGCCGACAATAGCACCAATAAAGTAATAAAACCAATTAACCATTAACATGACACTGTATTAGGACAACATGTCTCTAGGGAGGGTAGACACTCCCTGGAGACATGTTGCCCACATATATTTAATAGATTAACCCTTTGTTCATCCCTGCAGCAGCTCCCATAGGCGTCCATTATAGCAGCCCTGCTAGGATTTTGAAACCGCTCGGAAAACCGTATGCCAACATGATTTTTCACGCAGGCAACAAAACCAGAATCCGGTAACCGGATTGCATTAAGTGCAAACCAGTTTTATAATGGGCGCATATGGGCTGCGGATCCTGATCCGGTTTTGGACATTTTAACAGCTCAAAAGCAGATCAGGATCTGCAAACGTGACCCTTGCCTTAACGCTATGCGCTGCCTGACAACACTGCCCCATAGAAACCCTCTGTATACCTTAGCAGCGGCCACACAGGACGTGCACTTTATCACAGCGCACAGGAAGCGCTGTCTGCAGCGTTTTCCTGTGCCCTCAGCTAAAGTGCACATCCTGTGTGGCCGCTGCTAAGGTCTACAGAGGGTTTCTGTGGGGCAGTGTTGTCAGGCAGCACATAGCATTAACACTATGCGCTGCAGCTAACATTTCTAACTTTTAAGCGGATGCACCAAGCGTGTGTGACAGCCAAAGTGTGGCCCTAACCTAAGGCTATAGCAGTAGGTTAGGGTCACACATAGCAATCCGTTTTTGGAAGTGTTTTCCATGACCAATCCATTTTTTTTGTATTGCTTTTTGAGCCTCCTGTGCCCCTGAACGTTTTTGGACTTAGTAATTTTTTGCCAAAATTTGCTAGAAAAAATGGATCCGTTTTGTTAAGGCACCAAAAAAACGGATCCGTTTTTCCATAGGGCCCCATGGTAAATAAAGGCATCCCTTTTTAAACGGTACCCAAAAATGTTGGGAGCAACGTTTTTGGGTAAAAAACGTTCCTAGCAATGTTTTTAGGTGCAGAAAAAAACGGATAGGGTGTTTATTACATATAGGCTACGGTCACACATAGCAATCCGTTTTTGGAAGTGTTTTCCATGACCAATCCGTTTTTTTTCTTTGAGCCTCCTGTGCCCCTAAACGTTTTTTGGAGTTAGGCTAGGGTCACATTTCCGTTTTGTTTGCAAAATCCTGATCCGGTTTTGAACTTTAAAAAAGCTCAAAACCGGACCAGGAAACGCTCCTGATAGGAGTCTATGCAAAACACCGGATGGCTTCACAAGCCATCCGGTGGCCGGATCCGGCACTGCTGCCTGCGTTTAAAATCATGCAGGCAGCAGTTTTCGCAGCGTTTGCCGGGACCGCACTGCGGTCACCGGATGGCTCAGGATGTGTAATCCTGAGCCATCCGGTAACTGCATAGGTTGCGGATCCCCGGCTATTGCCGGGATCAGCAAACCTAGTAAAGAGTTAAATTGATTACTAAAGTACTGTTTGAGGTCTGTAGGGGGGGCTTAGACCCCCCTACAGACCGGCCGCCCACTTCGGTGGCCTTCTAGTACAATATCCCCGCTGGCACGGGCTCCTCCGAGCCCGTGCAAGTTCACAACACCACCCGGCCCCCCGAATTACTATACAGGGGTGCCTGCACCCCTCTGGTATACTTATTCCTGTATGGGGGAAAATGATATATTAAAGTCATGGTTAAAGTACATATTTACGTGTATCCTGCTCCAATGTTGTGAATAATCCATGGGCGGGGCTGTTTGCGGCAGCCTCCGCCCCCTCATTTCTCATGGCCGCCCCCTCTATGCCTCATCCATTGATGTGACGCCGGACGCGTCATGAAAGGGGCGGGGCGCACGGTGTGACGGGGTTCGCCCCGCCCCTTTCATGACGCGTCCGGCGTCACATCAATGGATGAGGCATAGAGGGGGCGGCCATGAGAAATGAGGGGGCGGAGGCTGCCGCAAACAGCCCCGCCCATGGATTATTCACAACATTGGAGCAGGATACACGTAAATATGTACTTTAACCATGACTTTAATATATCATTTTCCCCCCATACAGGAATAAGTATACCAGAGGGGTGCAGGCACCCCTGTATAGTAATTCGGGGGGCCGGGTGGTGTTGTGAACTTGCACGGGCTCGGAGGAGCCCGTGCCAGCGGGGATATTGTACTAGAAGGCCACCGAAGTGGGCGGCCGGTCTGTATGGGGGTCTAAGCCCCCCTACAGACCTCAAACAGTACTTTAGTAATCAATTTAACTCTTTACTAGGTTTGCTGATCCCGGCAATAGCCGGGGATCCGCAACCTATGCAGTTACCGGATGGCTCAGGATTACACATC
The DNA here is from genome assembly GCA_033576535.1 of Allobates femoralis. Taxonomy (NCBI): domain Eukaryota; kingdom Metazoa; phylum Chordata; class Amphibia; order Anura; family Aromobatidae; genus Allobates; species Allobates femoralis. Next base: position 489,793,692 of record JARQOC010000003.1, read on the forward strand.
CTGAGCCATCCGGTTACTGCAGTCCGGTATTCACCACACATTTTTGTAAAAAAATGTGTGTGCCCGGCATTGCGTTCACCGCATCCGGATCCGGATGCGGTGAATGCAATTCATGTTTGCAATGTGACCCTACCCATAGTCATTTTTTGCCAAAAAATGCTGGAAAAAACGGATCCGTTTTTAAACGGCCCCCAAAAACATTCCTAACAACGTTTTTGGTTAAAAAACGCTCCTAGCAATGTTTTTGGGTGCAGTAAAAAACGGATAGGGTGTTTATTACATAAAATCCGTTTTTCCGTCAGTTTTTGGACTTAGAAAAGAAAATGCAAAAACTGATGCCAAAAATGGACCAAGGGTTTATGTGTGACCCTAGCCTTAGCCTGTTAAGAGGAATGACCTGCATTTTAATATCAATAAAAATGATGTAATACAATAATTTAAATAGAGTAATATAAAATTAATTATTTATTATGCTGTTATATGAATAATTATTCTTATAATTTGCTCATGATGTGTTAGCCACATCCAAACCTTTACCTGCTTTGTGCTGCCCATGGACCAAGACAGTCAAAGGTCTGGCAATTGTGGTTGACCTCCATACAGCATCTCCATTTCACCTATGGCTGCATCCTCAGAGTACACATACCATTCCACCATTCAGACTGTTCATCTGGGTCTCACCACAACAGTCACAATGACATTACTGCACAGGGCCTCATTCCAAAAGCTGGACAGAGTGGAGAAGATTATCATAAGAAAGGGATTCAGTAGGGAGTTTTATAACGTTTTTCTTTTTATCTTATTGTTAGTCAGTACAAGAGGAAAACTGTGGGGGCCACAATAATATATGTGTGCAAGGGGGCTATGGAGCATCAATTGAGTTTGTCAAGTTTTGGGGGCATCATATTGTTTGCGACTGTCTCCCCCTGTGCGCTCTCCCCCCTATCTGCTTTCTCTCACCCTGTGCTGTCTTCTTCCCTTTGTGCTATTTCATTGACCTGTCTCTCGCTGTGTGCTGTCTCTCCCCCGTACACTCTTCCTCCTGTGTGCTCTCAACTCCTTTCATGTGCTCTCTCCCTTGAGCTGTGTTCCCCCGTGCACTGTCTCTCTCCCTCCTTGTGCACTCTCCCCCATGTGTGCTCTGTCTCCCTTGCCTGTGCATTTACCCTCTCTGGGCTGTCTATCACACTGTGCACTCTTACCCCTGTGTGCTGCGCTCTCTCTCCCCCTCTGTGCTGTCTTCAACCCTCGTGTGCTCTCTCCTTTAAGCTGTCTCCCCCTGTGCGATTTCTCTCCCCATGGATTCTCTACCCATGCACTCTCCCCTTTGTGTGCTCTCTTTTCCCTCTGTTCTGTGTTCTCCCCTCATGTGCTCTTTCTTTTGAGCTGTCTATTTGATATGTGCTCTCCCCTTTGTGTGCTCTCTCTCCCCCTGTGCTGTCTTCTCCTCTCATGTGCTCTCTAACTTTGTGCTATGTCTCTCTCCCCCTATGCTGTTTTTTACCCTCAATTGCTCTTACTTTTGAGCCAAGGTGACCCAAAGATGGTGGGCGCATGAGAAAGTGTGCATGCGCGCTATGTCACACCGCCGCCCTCTTTATATACCTGAATGTGTAAAGATGGCGATCGCCTGAGTAAGTGCAGAGTATGCGCATGCATACTTACTAAGGCGCATGATAGCATAGGGGCACAACCGGACCCCAGGACAGGACGATTATAATAAATAACCCAACAACACTACAATATCTATTTACTTTTTATATTTCATGTTTTAAATACTTACAGTTGTGGCCAAAAGTATTGACACCCCTGCAATTCTGTCAGATAATACTCAGTTTCTTCCTGAAAATGACACAACTGTATATACCATCCTTAAAGTGGTTGTCCATGACTTTAACATTGATGGCCTATCGCTAGGATGAGTCATCAACATCTGATTGGTGTGGGGGCAACACCTAGCACCCATCCCGATCAGCTGTTCTTGATGTCAGCGGCAACCATATCGGCACAGATATGGTGCTGCACAGCACAGCCCCATCTACTACATAGTGACCATGGCTAGGTATTGCACATCCACCCCATATTCAAATCAATAAGGAGCGATTATATCAAGTACGCAGCTGCGGCCATTGGGCAGTAGACAGAGCTGTGTTGTGCAGCTCCATAACTGTTCAGTTCCGGCTGCCACTGATGTCTAGAACACAATCAGACATTGATAACCTGTCCTGAGGATAGGTCATCAATATTAGCGTCATGGAAAACCTCTTTAAACTCAGAATAGCTTGAATTTGACATATAATTGTAACAGGGTTCTCAAAACATTCCCGAGATAGTTGAGATTGCATTGATATAAAACAATATATTGACACTGAATAGTACCACGAAGTTTGTACTAAATTGTCAGCTGTATGTTCACATTAAGAATCTCTAAAGTTGTTCTTTTGAAATTAATCTTGTAGCTGTGGAAGTTTTTAACTAAAAAAATCAACTATATAGATATCTCGACCCACCGTAGCCGGGACTCCATGGGGCAGGCGATTCTTCCTCCTTGTCACGGGAACCGCGCCTGCCGGTAGTGGGGCCCGGTGGTCCAGATACAAAAAGAGTGTTGGCTGAACAGTTAAGGGGTTAATTGTTTCGTGACGCCACCTGTGAGTGTTTCGGTGATGTCCACCGGCGCTGCTTGGGCCTCCGGGGGATGGGATGCAGCAAGATGGAACGCCCCCCACAGGCTGAGCGATAATCCCCGGAGCCAGGAGCTGCACAAGATGTTGTGAGGCAGCTGCAGTTACCTTCCAGTGTGCGGAGATAGACAGTTCATAAGAATGCACGGACACTGTTAGTCTCTGTAACGGGTAGTTTACTGTAACCAGCAGATGATACATGGCATACAGTTCACGGGTAACGGACCGGGTGGGCTCATCAATGACCAGTGTTTCTCAGAGCTCCGCGGTGTTCCTCCATTCTAAGCTAGTTGTGTTGCTGTAGTTGCCTTGAGGTGCCAGATCGGGTACAAGGAGGCCGCTTCAATTGCCCTACCGGGGAATTCTGGCCAGATTTGTGGGGAGCCTTGGGTCCTTTTGTGGGTACTCCGCTGGCTAGACAACTCTGTGTGTGCGGCGGTGGTGGGGTGCTCCTGTAAAGCGGTCCCTCCACTACTGGCTTGCATGGCAGTGATAAACGACTCCCAGCTTCGGAACCAGTAATCCGGTTGTAAGTGGGCACGTGGATGTTTTGACCCGTATGCATTCGCCCAGAGTCCAGTTGTTGAGACACCGGAGTAATGGCACCCAACCGGGGGGGTGGCCAGGGGGCTGCACGGAACTGTGCAGGCCCCCTCTCCTAGGTTGCAGGGCTTGTTCTTTTTGTTCCTTCTCCTACGTTGCCTTTTTTAGTTCTCCTCACACTCTACCACTACACTCCGCCCACCAGGACCTTATTGGCCCTCTATGCTGGTGATGCATGTAGGGTATGGATCTCTGAGTTTTAACTGTGTCATTTCTTAGTCAGACAATATTGCTGCTGCTGTCTTGGCTGCAATACCCTCCTGTGACGCACTCGTTGCGGGGCGCCATGTATAAGTGTTCTTGACTTTGGTACCCTAGAACCAGGTAGATTGTGGTCATAAAAAATGTACATGACCAGCAATAATACTCATGGTATGGCATCTAGACAATGCTTAAATAATATTAAATAATAATAGGGGGCCACGTAGTACCAGGCAAACATTCCTTACCTCATGCTGATTTATGAACAGCACTGTGGAATTAATGGCGCTACATAAGTGAATAAATATTATATTATTATTATAACACCATCAGTATAAACTATTGAAAACTAAGGATGGAGAGAGCGATGGATCCATGTGGTTTATGCTATATTGTTATTTCCTATCTGCACGATGCAGCAGAAATACCCGTAGATACTCGAGTATAATCCGACCCGAGTATAAGCCGAGGCCCCTAATTTTGCCCCCAAAAACTGGGAAAAGTTATTGACTCGACTATAAGCCAGGGTGGGAAATGCAGTGACACACCGGCGATCTTACAGGCGCCATTGCCGCTGTAAAAAAAAACCCCAGTGGCGATTGTTACATGGGAGCCTACTGCCATCCCCCAGTTACATGGGGCGATGTGCACACATCGCCCCAGAGTGCTCGCCTGGTTTCAGAGCACTGCTGAGAAACCAGGTGACCACTCAAAGGTGTCGCTATCGCCTATTTACATTAGTCGACGCACAGGCCATGTCGGCGGCGATAGGCCCCTGTATCGCCTATAAAATCGCCGCCGATATGGCCTCGTGTGACGGTACCCTTACTGTATTTTCCCTCAGAATCCATCTTTCCCCTGCTTTATTGATCTTTCCCTAAGCACCCAGCTAATTCTATACCCTGCACTGCTTCTCCTTTCCCTCACTAGTCTTCTTTCCCCTGCTCTATTACTACTGTATTTTCCCTGAGAATCTATCTTTCCCCTGCTCTACTCATCTTTCCCTCACTATTCTTCCTTTCCCTACTCTATTATGCTAAATATACTTACAGTACATAGTACAGTATAGTATAGTGGCGCCTCACCTAAAGTCCCCTGCGGCCACACTGTGTATTAGGTCAATGTCTGGCCGCAGGGTACTTTTTTTGTGTGTGTGCAGTGGGGAGCTGGCTGCGGGGTGTACAGAGCGATGCAGCGGAGGAATCCGGCCGCCACATCGCTACAGCAGGACGGAGAGATGCAGCGGAGGGATCCAACCGCACATCGCCAGAGCAGGGCGGAGGGATCCAGGCCGCCGCACTCCTATAGCAGGGTGGAGGGATCCAGGCCGTCCCATCGCAGGACGACGGAGGGAAGAAGCGGAGGGATCCAGGCTGCAGGAGCCAGGAGCGCGGGAGACCTGAATCAGGAGGACGGTAACCGGCGGCCGGGGGCACCAAATACTGAGGGGTGGCAGGGGGAGGACAGAGGGAAGCAGCAGGGGAGGCTTTGAGGGAGATGAGGAGCAATATGAAGGGCAGGTGAAGTGACTCAAGTTTAGTGACTCGAGTATAAGCCGAGGGGGACTTTTTCAGCCAAAAAAAAGGGCTGAAAAAGTCGGCTTATACTCGAGTATATACGGTAATAAACAAGGTGTGTACAAATCAGATGCAATGCATAGAAAGGAGAGCAGCTAATTTCAGGATTGTATTGTCACTGTACAAAGAATTTGGTCTGTAGTTTTGCATTAGTATCCAATAAAGTTATGTTTGTTCTGGCTATCCACAAAAGGCTCCATAACATACAATGGATAGAATATTTATTTATTACCAGAGGGGGACCAATTCTATTGTATTGTGTGATTCTAGAACGTGTGCAATTATATTTTAGTTGAATTATGTTGTTAATGTTTTAGGTTGCGAAATTAAATGAAAAATAGTTGCATTTAAAACTCAGCGATAAGAAGCAACTACTACGCCTTCAGAGCATGATTTTTAGGTGTGTTTGGGGGACGGCACCGGCGAGGGTTAAGGGTTCCCTACTGTATCGCCATCTGACAAAAGGAGGGATGGGGGTACCGAATGTGGAGAAATACAGGAAAGCGGTGGTTTTGGAGGCGGCGGGGAAGTGGTGGCACAATGAGGATTCCCAGGGATGGAAGTTGATAGAGGAAGGTTCGCTGGGGAAGGGCTCCTTGCGATCTCTCCTGGCGGCGAACTCAGTGAGTCGCCTAGCAGACACTGATTTTCTTAGTACAATTACTGAAATACTAACAGTCCACCGCTCATTGCGGGAGAGTGGACCAAGATCCCTCCTGGAGACTTCCCGTTGGAGGCGTTCTGTTGGTTGATACCTACATTTTCGGTGTCGCCTTGGAGACTCGCGGGCCCTAAAACCCTCGCGGACCTCCTACAGGGTAATAGAATGCTAGCTCTGGGGGAATGGCTGCACAAATACCCGGACCTTAAAACTACTTTCTTACACTTCCATCAGATTGTGCACTTCGTGCGCTCCCCAGCGTTCTCTCACGACCTGAGCCCTCCGGGGGCCCCCTCTGCGTTGCGACGCTCCCTGACATCAAATCCCAGACCAATGAAATCGTTGTCAGCCCTGTATTCAGACTTGATTGACAGTGACGCATCTCTGAGACTATCCTACGCTGTTAGATGGGAGCAAGACCTCTCATTCAGGGCGACAGACGAGGATTGGGAGGACGCTATACACTGTGTGAGAGAAGCATCCAGATGCATTAACCATGTTGAAGTACTCAAAAAAATCCACTTAAGGTGGTACACCAGCCCGACGAAACTAGCGAGATTTGGCAAAGGAGCGTCGTCGCAGTGCTGGAAGAAATGTGGAATGCAGGGAGATTTGCCCCATATGTGGTGGGGATGTCCTAAGGTGGCACAGTTCTGGCTGCTAGTGTCGGGTCTTTTGGACTCGGTCACGGAGACGAAGATCCCACTGGAGCCACAAGTTGCGGTTCTACATGTGGGGGTCATGGCGTACCCTCCGGTGTTACGTCGGATGTTGACATATGTTTTGACAGCAGCCAGGATCTGTATCGCCTCTAAATGGAAACAACCTCTTCCCCCGACTATGAGTGACCTCACTGACAAAATAAATTCAATCTTTTGTCATGAGTATTACCTAGCGCTGGATTACGGTGCACGGCGTTACGTGTCCGAGGCTTGGGATTTATGGGAGACACACCCGTTGGCCCAACGACCCCCGCTATAGGAACCCATGTTGTGTTCCTCGGTCTATGTTTCATGACATGAGGACTTCGGGCCCGGGGGCGGCACAGACTACACTTTCCACTACTTTTGCTTCACCGACCAGATACGGCTAGCTCTATTTTGGTCTACCGCTCCCTGTGTGGCGGTGGCTCTATTTTTCTCCTTCCCCTCTTCATATCCTCCTATACCCTCTCCTCTAACCCCCCTCTCACCTTTTTTTCCTCCTTCTACTCACTTTTCTTCTTCTATCTATTCGTTTATTACCATTATAATTAATCAACCCTTTCTAGTTCCCCTCACCTTCATGACCCTTATAGGTTGACTATGAAAGTTTACTACGTTTTCACTTGATTAACGGGGAATATCCTGCCGGTGATTCATCCCTAATATATAACTTGAACGATTGGCTTCGAGGCGCCTTATATGAACTCAGCTTTGAGACTCCCGTTGAGAGCCTTTAGTAACAAAGAGGGAAACAAAGCTTCGACTCGAGACACGATAGACAATTTCGGTCTCTGCGGAGGCTACTTCATGCAAAACCTTCTGGACGCTACCACATGGAGTTGCACTTATAAACCGTGGCCTACTAAAATGAGACACACCGGTTGACCTTCTTGCAATAACACTTGGGATATTATCCATTATCCTTTTCCCCTCCCTTCCCCTTCCTTTCCCCTTTTTCTGTGTTAGAATATGTTGTATGTGCATTATTTGTATTAGTGTCAATTGTTTATGTGAGAAGAATACATAATAAACATCATTTATGAGAAAAAAAAAAAAAACTCAGCGATAGCAGTAGAATTGTATAACATGCAAACAACAAAGTAGGTATGTGTATGTTATCTCCTTGACCACCCGCATGGCGTGAAGAATCACCCGCGTGGCGAGCTGGTTGTGATGCAGCATCTTGTCAGTGTCTTATTGATCTTGATACCGGAGATTCATGTTGTCAGCGCTGTCGCTGAAAAATGGCATCCTGTGACAATCTAATGGGTCTGGATTGGGGGCAGGGGCGTAACTACCGGCATAGCAGACGTAGCAGTCGCTTTGGGGCCCGGCCCTTGTGGGGGGCCCGGACCCAGCGCCGCTACGCCGCTATCCGGTCAGCTACAGGCCCCCAGTGTGTATATACAGGCCCCCCACTCCTCCTCTGCTGCACACGTCACCTGTAAAGGAATACATCATACTTACTTATCTCTGCCGGCTGCCGCCGCTCTGCACCGCGCTCCGTCTTCATCCAGCTTCTTCCTGGTTGTGACGTCATTTCCTGCGCCCGGCGGTCACAACCAGGAAGAAGCTGGATGAAGACGGAGCGCGGTGCAGAGCGGCGGCAGCCGGCAGAGATAAGTAAGTATGATGTATTCCTTTACAGGTGACGTGTGCAGCAGAGGAGGAGTGGGGGGCCTGTATATACCCACCAGGGGCCTGTATACTACCACCAGGGGCTCTATATACTACCACCACCAGGGGCCTGTATACTACCACCAGGGGCCTGTATACTACCACCAGGGGCCTGTTTACTACCACCAGGGCCTCTGTATACTACCACCACCAGGGGCTCTGTATACTACCACCACCAGGGGCTCTGTATACTACCACCACCAGGGGCTCTGTATACTACCACCACCAGGGGCTCTGTATACTACCACCACCAGGGGCCTGTATACTACCACCAGGGGCCTGTATACTACCACCAGGGCTCTGTATATACCACCACCAGGGGCCTGTATACTACCACCAGGGGCTCTGTATATACCACCACCAGGGGCCTGTATACTACCACCAGGGGCCTGTATATACCACCACCAGGGGCTCTGTATACTACCACCAGGGGCCTGTATATACCACCACCAGGGGCTCTGTATACTACCACCAGGGGCTCTGTATATACCACCACCAGGAGCCCTGTATACTACCACCAGGGGCCTGTATAAACCACCACCAGGGGCTCTGTATACTACCACCAGGGGCCTGTATATACCACCACCAGGGGCTCTGTATAATACCACCAGGGGCCTGTATATACCACCACCAGGGCTCTGTATATACCACCACCAGGGGCTCTGTATATACCACCACCAGGGGCTCTGTATATACCACCACCAGGGGCCTGTATATACCACCACCAGGGGCCTGTATATACCACCACCAGGGGCCCTGTATACCACCACCAGGGGCCTGTATATACCACCACCAGGGGCCCTGTATACCACCACTGGGGCCTGTATATACCACCACTGCGGAGGCTGCTGTAATACTGCTGGGGCCTGTATATACCACTGGAGAGGCTGCGGTATACCACTGGGGCTGCTGTATATACTGCTGGGGCCTGTAAGGGGGTGTGTCTTGAAGGGGCGTGTCATTTGGGGGGGGTGTCTTGGAGGGGCGTGTCATTGGGGCGTGTCTTGGAGGGGGCCCCGTTCAAAAGTTTGCTATGGGGCCCTGCCAGTTCTAGTTACGCCCCTGATTGGGGGGTCATGTGCGACACATATGTGCTTCTGTGTAGTGGCTTTGGCCATCCTGCTTTCCTTTCCATATCATCTGCAGTATTTCCTGGAACGGTCCATCTTGGCGGAGATTTTGACTGATCAATCAAACAGTTTAAATTCTCACATTCCAGTTTAACTGACTTTTGTAATTTACATGATATCCTATAAGTGGTGCTGTTTTTGGGACAAAAGTACAGACAATCAGACAGACAGACAGACTTGATAGGGCTTTTGTATAGTAGATAATGAAGTAAACTAATTAAATCTTTAAAATCTTAACAGTGCAGCTTATTTGAAGCTTTAGGGCAGTTTTATTTTTTTTCACTGATATGTATAACAAGTGATAATAATGTTGATTCTAATTAAAATTAATAATATAATAATAATAACATATATTATAATATTATATTATAACTAATAATGATTATTAAGGTGATTTTGAAAAAATGTTTGTCTTTACATCTTGCACTTTACATTACATTAACAGTAAAATTAGGTCACCGTGTAAACAGTTTTTGAAAAAAAAAATCTGGAAATGGAAAAATGTGCTCTTTTTAAACCTAATTTTGCTGTATTTAAAAACATTGTGATACACAAATTTGTTAATACTTTACATTTACCATATGTCTTTATGATAGCAATTAATAGCATTAATTACTGCTTTCATTTTTGGGGAACGTTGGTCAGCTTATACACTTCAGTTACGGTAATAAAATTTTCTATTAATTATTTTTAGGAACTAATTTCTTAAACAGGTATTTTTTAACTAAGAAAGTTAATGTAATCAATAGATCTTGAAATAAAAATCATTTCCACAATTGGATGTGTTTAAAAAAAAAATTCTCCTGTGCTGAGATAATCTTATATATGCGTCCCTGCTAAGTACTGTGTAATGGTTGTGTCTTACTGTACAGGGACATGGTCTGATCATACCACATCTCCTGTGCTGAGATAATCTTATATATGTATCCCTGCTATGTACTGTGTAATGGATGTGTCTGACTGTACAGGGACATGGTCTGATCATACCACATCTCCTGTACTGAGATAATCCTCTATATGTGTCCCTGCTATGTACTGTGTAATGGATGTATCTGACCGTACAGGGACATGGTCTGATCACATCACATCTCCTGTGCTGAGATAATCTTATATATGTGTCCCTGCTATGTACTGTGTAATGGATGTGTCTGACTGTACAGGGACTTGGTCTGACCATACCACATCTACTGTGCTGAGATAATCTTATATATGTGTCCCTGCTATGTACTGTGTAATGGCTGTGTCAGACTGTACAGGGACATAGTCTGATCATACCACATCTCCTGTGCTGAGATAATCTTATATATGTGTCCCTGCTATGTACTGCGTAATGAATGTGTCTGGCTGTACAGGGACATGGTCTGATCATACCACATCTCCTGTGCTGAGATAATCTTATATATGTGTCCCTGCTATATACTGTGTAATGTATGTGTCTGACCATACAGGGACATGGTCTGATCATACCACATCTTTTGGTCTGTAATAATCTTATATATGTGTCCCTGCTATGTACTGTGTAATGTATGTGTCTGATCATACAGGGACATGGTCTGCTCATACCACACGTCATGGGCTAAGATAATCTTATATATGTCTCCCTGCTATGTAATGTCTTTATTCTCTTTTACATCCTCACCTGACCAGGAAATGTGGTATGATCAGACCATGTCCCTGTACGGTCAGACACATCCATTACACAGTGCATAGCAGGAACACACATATAGGATTATCTCAGCCCAGGAGGTATGGTGTGGTGTGATCAGACCATGAAAATGAGAATAACTTTTTAGTTATCTTAGAATAGCAGATATAATAGACACCCCTACAAAGTATTTCATTTTAAAAAGTGAACCCCTTTAAGAACTCAAAACAGCATGTAGGTTTCTTAAACTTTAAAACATTTATCATTGCAAATATTCAATCAGATCATTATTTCTGGGGGTGATTTTAGGTCAGTCAATATGTAAGTCAGCCTTTATTACCACTTAATATTTAGCTCAAGATGTTTCATTTTCACAGTTATTAATTAGAAAAAAATGCACAATAAGATATTATGTGATGAGTTCTGCAATACCACATTTGTGGTCATACTGTTTGGCCTGTTGTAAAGACAGGTAAGACATTGTTAAATCCTAGCACCGCAGGTCTTGATTACATGCACCAGCTATGAATAAGATCCAGGGCATGGGTTCATCTGGATTTCTGAGTCTGCTAAGAATGAAGCAGAGTGCAGTGTGTGGAAACTGCTGAGTGACCAGGCTATGCAGTTTGAGCTGTGCATGGAATTGAATACTTCTGTTTGTGCTGGAAGTTATAGCAGCTAAGACTGAAGCTAACACAGAGAATGATAGGACTGTACCCATTATTTGTGGAAAAATTGCTCCAGGAAAATGAACTGCAATCTTCGGGGAAGCCTGTACTTACACACATGTGCCTTCTAAAAAAAACTGTTTATTCGCTATTATACCTTTGTGCCCAGAAGAGGCTGTTTTTGTTTTTGAATCCCTTGGAGTTTTGTGAAGTCAATATAACTGCATGTTTGGACCTTACCGCGTTGCCTGTGTGAACACTTCTTAATGCCTCATACAGAAAAAAAGAAGTGCATAGCCAGCTCACCTGATGCCATGCAAATGACATTTAGCATAAAAACCTTTCTGACAAAAGTAGATGATCAAGTAGAAAAAATATGTATACAGCTCCAAGGATGAATAAAAAATGTGGAAACTTTATTGAGGTACTGAAATCCAACTATCCATGATTTCAATAATTAATTGAAAACAAACATGGTCTGTAATGGTATAGTTGCATTTGGCGACAGCTACACTTTTAAGATGCACTCTAACATCCTTCGTCAAAGCTGGCTTTCTAATGCCAACCTGAAGAGCATGAATCCCTACAGGGCATACAGCAGGACTCTGAATGGAAGAAGCACCATTTGGCCTTTAGTGCACAAATTTTGCTAGAACGTTTTTGTGTATTTCATAGCAGATGTTAACCTTCTGATTTATTATTTATTATAATGCCATTTATTCCATGGCGCATTACATGTGAAAAGGGCATACGCAGACAAGTACAATAATCATGAATGATACAAGGCACAGACAGGTACAGAAGAGAGTACCCTGCCCGCAAGGGCTCACAGTCTACAAGGAATGGGTGAGGAATTACTAGGAGAGGAGAGAGGATCCTGCCCGCAAGGGCTCACAGTCTACAAGGAATGGGTGAGGAATTACTAGGAGAGGAGAGAAGACCCTGCCCACAAGGGCTCACAGTCTACAAGGAATGGGTGAGGAATTACTAGGAGAGGAGAGAGGACCCTGCCCGTGAGGGCTCACAGTCTACAAGGAATGGGTCAGGAATTACTAGGAGAGGAGAGAAGACCCTGCCCACAAGGGCTCACAGTCTACAAGGAATGGGTGAGGATATACCAGGAGAGGGTATTATATTCAAATTCTCATAGAAATGACAGCATTTTTAAGATACAGCCCTCATGGCATTCATCTAAAGGTGGTAATGAGCAATTTGACTACATACGGTAGGTGCTTTCCTCAGATTAGTGAGCAAATGATGCCGTAAAGTGAAAATTGCAAATATGTTGTCCACATTTTGTGCTACTGCCAATGGACATCATGATAATGCTTCACTTCTCAATCTAAGAAACATGTTTCATGCAACCCTGACTTTTGTTTGGCTGAATATATTACAGGGCTCAGGAGCCCCCATGAGACATGTAGTAAAGTAGTAGTAACCCCCTTTTAAAAACATAATCCCTGAAGGGGTGTAGTAAACATTTGACCCCATAATTGTGTTCCAAAAATGAAATGTTTTAACAGCGAAGACTTTTTTTATGATATTCTTGTACTAGGGGTTGTATCTTTTTTATTTGGAAGGTGACGAAATTCTTTGAAACTTTTTTCTTAGGCTAGGGTCACACTTGCATTTTTTTTTTTTTTAAATCCTGATCCGGAAACGCTCCTCATAGGAGCCCATTATAACAACCAGATTTCTTTACAAGCAATCTGGTTACCGCATCATGCAGGCTGCAGTTTTCGGAGCGGTTCTAGCATCTGTAATACGGTATGTGTAATCCTGAGCAATGCGGTTACCGTATACTTTGCTTTTCCCGGCTGCCACCGGGATAAGCAAAGTGTTATAACTGTTAAGAAACCTTTAATATTAATAATAATTGTGGCCATCATGTCTCTAGGGGGTGCCCACCCCCCCTAGAGACATGCTACCCACTCAGATGGGCATGTAATATGTTAATTACTCATGTACAGTAAGTCGGCTCCTTTTGGCCCTGTACATAAATGTGAATGAAGCCGCGGCTCCACTGACAGCTGCGCACATACTATACATAATGTACGTATAGTATGTGCGCTGTCCAAGGTCCTGAAGGTTTTTACAGTAAATCTATGAGCAGCGCACCGCCATAGATCTACTGTAAATGCCTACAGGACCCTGGACAGCGCACTTACTATACGTACATTACGTATAGTATGTGTGCAGCTGTCAGTGGAGCCGCAGCTTTATTCACAAAATTGTACAGAGCCAACAGGAGCCGTCTAACTGTACATCACTTATTAACCCATGACATGCCCACCTGTGTAGGCAGCATGCCTCTAGGAAACACAATAAATAACAATTTTTTGTGTTACCTTGTTAAAAAAAATTTTTTGAGAACTTTATGCAACAATCTGTCACATTTATAAACTAGTATGAGGGGTTTTTTTTTGCAAGCAAACTACAGATTTAAAATGAACATGTCACCAGATTTTTTGGCTTTTAAACCAAAAGCACCACCTCCAACAGCACCTATGCTGCTTTCTATGAAGGTGCCTATTATGCACTGGCTTGATTGTCGTGTCGATCACCGTCCTCTTCTTATGATTCACACCTGCGTCACCCTATCGCTGGGGCCGGCGGAGATGACGTTTGCGCATAGGCTCTGCAGTGTTTAGCCTAAAATATATGGGCTCCTTGAGGGTCCTGACTGCACTCCATATCTTATGGCTGGTAGACACTAGAGTATAAGGGCTGCTTGGAGGTCCTGACTGCAGCCCAAACATTCTAGACCAAATGCTGCAGAGCCTAGTGCGCACATGCGAGATGACCAACTGCAAGATCTCCCCGGTGATGTGGATGATGCAGGAGGTATCAGAAAAGGAGGGTGATTGGGGAAAAGAGGCGGGTCAGATGGTGCAACAATCAAGCACTCCAAAACCAGGTCATTTTAATACAATGTGGGAGATTTTTATGAAGGATTTATTCGGTGTTCAGGAGCAGTCAAGCCATAATAGGCACCTTCATAGAATGCAGCATTGGTGCTGTAGAAGGTGGTGCTTTTAGTTTAAAAGCAAAAAATCTGGTAATAGGTATCCTTTATGGTACCTTTACACGCCGCTACCGAAGGTTAGAAACCACCGGGTGTCGGAGACAATTGTACCTTTTACCTTCAAAACACCGCGAGGATGCGGCGTGTAATTCAGGTTGTTGCCACCGGTCTCTTTGGACACCTGTTTCCCAGCCGTGCTCAAAAACAATATTAATAACTGAATTACCAGTGGACAGTACACAACAATTAAATGGCTTCTCTTACACATTGTTTAAACCAAGATACTTCCATGAGAATTTATGCCAAAAATAGAAAAAGCACCTTATATTGCCAAAGTATTGCAAAAATATTTTATTTATGCTACATGTAAATGGCAAACATAGTGACATACAATCAAAAATAAAGTGACAGTGCGATTCAATATGACAGAGTCAGACCATGCAAGGGCTGCTAACAATCAATAGCGGTTACATAGTGATAGGTAACCCACACACATGGCAAGGGGGGATCGGTTTGAGGGCTAAGATGTTCTAGGATATCTCCTATTGGTATCCATACTGCACTACTCCCTTATCCTCCCTAATACCCGTGCCTCCAGAGATTACCTACCCATGTTCCTATGCTAGATCGTTCCTGCCGCTCCAGGGACGCCCCGACGCGTTTCCCTACAGTTAGCTTCTTCAGGGTGCTCAAAAACAAGCAGGTATAAACCCTATGGTAGCGGCGTGCAATCGGGGCACAGGTACGGTATTTGAGTTACCTGGGGCGTGCTTGAGCGTCATGTATACCATGCCCCATCAGCTATCATTGGTGGGGAGTACTGTGTACCCATTGGCTGTCCCTCCCTGCAAAGGGCGGCATATTTAACGATCTGACCAGTCACTACACATTTGCTATAGCGTCATGTATTAGCCAGCCTGCCTGCGCTGGCTGGCCAATCATGATGTTATTGCTTTGTCCAATCACCGTACGAGCGTCTCGTAATCCACAACTCTGGAACGCCTATGTGTTGTCCCTGCTGCCCCAGGTCCTCCCATATTCCCTTGTGGTAGCGGCGTGTAAATCAGGGAAGGTGCTCTACAGAAGGTAACCTGCGGCACCCGTCGGTGCTTCCAGGGATCGAAAAAAAACTACTGTGGAGCACCTTGTAGCGGCGTGTAATTGCGGTATCAGGTACCGTTAGGAACCGTTGAAACGCGCGCGTGCACGTGCGACACCCGGTGGTTTCTAACCTTCGGTAGTGGCGTGTAAAGGTACCATTAAAGAGGACCTGTCACCACCTGCTGCATGGTAATCTAAATGCAGCACTGAATGCAGAAGCAGCACGGAGAGGCAGGGGAAGGAATGGCCCACGTGAATCAAGCTCACTCCTGCACCAGGGAATGCCCTCCTGATTTTCAACAGTGAGTTTGCCTAAGGCTATATCTCGGGGTAGACAGCACACAAGACACATGGAGGACCACTTCCCTGAATGCAGCAGACATGCTGCATTCAGTGCTGCCATACAGCAGAGGGGTGACAGGTCCTTTTTAAGGCTGCCTTCACACTTGAGTCCCCTTCCGCAGCATCCTGCGGAGGGGGACCGCAAGCTGAGCGCATACACCGCAAGTCCTTCTGTTTAACATGGGGACGCGGGTGTATGCGCTCGGGTGCAGACATGTCACGTTCCTGGTGCGGACGAGAATGTATGATTTGTGCGCATGCATCCACATGCGTACAAATCATACATGTCAGTGAATGGGTGCGCACGGCAATCTGCACCCGAGCGCATACACCCGCGGTGTATGCGCTCAGCTTGCGGTTCCCCTCTACAGGACGCTGCGGAGGGGAACGCTAGTGTGAAGCCAGCCTAATTGGTATTCCTTTTAAGTTTTTGTGACCTTATGATAAATTTTTTGGTTCTCATTGAGGCGAAATGACAATAAAACAGCAACACTGGCTGTGGCTTTTATTTATTTATTTTTTCCAGGACTTTTCACATTTACTGCCACTTTGGGACTTAAAGGGGTATTCCCATCTCCAAGATTCTAACTTGAAATGTAGTAAGTGTAAAAAATAATGACATTAGCAAATACCTCCAATTAAAAAAAGTATAGTTATAAGTATCTACTCATGATTAGTACCCATCTTAAAGAAATCTCGTATCTCGATTGGTTTTTGATGTTGCTAATGGTACAAACTTATGGGATAATCTGGAGATAATACCCGCAGATTAGGAACTATAACTCATTCGTATGAAACCATGCTTATAAGATGAAAAGACCACCTTGTAAGAAGAGAAAATTTTTTAATGAAGGAGTTCGTCTTATAATGCCATGTGTTTTATGGTACCTTTAACGCCGCGACGGAGTGGATACATCGCCTACTTCACGTCACGACACGCTCAAACGCTACGAAACGGTCAACGCACCCTCTTTACAGCCGCCATAAGGTGCGCTAACGCCACGCTACATCTGTAGCTTAGCTACATCGCCGGTGTGTACAAGTAGCCAGCTGAAGCTTAAGCGTACAACACGTTTTACACAGCGTTACAATAAGCTACTAATGGGCGGACCTGGTACAGCAGGGACAGCACACTACAGAGCCACAATACCGTGGGACTTACGGACAGCCATTCCGTAACAGCTCCGATAGGACAGCGCAATATCATCATGATTGGCCAGGCATCGCAGGAGGCTGAGAAATACAGCACGCTCGAGCGATTGTGTAGTGTGACTGGTCAGCTCCTTAAATATGCCGCCCTAGGCAGCGACTACCAATCGTCATGCAGGAGCTTCCTCCAATGATCGGTGATGGGGCGTGGTAACCCGGAGCCTGGGACACGCCTTAGCTACATTGCAGCTACAGCCCCGGGTGTCCGGAGTTCCCTTCCGTTGCTTCTTTACACGCCGATACAGCTCGCTACCATCGGCGATGTAGCCATCAGTTTTCGAGCAGAGCCCATAAACAGATGTATCTGTCGCCGGCTGTAGCTTCGCGTCTTCAGACGCCGCTACGACGGGCTACATTGACGCTACAAGCTACATTTGTAGCCTGTAGCGCGATGTATCCAGCCTGCCGTCGCGGCGTGTAAAGGTACCATTACAGATCATATACAAGTTCCTCATCCTGGTACATGAAACACCCATATGGTACCTTTACACGCCGCGACGGCAGGCTGGATACATCGCACTACTTCACGTGCACGAGCACGCTCAAACGGCTACAAACGGTCAACGCACCCTCTTTACACGCCGCCATAAGGTGCGCTACGCCACGCTACATCTGTAGCTAGCTACATCACCGGGTGTGTCAAGTAGCCAGCTGTAGCTTAGTGTACCACGTTTACACAGCGCTACAATAAGCTACTATGGGTGGACCTGGTACAGCAGGGACAGCACATAGGCGTGCCACAATCGTGGATTACGAGCCGTCCGTACGCTGATAGGACAGCGCAATATCATCATGATTGGCCAGGCATCGCAGGAGGCTGAGAAATACAGCACGCTCGAGCGATTGTGTAGTGTGACTGGTCAGCTCCTTAAATATGCCGCCCTAGGCAGCGACTACCAATCGTCATGCAGGAGCTTCCTCCAATGATCGGTGATGGGCGTGGTAACCCGGAGCCTGGGACACGCCTTAGCTACATTGCAGCTACAGCCCCGGGTGTCCGAGTTCCCTTCCGTTGCTTCTTTACACGCCGATACAGCTCGCTACCATCGGCGATGTAGCCATCAGTTTTCGAGCAGAGCCCATAAACAGATGTATCTGTCGCCGGCTGTAGCGTCGCGTCTTCAGACGCCGCTACGACGGGCTACATTGACGCTACAAGCTACATTTGTAGCCTGTAGCGCGATGTATCCAGCCTGTCGTCGCGGCGTGTAAAGGTACCAATACTGGTATATATGTCCTCCATGCTGGCACATTGCCTCCCATGCTGGTGCACTGTTCCCTATGCTGGCACGCTGCCTCTCAAGGCTGGCACATACTACTTCCCCCAGAGTGGCGCACTGCCTCCAATGGTGTTGCACTGTCCCCAGGCTGGCGCACACTGTCCCCCCAGGCTGGCACACACTGTCCCCTGGCTGGCACAGACACTGTCCCCTGGCTGGCACATACACTGTCCCCTGGCTGGCACAATGTCCCCTGGCTGGCACACACTGTCCCCTAGCTGGCACAATGTCCCCTAGCTGGCACAATGTCCCCTGGCTGGCACAATGTCCCCTGGCTGGCACAATGTCCCCTGGCTGGCACACTGTCCCTTGGCTGGCACACTGTCCCCTGGCTGGCACACTGTCCCCTAGCTGGCACAATGTCCCCTAGCTGGCACAATGTCCCCTGGCTGGCACAATGTCCCCTGGCTGGCACATACACTGTCCCCTGGCTGGCACAATGTCCCCTGGCTGGCACACACTGTCCCCTGGCTGGCACAATGTCCCCTGGCTGGCACACACTGTCCCCTGGCTGGCACAATGTCCCCTGGCTGGCACAATGTCCCCTGGCTGGCACACACTGTCCCCTGGCTGGTACAATGTCCCCTGGCTGGCACACACTGTCCCCTGGCTGGCACACACTGTCCCCTGGCTGGCACACACTGTCCCCTGGCTGGCACACACTGTCCCCTGGCTGGCACACACTGTCCCCTAGCTGGCACAATGTCCCCTAGCTGGCACAATGTCCCCTGGCTGGCACAATGTCCCCTGGCTGGCACATACACTGTCCCCTGGCTGGCACAATGTCCCCTGGCTGGCACACACTGTCCCCTGGCTGGCACAATGTCCCCTGGCTGGCACACACTGTCCCCTGGCTGGCGTAATGTCCCCTGGCTGGCACACTGTCCCCTGGCTGGCGTAATGTCCCCTGGCTGGCACACTGTCCCCTGGCTGGCGTAATGTCCCCTGGCTGGCACACTGTAGCCCCCACTGTAGCCCCCCATCTAATACTCACCTAGCTTCACCGCTGCCTGCTGACCGCGATATCCCCGCCATCTGTGCTCTGCCGGCATCCGGGTCCTGAGAGCGCCGCTCGGTGATGACGTCACTCGCAGCGACGCTCACAGCACCCGGATGCCGGCAGAACACCGACAGCGGGGATATCGCGGTCAGCAGGCAGCGGTGAAGCTAGGTGAGTATCAATCCATGGTATAGTCAGTGCTTTCCACGCAATGCAAGCGTGGAAAGCACTGACTATACATACAGGCTGCAGCTGCGGACCCGGCTCCGGTAACATGGGCTGCTCCCGCTGGTGATTGACAGCGGGATGCAGTGCATATTACTGGAGATAATGAGCGGCCCCACGTGACCAGAGCCCGCAGCTGCAGCCTGCTCCTGGCCCCATTCAGCCCCCGGACACCGCTCCTGAGCCGCCATTCCCACCCCCCAAAGCACACTTTCGCTTTGTAAGACGCATCCCCCACTTTCCCCCAAAAGTTTGGGGTCTAAAAGTGCGTCTTACAAAGCAAAAAATACGGTATATTGCACATGTTGGTTTTGCGCTGACACAAAGCTTACACACTACTTTGGCTAAGGCGTAATAGCCTTTCATAGATGTTAGACCTGGAGGTCACAGTTAGGTCTTTGGTTGCTATAAATGGGACGTCTAATACATGTTGTGTGTTTCTCGAATGAGTCCGCATAAATGTTGGAGACATTCATTAGTCTCAGGCGGCCGTCACCCGGTTCAATATTGTGAACGATATCGTTTAAGTGATCTGCTTTTTGATCGCTTAAGCGATATTGTTTGTGCATCGCTGCGTGTAATCAAGCGATTTTACACTATAATATTGCTTGATCGTGACATCGCAGATATGAGAGCCGGAGCTCATATCAAGCGATCATCGCTTGTTCAATCTGCTTCATCGTGGTGTGTGACAGCACGATGAACGATCTCCCAGCGGCAAAGCCTATGCTGGGACATGGTATCTATGGTAAACGTCGGGTTACTAAGCGCCGCGCGGCGCCTAGTAACCCGATGTGTACCATAGTTACCAGCGATCTCGCTGCTCCACATCGCTGGTGAGTCTGTCTGTGTGACAGCTCACCAGCGATGTGAACGATATTGTTAGCGATCGCGCGTGCATGTGATCGCTTACAATATCGCTCACGATATTTTAGCGTGTGACGGCCGCCTCATATATATGCATTGATGCAACTGCAACTCTATAGCGATTCTTTTATTTGTCTTTTTCATTACCAGTTGACAAATATTACAGCATATTACTTAATATTGTATATTTTAATGTTACAGTTTTGTTTCAGGAAGCACCTTTTGGTCTTTTGTATATTTCTACGTACAACTTGATTTTTAAACGATACATTTTTATTGAAGGAAGTTTCAAATGAGGACAAGAAATACGAAGCTCCAACAACAGGGCAACAAGGTCACAGTATACAAGAAAATAACACATCAGCGGAGAAGGGGATGCGGGGATGAGGGGAAAAGTGGGTAGTGGGGGAGGGAAAACAGAGGGGGGGAGGGATGAGTACAACTTGATTTTAATTGTCTCACTAAAAGTGGTTTTACAAAAAAAAAATACTTTTTTATATTATACACCTAATAAAGCTAGAATTTAAATTAATGGGGACTGATCATAGTAACGGCACCCTGTGATAACATCATCTCCCTCTGTTTGTTAACCACTTTGATGCCATGCCAAGTAAGGTGTTAAATGCTTGCACTGGTACTAGCAATGGCCCAAGTCATTGCAGTATTGCGTCCATTGTGTCATACAGCTGACATCCCCAGTAGTTCGGGCTCAGCTCCTGAACCCACATCATGCAAGGGCCATAATAGTATGTTATTTCACTTATTTGGCCCACTTGTCCATAATGTAATAATATAATGACAGTCTTTGAACTGAGTTTGGTTTTCGTTACAATCATATATCTATGGTATTTGAAGCTGCTTCCTTAGCATTTTATAAATCACCATGAAACATCTGTTTGAGATAAACTGGAAATGTACAGCAATATGAACTTTAGATTTCTATGCAACAATCTGACATGTTTACAAATTAGTTGATACTAAAATAATGCAGATCAGGAACAAATGCTTATCTTTCACAGATAGAAGCAGACGTTTTCTATCTTTTTTCCTACAAGTGGTCACTTCGTCCTTATGCTTTACTAGGTATTTCTAAGGCCGGTTTCACATCACGATTTTGAGGCATCCGTGTGTATCCGTTTGAAAACGGATACACACGGATGCAGTTTTGCCTGCCATGTATCCCTATGGGCAGGGCCGCACCGTCCATTGGACAAGGTGAGCCCTGTCATTCAGGCGGCAGCCGGCAGGGGGAGCGGCAGTGCAGAAGGGGGCGGCGCCTCATGCACGCAGCCTCCCCCTGTCATGGCGCCGGCCGCTCACCCCGCGCGCACCGCAGGTAAGCGGCGCGACCCGGGGAGAGGGACAGAAGGGGCGGCAGAGCGCCCACGGCTCAACAGCACAGCCAGCCCACCCCCCCCCCGGTACTCACGGCCGCGGCCGGCAATGACTGCCGGTGCCGCGGCTCAGGCGGCTCAGGCGGCAGAGGGGGCGGCAGTGCGGGCTCCACCAGCACCCCATCCCCCCCCCCGTAATCGGTGCCGCGGCTCAGGCGGCAGAGGGGCTTGGTGCACCCCTGCCTATGGGCTCGGATTGTGCTCGGATGTGTCCTTTTGGCCATCCGATTTAAGCACAATCCATAGCCTTCCAATTTGGTCACAGATCCAAAATCTCAGCGTGCTGTGATTTTGGTGTCCGTGGCTAAAGTCAGACTCCACGGATCCGTGATGGTTCGTAACGCTACACAATGGGAGCCTAAGGACATCGGATCCAAGTCTGATTCAAATCCGATGTCGGCTCCGTGATTATGTACTGAGCATGCCCAGAGGCTGTGCTCAGTACATAACCCTGCCTGTCCCTGTCACTCCCTGTCTCTTCCTGCCTGTCCCTCTTCTATCTCTGCCTCCCCTCTCCTCTATCCCCTCCCCCCCTGTTCTCCCCCCTGTCCTCTCCCCTCCAGTATGTGTAAAATAAAAAAAATCCTCCCAGAGGATACTTTACCTTCCGTCGGCTGCGGGGAGGCGACAGTCACCATCTGGTGGCTGAAGGACCTGTGGTGATGTCACAGAGCTGGTCAACTGACACATCAGGTGACCGGCTGTGTGAGATCACGAGAGGCCCTTGCAGCCACCAGTTGGTGATTGTCGCATGGAGCTGGTGGAAGGTAATGTATCCTCTGGGAGGATTTTTTTTATTTTACACATACCGGAGGGGAGAGGACAGGGGGGAAAACAGGGGGGAAGGATAGAGGAGAGGGAAAGCAGAGGGACAGATAGAGAAGAAGTAGGGACAGGCAGGGAGAACAGAATCGAATCGGATGGCTATTTGCCATCCGATTGCAGGGATCCGTGTGGATCCGTGGCTGTCCGTGGGGAACCTGCCAAAACTCGGATCCCCACGGATAACCACAAATCGTGATGTGAAATCGGCCTAATATCACATGCTACAAAATCTGCACATTGATTTTTCACTGTTTTTGGACTACTACTTGCATTTGATATAAAAAAAGAAGCAACTGTTAAAGGGTCTTGATTGCAAAAAAAGTGTATAATTTTCTCAGTACAGATATAAATTACTAACAAACACTGTGGGTCTGTCATCATTGTCGTGCATTATCCTATTTTTCTACCCAATCTTTCTGTTAACCGCAAACTGTATAAATTGGGCAGAAGGTAGAAGGAAGTAACACATGACTGCAGCAGACTACATACAATTTGTTTGTAGTCTGTAGCATAAGCTCTGTAGGGTATCTTATTATCTGAACTATTACGTTATTATATTTTTATATTTTTTTAGATCAACTGGTGTAATAATAAAACAATAAAAAAATTGGTGCGGATCTGGAAATACCTTTTTTACAGTCCCCCAACCATTCAGACTTTAGCAGAACTGTCCTGTGAAATGTAAGACAAATTGGTATGACTTATGAAAAATTGACATGAAAATAAGCATTCCAAATATGTTTTGTGAGCGGTTCTGCATGGATTTGAGTTGAAGCTAAACTGTCCTGTGAAACTTTAGAGGGTATGCCTTTAAAAGCTTACTTTTATAAGTAATTATATCTAACAAGGGTAATCATCAAATATATAACTATAGTGGATGCATTATCTTTGGAGCCTAAGGGAACCAAGTAACTGTCTTTGAACTGCACAAGAATGCCAATACTATTAATGAGCCATTATAGTTAAGGGTCCTTTTGGAAATGTTACATTGGGGCCCCATAAGCTTCAAGGTACGCTGCTTTATTAAAGGTGCAAGAATACTGAAACAACCAAAAAAGAAGAGCCTTTCTATAGTCAAAGTCAGACATCTCAATTTATAGAAATTAAATTAAAACAAGCAATCATCACCAGGCATTACTGAAATGATGACCACTGCATTAAATCACTTGTTTGAGACTCCTATATTCGGCCCCTATCCATAGGAAAGGGTATATGTATGGGATTAGTGGGAACCCGACATCTAGCACCCAACACCACACTCAGTGAATATCTGAGTGGCCGGAACTACGCAGTGTACAGAGTGGAACACACCCATTGCTAAGTACTTAGTCTATGTCCCATTTGCATACAGCAAATGTATATATATATATATATATATATATATATATATACATACACCGGTGCATCTCAATAAATGAGAACATTATCAAAAAGATAATTGAATTCAGTAATTCAATACACAATGTGAAAAGCATATATTGTATAGAGTCATTACACAAAAGAGTGATGCATTTCAAGTGTTTTTTTTCTGTTAATGTACATGATTATGGCTTACAGCCAGCCAATGAAAACTCAAAAGTCATTATCTCAGAAAATTTTAATAATTACCGTATATACTCGAGTATAAGCCGACCCGAGTATAAGCCGAGGCCCCTAATTTTACCCTCCAAAATTAGGGAAACCTATTGACTCGAGTATAAGCCTAGGGGGGAAAATGAAGCAGACTCTCATCATGGTATACAACCCCTCTCATCATGATAAAAGGCCTTACATTACTGGTATATAATCCCCCATCACTGGTATATAGGACCTCCATCACTGGTATACAGTTCTTCCCCATCAGAGGTTACAGCCCCCATCAGTGGTATATACAGGCCTGCCACCAGTGGTATATACAGGCCCCCCATCAGAGGTTACAGCCCCATCAGTGGTATATACAGGCCTCCCATCAGTGGTATATACAAGCCCTCCCTCAGTGGTATACACAGGCCGCCCATCAGTGGTATATACAGGCCCCCCATCAGAGGTTACAGCCCCCCACAGTGGTATATACAGGCTCCCCCAGTGGTATATATAGGCCCCCATTAGTGGCATATACAGGCCCCCCAGTGGTATATACAGGCACCCCCAGTGATATATACAGGCCCCCATCAGTGATATATACAGCCCCCCCCCAGTGGTATACAGCCCCCCCAGTGGTATACAGGCCCCCCAGTGGTATACAGGCCCCCCCAGTGGTATACAGGCCCCCCTAGTGGTATACAGGCCCCCCTAGTGGCATACAGGCCCCCCAGTGCTATACAGGCCCCCCAGTGGTATACAGGCCCCCAGTGGTATATACAGGCCCCCCGCTCCCCCCCAGTGGTATACAGGCCCCGGTTGCTGCCGCACACCTGTAAAAGAATAGCTTTCATACTTACCCTCCTCGCTGTTACTGCGCATCCTCGTCTCCTTCCTGCTTCTACCCGCGTCATGTGACCGCGCAGAAGCAATGAAGTCATTGCGGCTGCGCCGGCCGGCCGGGTGCAAGCAGGAAGGAGATGAGGACGCGCGTAACAGCGAGGAGGGTAAGTGTGAAAGCTATTCTTTACAAGTCTGTGGCAGAAACCGGGGGCCTGTATACCACTGGGGGGGGAGCGGGGGCCTGTTTATACCACTGGGGGGGAGCGGATGGCCTGTATTTACCACTGGGGGGGAACGGGGGCCTGTATATACCACTGGGGGGAGCGGGGGCCTGTATATACCACTGGGGGGAGCGGGGGGCCTATATATACCACGAGGGGGGAGCGGGGGACCTGTATATACCACTGGGGGAGTGGGGGGCCTGTATATACCACTGGGGGAGCGCAATGTAATATGCACAGCTCCCCTGCCGCTGATGGACAGGGGGATGCAGTGCATATTGCATTGCACTAATGAGCGGCCCCACGTGACCGGCCGCTCATATTACAGCCTCCCCCTGCCTCCTCCAGCCCCCGGACACCGACTCAGCCGCATACTGAGGGGGGCACTTTTCAGCACAATTTTTGTGCTGAAAAACTCAGCTTATACTCGAGTATATACGGTAACACAAAACACCTGAAAAGGCTTACCAAGATTTAAAATGTTCCCTTAGTCTGGTTCAGTAGACTACACAATCATGGGGAAGACTGATGATTTGATAGATGCCCAGAAGGCAGGCATTCACACACTCCATAAGGAGGGTAAGCCACAAAAGGTCATTAGAAATAAAGGTCTCAGAATCTGGAGGAAGAGTGGAGAGGCACAATCTAAGCTGCTTGAGGCCTAGTGTGAAGTTTCCACAATCAGTGATGGTTAGAGGAGCCATGTCATCTGCAGGTGTACGTCCACTGTGTTTTATCAAGACCAAAGTCAGCGATGTCATCTACCAGGAAATTTTACAGCACTCCATGCTTCCATCTGAATACAAGCTTTTAGGAGATGGAAATTTCATTTCCCAGCAGGATTTGGCACCTGGCTACACTGCCAATAACTGGTTTAATAACCACAGTATCACTGTGATTGATTAGCCAGCAAATTTGCCTGACCTAAACCCATGAATAATCTATGGGGTATTGTCAAGAGGAAGATGAGAGACACCAGACCCAATAATGCAGACAAGCTGAAGATGCTATCAAAGCAACCTGGGCTTCCATAACTGCTCAGCAGTGCCGCAGGCTGATCACCTCCATGTTACACCACACTAATGCAGTAATTCATGTAAAAGGATCCGCGACCAAGTATTGAGTACATTTACTTTACATACTTTTCATTAGGCCAACATTTATGAGTTAAAAATCATTTATTCAGTTGGTCTTATATAATATTCTAATTTTCTGAGATAATCAGTTTTGGGTTTTCATTGGCTGTAAGTCATAATCATCAACATTAACATAAATTCTTGAAAAAGATCACTCTGTAATGACTCTTTATAATATATGCATTTTAGGAAAACACAATAGAGAAAATAGCATGTCACAACACATACAATTCTAAATGGTTCATTACAGACATCAGTATATCGGAAACCGATTGACCGTCCCACATACCTCAGATGGGACAGTTTCCACCCGAAACACATAAAAAAATCCATTGTCTACAGCCAGGCCCTCAGATATAACCGTATTTGCTCCAACCCAGTGGAAATGGATGAGCACTTAAACCAGCTAAAAAAGACATTTTTAAACCAGGGCTACCACCCCACCTCCATTGAGGATCAGATCATTAAAGCCACTAGGATCCCTAGAAGTCAAGCACTCCAATACAGAGAAAAAGAAGAGAACCAATGTGTTCCCCTGGTGGTGACCTACAACCCACAGCTTGAGGTACTAAGGAAAACTGCCAGGAAACTTCATCACATCCTACACAAGGATGAGCGACTTAAAATAATATTCAAAGACCCTCTCTAGCTTTGCTACAGGCAGCCTCCCAATTTAAGAAACATCATGGTCCGAAGTTTGATGCCCTTGGATACACCAAAAGGAAATTATCCATGCAATGTGAAGAGCTGCAAGACCTGTGCTCACATAGAGACCAGAGACAGGATACAGATCCCCAACACACAGCAGGATTATAAGATTCCTGGGACTTTCACATGCTCCTCTTCCAATGTGGTATATTTAATTATGTGCACCATTTGCCCAGTAGAGTCTTTCTATGTTGGTGAGACTGGGCAGCGTCTAAGAGCAAGGATGAGGTCTCATCGTCACACAATTACACACGAAAAAATCCATTTCCAGTAGCGGAGCATTTTTCTGGCCAAGGACATAACATTGATAATATGAAGGTTTTAATTTTGAGAGGTAATTTCAAATCCCAAAAACATCGAAGAGTCTGTGAATCCAAGCTAATTAGAAGTTTCAATTGTATACAGAATGGACTGAACATCACTGATGGTTTTATGGCTCATTACCACGCCTATTGAAGAGACCTGAGTCGTCTCGAAAGCTCGCCTTATAACATCACTTATTTTATTTTTGTTAGCCATTAAAAGGTATCACAACCACAAGATTTGTATCTTGTTTCTCACACTAAGAGCAATCAACATTTTCTCAACTGGCTAACACGGTACCAAACCTTTTTCTTCTAATACACAACTCTGTCACGCCTATATAGTTACTGTGCACGATATGTACGCCCAGATTCCCTTGTGGTAGCGGCGTGTAAATCAGGGAAGGTGCTCCACAGAAGGTAACCTGTGGCACCCGTCGGCACTTCCAGGGAACGAAAATACCTTCTGTGGAGCACCTTGTGGCGGCGTGTAATTGCGGTATCAGGTACCGTTAGCAACCGTTGAAAACGCGCGCGTGCACATGCGGTGCCTACCTGTTGCTACCTTCGGTAGCGGCGTGTAAAGGTACCATAAGGGGGCCAATAAAATCAGTAAAAAGTGTTTAAAAAAAGTTTGTGAAAATATGAAAACAATTAAAATATATAAAAGCTGAAATCACCCCCCCTTTTGCCTCATTGAAAATAAAACTATTAATAGTTTTTTAAAAATACACTTATTTGGTTTTGCCGCTTTCAGAAAGGCCGATCTATCAAAATATAAAATAAATTAATCTGGTCAGTAAATGGCGTAATGGAAAAAAAGTCTAAACAATAAAATACAATAACAGGTGTTCAAAACAACACATTTACCCAAAAATGGTAGCATTAAAATGTCAGCTCAAAAGTAATTGTCACACAACCCCAGATCTTGAAAAATGAGAACCCTACATGTCTTGGAAAATGGCAGCAAAAGTGCAATTTGCTTTTTTTTTGTCTTTTGCAAACTCCTGAACTTTATTCACCACTTACTGTAGATAAAAGTAAAAGTACCGTATTTTTCGGACCATAAAACACACTTTTTTCCCAAAAAAAGTTTGGGGCAAAGTGGGGGGTGCGTCTTATGGTCTGAATATAGGACGTGTGGCTCTGGTATTGTGCTGGGGAAGCTGCGGCTCTGGAGCAGACTGTGAGGAGGCTGTGGGAGGTTGCTGAGCTAGCAGGAGGACACATGCTCTCCCGCTCATTTAATATGCACTGCACCCCCGCTGTCCATGACCTCAGTACTGAAGCAGCCCTGAGGGACGGTGAACAGATGACAGGGCATATTAAATTAAATAAAGTCTTCCCCTCCCCATCACTAGATATGCCCCCCTTTCGTCCTGATATACCCCCCAACATCCTTTAATATATCCCCCCATCATCTTGAATATGCCCTCCTTCCTCGATGGTGCCAATCCCTCCCGTGATGGTGCCAAGCTCACCCCATACAATGATTGCCTCCGTCTCTTCTGGCTGCCAGCACTCCGTTCGAGTCCTCCTGTGTCGCCGAGGTATCCGATCATGTGATCGGCACAGCACACAGAATAACATCATCACTGCGGGCCCCGATCACAGGATCGGTTACCTCAGCGATGCAGGATGACTCAGAACGCAAGTGCTGGCAGCCAGAAGAGACGGAGGCAATCGTTGGATGGGGTGAGTTTTACATTGTTTGTTATTTTGTTGTGCGCAGAATGGGGGGCATATAAAGGACGATGAGGGACATTGGAGAAGCTCAGTACAGTTGGGGGAGCTCGGCACCATTGGGGGGGAGAGCATATCCAGGATGATGGGGCGGTATATCCAGGATGGGAGGTAATGATCCTGGATGGCGGGGGCTATATTCCAGGGTGGGGGACTATATACCAGGGTAGGGAGCTGTATCCCAGGGTGGGGGCTCTATACCCAGATAGGGGGCTATATCCCAGGTTGGTGGGCTGTATACCAGGATGGGGGCTAATATACCTGAATGGGGGCTGCATACCAGGATGGGGGGCTATATTCCAGGACAGGGGGCTGTATCCCAGGATGAGGAGTCATATCCAGGATGCTGGATGCTATATACCAGAATGGGGGGCCATATTCTGGATGGTGGGTTATATCCCAGGATGGAGGCCATATACCAGGATTGGCGGGCTATATACCAGGATGGGGGCTATAACCGAGGATGGGGGCTATACCCAGGATGGGGGCTGTATACCAGAATCAGGGGCTGTATACCAGGATGGGGGGTCTATATTCCAAGATGGGAGGCTGTATATCAGGATGGGGGCTGTATCCTACAATGGGGATCTATATCCAGGATGGGGGATGCTATATACCAGAATGGGGGGCCATATTCCTCATGGGGGGCTATATCCCAGGATGAAGGGCTATATACCAGGATTGGAGGGCCATATACCAGGATGGGGGGGCTATATACCAGGATGGGGAGCCATATCCAGGATGGCAGATGCTATATACCAGAATGGGGGCTATATTCCAGATATATACCAGGATTGAGGGGGCCATGGAAGGGGCCCAGGATGGGTATTACCCCCCTAATGTCAGCAGCACAACCCCCCTTAACAGTGCATTATAACCACAATTTTTGCTTAATTTTTTTTCTCTCTATTCTCCTCCTCTAATACCTGGGTGCGTCTTATAGTCCACTGCGTCTTATAGTCCGAAAAATATGGTAAGTAAAAGTACACGTTTGGTATCCACAAAATCATACCAACAGGATGAATCATGCTGTTAGGTCAGTTTTACCATGTAGTGAACATGGTGACTAAAAAACCCAAAAACAAATCGAGAAATTGCACTTTACTTGCAATTTCACAGCACATGGAATTTTTTTTCCTATTTTACAGTACACTATATGGTAAAATGAATGATGTCATTCAAAAGTACAACTTGTCCCGTAAAATACAAGCTTTAATATGTCTATATTGATGGAAAAATAAAAAGGTTATGGCTAATAGGAAAGTAAAAAAGTTGAAGGGAGGAAAAAGCAAAACGGAAAATTGCCAAAAATTAAAGGGATTAAAAGCCGAAACATCGATAAATTGAACTCTATAAATTTATTTAAGTGCTAAATGGATAAAAAAAAATTCTTAAGTAAAGAATTCTCTCTATAAATATTTTTCTTATTGATGTGCTGGGACTAACTAATAAAATTCAAATATCAGAGAAAAAGGCATCAAAAACAATATTAAATGCACTATAGGATGCAGCAGGTCCCCGTAATAAAATCTGAGATAGTACAATGTGTAAAATACTAATAAAACAACTAATCGCACGCCTACCCATGAATATGCCAGCCAGGAGCAGAGAGGCCAGAGGTGTGAGGGTGCGATGAGTAAAAGAATTTATTCAACCTTGAATTTGTGAATGCATTGGATGACAGAATTGTGCTATAGTGTGTATATATATAAGTATATATAAATATATATATATATATATGTGTATATATATATATATATATATATATATATATATATATATATTTATATACATAACCTCAAAATATCCCAATATATGCAGTCACCTTTAGTTGTGATTGTTAAGGATTATACATGTTAAATATAATAGTATTAGGGACAACTACAACATTGACAATTAGTTTATTTTAAGGTAGGGCGAAAGCTTTAATAGGTTTAGTTTAGTCTTGCAAAAGTTCCTGGTTCCTCTCTTGCTCTCTCTCTCCTTTTAGTGTATTTGGCACACTAACCTTGGCATTCTGCCAGTGTGACAATCACTGCTTGAACAGTCTCCTCTGTCTGAGATTGCTTCTCAGGTTTCTTTGTTTTATGGCTGGGTGGGGGAGAAAGTTGGCTCATTCTTAACTGAAACAGGATGTCCTGCTGGTGTCTCTGGCTGTGAGAAGCTCCATTTCATCGGATCTGCAAGCCATGCAGGATGGCTTAGCCTAATCCAGTAAGACTGGGCTCTTGTTTCTTTATATATTGTGAAGACTTTTAGAACTTGTGAGTAATGCCGCCTTTACATTGGTTCAGTAATGAAGTGAAAATTTTTTAATAAAAAAAACGTATATGACATGTATAACATATATAAATATACCTTGGAGTAGGGAGGGCACTTGCCATAATACATGTTACTTTATCCATAAAGAGTATTCGTTTTTACGAGAAAAATTAGGGTTTTCACAACATTAAGGCCTCACTTACATAAGTGTATAAATCGGATAAGTGCAATGCAAGATCACACTTAGAATACTGTGTACAATTCTGGTCTCCGGTGTATAAGAAAGACATAGCTGAACTAGAGCGGGTGCAGAGAAGAGCGACCAAGATCATTAGAGGACTGAGGGGTCTGCAATGCCAAGACAAGTTATTAAACTTGGGGTTATTTAGATTGGAAAAATGAAGGCTTAGGGGTGATCTTATAATAATGTATAAATATATGCAGGGGCGGACTGGCCCAGGTGGCAGGGGGGCAAGTGCCCCCCAGGCTGGTGGAATTGTCCTCATTTAGGGCCGCCCCCATACTGAAACTGGCAGGCGGCCCTGCATAGTGGCCGCCACTGCTTGCATCGTAGCAGCCGACATCGGACGCACCCGTCGGGAAGCATGGTGACTGTCCGCAAATCCCCCGCCCCCGCTCCTCACTTCATCCATCAGCACCCCCCACCCCCCTACCGCTCCTCACTTCATCCATCAGCACCATCAGCAACCCCCCTTCCCCGCTCCTCACCCACGAGGGCTGGCAAAAACATACTGCCACCCGGGGCAAAGTGCACCAGCCTGCCCCTGAATATGTGAGGGGACAGTACAGAGACCTTTTTAATAATCTTTTTACTCTTAGGCCTGAGACGGGGAAAAGGGGGCATCCTCTACGTCTGCAGGAAAGCGGGTTTAATCATAATCACAGACGTTGATTCTTTACTGTAAGAGCAGTGAGACTATGGAACTCTCTGCCACATGATGTTGTAATGAGTGAGTCACTACTAGCATTTAAGAAGGGCCTGGATGCTTTTCTTGAAAACTATAATATTACCAGTTATACAGTACAGACCAAAAGTTTGGACACACCTCATTCAAAGAGTTTTCTGTATTTTCATGACTATGAAAATTGTAGATTCACACTAAAGGCATCAAAACTATGAATTAACACATGTGGAATAATATACCTTATATACTCGTGTATAAGCCTACTTTTTCAGCCCAAAAATTGGGCTGAACAGTCCCCCCCTCGGCTTATACACGAGTCATATACTTTTGTGTGAAGTGGGGCTGTGTCCGGGAGCAGGAGGAGGCTGGAGGAGGTGGGGGAAGGCTGTAATATGAGCAGCTCGTCACGTGGAGCCGCTCATAACTTATTCATGATATGTACTGCATCCCCCGCCCATCCGCGGGGGGAGCAGTGCATATCGCATTACAGGCTCCCCATCACAGTATGGTGCCCCCCGCCACAGTAAGGCCTCCCCATGCTGCCGCTGCTCACTGTACAATGCATACTGTTATTAGCTCTCACCCGCCAGCGGATCGCTCAGTGCATCCTCCCTCCACCCTGCGTGTCATGTGACCGGCCGGTGACGTCATCGCGGTGAGCCCCGGTCACAGGACAAGAAGCAGGAAGGAGGGAAGATGCACAGCCAGGAGCAATCCGCCGGCGGGTGAGAGCTAATAACACTGTATTTATTGTACAGTGAGCAGCGGCAGCATGGGGGTGTTCCATACTGTGAGGGGGAGCCTGTATACCAGGGATAGGGTCCTGTATACACTGTGCTGGGAGCTGTATACACTGTGCTGGGAGCTGTATACACTGTGCTGAGGACTGTATACACTGTGCTGAGGGCTGTATACACTGTGCTGAGGGCTGTATTGTATACACTGTGCTCGGGGCTGTATACACTATGCTGAGGGCTGTATACCTGTGCTGAGGGCTGTATACCACACTGCTGGGGGCTGTATACCTGTGCTGAAGGCTGTATACCACACTGCTGAGGACTGTATACCTGTGCTGGAGTCCACCCTCGGCTTATACGCGAGTCAATAAGTTTTCCCAGTTTTTGGGGGCAAAAGTAGGGGAGTCGGCTTATACACGGGGCGGCTTATACACGAGTATATACGGTACTTAACAAAAAAGTGTGAAACAACTGAAAATATGTCTTATATTCTAGGTTCTTCAAAGTAGCCACCTTTTGCTTTGATTACTGCTTTGCACACTCTTGGCATTCTCTTGATGAGCTTCAAGAGGTAGTCACCGGAAATGGTTTTCACTTCATATGTGTGCCCTGTCAGGTTTAATAAGTGGGATTTCTTGCCTTATAAATGGGGTTGGGACCATCAGTTGTGTTGTGCAGAAGTCTGGTGGATACAAGGCTGATAGTCCTACTAAACAGACTGTTAGCTGCTTTTTTTCTTGCTATAATACAAATTCTAAGTAAAGAAAAACGAGTGGCCATCATTACTTTAAGAAATGAAGGTCGGTCAGTCTGAAAAATTGGGAAAACTTTGAAAGTGTCGCCAAGTGCAGTTGCAAAAACCATCAAGCGCTACAAAGAAACTGGCTCACATGAGGACTGCCCCAGGAAAGGAAGACCAAGAGTCACCTCTGCTGCGGAGGATAAGTTCATCTGAGTCACCAGCCTCAGAAATTGCAGGTTAACAGCAGCTCAGATTAGAGACCAGGTCAATGCCACAGAGTTCTAGCAGCAGACACATCTCTTCAACAACTGTTAAGAGGAGACTTTGTGCAGCAGGCCTTCATGGAAAAATAGCTGCTAGGAAACCACTGCTAAGAACAGGCAACAAGCAGAAAAGACTTGTTCATGCTAAAGAGACACAAGGAATGGACATTAGACCAGTGGAAATCTGTGCTTTGGTCTGATGAGTCCAAATTTGAGATCTTTGATTCCAACCACCGTGTCTTTGTGTGACGCAGAAAAGGTGAACGGATGCACTCTACATGGCTGGTTACCACCGTGAAGCAAGGAGGTGGAGGTGTGATGGTGATGGGGTGCTACACCAGATGACCTGGTCTCCACAGTCACCAAATCTTAACCCAATTGAGATGGTTTGGTGTGAGCTGGACTGCAGAGTTAAGGCAAAAGGGCCAACAAGTGCTAAGCATCTCTGGGAACTCCTTTAAGACTGTTGGTAGACCATTTCCAGTGACTACCTCTTGAAGCTCATCAAGGGAATGCCAAGAGTGTGCAAAACAGTAATAAAAGCAAAAAGTGGCTACTTTGAAGAATTCTAGAGTATAAGGGTACCTTCACACGCCGCAATCTCACCTGGAGATCCTAAAGGCGATATGTCGCCCCGGAGCAATTGTGAAATTGCCTCACAGTTGCGGCGTGTGTTTGGGGAATTTTGCGGCGATAAATCGCCTCTTAGCCGTCGCCTGATTCCTGAACAGTGCTCAGAAATCATCCGTAACCATGAAGGCGATATTTCTGTGTTGTGGCGTGTGATAGGGCGATAGTGATGGAATCAGCGTTACCTAAAATTTCCCATAGGTGTACATCAACCGTTTTGTAGTCCATGCCCTGTCTGCGATGATTGGTGTTGGCTACTGTGTTCCCATTGGCTGTCAGTTGACAGGGTGCCATATTTGAAGAGCTGTCCGTTCAGCAACACACACATTTTCAATGGCGTCATGAGCAGGCTGCCCAATCGTAACACTATTGCGCTGTCCAATGAGCGCATATGGGGCGTGGTGTAAACCACTGTAGCACGACTATCTCCTCGCAGTGCTTACCATGTATGCCCACATTGCCTTTGGAATTGCGGCGTGTGAAGCAGCAATGGAATGAGGCAGGATTGGTTCCGCCGTAGGTGAGGCGATTTCCAGAGCGACACATCAATTTACTTTCAGGGCGAGATTGCGGCGTGTAATGCTGCCATCGGCGATCTGAGGAGACCATGAAAAACATGCACGCGCTCTTTAGATCATCTCATATCGCTAGGCAAGATTGCTGCGTGTGAGGGTACCATTAGACATATTTTCAGTTGTTTCACACTTTTTTGTTAAGTAGTCATATGAACAAGTTTGGGCACCCCTCTTAATCTTACTCATTTTTTTTTGTTTAAAATTGGTTTATTGCAACAGCTATTTCAGTGTGATATATGTAATAACTGATGGACACAGTAATATTTCAGGATTGAAATGAGGTTTATGGTACCAAGCAAAAATGTGAAATATGCATTATTTCAAAAATTGACAAGTGCAAAAGTATCGGCACCTCAACATAAAAGTGACATTAATATTTAGTAGATCCACCTTTTGCAAAAATAACAGCCTCTAGTCGCTTCCTGTAGCTGTTAATGAGTTCCTGGATCCTGGATGAAGGTATTTTTGACCATTCCTCTTGCAAAACAATTCCAGTTCAGTTAAGTTTGATGGTCGCCGAGCATGGACAGCCCACTTCAAAACATCCCACAGATGTTCAATGATATTCAGGTCTGGGGACTCGGATGGCCATTCCAGAACATTGTAATTGTTCCTCTGCATGAATGTCTGAGTAGATTTGGAGCAGTGTTTTGGATCATTGTCTTGCTGAAAGATCCATCCCCGGCGTAACTTCAACTTTGACACTGATTCTTGAACATTATTCTCAAGAATCTGCTGATACTGAGTGGAATCCATGCGACCCTCAACTTAAACAAGATTCCCCGTGCCGTCATTGGCCACACAGCCCCAAAGCATGATGGACCCTCCCCCAAATTTGACAGTGGGTAGCAAGTGTTTTTCTTGGAATGCTGTGTTTTTATGGCACCATGCATAACGCCTTGTTGTATGACCAAACAACTCAATCTTTGTTTCATCAGTCCACAGGACCTTCTTCCAAAATGAAACTGGCTTGTCCAAATGTGCTTTTGCATACCTCAGGCGACTCAGTTTGTCGCGTGCATGCAGAAACGGCTTCTTTCGCATCACTCTCCCATACAGCTTCTCCTTGTGCAGTGTGCGCTGTATTGTTGACCGATGCACAGTGACACCATCTGCAGCAAGATGATGCTGCATGTCTTTGGTATGTGGATTGTTCTTGACTGTTCTCACCATTCTTCTTCTCTGCCTTTCTGATATTTTTGTTGGCCTGCCACTTCTGGCCTTTACAAGAACTGAACAACTATGTTGAACAATCTTTTTTTCAGATCATTTGAGAGCCCATGATGCAACTCCTCAGAGAAGATGCAAATAGGAGAACAACTTGAAAGTGGACACCTGAAATAGCTTTTCTCATGATTGGATACACCGGGCTCTTGGCGGGTTTACACGTCGCGATATCGTAGTACGATTTCAATCAAAAGTCACGTGGTTCAATCGTCGGAGCCGAAATCGTGCCTGCGTTGTATGGTGTGAACGTCCAATACGATGCAGGCACGATGTCAATGCGATATCGGGGATTGAATGAGCGTGCTATTCAATGCTCCGATATTGCATAGCGATTGAAGCCGGATCGTGCTGTGTAAACGGCCAACTACGATGCGATTTGAAACGTCACCCATTCACTCCCATGTTAAGTATGCGATCCTGGGTTGGGAGGCGGAGACATCGCACGGACGTTGTATTCCGATATCGCAGCGTGTAAACATTCAATGCGATGCGGGAGGAACGTGCACTAATTGCGCGCTCCCGCACCATTGAACTGCGATATCGGATCGCGATTGAAGCGTGTAAAGCCACCTTTAGAAGTACAAAGCTTAATGAGGTTACCAAACCAATTTAGTGCTTCAGTAATGGCCACTTTACACACACCAACTTATCTGTCCAACTTCTGACCAACTTACTGGTTGCAGTGAAATCATGGACACATTGTTCCATTTGTACACAGCCACAAAATGGAGCAATGTGTCCATGATTTCACTGCAACCAGTAAGTTGGTCAGAAGTTGGACAAATAAGTTGGTGTGTGTAAAGTGGCCCTAAGTCAGTAAAAAGTAGTTAGGAGTATTCAAATCATGAAAATCAGAAGGGTGTCCATACTTTTGCACCTGTCAATTTTTGAAATAATGCATATTTCACATTTTTGGTTAGTACAATAAACCTCATTTCAATCCTGAAATATTACTGTGTCCATCAGTTATTACATATATTACACTGAAATAGCTGTTGCAAAAACCCAATTTTAAACAAAAAAAATGAGTAAGATTAAGAGGGGTGCCCAAACTTTTTCATATGACTGTATATAATTCCACATGTGTTAATTCATAGTCTTGTTATATGTAGAAAATAACTGGGCAACTCCGGGCCACAGAAGCAATCCTATAGGCTTGTACGATTAGCCACACTTTTTCCTATGCAAGGGTGTTGCACGCTTAATCAAAGACCATGACAAGTGCTTGTATCGAAGAAAAAAGTACTGCGGTACTCACCCTTTTAGATCAGGATCCGTAGAAGCAGTAGTGCACCGCGAAACGGTTACCGTCGTCCGCCAACCCTCACTCCCTCTCCCTGCTTCAAGACATTCCAGCCACCCTGGCCGAGTGAAATAAAGGACTAAGCATCTAAAAGGGTGAGTGCCGCAGTACTTTTTTCTTCGATACAAGCAATTCATAGTTTTGATGCCTTCAGTGTGAATCTACAATTATCATAGTCATGAAAATACAGAAAACTCTTTGAATGAGAAGGTGTGTCCAAACTTTTGGTCTGTACTGTATATACTAGATTCTTTGATAGGGCGTTGATCCAGGAAACTAGTCTGATTGCCGTATGTGGAGTTAGGACAGAACTTTTGTTCCCCAATGTGGAGCTTAGTGCTGCCACATGGAGTTTTTTGCCTTCCTCTGGATCAACATGTTAGGCTATGGGTTGAACTAGATGGATTTAAGGTCTTCCCTCAACCTTAAATACTATGTTACTATGCAAAACAATCTTGCATTGCACCCGGGCCAATATTAGTCAATGAGGCAGAGCAGAACAGGGATTTTTCTCATCCAAATTTTGGATGAGAAAAAAGTTGCAGCATGCTGCGAGTGGATATGTAAACTGGGCAAGACTTGCCAATACAAGTCAATGGGTGCGATAAAAAAAAAAACTGACAGCATAGGACCATCTATATAAAGTTCATTTTTTTTCAGATACATTACCATTCTATGGTACAGAACACTGTAAATGGTCCTGTAAACTACTGTAGAATAATAGTTGCTGAGAACAAACGCAGTACATATGGAATGTCATAACAATGGTAGGTGAGAAAAAAGTAACTATTATTCTACAATCACTTACATGACCATTTACAGTGTTCTATGCTTCAAAATTCTATCGTATCCATAAAAAACAGATGCCACTAGGATTGTGTGTGCCTGAGAGCGGTATAGTCATGGGGAGCTAGGGATTTGGTATCTCACATGGAATACGTATTCCCGATAAACATGTGGGTTGCTGGGCCCTTATTTGCTGGCTGCTATGTTCAGCTTTCTCCCATCTCAGGAAGTTCTCCATACGAATTCAGGTGACATCACTTTGCTTTATTAAACAGAGTTTTTATTCAATAAAATAACCTTATTCACAGGTTTACACCTCTACAACCTTTACTTGTCAGTTTCAGTTTCAACTTGCACTATTCCTCAAGGCTGTTCCCCTCTTCTTCCCTGACTGGCGTAGCCCTAACTGCCTTCTTCAGTTCCAAGGGTTCATGTCCCTCTCACCTTCCAGTATACCCACGTCTGTATTCCCTTTCGTTCGGAGTGTTTCAGGTGCCTTATTCAGCCCACCCAACTCTAGCTGTATGCCCCAGATGTTCAGGAGAATCTGCCTGCGGAGGTCTGGTCTGACGCAGGTACTGACCAGGACGATGTCCCCTCTACTGTCCACAGCCTTCTTCTCACTAACTTCCATCTTCCTTTCCGAGGGCACTTAACTCCCTAAACTTCTCCCACAGAGGCTAAACCTTTGCTTAAC
This sequence comes from Allobates femoralis, assembly GCA_033576535.1. Classification (NCBI taxonomy): domain Eukaryota; kingdom Metazoa; phylum Chordata; class Amphibia; order Anura; family Aromobatidae; genus Allobates; species Allobates femoralis. The sequence continues at coordinate 489,833,171 of JARQOC010000003.1, forward strand.
CCATGGTGGACCTGAGCTAGGCAGCACACTGAGCAACTTAGCTGAGCATCAAATTTAGCCATTATTCTTTTCCTACTGAACAGAACTCTGCTACATCTATACCTACATAACACTTCTATCTAATAACTCCACAAGAATATTTCACATGAAAGGAGATGGAATACCCCTTTAAGTTTTAAAGTGTAAATGTCATTTCATTGAAAAAAAAAAAAAAACAATGCTGCACTGGTTGTTAATGATGGGTTACATAACAGCTAAGATAATGCTTTTTTTGTGCCACATGACTTATTTTCTCACATTTTTCTGTGCTCTTTTAAAAACTGTAATTTTATCGCTATGTTGGCGTGGCCAGCATCTGATAGGGAGCAGTGCAATGTGTGTGTGTATTTGCACAGCTTCTGAGAGCAGGCTGATAGTGAGCAGTGCAATATGATAGCGGAGAAGTTGTTAGCATAGATCCTGACTGAGCTGTGTGGGGCCAGATGATGGAGCAGAGAAGCTTGTGCCAAAGAAAGAGGAGTTTACACTGATCCTGACAACCTGACATTGTTTAGCAATTGTGCTGTAATCTGAGCTAATCTGATACATTGTTTCGAGCATGAGAAAAAGAGGTTACCGGGCACTATTGACTACACCTTTTGCCTAGGTTACACTGACCACTGGTGTTGCTGAGCCACATTTGACACCCTGATGAAGATCGCTATTACTATACATTGAAACGTACGTTGGGGTCCGGACCCGGGGGATTGTCCCCATTCCACAGTGGTATGCATTAACTCTCCCCTAGGGGAATTACTGCACTTAGGCAGCTGGCAGTGTTGGTATGCTTTATATACAAATGTTGATAGGTGGTCACTTTGTATTATGTCCTAATAGAGATGTATGTTAGGCCTATTATTGGCACAATATCCTATTGTATACAATGTTTCCCATTCTTTGATGTATGTGATCTCCACTGTGAGTTTATGGCATTCTATTAAGCACTGTCCTTTGCTGCCTTTAAGTGTTCAATGTACCTATGCTGTGCTGTGGAGTAGGGGAGATTGTCCCTGCACCATCTGCTTCATAAATTCTCCTTATCCATCAGCCTTATACCAGTGGGCAGAAATAAATATATTAATTGCACATGATCCACTCTTGTCCTCTTTAATATAAAATTTGAGCCACATTTAGACCAACAATATCATAATCCAAAGAAAAAAGTGGCACTCACTGGTTTTTTGTGCTCTTTTTACTCACCTATATCCAGGTGGACAGTATGTGCAGGGAGGGGATGGAGGAGAAAGACAACAGCACAGTTTCGCGGGGATTCCGCTTTTATGCATCTGTGCTTGGCATGTGACGTCAGGTACCTTGTAATATAGGGTGGATCTGCTCATCGTCACCGCCCATATGAAGTGCAAATTAAAAATACATGTTACATTACAAAAGAGAACAAATGAAAAAGTCATATTCAGCAACAAACTTACTACAATATACACATAAAAATGTAGATTAGTAGAGAGACTATGTGGTGCCCCACTATGTAGGTGCCACAGAGGGGTACTGCATCCGTAAAAGGGGTGTAGTCACCCCAGCTGCAAGAGGATTTCGGGATGATAGGCGGAACCCTAAATCCACACCCCACACTAGGTCACACAGTGGGAGGTAACCGGGAGGGAGTACAAAACCACCTCTAAGGGGAGTCAGAGTGAGTTAGAGAGTTGGAGTTGGAGAGGCCAGGCGGATAGCCTGAGGGAGCGAGCAGGGCTGAGAGACCCGGGAATGACAAGAACAGATCCCAGATACAGAGAGCGAGTGGCGGATAGAGGAACTTGAGAGAGTTCGCCCCAGGAGAGAAACCGGGTACCGGAGCCCGCACCTGTGGAAACCTTTAAGGCCCGCAGAAAATCCGATGTACAGGGGTATATCCATATACGGCCCCGACTCTCGAGCGGCCAATAGAGGAAACGAGACACCGCCAGGCAAAGCCGCAGTGTTCAGAAGAAGGTTACCCGACGGGAGCAAGAGAAAGAAAGAGAGTGAGAGACAGCAGGAGGTCAGATCTACTTTATGGGGTCATACTTCACACTGACTACTGGGAAGCAGGGAAGAATTGGAACAGGAAAGGCACACGCTGGGGGTTCCGTCCAACTACCAGAAATCCGCTTGCAGCCACCCGTAGCCACTTGTCATTTAACAGCTAACTGCACTGAGGACTGTAATAACACTGCTAAAGTTCCAGTAAAGTACCCGGGTGAAGTGGCTTTGACTCTGCTGCATCTTCTTTCCCCGAGCCTATTTCCTTCACAGGGATTGCTGCCCCGGAGGTTTCAGTCCTGCCTGTGGAGGACTACAAAATCTCAGCCGCAATACCATCGACCTCTGGAGGACTGTGGTGGCGCTGGTGACATCTCACCAGGTACTGCAGGTGGCGTCAACTATAGACTTGTAAATAGCATCCCCTGTACAGAACTCCCCTTTTAAAGATAGGCCCAGGACACGGGATCAGGCGCGGCCGCCATTCCCGCCTGACACCCGAGTACCCCAAACCCTGGGCTCGACAATAAGGCATTTGACATGCAAAACGAAGCAATACATTCAATTTGTAAATTAAACATATATATATATATATATATATATACAGTTAGAGCCAGAAATATTTGGACAGTGACACAAGTTTTGTTATTTTAGCTGTTTACAAAAACATGTTCAGAAATACAATTATATATATAATATGGGCTGAAAGTGCACACTCCCAGCTGCAATATGAGAGTTTCCACATCCAAATCGGAGAAAGGGTTTAGGAATCATAGCTCTGTAATGCATAGCCTCCTCTTTTTCAAGGGACCAAAAGTAATTGGACAATTGACTCTAAGGGCTGCAATTAACTCTGAAGGCGTCTCCCTCGTTAACCTGTTATTAATGAAGTAGTTAAAAGGTCAGGGGTGGATTCCAGGTGTGTGGTTTTGCATTTGGAAGCTGTTGCTGTGACCAGACAACATGCGGTCAAAGGAACTCTCAATTGAGGTGAAGCAGAACATCCTGAGGCTGAAAAAAAAGAAAAAATCCATCAGAGAGATAGCAGACATGCTTGGAGTAGCAAAATCAACAGTTGGGTACATTCTGAGAAAAAAGGAATTGACTGGTGAGCTTGGGAACTCTAAAAGGCCTGGGCGTCCACGGATGATAACAGTGGTGGATGATCGCCGCATACTTTATTTGGTGAAGAAGAACCCGTTCACAACATCAACTGAAGTCCAGAACACTCTCAGTGAAGTAGGTGTATCTGTCTCTAAGTCAACAGTAAAGAGAAGACTCCATGACAGTAAATACAAAGGGTTCACATCTAGATGCAAACCATTCATCAATTCCAAAAATAGACAGGCCAGAGTTAAATTTGCTGAAAAACACCTCAAGAAGCCAGCTCAGTTCTGGAAAAGTATTCTATGGACAGATGAGACAAAGAAAAAAGTTTGGAGAAGAAAGGGAACGGCACATGATCCAAGGCACACCACATCCTCTGTAAAACATGGTGGAGGCAACGTGATGGCATGGGCATGCATGGCTTTCAATGGCACTGGGTCACTTGTGTTTATTGATGACATAACAGCAGACAAGAGTAGCCGGATGAATTCTGAAGTGTACAGGGATATACTTTCAGCCCAGATTCAGCCAAATGCTGCAAAGTTGATTGGACAGCGCTTCATAGTACAGATGGACAATGACCCCAAGCATACAGCCAAAGCTACCCAGGAGTTCATGAGTGCAAAAAAGTGGAACATTCTGCAATGGCCAAGTCAATCACCAGATCTTAACCCAATTGAACATGCATTTCACTTGCTCAAATCCAGACTTAAGACGGAAAGACCCACAAACAAGCAAGACCTGAAGGCTGCGGCTGTAAAGGCCTGGCAAAGCAGTAAGAAGGAGGAAACCCAGCGTTTGGTGATGTCCATGGGTTCCAGACTTAAGGCAGTGATTGCCTCCAAAGGATTCGCAACAAAATATTGAAAATAAAAATATTTTGTTTGGGCTATGTTTATTTGTCCAATTACTTTTGACCTCCTAAAATGTGGAGTGTTTGTAAAGAAATGTGTACAATTCCTACATTTTCTATCAGATATTTTTGTTCAACCCTTCAAATTAAACGTTACAATCTGCACTTGAATTCTGTTGTAGAGGTTTCATTTCAAATCCAATGTGGTGGCATACAGAGCCCAACTCGCTAAAATTGTGTCACTGTCCAAATATTTCTGGCCCTAACTGTATATATATATATACAGTGTATACATATACTTCCATACCATACGTTTCCGGCAAATGAAGTATCGGGAATTTTAGATGAATAAATCTTACATTATAGCTCAGCCTAATTTCACAAATATTTAGAAAGTTATTCAAAAGGTTCCTTTTTTGAAAAAAAAAAAACTCTTCCAAAAAAACATATTCAAAACCAACTCAAAAAACCCTCCCAGAAAAAACTTTCTATTAAGGATTTTTTATTTACTTTTAAATATGTGTATGAAGATTCATACCTACCAGAAAATCATGCTTTTATGATGTTCAACCCTCAAGAGGAGCTAGGACTCACCATCCAAAAACCTTTATTTTAATTTTTACTTTTAATTTTCGATTTTAATCTTCACTAGCACTGCTACAAACATCAATGAAATGGTAGCAGGGGAAAGGTAGAAGGAAAGTTCAGCTCACCCAGTTGAAATAGTACTACTCCAGTACAAGGAAATGGTGCACAGATACAGTCCTGGTCTCTGGACCGGCAATCACCAATAAATAATGTAAAAAAATCCAGCACTCATAAACTTGCAATTATGAGGATTTATTCAAACATGAACACCATCCATCTAATACAGGCAGTATGTGCTAACACCGACGCATTTCGACAGAGAACTGTCTTAGTTGTGGTTCAAAGATGTCTGGAGGGAAAACCCATATATACCTCCTTAATCCTAGCACACATGTGACATAATTAATCATTGACACCTGATTGAAGATAACACAGCAGAGCAACAGATATATACAAAAAACTTACTTTTACATTAAATCAATAAAACATATTAAAATAGAATAAACAGTGATTCAAAAGCAAATCATAAGTACAGTCATATGAAAATGTTTGGGGACCCCTCTTAGGGCCACTTTACACACAACAACTTCTGTGTCTAACTTCTGAACAGATCTCTAGTTGCAGTGAAATCATGGACACATTGTTACATTTGTACACAGCCACAAAATGGAGCAATGTGTCCATGATTTCACTGCAACCAGAGATCTGTTCAGAAGTTGGACACAGAAGTTGGTGTGTGTAAAGTGGCCCTTAATCTTACTCATTTTTTTTTTTTGTTTAAAATTGTTTTTTTGCTATTTCAGTGTGATATATGTAATAACTGATGGACACAGTAATATTTCAGGATTGAAATGGGGTTTATTGTACTAACCAAAAATGTGAGATATGCATTATTTCAAAATTTGACTGATGCAAAAGTATGGGCACCCTTCTGATTTTCATGATTTGAATACTCCTAACTACTTTTTACTGACTTATGGCCACTTTACACACACCAACTTATCTGTCCAACTTCTGAACAACTTACTGGTTGCAGTGAAATCATGGACACATTGCTCCATTTGTACACAGCCACAAAATGGGGCAATGTGTCCATGATTTCACTGCAACCAGTAAGTTGTTCAGAAGTTGGACAGATAAGTTGGTGTATGTAAAGTGGCCCTTACTGAAGCACTAAATTGGTTTGGTAACCTCATTAAGCTTTGTACTTCATAGCCCGGTGTATCCAATCATGAGAAAAGCTATTTCAGGTGTCCACTTGCAAGTTGTTCTCCTATTTGCATCTTCTCTGAGGAATGGCATCATGGGCTCCTCAAAACAGCTCTCAAATGATCTGAAAAAAAACTGTACAATAAAGAACAACTGGTCAAGGGATAATAACAACAGATCGGAATGAAAGTAAAGGAGAGACACATATAGTGTACTAGTATTGTAAAATTAGATCTTGTCTTTTGTTCAAGCCCAATGGCACTCTAGTCCCCAGCTTGAATATCCAGTAAGATTTGTGGTTTAAAAGTCTGTGTTTTTTGTCTCCATTTCTTGGAGAGTTCGAAACCCTTTCAATACCAGAAAGCCGCAATGATCTCGTATCCCTACCGTGTTTTTGACAGAAATGTCGAGAGACTGCAGACTGATTAACCGTAGCGGTATTGTCAGAATCTAAGATGTGTCTGTATATACGTAGTTTCAATTCCCCAGTAGTTCAGCCTACATACTGGACTTTGCACAGAGTGCACTCAATTAAATACACTACATAGCTGTTAGTGCAGTTCATTTAGTTCTCAATGGGAAATTTTTTGCCATTAAGGCTGCGTTCACACATTTGCATATTTTGTTGCGCTTTTTTGTGCGCGCTTTTTGCTTCGTTTTTCAGCCGCGCAAAAAAGCGCAACAAAATACGCAGGGGCTTTCACATACTACGCTTTCTTTACCCCAGAAAGCGCAGGTGATGTCACAGAGGGGAAGAAGAATCCTGCTTCCTCCTCCCCTCTGTAACAGCCCCATTAGATTTCGCAGTGTATTAATATACACTACGAAATCTAAATTAAACAAAGCCAAATGTATGAAAAATAAAAAAGAATGAAATACTTTACCTCTCCAACGCCTTTTCCCGGTGTCCGGTGCCGAGGCCAGGAGATCTGTGTCCTGCAAGATCCTGTCGTGATGTCAGAGGGGCGTTCCCGGCGCTGATTGGCCGCTCGCAGTCATGTGATATGTATTACATGACCGCGAGCGCCCAATCAGCGCAGGGAACGCCCCTCTGACATCATGGCAGGTACTGGCAGAAGACACCTTGCTTGGCCTCATTACCGGACACCAGGAAAAGGCGTCGGACAGGTAAAGTATTTCATTCTTTTTTATTTTTCATACATTTGGCTTTGTTTAATTTAGATTTCGCAGTGTATATTAATACACTGCGAAATCTAATGCGCGGTCACAGCTGTCACAGAGGGGAGGAGGAAGCAGGATTCTTCCTCCCCTCTGTGACATCAGAGGGAGAAAACGCAGGAGCAGCTGCGTAAAGAATTGACATCTCAATTGTTTACGCAACTGCATTTTCTCCCTGAAAAAGCACTGTGTATTTTTACGCACTGTCTGCACAGTAAAGTGAATTTCCCATTCACTTTGCTGGCAGACACAAAACACATTGCGTATTTTGAAAAACGCGCTTAAAAAAGCACGGCAAAATAAGCAATGTGTGAACGCAGCCTTACACAGGATTTAAAAGATTCAGTTCTATGTACATAATTGCAGGCTTTACATCTCAGATGTCCACACTTATAAAAGCCACTTAATTCCATCCAAGTATTCCCTGAGTGTGTGGTTGGAAGTGTGAAAAAACTAGGGGAAAGAATGTTGCTTAAAGTCGGGGCTTTTTTGGCTACAAACCGCACCAGATTCCTTTCCAGCATATGTGTCAATTAATCCCAGTAGGGGAACTGATTAGAACTAAAAGAAACTGTACTAATTCAGACACATTCGCCATTGAGGCTAAAAAGATAGAAAATTCCCTCAAAAAACGGGGCTACTCAGACGGGATACTAAAAAGAGCTAGCATGACAGTGAAAAAGATAAACAGAGAAAATCTGTTAAATTATACACATAGAAAAACCAATGCTGATTTGGTCACTTTTTCTACTGCTTATAGCCCACAATATCATGAGATAACCAACATTGTCAAAAAATACTTACCGCTGCTAAATCGGAATGATAAACTGACACATATTCTGGAAAGGAATCCGGTGCGGTTTGTAGCCAAAAAAGCCCCGACTTTAAGCAACATTCTTTCCCCTAGTTTTTTCACACTTCCAATCACACACTCAGGGAATACTTGGATGGAATTAAGGGCCTTTTATAAGTGCGGACATCTGAGATGTAAGCCTGCAATTATGTACATAGAACTGAATCTTTAGAATCCTGTGTTAATGGCAGAAAGTTTCCCATTGAGAACTACATGAACTGCACTAACAGCTATGTAGTGTATTTAATTGAGTGCACTCTGTGCAAAGTCCAGTATGTAGGCTGCACTACTGGGGAACTGAAACTACGTATATACAGACACATCTCAGATTCTGACAATACTGCTGCGGTTAATCAGTCTGCAGTCTCTCGACATTTCTGTCAGAAACATGGTGGAGATACGAGATCACTGCGGTTTTCTGGTATTGAAAGGGCTTCAAACTCTCCTAGAAACGGAGACAAAACGCAGACTTTTAAACCGAGAATCTTACTGGATATTCAAGTTGGGGATTAGAGTGCCATTGGGCTTGAACAAAAGACAAGATCTAATTTTACAATACTAGTACAATATATGTGTCTCTCCTTTACTTTCATTCCTGATCTGTTACTATTATCCCTTGACCAATTGTTCTTTATTGTACTTATGATTTGCTTTTGAATCACTGTTTATTCTATTTTAATATGCTTTATTGATTTATTGTAAAAGTAAGTTTTTTGTATATATTTGTTGCTCTGCTGTGTTATCTTCAATCAGGTGTCAATGATTAATTATGTCAAATGTGTGCTAGGATTAAGGATTTCCCTCCAGACATCTTTGAACCACAACTAAGACAGTTCTCTGTCGAAACGCGTCGGTGTTAGCACATACTGCCCGTATTAGATGGATGGCGTTCATGTTTGAATAAATCCTCATAATTGCAAGTTTATGAGTGCTTCATTTTTCTACATTATTTATTGCTACAAACGTCCGCTCCTTTAAAAGTCTTTTTCAAAAAGACTTATGTCTCTTAATGTTATTTTCATTTTTAATTTTTACCCTGTTTTCTCCAGGCAGCGAGGCGATCCATAGTTAAAAAATACATGTATTCAGTGTGAAGACTTACTGACTGATAATAAACATATGTCTGCTTCAGACTTAGTCTAGTGGGAACACGTTGTGGAAGGTTTATGAATGATTTTCAACCAGATTTCTCTGGTAAAATATATTTAAAATTTTATTAAAATCACTTGCTCTACATTAATAATAACTAAAAATGTAAATAGCGGTTACGTTTTAATCTAAAGCCTAAAACCTATCTAACTAATACACTTCACTACACAATGTTAACATATCTACATAGTACATGAAACATTTACAATTAGACACTTGGGCTGGCATCTTCAGGGGTAGGTGTTTCCTGGTACTAATCACTGCCTTACAGCACCCATTGACTTGCTTTGGCGAGTCCTATCCAATTAAATATACATTCACAGTATACTGCAACTTTTTTCTCATCCAGAATCTGGATGAGAAAAAAAATCGTTAATCTGCTCTGCCTCATTGACTAATATTGTTCCGAGTGCAATGCGAGATTTTCTTGCACTGCACCCATCTGATTCATACGCCCGTGTGAACGGGGCAACAGCAGAGTTCCTCTGTAAATCTTTTTCTCCGCTGGAATCATGAAGCTACCCCAGATCACAGAGAGCTGGTGGCAGTGACGAATGGGGACATCAGTAAAGTTACCATAGTTCACAGCAGCCGGGTCGCATAGAAGAGTGCAAAAGCTGGCTGATGTGAACTGCAGTAACCATACTGACATCACTGCTCATCACGCTCGCCGGTTTTCGTATTACTTGCTGTGTGCCCCCATCACTCTGAACTGCGGTAACCTTATAACATCACCGCTAGTCACACTGCCAGTTTTCGCAGAGCTCAGCATGAGACCCAATAGTGGCTGCTATTATTCATGGCTCCATATACTGTGCAACTAAGTCGGGGAACATTTTGGGATCTCATTGTGTAATATGTTGGACCTGCTGGGGAGATTTTGGGGAATAAATTGGTGAATGGGAGACTGTCTCTTGTCTTTGTTTCTTTAATTCTCTCTTTTTATTGCGTTCAGGTTACCATTTGTGGACTACGTTGGATTTGGTGGACTATGTTGGAATTCATGATTTACTTCAAATTTATGGCTTATTTATTTTTTTAAATAAACTGGTGACAAAAGGAAAATGTTGGGAGTGATTTTTCAAATAAAATATTTTTGTGTTTATTATCTTTTTACTTACTGGGTTAGTAATGGGAGTGTCGGATAGATGTCTCTCCATTACTAACACCAGGGCTTTAGTCCGGCTGTCATACAGCTGACATCTACGCCAACTACCTTTACTCTGATATCCAAAATAGGAATGGGGAAAAGGGGGAGTGCCTCACTGGTATTCAATTAGACCAAAGGTGCCTGGACGATATGTCAGGCTTCCACTGCTAGACATACAGTATGTTGAATGGAACATCTAGCACCAGATTTCTTTTTATTTATGCATATTTATTCATGGAAGCTTCAAAGCAATAAAAGCATAACAGTTAATGAGCTACGCGGACCCCCAATAACTGTTATGCTTTTATTGCTTTAAAGCTCCATGAATAAATATGCATAAATAAGATGAAACCTGGTGCCAGATGTTCCATTCAACAAATATTACACTGATAGCCAACGCATCAGGTCAATTCAGAAGAGCCAAGGCAAAGAGTCAGAACTGGTGAATCTTGTGTGGAGTGTGAATTCTGGACAGATGCAGGCTGGTATATTTAGGCTGGAAATAACGAAGGACCTTCCAAACCTGATAATACCAGCTTCCAACTGTCTGCATTACCTTTGCTGATTATCAAAAATAGGATGAAGACCACTATAAAAAAAAATATATATATACAGTGCCTACAAGTAGTATTCAACCCCCTGCAGATTTAGCTGGTTTGAAAAGATGCCAATAAGTTAGAGCCTTCAAACTGCAAACGAGAGTAGGATTTATTAACAGAAGCATAAATCTTACAAACCAAAAAGTTATGTTGCTCAGTTGAATTTTTATAAATTTTAAACATAAAAGTGTGGGTCAATTGTTATTCAACCCCTAGGTTTAATATTTTGTGGAATAACCCTTGTTTGCAATTCCAGCTAATAATCGTCTTTTATAAGACCTGATCAGGCCGGCACAGGTCTCTGGAGTTATCTTGGCCCACTCCTCCATGCAGATCTTCTCCAAGTTATCTAGGTTCTTTGGGTGTCTCATGTGGACTTTAATCTTGAGCTCCTTCCACAAGTTTTCAATTGGGTTAAGGTCAGGAGACTGACTAGGCCACTCCAACACCTTTATTTTTTCCCTCTTGAACCAGGCCTTGGTTTTCTTGGCTGTGTGCTTTGGGTCATTGTCTTGTTGGAAGATGAAATTACAACCCATCTTAAGATCCTTGATGGAGGAGCGGAGGTTCTTGGCCAAAATCTTCAGGTAGGCCGTGCTATATATCTTCCCATGGATGCGGACTAGATGGCCAAGCCCCTTGGCTGAGAAACAGCCCCACAGCATGATGCTGCCACCACCATGCTTGACTGTAGGGATGGTATTCTTGGGGTCGTATGCAGTGCCATCCAGTCTCCAAACGTCACGTGGGTGGTTGGCACCAAAGATCTCGATCTTGGTCTCATCAGACCATAGAACCTTGAACCAGTCTGTCTCAGAGTCCTCCAAGTGATCATGAGCAAACTGTAGACTAGGCCTTTACATGACGCTTTGAAAGTAAAGGAACCTTACGGGCTCGTCTGGAACGGAGACCATTGCGGTGGAGTACGTTACTTATGGTATTGACTGAAACCAATGTCCCCACTGCCATGAGATCTTCCCGGAGCTCCTTCCTTGTTGTCCTTTGGTTAGCCTTGACTCTTCGGACAAGCCTGGCCTCGGCACGGGAGGAAACTTTCAAAGGCTGTCCAGGCCGTGGAAGGCTAACAGTAGTTTCATAAGCCTTCCACTTCCGGATGATGCTCCCAACAGTGGAGACAGGTAGGCCCAACTCCTTGGAAAGGGTTTTGTACCCCTTGCCAGCCTTGTGACCCTCCACGATCTTGTCTCTGATGGCCTTGGAATGCTCCTTTGTCTTTCCCATGTTGACCATGTATGAGTGCTGTTCACAAGTTTGGGGAGGGTCTTAAATAGTCAGAAAAGGCTGGCAAAAGAGATAATTAATCCACACATGTGAAGCTCATTGTTATTTGTGCCTGAACTACTTCTTAATACTTTAGGGGGACCAAACAGAATGCTGGTGGTTTGAGGGGTTGAATAATAAATGACCCTCTGAATTAACTTTTAACGCTTTAGGGAAAAGAAAAAAAAAAAAAAAAATTTTTTGTGGCACTGCATTTCCCACTTCCAGGCTGATCTACAGTCCAAATGTCACAATGCCAAGTTAATTCCGCATGTGTCAACCAGCTAAATCTGCAGGGAGTTGAATACTACTTGTAGGCACTGTATTTATTTAATAGTTTAAACTAGCCTAGCACCCTTTAGTGCCACATGAAAGAACAAGAGTGTGCAAGACTAAAATATAAAGGGCTTTGATTCATTATGTAACTGGAGGATATCTTTCTATTCCGTCTATCATCTATCTACAAGTGTATATCAGTGAATTAGAATATCATCAAAAAGTTTATTTATTATAGTAATTAAATACATAAAGTGAAACACCTATATCATATAGAGTCATTACAAACAGAGTGATCTATTTCAAGTATTTATTTCTGTTAATGTTGATGATTATGGCTTACAGCCAATGAAAACTCAAGGGTCATTATCTCAGAAAATTACAGTAGGGAGGATGAAGGGTCTGAGAGATAAAATATTACCTAAATAGGTATCAGAGGCTGCACCTTGTGTGGTTGTGAGAGTCACAACCACTATAAAAGCAGATCACGGCTATTGCAGTCCGCAGCGTGGTGCATATAGAGTAGGGAGGATGAAGGGTCTGAGAGATAAATTATTCCCTAAATAGGTATCAGAGGCTTCACCTTTTGTGGTTGTGAGAGTCACAACCACTATAAAAGCAGATCACGGCTGCTGCAGTCTCCTGCGTGGTGCATATCGATTAGGGGGGATGAAGGGTTAAAAACTGTGCTGCCGTATTACACGAGACATCAAGGGTGAATATAATATTGATCTACTATTCAATGCATTTCAGGGCTTCCTGGCCCCTTCCCCAGGACAAATCAATATCACATTGCCATGTTTCATGGCATTTCTGGGAGCCCTGAAATGAGTTGAATAATAAAACAATATTATATGCACCCATTGATATGTCCTGGAATATGGCAGCATAGTTTTTAACCCTTCATTCTCCCTACTTTAATTTTCTGAGATATTGACCTTCGGGCTTTCATTGGCTGTAAGCCATAATCATTAACATTAACAAAAATAAATACTTGTAATAGACCACTCTGTTTGTAATGACTCTATATGATATATGTGTTTCACTTTTTGTATTGAATTACTGAAATAAATTAACTTTTTGATGATATTCTAATTCATTGAGATGTGTGGCGCCCCGCAACGAGTGCGTCACAGGAGGGTATTGCATCCCTGACTGAAGATGCAATATTCTCCGTCTCAGTAATGACATGGTTAACCTCAGAGCTCCATACCCTACATGCACCATTAGAATAGACGGCCAATCAGGTCCTGGTGGGTGGAGTGTAGGAGTAGAGTGTAGGAGAATGTAGGAGAGGAGAGAGAAGAAGTGGTCGGGACGAACGTAGGAGAAGAGGGCTCTGCACAGTTCCGTGCAGCCCTACAGACCACCTACCGGTTGGCGCCATTATCCGGTCCCCCAAGAACGGAACCTGGGCGGCCATCAAAAGGGGTCAAAATATAACCGCGCCCATCACTCACCGGATCACTGGTTCCGAAGCTGAACAGTCGATCATCACTGCCCAGCAAACCAGCAGTGGAGGAACTGCTTCCTAGGAGCGCCCCACTACCGCCGCAACTAAAGCCGTCTTGCCAGCGGAGTACCCACCATAAGGAAACAGGCTCCCCTCACACCGGGCTGTTTACACCGGCAGGGAAATTCAAGTAGCCCCCTTGTACCCGAACTGGCACCCTATGGCGACATCGGCAAAGATAGCACAGAATAGGAACGAAGGAACACCGCGGAGCTCTGAAACAACACCGGTCATTGCTGGGACCACCTGGTCCGTTACCCGTTAACTGTATACCCTGCATCATCTGCCGGTTACAGTAAAAGACCTGTTACAGAGAATACTGGTGTCTGTACTTCTTCAGAACTGTTTTTAACTCTGCATGCTAAGAATCACCTAGCTGCCATACACCACCCAGTGCAGCTCCTGGCCCCGGGGACTCCCGCTCGTCCTGTGGGGAGCGTCCCATCTTGCTGCTGAACATCCCCCGGAGGCCCAAGCAGCGCCGGTGAAATCACCGGAATTCCCGCAGGTGGCATCACGACAAGTATAACTAACCCTTATCTGTTCAGCCAACCCCTTTTGATCTGGACCACCAGGCCCCACAGTCTCGGGCGCGGAACCGTGACAGGGAGAGGCAACGCCCGAGAAGTGAAGACCCGGCTACGGTGAGTCAGATGCACCTGTATTCTGTGGCATAGAACACTGTAAATGTTTATATAAGTGATTGTAGAATAATAGCTGCTGAGAAAAAATGCATTGCATAGGGATGGTATAGGGATGTCATACAGATGCTAGGTGAGGAAAAAAAATCACACATTCTCATTGCACTTGGATCATGCATGTGCTGTGTGATTTTTTTCTCCCATTGACTTGCATTAGTGAGTCTTGGACGTTATATGCAACTATACGCAAGCATGCTTCAATTTTTTAGGCCCCTTTCACAATAGCGTTTTTTGCCAATTGCAGCATATTTGCCGCATCTGCCGCCTAACGGCCGCACTTACGGCACGCTTGCGGCAAGCCTCATGCATTATCTATGGGGCTTGCGGCAGGTGTGGCAAGTGCGGTAAAGCCGCAGTTCCCGCTGTTGCGGCCACGAAAAAAAAAACGGTCAGTAGCACTTTTTTTCGCGACCGCAACTGCCACAAGTACCAGAGCTGCGGCTATACCGCATTTTTCGCACCTGCCGCAAGCCCCATAGACAATGCATGCGGCTTGCAGTAAGTGTGCTGCAAGTGCGGCCGTTAGGCGGCAGATGTGGGAAATCTGCCAGATCTGCCGCAATTTGCAAAAAACGCAAGTGTGAAAGCGGCCTTTCTCAACCTGACTCCAGCTAAGGAAAAACTTGCAAATGGCCACTGCCCCATTGTTTAGCAATGCGAGTGCAATCCTTTTTTCATTGGATTGCACTTGCCAATTTTAAACACAGATGTGAGTGAATCCTTAGTTCAGTCCTGCTAATAAAGCCTATACCGTTCCTTGAATGTTATAAATACATTGCAGCTCATTATATTAAAAATGTAACATGTAATAGGTTTCTGTGGGGAGGTTAAGCTTAAAAATGATCAAGTTTACCAATGTAAAAAAAACACTAACACACAGAAAATATTAAAAAAAAAACACTAACACCGAGAAATTACATAATGACAAGCACTATTGCTGATTTCAGCAGTAAAACTAATGATGGCTGCTACCTCTAATAATAGAGAAGTGGCTATAAAAAGGGTGGAAAGATGTCCTAGTTTATCTAGCATGAAAAGTATAATTGAGGCTGTTCTTTCAGCAGACAGTCCAAGACAACATGTCAGAATCTGTCACGTTCTTCTCATACAGCCAGCAGATACAATTCACATTTGGCACATACAGACAGAATGCATTATTCAAATCTGCTGCTGTTTAATATGCACCTGGGCTTCCAATGTAAATGCATCAGTGGATAGAAATCATCTCTGCTTTCAAAGGCACCTGAATAATGTATTAAACATATAGAAATGGTTTGATTTATGCTTTTATCGTATTTATGTAGACCCCTAAAAGAACATTATTTAGCATACTATAATTTGCGTTTACTCTCAAACACAGACAATCATCAAACACAGAAACAGATAAACCATATTCAGAACTTAGCCGGTCTTCTATAGAAATCCCACTTGTACTTCATCTTCGCCACCCAACCCTTATTTCTTTCCTGCAATATGAACTTCCTTATGAATGATACAAATTCTCTTTGCAGAGATCGATTTAATAGTATTATGCTGAAAAAAATATATTGTGTGACTTCTATACAGATGAGATGTGCTATCAAAGAGTGACTTTCCACTCTGGCTCATGGAAGATGGCGCCAGGTGGAGCACCACCTCTGATGGTGGGGTTATATCGCGGCGATATCGGAGGCAACGGCGCGGGAGCGTGCATTTTTTCAGCCTTTTTCCCGATATCGCATCGGCGGTTTACACGCTGAGATATCGGGAAACAACGTCCCTACGATGTGTACGCCCACCAACCCAGTAACGACCATTTAACATGGGAGTTAATGAGTAGCGTCGGCGTACAGATCGGAGTTGGGCTGTCACACGCTGCGATGCTGCTACAACGGCCATGCGATATCGGGGAGTTGAATAGCTCTGCTATTCAACTCCGATATCGTTTTGGCATCGTTCCAGCATTGCGTTGTACGCTCAAACCGTACAACGCGCACACGATATCGGGTCCAACTCGCGACCCACGTGACTTTTTGTCGGAGTTGGGTCGGAGTTGGACGCCGATATCGCGGCGTGTAAACCCACCATGAGATGTTCCTACACTCTAATTGTGAGCAGGGGTTATCGTCTTCTAAAATTCCTATGACAATGTTTCCTAGGAAGAGTATGCAAAATAGATCTAAAGGATACTTAGTTATCATCAATAGGTGGCACTAGGGAAAATGTTCTTTCCATCTAGGGAAGAGTTATTTTGTAAACTTTTCAGTATGGAAGATTTCCTATAGATCTATTCACGCAAATAATTGTAAAAGACAAAAAATATGTTACTACAAATATTCAATCATTAGTGGCCAATTAGATATATTGAGGACTGTTGGTAGCGGATTAGTCTCGATACTCTCCAAGCGTGTAACAAAAACAGTTTGTTTTTTCAGCAACAATTAGGAACAAAATAATAAGCTTTTTTAACCAATACATTTTTTATTAAGAGAAAGATCATTTTCCATAACAATAAGGTAGCAGAAACTACAATGCAAGTATAACCAAATGATGGGTGTAATGAAACAGTAGGAGTACACGAGAGGGAGATGAGATTGGGGGAAGAGAAGGGGGCAAGCACAAGAGGTAAGTCTAGGGAAGGAAAGGAAGCCAGGTTGTAACAGCAAATCTAGGTACAGCTCAAATTAACAGACTCATAAAAAACGTATGATAATGGTAACACAAATTGTGACAACGACCATAAGTCCCAAAAATTGCCAATATGTTCTCATTATTTGAGAGAAGACTAAGGCCGGCTTCATACTGCGGCGTGATCCGGTCCGGGTCTGTCCAGGATGCCCCTGACAGCCGCAGACCGGATCAGCACACAGGACTGGGGGGCTAATATGCCCTCCGGTCCGGTGTGCAGCGCACGCAGCTGCAGCCGCTGACAGGTCAGGACCGCGGCGCCCACGGTCCTGACTTATCAGCAGCGGGAACTGCATGTGCTGCACACCGGACCGGAGGGCATATTAGCCCCCCTGTCCTGTGTGCTGATCCGATCCGCGGCTGTCAGGGGCATCCCGGACAGACCCGGATCGGATCATGCCGCAGTGTGAAGCGGCCCTAAAGATGCCATTCATGATGATAGTGTGAATTAATTCTGGTAATTAGTACCTTTTGAGTAGGTAAAATCTCGGATTTCCAGCATTTAGTCAGACATTGCTGCGCAGCAGTCACTATGTGAGGCAATTTAAAGTGATAATCTGCTGCTACACTAGACAATACATGTATAGGAAATAGCATAATGGCTAAATGTGAATAACAGGGCTTTCTGCACAGCTAATAAAGTCATAGGAGAAAAGGACATAGCAGTAACTGCTTGTGAATCTAAAAGAAACATGAGAAAACTTGGCTTCAGCAGTGGCCACTGCGAAGAGCCCAATAACCACGTCACGGTCTTTCTCATTATATCGGGTCCTAACCGTGTGCCTCTCTTGCAGTATAATGCTGTATGTGTGGGTTTTCATGCCTCTATATACAAATAGAACCAGCTCTGAGGGGTTGTCCTGGACATGGACTACGACAAAATGGATACCAAACATGGCTACTGGGCGGGGCAAAGAAGCTCAGTCAAAAATAAGCAATACTATTAAATAATGAAGGACTGGCATCACCTTATATCTAGGTGCAAGCAAGAAAAAGGACTGGCATTTAAAGTGATGATCTGCTGCAACATTAGACAATACATGTATAGGAAAAAGCACAATGGCTAAATGGCTACATGGCTAAATGTTTAGCTCTGCAGAAAGCCCTGCCATTCACATTTAGCCATTATGCTATTTCCTATACATGTATTGTCTAGTGTTGCAGCAGATTATCACTTTAAATGCTAGTCCTTTTTCTTGCTTGCACCTAGACATAAGGTGATGCCAGTCCTTCATTATTTAATAGTATTACTTATTTTTGACTGAGCTTCTTTGCCCCGCCCAGTAGCCATGTTTGGTATCCATTTTGTTGTAGTCATGTCCAGGACAACCCCTCACAGCTGGTTTTATTTGTATGTAGAGGCACGAAAACCCACACATACAGCATTATACCACAAGAGAGGCACACGGTTAGGACCCGATATAATGAAAAAGACTGTGATGTGGTTATCTGGATCTTCGCAGTGGCCACTGCTGAAGCTAAGTATTCTCATGTTTCTTTTAGATTCACAAGCAGTTACTGCTATGTCCTTTTTCCCTATGTCATTATTAGCTGTGCAGAAAGCCCTGCCATTCACATTT
Organism: Allobates femoralis; assembly: GCA_033576535.1. Taxonomy (NCBI): domain Eukaryota; kingdom Metazoa; phylum Chordata; class Amphibia; order Anura; family Aromobatidae; genus Allobates; species Allobates femoralis. The sequence goes on from JARQOC010000003.1 coordinate 489,851,895, forward strand.
AGCCATTATGCTAATTCCTATACATGTATTGTCTAGTGTTGCAGCAGATTATCACTTTAAATGCTAGTCCTTTTTCTTGCTTGCACCTAGACATAAGGTGATGCCAGTCCTTCATTATTTAATACTATGTGAGGCAAGACTGGAGACAATCCTGGAGGAATAGTTAAAACCAATGCTCAACACTGTTAGAGGGCCATCTAAATAGAAGTGTACTCCAGAATTTATTTTAATTAGACCTTCAACCTGAGACCAAAAAGTTCTAACTATAGCACACCCCCAGCACACATGCTCCATGTCTCCTAGTGCACCACAACCTTTCCAGCATAATGGTGTGGATGATTTATCAAATTTGGAGAGATTATGCGGCATTAAATACCAGTGCATATCAATCTTTTTCAGCTGCTCTAAATGATTAATACAGGAAGACATTTTTTATTCACCTTAGCTGCCAGCCACCCATCCTCAAGAGTGGATGTAAATATCAGAGCCCTATCCCAATTTACCATATAAGATGTCTTGATAGACTGTATCTGCAAATTTAAAGTTATATAAAATAGGGACAAACCGTGGTTATTCGGATAGTCCATTTTAAAATATTTCTGTAATGTGTTATTCAGCCTCAACCTCCACCAGTCAGGAATGGTTCAGGATTGAATAAAAAGATGAATTTGCAGGTATTGAAAAAAGCTGGATCTATCTATTTGAAATCTTTTCGACAAGTCTGCAAACCACAAAAGTACATTTCCCTCATAGAAATTATCCAAGGATGTTATTCCCGCCGAAACCCATCGACCAATGGACAACCTAGGGATGTGTGCTACAAAGGCTGTAATGGTAATATCTATATAAAGACCAAAGAAGGTCCCTATCTAATGTATTCCAGTACCAGAGCAAAGACGACATAGATTGTAAAGGAAACCATTGCTTTAAAGGTTTCAAAAGATTAATTTTCAGTAAACGTCTGGTAGACCTTTGAGGAGCAAAGTTTAATTTCATTTGAACCCACCTATGATTACTATTATGGGCGCACCAATCCTTAGTAGCTTCCAGTATCACTGCTTTATAGTATAAATATAAATTTGGGACTCCCATTCCCCTATTAGTATACTGGAAATATAAAGTTTTCATAGCAACCCTAGGTCTCTTGTTTTTCCATATAAACTTTCCAAGAGTAGATTGTAGATAAATTATCCACTTTAAAAGAATTTTTAGAGGTAGGCAGCGAAATAGGTAAGTAATTTTAGGTATAAGAGCCATTTTCATGACTTGAATCCTAGCGATCCACGATAAAGGGAAGAGAATTTGTCTATCTAAATCTTAACAGATTTCACGTATGAGGGATTCACAATTTAACTTTACCAAGCCGGACATCTTGGAGATCTTGATACCCAAATAAGTGAAATGAGATGTTTCCCAAATAAGCAGGAATTTATTAATCAACACGGGCCTGTCCTTAACTGGGAAATTGACTGGGAAAGCTATCAATTTTTTGGTGTTCAACTTGTAGTACGAGATTAGCGAGAATTCAGATAGCCTTTTCAGGGCTGCTGATAAGGAAGACTCTATATCAGTGCAGGAAATTATCACATCATCTGCATAAAGCCCTATTATATGACGCTGATCTCCTACTTCAATCTCTTTAATCCAATGATTGAGTCTAAGAGCATCTGCGAGTGATTTTATCATAAGGGCAAAAATAATGGGTGACAACCGGCAACCCTGACGGGTACCATTCGTAATCGGAAAAGGGTCCGAGTACATGCCTGAAACATTCACCGTGGCATTAGGGTTGGAGTATAATGACAAATTTGCCCTCTTAATGTCCCCTGCAAAGCCAAATTTTTTTCAGTACCTGCCCAATATATACCCAGTGTACTCTGTCGAACGCTTTTTCGGCATCAAGAGACAAGGGCACACCAGAGATCCCGCTATTTTCCATGAACTCCAATAGATTTATCACTCTTCTCGTGCCATCCTTCGCTTGCCTTCCGGGAATAAACCCGACCGGATCTGGAGATATCAAGATCGGAAAAATTCTAATTAGCCTTGATGGGATCAATTTTGAAAAATTTTGTAGGTCGCAATATATTAGAGAGATGGGCCGGAAATTCTCGGGGTATTTGGGGGCTTTTCCCCGTTTAGGGATAGCTGAGATAACAGCTTCTAGATTCTAAATGTAAGGACATATAGTCGCTGTTTTCTTCCAACAGTTAAAAATTCTAAGGAGATAAGGGGCTAAGGTTTTTGAAAAACAATGATAGTAGCCATTAGAAAACCGTCAGGGCCCGGGGCTGAGCCCATTTTAATATTATTTTAATAAACAGGAAACACTTTTTCGCCGTTTCTAGCTTTTTAATCAAGTTTAAAAATCCTGTGTGGATCAGTGTATACAAGTGACATGTGAAAATACACCAAAAACAACCCTCACCTAGAAAATAGTAAGGAAAGGTTCCACTTATCTTAGGTTAATGACAAGGTATAAGCGGAGGCAAACCCACCCTCTTGCTCGGTAAGTTAGGAGTTATTGCTCAGAGTGAAGGTGGACACATTTTGTCTCCACGAACCCCCCGATGCAATCTCCAGGATTGTGTAGACAGGTCTTGCCTAACACGGTCAGTAGGTCTGCACAATATCCCTTGTCAAAAGGTCCTAGATGGTGGTACGATACACGTATATAGTTAGTGATCCATCAGTGTGGTACAATCCATCCCTACGCGTTTCGTCTCCTGTTGTTCAACCAGGGACTTGTCAGGGGCACTGTGGCTTGGATCTTTCTTCTCAAGTATATAACTCAGTTCATCTTGGTATAGTAACCCTTTTTCGGTAGTACCGGAAGACCCGTCTTTAATTAATGATCCTCATCTGAGTGGTAACTGTCATAAATCCGAATGTTGGAAAAGGAGCCACCGTAATCAACAAGATCTGCTGTTGCCTGTCCCAGTGGTAGGGGTAGCCTAATTAGTCACTTTGTAGCTCTGAAGACAGTATGTCCCGTCATCAGTGGTAAATCAGTGTTTCAATATCTTCGTTCATTAGAACCTCCTGCATGACAGTGTCTAAAGGATTCCTCCTCTGTGGTATCATGGGAGATTCCTCTTAGCATACCTCTGTCTTAAGAATTTAATGATATTAACTCATTGGTTATCTTATATATATTATTTTGAGGTATATCTCCATTAAGAATAGTGGGTATGGGTTTAGGAAATCAATCCCCTTCTCTTTCAGATACCTTCTCTTTTGACATGCCTTCCTCCTGTGCTTGAAATTAAGGAAGTTGATATTGAGATGCCAAGTTCTAAATGCGTGTACTATACACCTTGATAGAATTCGGCTTTGTTTGCTGGTTTAAGCGGTTGTCATATGAGTGTTCATAATAGATTGTCACAACTAGAGATTGCATATGTACTACTGTATATTGTATGTACCACTGAGAAAAGTGGATGAGAAGTTAGCTGGCACATGACCACCAGTAGGTAAATCACATGTCTCATGATGACTGTTCAAACTGGTAGGAGGAGCAGAATCATAAAACTGTATATATTACATGCTTTGAGGATTTGGCTGAAGGGAAGAGATGATCCAGGTGGAATATGGCAGTGCTTTTCGGGCAGTATGAGATGGGATAAGTTATAAAAATTTAGTCAAACAAAAATGTGTAGATGGATTTTCGGTACAACGCGTTTCGGATTTAAAAATTAAAAACAAGCCTTCCTCAAGTACATTACAAAGCATATGTGTGTTCCATGGAGTAGGGTTGGTATTATATAGACTACAGAGCCAGAGAGCCAAAAATACTGGGGTCAGCTGGAGGCTTTGCAACAGGAGGCCACATGGAGAAGGCAGCAATATGTGGGGAAACAGCATGGAACAGGAGGAAATCCTGAAAACTTGCACTGTTGGTGTCCCTCGAGGCCTGGAGTTTGAGATCTCTGAGTTATGGGTGATAAGGCTGGTAAGACATGTTAATGGGATTTGCCTTTTGAGCTAGACATCCTAGTGTCCCATGTAGATTTTAATACAGTAGTGTTTTTTCAGAAATATTACAGCGTTTCAGAATAATCTTGGGTAGACAGGTGTATTTCTCTGTATGTATATGGACCACACTGCAGGCACTCACTGAGGGTCTCCCAACCCAAAGTTACAGGTTCATGTGTGTCTATGAGACTATAAGTTTGGGTCGGGAGATCCATGGGCAGTCTAGGCATTGTTATTGTGATTCATTCATGGAATGTTAAATATGCATATATGAAACTGAAATCAACAAAACATATGATCATGAATTCCCTTGAAGGACAAATGGATATTCTAAAATAAAAATCCTAGAAAAATGTTTTTATGTTATTAAAATTTTTTAAAAAAGCATAAAGATTTTCAAATTAAAATGTAGTTTTTGATGCAAATAAAAACAAATTCCTGCCATAAAACAAAACACATCTAGTATCACCACATTTATAACAATTAGCACAATAAAAATATAAAAATACAGGGGTTGGACAAAATAATGGAAACACCTGGAAAAATAAACAAAAGTTAGTTTAATACGGTGTAGGTCCACCTTTTGCGGCGATTACAGCCTCAATTCTCCGAGGTATGGATTCATACAAGGTGATATCATTGGCCCGGCGGATCTCCACGAAATAGCACCCCAGATCATCACAGAACCTGCGCCATGTTTTACAGTTGGGAGAAGGCAGTCTGGATTGGATGCTTCTTTCGGCTGTCTCCAAACGTACACTCAGCCGGAGGTAGGAAAATGGGGTAAACGATGATTCATCTGTGAATACCACATGTTTCCACTGCTCGAGGGACCAATTCTGGAGGTTTCTACACCACTCTAAACGCTTGGAAACATTTGTCACAGCGGTTTTCTAATTGCAGCGCTTCCATGGAATCCAGATTTGTGCAGCTCCCAACGAACAGTTTTCGCGGAAACTGGGTTCTGTAGGTGTTCATTGAGCTCAGCAGTGATTTTCAAAGCCGTGGTCTTGTGATCCTCTTTCACAATTCCGACGGTCTCTCTCAGTCAACTTCGACTTTCGGCCGGACCTGTACTTTGCTGCAGACGTTTTTCCTTCTCTTTCAAACGCAGTCATTACTTTGGAGACAGAACCTCTTGACACACCAAGCATTTGGGCACTTTCTGTTACACTAGCGCCTGCCATACAAGCACCAACAATTTGGCCTTTTTGAAAATCCGAAAAGGTCTGCCATTGGTATCCGGTTCTCATCAATGTTCTTACAATTCGGCAAAACAAACAGTTAATTTACATACACATATCACTTAACACAAATAATCAACTACAAAACTTTAACATATGTCATGGTTTGCATGTTTATAACATGTCCGAAGATTATGATGCCAAAATGTTAGGTGTTTCCATTATTTTGTCCAACCCCTGTATATCATTTAGTCTACATGATGACACTGCAAAAAAAAAAAAAACTACACAAGATTTGATATTTTTTTCATTCCTTCTTACATAAATTGAAATAAAAAATTATCAAAAAGTCATATGGGTCCCAAGATGATAAATATAAATAAAGCACATTTCACACAAAGGAAGAAATCATGCAGCACTGAAATGAAAAGAAAAATAAATGAAAAAATAAATTAGAAAGTTATGACTTTAGGATAAGAGATGAGCAGATTGCTTTCTACAACCCCAGTCCAAAAGTCCAGGTCAGTAGTTCCTGGCCATGCACAGGAGTTGCACAAATATCCTTATGGCTGGCTTCACACCACATTTTTCCCCTGTCAGGTTCTGTCCGGTGTTTTGTAGGAAGCACTGGACAGAACCTGACGGCCCCAGACAGAACAGAACCAGAGGGCAAATATGCCCTCCAGTCCTGTTTTCTGCCGGAATCGGCAGATCGCAGCTGCAGGAGCTGTCCCCTGCTGAAATTTCAAAATCGCGGTCCTGAAATCTCAGTGGGGGGCTCTCCACGGTGCTGAAGTTCAGCGCCGGTCAGCGCTGAGCCTCAGCACCTGTCGGATCCGGTGCCATAGACTCCCATGTTAGGGGTTGCTGGATCGCGCCAAATCTGGGAGGATCCAGGTGGATCTGATTTTTGCAGATTTTTGCCTAAGACAAAAAAACACTGCAAGCTGCGGTTTCGTGTCCAGGGAAAAAAAAAATTCTGCTGGATCCACCGGGACAGATGGAAACCGGATGGCAAAACACTGCCATCCAGCCCATCCCGCCCCATAAGAATACTATGGGGCCAAAATCGGATCCAGGGCAGTCCGGTTCACACCGGACAGCCCTGGATCATACAAACCGTGGTGTAAAGCCAGCCTTATCCTCGAAAAATCCCAGGCTGGACTTAAAATTTTATTTGCACAGTAAATTAAAAGCATAAAATTTAAAATGACAAAAAATAACAGAATTGCTTTTTTCTACTTCATCCTGGAGAGCGTTAAGGTACCGTTACACGACGCAATATCGATTCGATATCGCCTGCAATTTCCCGGGAGCGCGCATGTTTTTGGCACTTTTCCAAGATTGCCTTGTAGTTGTCACACGGGGAGATATCGTAGGCAACGCAACTAGGATGTTGAAATCAACTTTCATTCGCTGGGTATGAGCAATCCAGCAAGTAATGCTTATCAATGTAGAGAATAGGGGAAGCTGCTTCCAACATCGCTATTGTGGTGTCACACGGAGCGATCCTACCACATCGCTTATGCAACATCGCCTGATTTAAGTGAGTACAAATAAATCAGGCGATGTCTCATCGCCCTGTTAGGCTGCTTTCACACTGCGTTTTTGTTCAATCCGTGGCTGTTCGTTGTGATTTGACCCCCATGTTATGCTATAGGCACGGATCGGATCGGATGTGGCCTTATTGCCATCCAATTTTTGTCAGATCCGATTCTGTCCGATTTTTTGCTGTGCCCAAAATCGCAGGCTGCTGCAATTTTTGGCACAGCGGATCAAATCGGACCGAATTGGATCCAACCTGATCTACACCAAATAACATGGGGCCTATGGAGCACGGGTCCGAAGAAACAACTGATCGTTCCTCGGACCCGATTTTGGTGAACTGAGCATGCTCAGTACACTAAAATCGCTCTGTGCCATCTAAATTCACTTCTGCAATGTATATTCATACATTGCAGAAGTGAAATTTAGCGAAAAGAAAGGGTTAAAAATAAAAAAACTTTATTCTCACCTGTCCCGCGATCCACCGATGCCTCCAGCGCTCTATGCTTATAGGACCTGGCGTGATGTCACAGTCACATGATCAGTTACCGCTGTAACCGGTCATGTGACTGTGACCTGACGCCAGGTCCTGTAAGGATCAGAAGAAGATAGCTGGAAGCACCGGAGGACTCGTGGATGGGTGAGAATGAAGATTTTTTTTCTTTTTAAGGTCTGGAAAAGAGGAAAAAAGAGGGGTCAAAGAGGGGAAAAGAGGGGGAGGAAGAGGGGAGAAAGAGGGAGGAGAGAGAGGAGGGGAGAAAGAGGTGAGAGGAAGCAGAGAGAAGCGAGGTGACAGGAGGGAGAGAGGAGGGGGAGCGAAGTGACAGGGGGAGCAGGGAGAGGATGAGAAAGGGAGAGGATCCAAACTGATCCTGCAAAATATCGGAATCGGATGCCTATTTGGCATCTGATTGCAGGCATCAGTTTGGATCCGTTGCTGCAAAATTAACGCTGTGTGAAAGCAGCCTTACATGACACGACGCACTCCCGATATCAATTGCAATTGACCACACCACGTGACTTTGAGGCGATATTGTGTCGTGTAACGGTACCTTTACTAAAAGTTAGTCATTAGGCAGGGCAAACTGGGGGCAAACTGGGCAATTATTCATGGCCCACACTCTTTTGGGGTCCCCTATTGTCTACAGCTGGAGCTACACTGATAAAACCATCAAAATAATTAAAAAACAAAACATACACATATTCCATATCACTGCGCTCGTAAAAGTCTAACCTTTCAAAATATAAAGTAAATTGGTATGATTGGTGAATTGCATAATGAGAAAAAAATATCAACTCCAAAATTACATTTTTTTTGGCCTCTGCAACATTGCAATAAAATGCAATAAGAGGCAATCAAAACTTTGTATCTGCCAAGAAAATTGTATCAGTAAAAACGGGAGTTCAGGGCACAAACATCAAGCCCTCACATAGACCCATATCCCAAAAAATAAAAATGTGTGTATTCATATGTATGTATGTGCTCAGTGTACATAGATGTATGTGCTATGTGTGCTTATATATGTGTGTATGTGCTCAGAGTATACATGCGTGCGTGCTATGTGTGTATATGTGGCGCCCCTTTGACCAGGGTGGCCACATAGGGAACTGCAGCCAGGCAGATAGTAGACAGTTTGTGCAACAAACACCCTCAATGCACACACACCCACAGGAGCACAACACCCAACCAAGAGCCCGGGACTCAAGGCGGGAAAGGGGTGGTGGGCTTTAGAGGAAAGTGGGTGGGAAGATAGGTCAGGTGGTAGACCAGTACAAAAGGAAGGAAAGAGGAGGAAGGAGTTAGTAGGCCATAGTGAGCTGACCAGAACAGACAAGAACAGACGGAGTGACACATCCCGGAGGGATAGAGCTCCCTGGAGACGTAGAATCCACAGTAACACAGATCCATGGAGAGAAAGCTCATCCACAGCCTGCAGCCCAAGAGAGAGTGAGGACAGAGACCGGACCGGTGCCACTAGGTCCGAGGAGTACGGCAGCGTTGACCAATTACCGGCAGGGTAGTTTCCCCTTATTGTCCCACACGGGTGGGAAAGAGTCGGTGATCCCTTGCAAGACAGGGTCACCCAAGCTGGGCTGCAACCAGAGTGTCGGCTCTGAGAGGGACTGCTGCTACATGCCGGCTCCCCAGACAAACCAAACGGGGGACACAGATTCCAGATCAGTGCCCCTACCACATGGATTGGAGGCTAAGCAACAATATAGGACCCGGCTTACCACCCACACATATAGGGGGAAGCTGCACACAAGGGACTGAGTTGCCATCATGCAATTCACTGAGAAGAGCATAGAGAGAACAAGCCTGAAAGGACACAGAGAGAGAGTGAGGGGTCTCAGAGTGACAGCCTGGCTGCAGAGGGTTAAGAGTTACCAGAGTTAACTGAACTGTGAACTAACTTGTGTTGAGAACTGTAATGTGAACTGTTTGACTTGAAAGAATTTGAAAGTAAACCCGGTGAACCCTGCTTCAGTCTCCCGTGTATGATTTCAGGTGTACAGAACTGTTATTGCACTTCCTACCCTGTCAGGAGCTGCCCTGACCCACGGCGGGCTCATCCACCTTGCTGCAGCATCCATCCTCCTGACAGAAGTACACTGCAGTGGTGGTCCCCTTATTGACCACAACCTATGGGTGGCGTCACGACAAACTATCCCTGTAAATACCCCTTTTACTTGTGAGAACCCGGGACACTGTCCGGATCAAGACTGCCGTGATATCCCCAGCTGTACCCCGGTCCAGTACCGAGTACCCCGTCCCAGTGTGCTCCACATATATATGCATGAATGTGCTCGGTGTATACATGTGTGCATGTGCTCAATTTATACAGTGAAGTAAATAATTATTTGATCCCTTGCTGTTTGTGTAACGTTTGCTCACTGAGAAACACATACACAGTCTATAATTTTAAGGGTAATTTAATTTTAAAAGTGAGAGGTAAAATATCAGAAATAAAATCAAGAAAATCACATTGTCTAAATTATAAAAATTGTATATGCATTTTGAAGAGAAAAATAAGTATCCGATCCCGTACCAAACATTAGACGTTCTGGTTCCTACAGACCAGTTAGACGCTCCTAATCGACTTGTTACCTGCATTAAAGACAGCTGACTTAAATTGTTACCTGTATAAAAGACTTCTGTACACGCACTCAATCAGTCAGACTCTAACCTCTACAACATAGGCAAGACCAAAAAGCTTTCTAAGGATGTCAGGGAAAAGATCTAAGACCTGCACAAGACTGGAATGGGCTGCAAAACCATAAGCAAGATCCTGGGTGACAAGGAGACAACTGTTGGTGCAAGGGTATGGACACACATCCGAGTGGAAAAACTGTCCGATTCACGGATCCGAGAGTTGGACGAGTGTCATCAGACTTTTGGTCAGTGTGGCTTGCGAGTGCTGTCCAGTGCAATCCGAGTTTATTTCCTCAGCAGCTATTTACTGTATAATCATTTACAGGAACTTTTTGTACAATTGTCTGAGCTATAGAATGGTAAATTATCAATTAAAACTTGCATCAGTCGCATCAGACTCAGATGGTGCGCGTGCGGTCCGAGTGCAAGCCGTGTTTTTTGTCGGACCCATAGACTTGCATTGGCGAGTCTCGTCCGTGACTTGCATAGAATCGCAGCATGTTACGATTGACTCGCAATCCGGAAATCGGATGCGGGAAAAGCGTGGTAGACTCGGAGTTAACATTGTTCCGAGAGCAATGCGATTTTTCCGCACGGTACACTCGGATGAGTTTCACTGATGTGTGTCCAAGCCCCAATAGTAAGAAAATAGAAGAAAAACATGAGTATCAATCGACATCAATCTGGGGCTCCATGCAAAATCTCACCTTATGCGGTATCTAGGATCATGAAGAAGGTGAGAGATCAGCCTAAAACTACACCGGGGGAACTTATTAATTATCTCAAGGCAGTTGGGACCACTGTCACCAAAAAAACCATTGGTAACACATTAATGGATTAAAATCCTGCAGTGCATGCAAAGTCCCACTGCTCAAGAAGACACATGTAAATGCCGATCTGAAGTTTCCCAATGAACACCTTGGTGATTCTGAGAATAATTGGAAGAAGGTGCTGTGATCAGATGAGTCAAAAATTGAGCTCTTTGGCATTAACTCAACTTGCCTTGTTTGGAGGAAGAGAACTGCTATGACCCAAACAACACCATCCCCACACCGCATGTCAGTGGAAACATTATGTTTTGGGAGTGTTTCTCTACTAAGGGCACAGGACTACTTCACCACATCAATGGGACAGTGGATGGAGCCATGTACTGTAAAATCCTGAGTGACAACCTTCTTCCCTCCACCGGGACATTAAAAATGGGTCGTGGCGAGTCTTCCAGCATGACAATGACCCAAAACATATACCAAGGCAACAAAGGTGTGGCTCAAAAAGAAGCACATTAAGGTCATGGAGTAGACTGTTGTGAATTCATTGGAGCTCCCTCCGGTGGTTGTTGCTGCTGATGCATCTGACTGTGTGGGCTTCACAAGTGAGGGGGATTGTCAATCTGGTTCTTGGAGCATATAATGCTTGGAAGTGGATCATTTCTTGCCAGTTGTCTTTTGTTCCTGGAGGAGTTCACATATCTCTGGTTTCTTCTGCTCTGTGGAGATCTTTGCAAGATAAGTGAATGGTTTTTTGATATTTTGTGGCACACTTTTGTGTACTTAAGGTTTCTGCTTATGTTTTGTCTTATTCTGAGCTGTGGGTTTGCTTATTAATTTGTATATTTGTTTATCTGCTCTCAGATACGAAGTTTTCTTCCTAGGAATTTCACCATTCACTATTATCTGTTATTTCCAGTTCTGCTGGCATTTGATTCATAGAAGTCTGCTGGGACGTGGCCTGGCCAAAATGGAGAGCGGACGCTGAAACTTTTGCTCCGGCTCCCCGGGACCCAGAATCCGCTGCTATTCAGCTTTTCCTATCTGGGCACCGCACCGCATGACTCCTAAACGCCACAGCACCCGCCTGGCATCAATTCCGGGTGCCGATATAGAGCGGTACCTCCGTACACCCAGCAGGTCTCGCGGCAGGAGGAAATCCTCAAGATGGCAGATCCATCCTCCCGAGCCTCGCACCAAAAGACGTCGGGAGACCTGACGGCATGGAGCGCACCGCTACGGTGAAAATTACAAAGCACGCCAGGACACAGGAGGTAACAGGGGCTTCCCTGACTGATAGGGATCGTATTAATCCTCCAAAGGAGGCAGTGGCGTCTCCCCACTCTGGCCTACACGTGCTGGATTCCTGCTGTGGAGACCTACCTCTCCTTGTGTCAACCCCCAATACAGAAGAATGTGCTCCAATGGTGCATGATAAACAGGGAGCTACTCCTATAACACAGTCCCCGGAGGCAGAATGGGCTGGTGATATTGTTACTTTCCCTGACTGTCACTATCAGGCTCTGCGGCCTCCAGAGCGTCAGTTGCAATACACCCATCCACCAGACCTACATGGGGCGCCATCCCCTGACAATAGATCCTATTCTTCAGGCCCAGGCCCCACAGGATCCTGCTTTCAGCTGCCTCCCAATGAGATTACAGTGGCACATCCCTGCATGAATCCTGTGGCTGGAGATTTGGTGGGCAGTGATGCGCCTGATCCCAACTCCAGCGCCCTGGCCCTTCCCTCCCCTGAAGGAACTGTTTGGGAGGACGTCAGAGCCCGGATTCTTAATATCCCCACCAAGGAGGAGATGGAAGGATTTTTGTCGTCCTTCAAAGCAGAGGCAGCCGTGCTGCGGGGTAATGTCCAGCACCTATCTGACAAGGTATCTAATACCGATGACACTGTAGAGAGCCTGAATAGACAGCTGATAGCCCTGGAAAATCGTGTCTCCTCCCAGGAATCCCATTATGAGCATTATCTAGCTCTAATGGAAGACCTGGAGAACAGAGAGAGACAGAACAACATTAGAATCAGGGGTATTCCAGAGTCAGTTCTATCCAGAGACTTGGATGATACCCTCCAGGGGTTCTTTAATTCGATCTGTGGCCAACTGGCAGAGGCCCCCATTGAATTTGATTGGGCCCACAGGTCACTTGGCGGACTTTACCGCCTACTGCCGGGCAGCCCTGATGGTGAGAATGCTGAATTGGCATTACAAAAAATCGACCTAGAGATGGGGACTTGTGCACTCCCCTTCACTACTTACCTTGGCTATCTCAGTCTGCTATAGGCAAATTAGGAACGCTTCCCTTTTTGACGAGAGAGACTATGAAGATGTGGCACACATATTTGGGCAGAGGAGTGCTGCAGACAAACCTGGGACCTCTGACGCCACTTTTTACTAACCCCAACTTTCCCCCAGGTGAGACAAACAGATCCATATTGATATGGAATGTCTCTGAGGATATCAGATTTTGACAGATTTTACGGGAGGGTAGGCTTCCCCTATAGGGGAATTGCAGGAACGGTCCTCACAGGAATGACTTAGATGGTGGGAGTAGCTTGCAACTCCAGTATTATGTCAATACCTCGAGCTCCTCTGTGATGTATAGATCGGAGCTCTCTCCTATGGAGAATTTGTTTACATTGGACTCCCCACCTACTCGTGGAATATGGGAACTTTATCGGACGTTAGGACTTCGAGACACAAATACCAAGTTTAACTTCCAGCTTTCATGGGAGCGAGAGTTGGGGTTGGAGATTTCTACAGAGGAATGGGAGAGATGTTTTCTGTTTTCACACAAATTGATCACATCCAGTGCAGCTCAGGAAACCAGCTACAAACTATTGACCAGATGGTACCGTGATCCCCTGAGACTCCATAGACTGTTCCCATCGGTTTCTGGCGAGTGTTGGAGATATGGGTCCGGGGAGGGCTCACTTGTGCACATCTGGTGGGATTGCCCCTTGGTCAGGGGATTTTGTGACAAGGTCCTCAGGAATTATGGCCTGGTCACTGGGAGGGCGGTGGATGGAGACCCGAGGCTTACTCTATTGTCCATCCTTCCAGGCTTGGTTGGTACCCAAAAAAAAGATATATTGCGGTTCTGTGTTTCGGCAGCTAGAATGGTAATTGCCCGATATTGGGAAATACCGGTACAGCCCCCATATTGAATTGGTTCTCCGAAATGGAAAAATGCTTCTGTGTGGAAGAATTATGCGCTGAAATTTCTGGGTCCAGGAGGCATTTAACGTCACGTGGATCGAATGGACCCTCTTTAGGGATTCCCCCCACTTCAAGGATCTGCAGCTTGCTTCTATGCTTCCCTTCCCCCATCCGGCCAATCCCGATTAGGCGTGTCATTCCCCCCTTCTTTTTTTTTTTTTCTTCCTTTCTCCCTCTGTTTGTTATTCTTTCCCTTCTTACTTGTCTTTGGAATTCTTTCATAGTCTCTCTATAGATTTCCTCTCCCCCCTTCTATATCCATCTTCTGATTTGACTCAAGGTGCCAAAGTGGTTAAAGTTAACTCATGACTGATTGTTATTTGTTAACCACTGTTACATTTTTTTTTCAAAGGAAACTCTGAAGTTCAGTTCCTATGTTTTTATGTTATAGAAGCGGGAATCTTTCCTGCTGGAAAATGTAGAAAATTCATTGTATTGACTCAAACGAAGATGAAAATACTGTCTGTGGCAATATTATATGTTGTTGTCCATGATGGACACAATGTTTTGTATGCATATTCTTTAATAAACAAGGATTTAACCAGAAGTCTGCTGATATAGAGTTTGCCGAGTCTTGGTGACTCAGGGTACTTTTTGTAATATCTGCTGTTGGTGGTTTTTTGATAGAGTTCTATACTGACCACAATAGTATTCTATCCAGTCTTTCCTATATAGTTAGTGTGACCTCTTTTGCTAAACCTTTTACTCTGCCTGTGTTTGTTTTTCTTTCCCTGGTTTCCCAGTTAATATCTGTGGGGGGCTTGCTATTCTTTTGGGGTTCTGCTCTGAAGCAAGACAGCTTTTCCTACATCCATCTTTAGGAGCAGTTAGTTCTCCGGCTGTGCAGAGGTGTCTAGGTCTGGTTAGTTACATCCCACGGCTACTTCTAGTTGCTGTGTGTAGTCAGGGATTGCAGTCAGTACAGTTACCAATGACTTCTACAGAATCTGAATATTACTCCTGAGTCATCGGTTCATAACAGTGTCCTAGCCAGTCTCCATGTAATGAGATATAGAAATTGGTTGCGCCACGCTGCTTTATGTTTTATATCCACCCTCTGTTAAGTCACCGTTACACTCACCTTTTCCTGTTGTGCTGTCCGCACAACAGGGGGCTCACGTAGTGAGTGCACGGGGTCTCTCTCTGGACGGTGTGGATTTCTTTCCCTTTTTCCTCGGTGTCCGCCTGTGTAATTGCACGTGATCCGTCACGTGTTTTCCTCTCCTCTGTTAGGTTTGTCTTCTCCTCCGGAGCTGCTCCACTGCTCTCCCCATAGGGAGATGGATATGCAGGCAATGGAATAAACGATGTTTGGGTGAGCGCTGGGATGTGAAGTCAGCACACTTCAACAAGTATTTTACCTGTAAGTTTATTGTTCAAATCACACTAGGTCCTCTCCCACAACATGTTTCAACGCTCAGGGCGTCTTCCTCAAGTGGATATCAGACCTTACATTTGGTATCCTTATAAATCCTCCATTAACCAATCCCTTGCTTTTAGGTTGAAAATAGCCTTTTTTTTTTTTTTCTTTTTTTTTAACTCTTTCTATCCAAATGTCTAAACAGCTATATAAGCAGTTCTATTTAATGCACAATACGAGCCCTTTTTATTCTATTGCACAACTGCCCGTTCTTTTGTGACAAAAACATAACTATTCATCCAGGAGTACATTAAAAATTCAAGATAGTAAAAACACTACAATATTATTAAACAAAATCCACCTATTAGATACACATATTATTACACTTAAAGTGATCCTAAACCCAGAAACTGACCCCCCCTTATCTTTAGACCTGTCCCTGCACCCCCTCTTATCATTTCTAGCCATCCCTTTTTCAGAAAAAATCACTTTTGTAAAGTAAGAGAAAAGGTAATAATACTTTGTCCTGTGTGAGTTCTCTCTTTCTGTGGAAGCCGCGAAGCCCCTCTCTGCTGCTAAGAGCCTGGCCGCGTCATGAAAGGGGCGGGGCTAAATCGCGTCATGCCGGAGCCCCGCCCCTTTCATGACGCGGCCAGGCTCTTAGAAGCAGAGGGGCGTGCATAATTACCAGGCAGCAGACAGGCGGGGCATTTGCGGCTTCCACAGAAAGAGAGAACTCACACAGGACAAAGTATTATTACCTTTTCTCTTACTTTAAAAAGCGATTTTTTTCTGCAAAAGGGATGGCTAGGAATGGTAAGAGGGGGTGCAGGGACAGGTCTAAAGATAAGGGGGGGGTCAGTTTCTGGGTTTAGGATCACTTTAAAAAATTCACATGAAAATTACATATAAAAACTTCATCTAAAAATTTAATCTAAAAAATTACATATAAAAAATACATATACAAATTATTAAAACATCATGAAATCTATACAAACGATTTGATCTTAAAAGATGACTTTGCAAATGGTAATTATGGGTTTATATATTATTCTCTATTGAGAGATTAAGGCCCTCCGGTGCCAATATACCCATTTTAAAAATCCAATACATTTCTTTCTTATTTAATTTCTCAATCCTATCATGTACTTCCTCACTTATTTGTTCTAGGATTATTAATTTAAGACTGGTGGGATCCCTTTCATGTATCTGATGATAGTGTCTTGAGATGCTGTGATTTAAATACCCCTTTCTGATATTTGATCTGTGCTTACTCAGCCTAGCCTGCATTGTCTGGATCGTTCTACCTATATATTGGAGTTTGCAGGGACACTCCAACATATATATTACAAATTGTGATCTACAATCCATTCTCTGTTTAATTGGGAACGATTCCTCAGTTGTATTGGATGTGAACTTATTACATCCATGTACAATGCTATTGCAACATTCACATCGTCGTGAGTTGCATTTATAGCACCCATTTTTTATTTTTTCATTGGTCTTTGTTGTTCTTTGCTCCCAATGTTCATATTTTTTATTTTGTTCGGGACTATTAAGGCCTGGAGGGTTCTCCCTCTTCTAAAAATAATCTCTGGTTTTTCTGTTATAATGTTTGAGAGGATAGGATCCCCCTTTAAAATAAACCAGTAATTACCCAAAATTGTGTAAATTTCCCTATATGATTGGTTGAAAGTTGTTACTAGATTACACCTATCATTTACAATATCGTTCTCCCCTTCTTTCATTTTTTTTCTTTATTTAATTCCATTTGCTTAATTATCTCACTCTGTGTGCGGTTTTTACTTCTATTATAAGCATCCGCTAGGAGTCTGCTTGGATATCCTCTCTCTCTAAACCTTCTCTTTAGTATAGAGGCTTCTTGTTTGAATTTAATCTCATTTGTACAGTTTTTTCTGATTCTGAGGTACTGTCCATAAGGTATATTTTTAATCCAGGTGGGCAGGTGGCTACTATTAAACTCCAGATAACTATTTACATCGACATTTTTGAAAAAAGTGGATGTGGTTATCTCTCCCTCCTCATTGATGGTAATCATGAGGTCCAGGAACTGTATATTTTTGTCCGAGATATTCATAGTGAAAAAAAGTCCCCAGTTATTTAGGTTTAATGAATTCACAAACTCTGTTGCTTCCTCCCTGGTACCAGTCCAAATAATTATTAAATAGTCAATAAAACGTTTAAAAAATGTTATGAGTTTTTTACCCAAACTAGACTGTGCGATTGACGTGAAACAGAAAGAATTTATTGCTGCTGGAATTGAATTTATTTTAGAAAATAATGTGTTTTCTTTTGAGGATAAACTGTGTAAACAGATTAAAGGCTGTGCGATGGGCACGAGATTCGCCCCCAGTTATGCTGGATTATATATGGGGGCGTTCGAGTCTCGGTCCATCGCACAGTCTAGTTTGGGTAAAAAATACATAAAATTTTTTAAACGTTTTATTGACGATTTAATAATTATTTGGACTGGTACCAGGGAGGAAGCAACAGAGTTTGTGAATTCATTAAACCTAAATAACTGGGGACTTTTTTCACTATGAATATCTCGGACAAAAATATACAGTTCCTGGACCTCATGATTACCATCAATGAGGAGGGAGAGATAACCACATCCACTTTTTTCAAAAATGTCGATGTAAATAGTTATCTGGAGTTTAATAGTAGCCACCTGCCCACCTGGATTAAAAATATACCTTATGGACAGTACCTCAGAATCAGAAAAAACTGTACAAATGAGATTAAATTCAAACAAGAAGCCTCTATACTAAAGAGAAGGTTTAGAGAGAGAGGATATCCAAGCAGACACCTAGCGGATGCTTATAATAGAAGTAAAAACCGCACACAGAGTGAGATAATTAAGCAAATGGAATTAAATAAAGAAAGAAAAATGAAAGAAGGGGAGAACGATATTGTAAATTATAGGTGTAATCAAGTAACAACTTTCAACCAATCATATAGGGAAATTTACACAATTTTGGGTAATTAATGGTTTATTTTAAAGGGGGATCCTATCCTCTCAAACATTATAACAGAAAAACCAGAGATTATTTTTAGAAGAGGGAGAACCCTCCAGGCCTTAATAGCCCCGAACAAAATAAAAAATATGAACATTGGGAGCAAAGAACAACAAACAAAGACCAATGAAAAAATAAAAAATGGGTGCTATAAATGCAACTCACGACGATGTGAATGTTGCAATAGCATTGTACATGGATGTAATAAGTTCACATCCAATACAACTGAGGAATCGTTCCCAATTAAACAGAGAATGGATTGTAGATCACAATTTGTAATATATATGTTGGAGTGTCCCTGCAAACTCCAATATATAGGTAGAACGATCCAGACAATGCAGGCTAGGCTGAGTAAGCACAGATCAAATATCAGAAAGGGGTATTTAAATCACAGCATCTCAAGACACTATCATCAGATACATGAAAGGGATCCCACCAGTCTTAAATTAATAATCCTAGAACAAATAAGTGAGGCAGTACATGATAGGATTGAGAAATTAAATAAGAAAGAAATGTATTGGATTTTTAAAATGGGTACATTGGCACCGGAGGGCCTTAATCTCTCAATAGAGAATAATATATAAACCCATAATTACCATTTGCAAAAGTCATCTTTTAAGATCAGATTGTTTGTATAGATTTCATGATGTTTTAATAATTTGTATATGTATTTTTTATATGTAATTTTTTAGATGAAATTTTTAGATGAAGTTTTTATATGAAATTTTCATGTGAATTTTTTAAGTGTAATAATTATGTGTATCTAATAGGTGGATTTTGTTTAATAATATTGTAGTGTTTTTACTATCTTGAATTTTTAATGTACTCCTGGATGAATAGTTATGTTTTTGTCACAAAAGAACGGACAGTTGTGCAATAGAATAAAAAAGGCTCGTATTGTGCATTAAATAGAACTGCTTATATAGCTATTTAGACATTTGGATAGGAAAGAGTTAAAAAGAAAGAAAAAAAAAAAAAGGCTATTTTCAACCTAAAAGCAAGGGATAGGTTAATGGAGTATTTATAAGGATACCAAATGTAAGGTCTGATATCCACTTGAGGAAGACGCCCTGAGCGTCGAAACATGTTGTGGGAGAGGACCTAGTGTGATTTGAACAATAAACTTACAGGTAAAATACTTGTTGAAGTGTAGCTGTCTTCATATCCCAGCGCTCACCCAAACATCGTTTTATTCCCTAGCCAGTCTCCAGACCTTAATCCCATTGAAAACTTTATGTAGGGATCAGAAGCCCTGAGTTGCCAAGCGCCAGCCTCAAAATCTTAATGATTTAGAGATGATCCACAAAAAGGAGTGGACCAAAATTCCTCCTGACATGTGCAAACCTCATTATCAACTATAAAAAAAAAAAAAAGTCTGACTGCTGCGCTTGCAAACAAAGGTTTTGCCCCCAAGTATTAAATCTTGTTTGCCAGAGGGATTATTATTATTTATTTATATAGTGCCATTAGATTCCATGGCACTTTACATATGGAAAGGGCAGACGAGGACAAGCACAATATGTATGGACAGTCAAGAGGTACAGGTACAGGAGGGAAAGGACCCTGTACGCGAGGGCTCACAGTCTACGAGGGATTACTTATTAAACATGTCCTTTTCCTTTGGCACTGGAAGAGTTAATGTTAGTCTCTGTTGCCAGCAAGCTAGCTGGACCTTGTCCAGGTGTAGCCACTATGTAATTACTTCTGCCTTTATAAGATCACAGGGTCCCAGCATGCTTTGCTGGAGATTGAACTTCATTCCTGGCCAAGCTCCTGAGATGAAAGGAGCTCTGTGGAGAACCTCTTGCTGTCAAGCCGTCTGCTGTCTGGTGAAGTGTCAGCAGACGTGAAGTAGCTGTCCTGTTGTTCTTTGTCTGTCTTCCCCTTCCCTCATGTTTCTTAATTGTAGTGGATGGGACTAGTGCTCCCGCCGGCCTTCCCTAGTGAGGGTTAACATCAGGGCCAGCGGAGGGGTATACAGTAGGAGGGGGTAGTGCCAATCGTGAGATGGTTCGGTGGACCAGGTCTCATTGTACAGTGATTTGCAAATTAATTGGGACAAAGCATTTTTGTATGTAATATCGTAAGTTGGTTACCAGTCAGTGATTCAAACCAGTTTTAACTGCTTTGAACAGGTGTGAGTGTACAACCTTGAGTAACAAAATGTGGTTTGACTGGTTTTAGTCAGAAAATAACAGCTAGCTGCCCCCTCAGCTTCAGTTGAGAGCTTGTTTCTGTGAGGAGTGGTTTAGTGTACTTTTTCTCTCAGTGTGATTGGTGCCTGTAAAAATGGATGTTACTCCACGGAAGAGGTCTAGAATTATTACTCTTAATGAACATACAAGTCTGACAGTAATAGAAATCGTTTCCACTTTTGGTATTGGAAAACCTACCGTTTCAAGAATAATTCGCACACACAATGAAACTGGATCGTTTTCTCCAAAATGAATAGGGAAATGTGGAAGAAAAAGGAAAATGACACCAAGAATTGATAAAACACTTATCAGAAATAGTGAAACTAATGCAAGAAAAATAAGTAAAGACTTGCTTTGTCCCAATTAATTTACACATCACTATAGGTTGTAGGCTTGCTGGAAGAGGTGGGTTTTCAGGTTTCTTTTGAAGGTTCCCAGGGAATGCGAGTGTCTGATGTGCTGGGGGAGAGAATTCCAGAGTATAGCGGATGCACAGGAGAAAGTTTGCATGCGGTTGTGAGAGAAGAAAATAAGAGGGGAGTAAAGAAGGAGCTCTTGGGAGGATCGCAGGTTGAGTGAGGGTAGGCATTGGGAGACCATTTCAGAGATATATGGAGGGGACAGATTGTGGATGGCTTTGTATGTTATCAAAATAAGGAGAAAGATCCAGCGGAGAATTTCCGGAATGCTTGTTTATTTGCTATACAAAAACCTCCATAAAGCAGCGGGGTGTGCATCAAGCCAACATGTTTCGACTACACAGTCTTAATCATAGCATAGAGTTACAAGGGTGGGTCCTCAATAAATACACATTCTGTCCCGCCCCCTGTGCACAGCTGTGACATAAAGTGATAAAAAACATTATTTAATACAATACTACAGAGTATGAAAAAATGCAGAAACATTATCATTAAAGACCTATGTGAATATAACAAAAAAACTCATACAAATATGTATGTCTCATTTTAAGAACTAATATTGCAAAATGATGTCCTGTCCGTGTGGAACCCTTGTTTTTATGATGTGTATAGAATACATTTTTTGGATGTCACCTTAAAGGGTGATATTGTAACGGGAGGGGTGGCAGTGTCGCCGTACAGGAAGCCTACAGCCACTAATTCTATATTAAATGCCACATCATGTCATCCCCAGCATGTCATTAAAAACATTCCAGTGGGAGAACTGATCAGAACCAAGAGGAACTGTTCTGACCAGCAACAGTTCAGCAAGGAATCCAGGCAAATTGTCAAAAGACTAGCAAACCGAGGTTATCCTAAAAATTATTTGCTTAGAGCCGTGAGGATAGTAGATCGCATCAAAAGAAAGGACCTAATTGTGGGTAGAAATAAAGTGACAAAAAAGCGTCATAATTTTATCCCGTTTGTTACCACCTATAGTCCACAATACAATGCCATCACTAATATCATTAAAAAATACTTACCTATCCTAAACAGGAATCAAAAACTATCCCAAATTTTGCAAGGTTCAGACATACGATTCAGTGCCAGAAAAGCCCCAACCCTCGGTTCAATACTTTCCCCGAGCCTATTTTTAACAACATCCCCCCAAAAAAGTGATACATGGTTAGCATTAAAGGGTTTTTTTAAATGTGGACACAACAAATGCACTGCTTGCACCCATGTGCTGAAAAATGACAGGTTTGTGTCTTATTATAATGGCAGCACACATAAAATAAAGTCATTTATGAATTGCTGCACTAAGGACGTTGTTAATCTAATTGAATGCACTACCTGCCAGGTACAGTACGTTGGGTGCACTTCAGGTGAGCTAAAAAGAAGAATATGTAGACACCTATCAGATGTTACTAATCAATCATTACTGAACATTTCAGCAGTGTCCAAACATTTCCTAAGGGAACATAATGGAGACACCAGCACCTTCAGGTTTCAGGGGATTGATAAAATAAATAGGCATCCGAGGGGCCGTGACAAAAGGCGGTTATTACTACAGAAAGAATCGCATTGGATTTTTCATCTGGGAACAAGGGTTCCACACGGACTTAATGTAAGACAAGACATCATTTTGCAATATTAGTTCTTAAAATGAGACATACATATTTGTATGAGTTTTTTTGTTATATTCACATAGGTCTTTAATGATAATGTTTCTGCATTTTTTCATACTCTGTAGTATTGTATTAAATAATGTTTTTTATCACTTTATGTCACAGCTGTGCACAGGGGGCGGGACAGAATGTGTATTTATTGAGGACCCACCCTTGTAACTCTATGCCATGATTAAGACTGTGTAGTCAAAACATGTTGGCTTGATGCACACCCCGCTGCTTTATGGAGGTTTTTGTATAGCAAATAAACAAACATTCTGGAAATTCTCCGCTAGATCTTTCTCCTTATTTTGATTATCGTGCCCGATGCCAGGGCGGTTTCCGTGAGGACTATAACTTCAGGACGTGACAGGACGGGATTATACCGGTGAGCTGCCTTTCCCTACCCTTTTCCCACTGTTGCTTTGTATGTTATGGTTAGGGTTTTGAACCAGGATCTCTGAAAAGTAGGGAGCCAGTGAAGGGCTTGTCAGAGGGGAGAGACAGGGAGTAGCGGGGAGACAGGTGTATTACTCGGGCAGCGTAGTTTAAGATTTTGGAGAGGTGCAAAGGAGGTAGCGGGGAAGCCGGTGAGCAGGAGGTTGCAGTAGTCAAGGCGGGAGATGATGAAAGCATAAACAAGTGTTTTAGCAGTGTCATTGTCAAGGAAAGTGCGGATCCGGGAAATGTTTTTGAGCTGGAGTCGGCAGGAGGTGGCGAGGGCTTGGATGAGGTTTGAAAGAGACGGAAGAGTTGAGGATTACCCTGAGACACTTGGCATGGGGGACTGGGGAGAGTAAGCAATTGTTGACATTGATGGATAGGTCTGGTAGAGGGGGACAGCGGCTTGAGGAGAAGATGATGAACTCAACTTTGTCCATGTTCAGTTTTAGAAAGTGAACAGAGAAGAAGGATGAGATGGCGGACAGGCATTGTGGAATTTTAGATAGTAGGGAGGTGGTGTCAGGTCCAGACAGATAGATCTTGGCGTCGTCGGCATAGAGATGATTCTGGAGGCCTTGGGACTCAATGAGTTGTCCTAGGCCCTAGGTGTAGATGGAGAAGGGTAGGGGTCCCAGAACTGAGCATTGGGGGACATAGGGGTAGGGCGAAGAGGAGGTGTGGGAGTGGATGACTGAAAGTCCACTGCCGCCCTGTGCGCCCGACACAGTTCTTTAGTGAGGGTGGTAAGCCAGGGTTGCCTGTGTGCGGGTTTTGTTGTATGTGAGGGGGGCAGCCTGATCGAGGGCGGTAATTATTGTGCTGTTATAGAGGGTGTCAGCAGCGTCAGTTTCATGTGAGGAAGCTAAGTCAGAGAGAGGGAGAAAGGACTCAGAGAATGAGTGAAAGTCAATATGTTCAAGGTTTATACGGGGATGCGTGAGTTTCTGGAGAGGGGAGAGCGTGGTGAGTTTGAGAGGTCAGAGAGGGAACATAGGTGGGTGAAGACAAGGCCAAACACGTGGCCCGCCTTGTGAGTGGCTGACGAGGACCATTGGGAAAACCCAAAGGAGGTGGTCAGTGATAGGAGTCTAGACGCAGTAAGGTGGGGGGTGTCGATGGGGATGTTGAGATCGCCCATGATGATAGTGGGGATGTCGGAAGAAAGAAATGGAGAAGCCAAGTGGTGAAATGGTCAAGAAAGGTGGGGTAGATTCTGGGGGGTGGTAGATGACAGCCAGCTGAAGGTTGGAGGGTGAGAAGATGTGGATGGTGTGCACCTCGAAGGAGGGGAGGGTGACAAAGGGCGGCAGTGTAATTGGGGTAAAGGAGCAGCTGTCGGACAGGAGTGTCACGATCGTCTCCGTTTCCTAGGAGACTTGTGACTACATTGAACCTAAGTCTCATGTCTGAATTGAGATTACTTATTAAACATGTCCTTTTCCTTTGGCACTGGAAGAGTTAATGTTAGTCTCTGTTGCCAGCAAGCTAGCTGGACCTTGTCCAGGTGTAGCCACTATGTAATTACTTCTGCCTTTATAAGATCACAGGGTCCCAGCATGCTTTGCTGGAGATTGAACTTCATTCCTGGCCAAGCTCCTGAGATGAAAGGAGCTCTGTGGAGAACCTCTTGCTGTCAAGCCGTCTGCTGTCTGGTGAAGTGTCAGCAGACGTGAAGTAGCTGTCCTGTTGTTCTTTGTCTGTCTTCCCCTTCCCTCATGTTTCTTAATTGTAGTGGATGGGACTAGTGCTCCCGCCGGCCTTCCCTAGTGAGGGTTAACATCAGGGCCAGCGGAGGGGTTAGGTTTCCTGCTAGGCGAAGAGGTGAAAGAACTCGTATAGGGACAGTGGAGATATCAGAGCTGCTGCAGGTGAGTGCAGGAGGTCACCTATTCCCCATTCCCTATGAGCAGGGCAGTCCATTGTATTTATTCCTTTTGGGGTTTCCCTGTCTGTTGTTTTTCGTTTCGTGCACCACTGTCACTCAAGGTTGCTGGACATCCCCTTAGTCCAAGCGTGACACGAAGCAAGCCGACACCTGCGTCATGCTTGTTGCTGGGGCGGGGTGTGTGGTAAAGAGTGAGTCCGCCATAGGACAGTGCAGTGGGGAGGCTGTGCCATGTTTCGGTGATGCCAAGGAATGAGAGTTTGTTGGAGTTAAAGAGGTCATGGATCAATGAGTTTGTTGCATACCAAGCGAGCATTCCAAAGTGCTCCAGGTAAGGGGACTGGGGAAGGGGGGGCTGGGTGAATGGGTATACGGTTGTGGGGGTTGTGAGCATTTGTGTTGGAGAGTGGGTATGGGTTAGAGGTGACTGAGGAGATGTGGTGGGGGAACCAGGATTCGGGGATATGTCACCTGCACGTAGGAGAAGTAAGAGAGTGTTAGAAGGTGGGAACAGGAGAGTTTACTTGGTGGGTGTGCATGTCTCGAGACGAGGGACTTTGTGTGAAGGAACAGTTTGAAGGAGGGGGTAAGGTGAGTGGGTAGGATGGAAGGAGAGATCAGTGCTTCCTTAGTAGGTGGGTGGATAAGTGGGGTTAGTAGGAAGTGAAGTAGAATGGGGTGAAGGTGAAGAGAAGAGGAAACATTATAGGGATCAAATACTTATTTGTTTTTGCAAAATGCAAATAACTTTATATAATTAAGACAATGTGATTTTCTGGATATTGTATTGGATGTTCTATCTCTCACTGTTAAAATTAACTTACCATTAAAATTATAAACTGTTCATGTCTTTGTCAGGGGGCAAACTTACAAAATCAGCAAGGGATCGAATATTATTTCTTCACTTTACATCCATGTGTGCTATGTCTATGTAACATACAGTGTTTCTGTTACATTCTGTATACATACAGCTCTGGCAAATATTAAGAGACCACTGCACAATTTTCTAAAAATAACCATCTCTATATGTCTGACAGCCATTCCATTCCAATCTCAGTTGAATTCCAACCAAAGTACACCTCATTCTACTTAACCCACTATCTACCAATGTCTTTTTTGCTTCTTTTGCTTCTAGCAACTATGATTTTATAATTAGGTCTAATTTTTTGTGTTGTGCTTGTAAAATGAATGTTTTCAAACCAGGAAATCATGTCATTGTCATTTTTTGTCATAAATGTTTTTTATTGAAAAGAAACAAATGAACAATTTTACAAAATGATATAAACAAACTAACTATCAGTCAGATCGCCAAAAAGTGATCATTAAACAAGATACACAAGTGCAGGTGAGAAACGAAGAGCACTCCGTATGGGATCAGCTCCTGCACTTTAAAGAGAAAGAGGGAACGTTAGGATGAGTAAGGGGGAGAATGGGGGAAAGGAAGAGGGGAAAAGGAGAAGGGAAAGTAGGACCAGAGGAAGGAGGACATAGGAACCCAAGAGGTAAGAAGATTAGAAGGGAATCAAGAAAGCAAGGAAGAGGAGATGAGCAGCACGAGTGGGAATGTAGGGGACGGAAAGATGGAAAAGGAGTCAGAGACCGGAAAAGTCGGTGAGAAGCAGACTGGGCCAAGGTCCCCTAAAATAGGGACCCTCAGTCAGGAGGGGGAATAGCCAGAGGGTGAGAGGCCCACTGTGCCCATGCCTCCCTGGTGTAGTGCCTAGGAGCCAGCTCTCTTGCTAGCCAGTACCCATAGGCAAAAATCAAGTTTAGTTTGGCTGTGAGGTCACTCATAGTTGGGGGGGAGGCGGACTTCCACTGGGCCGCAATACAACCCCCTAGCTGCAATGAGGATAAAGGATATTAGATGGCGAGTCACCGGAGGAAGAACCTCCAGACCAATATGGAGAACAACAAACTGGGGTGTGAGTGGAATCCATGTATCCACCAGTGAGCGTATGAGTGAGTCCACAGTCGTCCAAAATTGAGCCACTCTCGGGCACCCCACCACATATGAGCTAGTGTTCCCCTGACTCCACAATTGCGCCAACAGAGGAAGGAGAGCGAACTATTCATTCTCGCCAAGCGAGAAGGAGGGAGGTACCACCTCAGGTGGACCTTTTTCAGTTGCTCCAAGTGGTTAACACATCTCGTCACTCGGTTCACGCATCTAACAGCACCCTCCCAATCATCCAGATCCGCCTTGAAGTCTAGTTCTGATTCCACTTAGAGCGGCAAGGAAAAGCTGAAGGGGCGAACACCTCTAGAAGGCCTGTGTACAGAAGCAAAAGACCCTTACGGACCTGCGGGCCTGCAAGAAGGAAGGAGCGCAAGGGGGACACCCCCAGACCGGAGAGGCCCAGCTACTACCCCTGGAGCCCAAAAAATGGGAAAGCTGGAAGAACGAGCGTTTCACCTGAGGGAACCTCTCCCCAAACTCAGCAAACGACATAAGTCTGCTACCCACCATTATGTCGGACAGATGAGTCAAGCCATTAGCCAACCATTCTGTGGTCTGCAATGAGGGGATGTGTAGTGAGAGGGCACTCAGGTGAATCGATGAGGACGGAAGCCTAGTCCACATGTCCGGAGCCTTCCTCCACGTCAGGATCAAGGCTCTGATCGAGGAGAGGCTATGTGAAGACGGTGTAGGGCCCAAGGCCTCCGCCATTAGTAGGTGACGTAATGACCTTCCCCCGACCTGATCCGTCTCGATCCTCCATCATCCCATATCCGATCTCTCCACCCACCACAACTTAGTTACTTCTAATAGCGCAGCCCGATGATATGAGGCCAAGTCAGGGACACCCATGCCCCCCCTCCCCACTCCCATATACATGACACGCTTGGCCCTCGTGACCACTTGGAAGCCCAAATGTAGCTATTCGTGGCAGACTGTAGTTGAGCCAAGGCCCTGGAAGGGAAGGTCAGAGGGACACAACGGAAGAGGTATAGTATCCTCGGGAGCCACATCATCTTAAAAGCATGTACTCTCGCTATCCAGGACAGAGGAGGGGCTCCCAGTGCCGACGTCTCCTTTCGTAATGCCTTCAGCAGGGGGTCCAAGTTGCGCCTGACTATAGATGCCAGGGAACAAACGGTGATCCCTAAATATGGTATACCCTCCAGGGCCCACCTAAAAGGGAGGACCCGGGAGAGGTAGGCAATGTCAGGCTCCGGAACTCCAACAGGATAGACCAACGACTTTGTGGCATTTAATTTGTAGTATGAGATAGTCGTAAATTCCTCAAGGAGCTCCAAAACTCTAGGAAGGGAGGATAGAGGCTGGGAACACATTACCACAATGTCGTCAGCATAGAGGCCGACGGTATGAGTATCCGCTCCAACCCTGATGCCGCTTATCCCAGGGTCGGCCCGGAAGGCAACAGCCAAAGGCTCCACAGAAAGGGCATGGATCAGGGGGCACAGGGACACCCCTGTCTAGTCCCATTGGATATCTGGAACGGCTCAGAGAGAAAACCAGAGGAGAAGACCCTGGCGGAGAGGTTGGAATAGAGGCTGAGAATTGAGGTGAGAATGGGACCAGTGAACCCAAACTTCCCCAAAACCTCCTCAAGATAACCCCAGTGCACCCTGTCAAACGCCTTTTCAGCGTCAAGGGACAGGAATGCCGTGGGGTGACCTCTTCTCTCCGCCAGGTCCACAAGGTTAATCAATCGTCTGGTCACATCTCTGGCCTGTCTGTGGGCTACAAATCCAACCTGGTCCGGGCCGACCAGCTTGGGAACCACGTCATGAAGGCGCATGGCCAGGAGTTTCGAGAATATTTTTAGATCCGTATTTAACAGAGAAATTGGCCGATAGTTCTCCAGGCTTTCCGGGTCTTTCCCCTGTTTGTGGATAGTCGTCACTGTCGCCTCCAGGGCCTCCGTGGGAATGGACCCCCCACTCCGCCACTCATTAAAAAGCCGCAACAAAAATGGAGCTAGGACAGTCCGAAAGGTCTTATAATAGTCGTTTATAAAGCCGTCTGGGCCAGGGGCCGAGGCGGACTTCAAAGATCCGATCACCTTCAGGACTTCCCCCACCGAAAATGGACGGTTAAGGGACTCCAGATCCTCGAGCGACAAAGTTGGGAGGCCCACGCCCATAAGATAAGCCCTGATCGCCGGGCGAGATGGCTGAGGGGTACCCTGATCATCTTTTAGGTTGTAGAGTTTAGCGTAATAGTGGGAAAACACCTCAACGATACGTCGAGGGTCTCTCACCAGTCCACCTTCCAGATCTCTCATAGATGTGATCATAGAAGCAACCGACCTTTTTTTCAACCTCCTGGCCAGGAGCTTACCCGCCCTATCTCCCATAGCATAGTAATCCATCTTGAGCCTCCGGAGCCCCACCTCATACTGCCTTAGCATCAAAGCTCGTAGCTGGGTACGTACTGACGTTATTTGGGAGGAGAACGTCGGTGAGGGCTTCAATTTATTAGTCGCCTCCAAAGTCTGGAGTTGGGAAATCAACTCGTTCCGTCATGCCTCCCTGAGTCTCTTACGTTTAGAAGATCTCTGGAGAAGTAACCCCCTCAGGACCGCCTTGTGTGCTGCCCACAATGTTCCATCTGTCACTTTCCTGTTATCATTAGAGGCAAAAAAGGAGGTGATGTCCCCTTCAATTTTGGAGACCGTGTGTTGGTCTAGCAGGAGGTCCGGAGACAGCCTCCATCTCCTAGGGGATCCCCCCCCGCAGCCGAGAGCCACCTCCAGAGACACAGGCGCATGGTCGGACCAGGTAATAGTACCAATCTCTGCCTTAATGCAGTCCGCCAGGGAGGGGTCGCCCACCAGGAAAAAGTCTATCCTGGAGTACGACCCATGGGGACCAGAGTGGAATGTATAGTCCCGTTCTCCCGTGTGTAAGTAGCGCCAAATGTCATGTAGGCTAAACTCCCGGCAAACGGAGGCAAGACCCCCCCTCCCACGACTCCCCAACGAGACAGAGTCCAAGTGTGGTTTCATCACACCATTAAAATCACCGCATAGAATCACACGGCCTACCGCTTCCTCCTGCATTTTGCCCAAAAAAGAATGCAAGAACTTAGTTTGACCCGAGTTGGGGGCATACAAGGTCGAGAAAGTGTAAGAAAGCCCTCCCAGTTCGCATATAACCAAGAGGAATCTACCTGCTGGGTCCACTACAACCTTCTTTAGAGAGAACTGGACCGATGAGCTCACCATCAAGCAAACACCCGCTTTCTTGTTTAAAGCGTTAGAGAAAAAAAGGTTGGGATATCTGAGGGAGTGTAGCCTATAGTTGTCCCCCGCTAGTAGGTGTGTCTCCTGAATGCACACATCTGCTCGCTGTCTCTGGATTTCCCTCCAAAGGAAGCTCCTCTTCACTGGCGAGTTAAGACCCCTCACATTTAATGAAAGGATCTTAAAACTCATGATTCACATAGGGGGCCCGACCGTCCCAGCCCTACCCAGTCAAAAACCCAGGGGGAGGAGGAGAGGGAGAGAGGAAGGGAAGGAAAGACAAGTGCGGGAAGAAATAGGAAGACAAGATAGTAGAGAAAGGAAGGGAGGGAGAGGAAGAGTAGAGAAAAGCGGGAGATTACACAGAGGCAATAAACAAAAATGTAAACCAGGAGCGTCTCAGATTCCTGAGAAAAAGGGGGTCAAAAACTATTCTGTAACTTCCCCAGACCTCACCAAGGTGATGACAGGGAAGAGGTGGTTCAGTGTCCAAAAAGGCTCAAGCCCTTAAGAATGAGCCCCTAGAAGCCAAGTTGGCCAAAATAGTAAACAAGTATTCTGGCTCTGGCAGTTCACCACGGGCGTTGCCGCAGAAGTCAGTGGTCCCGTATACCAGGGGAGAAACAGGTATTTCGCAATTGCGAGAATTATTCGGAGATGCACCAGCGTCGTCAATCAATCCCCAGGATAACATCGCTGCTTTAAGTCTGGAAGGAGACGAGAAAACATGCCGGGAACCTTTGTATCGAAAGGAAACCTGTACGGGCGTTCCCCAGGCATACAAGATGTGCTTCTGACGCAGGACCGCACAATATGGGGCGAAGTCTCTACATCTCGCCAGAGTCCCCGGTGAGAGATCAGGATAGAGTGACCAGTCTTTGAAAGGGTCCTCAGTGATCGGGCGACGTCGCAGCGATTGAAGAAGAATGTCCCTCATCCTAGGTACCGCCAGCGACACCAAAACGTCTCCTGGGAGATCTTTACTGATCTTTGGGGATCTCGGGAGTCGGTAAGCCTTTTCCACAGATAGAGTCGCAGGGTTCTCATCAGGGAGGATAAGGGACAGGAAGGGAGATACAAGCTGTATTAAATCTTCCTCCTCTCCGCCCTCAACCATGCCCCGCACCTTCACATTGCCCCGTCTCTGTTTATCATCAAGGGCCCAGATCGCAGCCTCCATAGCCCTCATGTCCACCGCCACCTCTTGATAGTCATCGGCTAAGGCGTTGTGAGCCGCCGCAAACTCCGCCATTTTCTTCTCTGTGTGCGACGTGCGTTTCTCAAGTGCCGCAATGTCTGCCCGCATCTCCCCCACAATACCTCTGACATCCTCCTGAATGGACAGGCGTAGGGAGTCCAGCATAGACCTCAGATGCCCTTGGGTGATCAGGGCAGAGTCACCGTCTTCCTCCCTTGGAGATTTGCCGCCAGAGCTCCTGAGAGAGCGTGCAGGAGAGGCGGAGTGAAGAGAGGCAGGCCCATCTTAGGATCCTCAGAGCGGAGTCGGTCGGCGGGGAAAAAGTCTGTGAGACGCTGTGAAGAACCCCGACCCCGAGGCGTACCCTTCGGCATCTCAGGGTATGCTAGGGATCTTTAGGTCTCTCTTTGTGCTTTTTGCCGTTTGTGGGAGCCGTGGGAGCCCGGGGAGAAGGTGCCTAAGCCAGAGCTCCTAGATCATGCGTCCACCATGTATGGTGTCAGGACACGCCCCCCTTATGGCTATCACCCCCTGTTCGTACACAGCACGCTACAGTATGGTCGGGCAGTGCAGACACGGCGCCGGTCCGCTCTGTCATTGTCATTTTTAATTGAATATTCTTCCACCCAGAGAGCTTTCAAAACACTGTTTTCGAAAAGGAAAATTGCTAATTTGGCAAGTAATGGGTTAATGTGCTTCTGATTAGGTGATCATCTGAACCAAATCTTATTTAATGACGGATATTTTAAAAAACACTGCTGTGGTCTTCACAATTCTCTTGCAATAGGATAAGCTGGATGGCAAAAAAAGTGCTAGGAATAACCCAGCAGTAATTTGAATGAAAAAAATAACTTTTAACCATGCCAAGGGAGTTGAAAAGAAAATACTTGAGTGAGGAAAAAAAGGGCTCAATTGTGGCTTTACTAGCAGAGTGATACAGTGCACAGTGAATGTCATGTTGCCTCCATCCTTAAAATTTCAAAGACTGCAGTCCATTACAAGAAGGTCAAGCAGCAGACATTGGGGAAAACAAAGCTACAGACTGGCAGAGGGCGAAAGCGACTCTACACTGACTGGGATTATCTTATTTGAATGTCACCCAGCAACCTCAGGATGACATCAAGTGACCTACAAAAGGAATGGCAAATGGCAGCTGGGGTGAAGTGCACGGCAAGAACAGTTTGTAATAGGCTCTTAGAAACAGGGCTCAAGTCATATAAAGATAGAAAAAAGCCATTTCATCAATTAGAAGCAAAGGAGAGCCAGGCTGAAGTTTGCCAAAGACCATAAGGATTGGACCATAGAGGATTGGAGTAAGGTAATCTTCTCTGATGAGTCTAATTTTCAGTTTTGCCAAACACCTGGTCATCTAATGGTTAGACGGAGATCTGGGGAGGCGTACAAGCCACAGTGTCTTGCACCCACTGTGAAATTTGGTGGAGGATTGGTTAAGATCTGGGGATGCTTCAGCAAGTCTGGAATTGGGCAGGTTAATCTTTGCGGAGGATGTATAAATCAAACCGCATAAAAGGTCATCCTTTAAAAACACTTGCTTCCTTTTGCTCAAGCAATGTTCCCAAACTCTGAGGACTTGATTTTCCAGCAGGACAATGCCCCATGTTACACAGCAAGGTCAATCAATGTGTGGATGAAGGAGCAGCATATCAAGATCTAGCCATGGCCAGCCGAATCTCCAGACCATTGAAAACCTCTGGAATATGATCAAGAGGTAGATGGATAGTCACAATGCATTAAACAAAGAAGAACTGCTTACGTTTTTGTGCCTGAAGTGGCATAAGGTCACCCAAACGCAGTGTGAAAGGCTGGTGGAAAGCATGCCAAGACGCATGAAAGCTGTGCTTAAAAATCATGATTATTCCACCAAATATTGATTTCTGAACTCTTCCTGAGTTAAAACATTAGTAATGTTGTTTCTAAATTAATATGAACTTTTCCTTTGCATTATTTGAGGTCTGATGCCTGAATTCAGACTATGGAAATGCAACCTAAATGGCTGAGTGTGATCGTGCAATATGTGAGCATTCAAGGCCACATTTTAAACTTTTGAAAAGGGACCCACTTTGTCTGGAACCCTGGAATTAGGTTGTATGTTATCCAAAAATTCCATTGACAAAAACAACCCATTCCAGTATAAACAAGTCCACATTAACACTCAAGCAAAGACTGAAACAGACAGTGCAAGTTTGGAGAAGGCAGCACAGGTTCAACAGACGTAGTGGTGGTCAGGAGCGGAGATATCAGGATATACTAGTACATAAGCTGGGTCAGCATCAGAAGAGACAAACAGAAATGCATATGATACGATGTGATGCCGATGCTGTGTCTCTGGGGTATCACAGTGACCCGAACCCGTGACCTGGGATCAGTCCAAAAAAGGGTATTTACAAGGTATTTTGTTGTACCGCCACCCGGGGTATGTGGTTAATAGAACCACCGCTGCCGTATTCCTGCTGGGGACGGTGACTTGGGGCAGCTTAGATGATAAGCCCTCCTTGGGTAGGGCTGAGGGTCCCCAGGGCAGGAGAAGATGTGTTGGATGGGTCTGGTGAGGGACTGTGTACAGTGCAGTTCACTTACTTCAAAGCTGCAGCTCTCCAGCCAGTGTGCAGGGATGACAGTCTGTGGCTCCTCAGGTGGGGCTTTTCTGCGATGCTGGAAGTAAACAGTCTCAGACAGTAATGAGCTTACTGGGTACTTTACTTAAGGTCTTCAGCATTAGTTCACAACAGTTCACAGTTCTTTCCCTACAGTTCACACAATTTACACTGCTCCAGGCAACTCAAACTGTGCAGCTCAGGTGGCGTTTCTGGGTTGTTCCCTCAAAGTCCTTTCAGGCCTCTCAGTCTCAAAGTAGTACCTCACCCACGGGTTCAGTCTGGTCATCGCGGACTCACGGGTGAATGTTTCCCTCAGTCAGGGTCACCAGCCCTAGTATGACGACTGTGTTCTTAGACCATAGTGGAAGTTAGGCTGTAGGTCATAAAGCACCTGCCCCACACTGGTGTGTCTCGTGATTAGGGTCTGGATTATCCCCGGTCACCTCTTCAGAGCTGGTTCTCTGGTCGTGGCCTAGCCTCCAGCGTCGCAGGGAACCCAAAACCTCCTGGGAAGACTCTCTCTTTGCTCTGATCTCACTTTTCTCTCCCACCATTCTGACGTCTTACGTTCTGCCCCTAACTGTGTGTTCCCGGGTTTTTATTGTGTTAGTCTCTCCACCCACTTTGTCGGTGCTTCTCTACGCTCCACCCACTTCTCTTAACACCTGCCACCCTTTGCCCAACCTAGAGTCCTAGGCGTACGGTCGATGTGTGCATCTGTGTGGGTGTTTTGTCAACCGTCTTGCCTTACCTGGCTGCACTTCCCTTTGTGGCCACCTGGTCGCAAGGGCGCCACACATACAGACACGGAGCAAGACATGAACTGACTTGTACTGAAGCTTCATCAAAGTCTGGAGGGAGGAGCTGCCTTATAAATCCCCCACTGACATTGGATAGCCCAGAGCAGCCACACTCACAGGAAGCAGATAATTACACTTCTGCAGAGTCTGATAGCAGTTTAATGCAGCTGAGTTGAGACTCTTCAGCAGCAGGAGGATGTAGCAGTGCTGGTTGAATGGCGCAATTGACAAGACTATCTGATGTTAGAAGAAACAGAGCATTGTGACCGTATCCTTCTTGTGCCCCCTCCTTATAGTTTTTTTTTGCTTTACCAGTGAAGAAACCCTTCAGGAACAGTAGGGGTTCAGAAATTCACAGCAGGCTCTTGAGGAACAGAGATAGAGGCAGGAGGACTGCTCTTCTTGTCTGCTTTTGAGTTCATCTAAGACATGGCTAAATTCTCTTGGAAACACTCTAACATGGCATGAAAATGA
The DNA here is from genome assembly GCA_033576535.1 of Allobates femoralis. Classification (NCBI taxonomy): domain Eukaryota; kingdom Metazoa; phylum Chordata; class Amphibia; order Anura; family Aromobatidae; genus Allobates; species Allobates femoralis. Next base: position 489,887,043 of record JARQOC010000003.1, read on the forward strand.
ACTGTCAAAGCAAGGTTCAAAGAAATCAAGGGCAGATTCTTGGGCGTGACCTTGGTGGGGCAGCTGGCAGCACAATATGGTCCCCAGTGAAGCACCTGTCTGCTGAACCAGTCAATAACCGGCACACGCAGCTAGGGGAGGCCCAGAAGAATGAAATTCATGGATATGGCTAGCACAAAATATGAGACTTTTTGGAATGCAAAACACATTTCAACATCATTGCAGTCCTGCCTTAAAAGGAGCAGCTAACATCGTTTTAGTGATTGTTCCATTAACACAGGTGTGGGTGTTGATGAGGACAGGGCTGGCGATCAATCAGTCATGATTAAGTAAGAATGACACCACTGGACACTTTAAAAGGAGGCTGGTGCTTGGTATCATTGTTTCTCTTCAGTTAACCATGGTTATCTCTAAAGAAACACGTGCAGCCATCATTGCACTGCACAAAAATGGCCTAACAGGGAAGAGTATCGCAGCTACAAAGATTTCACCTCAGTCAGCAATCTATCGCATCATCAAGAACTTCAAGGAGAGAGCTTCCATTGTTGTCAAAAAGGCTCCAGGGCGCCCAAGAAAGACCAGCAAGCACCAGGACCGTATCTTAAAACTGTTTCAGCTGCGGGATCGGACTACCAGCAGTGCCGAGCTTGCTCAGGAATGGCAGCAGCCTGGTGTGAGTGCTTCTGCACGCACTGTGAGGCGGAGACTCTTTGAGCAAGGCCTGGTTTCAAGGAGAGCAGCAAAGAAGCCACTTCTCTCCAGAAAAAACATGTTTTTTGGGACATCTGGAAAACAGCTTATTCGGAGAAGAAGAGGTGAGCGATGCCACCAGTCTTGTCTGATGCCAACTGTAAAGCATCCTGAAACCATTCATGTGTGGGGTTGCTTCTCAGCCAAGGGAATCGGCTCACTCACAGTCTTGCCTAAAAACACAGCCATGAATAAAGACTGGTACCAGAATGTCCTCCAAGAGCAACTTCTCCCAACCGTCCAAGAGCAGTTTGGCGCCCAAAATGCCTTTTCCAGCATGATGGAGCACCTTGCCATAAAGCAAAGGTGATAACTAAATGGCTCAGGGAACAAAACAGAGATTTTGGGTCCATGGCCTGGAAACTCCCCAGATCTTAATCCCATTGAGAACTTGTGGTCAATCATCAAGAGACGGGTGGACAAACAAAAACCAACAAATTCTGGCAAAATGCAAACATTGATTATGCAAGAATGGACTGCTATCAGTCAGGATTTGGTCCAGAAGTTGATTGAGAGCATGCCAGGGAGAATTGCAGAGGTCCTGAAGAAGGGTCATCACTGCAAATATTGACTTGCTGCATTAACTCATTCTAACTGTCAATATAACCTTTTGGTACTCATAATATGATTGCAATTATATTTCTGTATGTGATATAAACATCAGACAAACACAAATAAAAACCAGAGGGCAGCAGATCATGTGAAAATATCATTTTGGTGTCATTCTCAAAACTTTTGGCCATGACTGTACAAGAAGAAAAAAAGATTTAAGCTTAGCCAATCCATGTTGTACCTGGACTTCTAATTATGGGTGGTGCACGGTACTTGACTTCATGTCCTAAAAAGCTCTGAAATTCAGATATTCTAAAAAAAATCCAGCATCACATCCCAAAATGTATAAAAATAAATAACAGTCCTTATTTCTTCATATTAAAAATGACATTTTGATAAAACCATGCAGTCACAGCTAAGGTTTATCTGCCTCATGAATTTTGAACCATTGGGAGGTTCTTACACGAACAAATTGTATTATTGTTATATGGTAGTAGTCTGTGGAGAACTGAAATACTTAAATGAGTTTGGGAAAGCAATAAAAGGAAGTGAGGGTGTTCACATAAGAAGTGTGAAAAGTTCATTTTCCTCAAAATAGAGTCTGTGGGAAGATGTGATATCCCTAAATGTTTTTTCAATTTATATAAAAACACATGACATTTGGGGATATCACATCTTCCAACAGACTCAGACTCTATTTTGAGGACAATGAACTTTTGACACTTCTTATGTGAACACCCTCGCTTCCTTTTATTGCTTTCCTCAACTCATTTAAGTATTTCATTTCTCCACAGACCACTACCATATAACAATACAATTTGTTCTGCTTATCTTATACTTTTAGTTTCAATTCCCCAGCCCCTCTCTTCCTCCCTAGCCTGACTCTGCTTTATGTCACCTGTCACATTTACTACAGCATCTAATACTGCGTTTTTTTGTTTGTTTTTTTGTTTCATTTGCTTATGTATATATGTATGTGTCTTCAGAATTTGTGTCATTATCTGCCTGACGAAGAGGCCACAGTGTCCTGAAAGCTTGCTGTGTTTACCATCTTTTCAGTTAGCCATTAAAAGGTATCAACCACTGAGGACTCTCAGATTCTAATATTTTTCTATCTACTGGCTAACACAGTACAAACATTTTTTACCTTATCAACAACAAGCTAGCTCTTACTAAAGGGAGAGGGGAGATGCCCCTGACATGCCATCATGCCATTCACAAGGGTATTATTGGTGGCAATTCAAAATGAAGCATTATTATTTAAAGTTGTGTACTTATTTAAAACAAGAATCGATAGATATCGTCTTGATGTATTTGTATTGGTTTATCGGTGATAACAAAGGCACTGAGTACTTCGTGCACCTGCCTGAAATTCCCCAAGCCCTTCTTGAGTTTCCACAGGAGGATGATTATGTGCTTACTAAATACCATATGCTTTATGTGCCCACAGAGACCAATTTGACGCAGTCCTGTTCTTAGTTGCCTGGTTTGAAAAACAACAGAATAACACCACATGTGCAATATATTTGGATACAGCCTTCAGCTCTCAGGTCAGATATCATTGTAAGATGATGAATTGTGCATTACAGATTACAAGTTTGTGTATGAAAATGTCAAGCACCCTGCAGATGTTCTAGCTGTACTACACCATAGGTTCTTTTCCTCACTCCCATAGCTCTCTTTCTAGGCTTAGTTATTTGTTTCATTGTATAAAACAATGAAAAATCAATTGTAAAACTTGTATGCATGCACATTATATCTTTTTCCAGTAAACTGATTTGTTCAGCTACCATTGATCTTCTGTTAGTTATGCTTTAAATATGGCATTTTGAAGGAAATTGTGTGCTGCAAGCAAGTTGTCCTCTACCCACGGATATGAATGTCATAGATAAGTAGGGATCCAACCGCTGGGATCTGCAGCAATTGGCAGAACAGGGATTTTTTTCCAGGATGAGACACATTTAGTCCTGTTATGATGGAACAGCAGTACACATGACTAACTGTCACTCAAAAGCAGAGTGCATCAATCAGCAGGTCCCAAAGGGAATCTATGATTCAGCAGTGGAGCATGTGTACAAGGTGGACATATTGTCACGTTTCCCCTTGAAGACACCTGTCGTGATATGGCTGTATAAGTGTAAACTGTAATGTGTATTATGTCCTGAATTATTGTTAGGAGATGTAATGTAAATAACTAAAAACTACCATGCTTCAAATGGATGCTGAAAAGGGTATGTAGATATAATAGAGACTTGCCTGGACAAGAGTTCTAGTGCACAGATGTGTTGTAGGATGGTTATAAGTCTGATTAGGACAATTCAAATTATATATGTGAAAAGGGCTCCAAACCAGTATAAATCATATTAACCCTTAAAAATGTATTAATTTTTAAGGGTTAATAAGTCTGATTAGGACCAAATATATATACTAAAAAGAACAAAAGAGGAGAGAAGAATTAGGAATTTTGACATACCTACCTAATCAAACACATATATTGTAATATAATGAAGAAAGTGTATATAGAGATGCTCTGTGATAAACATAAAAACACTTGTGCCTGCTGTCCAGGGCCGGCTCCAGGTTTCTGTGGGCCCCGGGCGAAAAGGTCTCAGTGGGCCCCCTTTAAGTACATATCGCGGACTATATATATATATATATATATATATATATATATATATTGCCGCACACTTACCGCAAGCCCCATAGACAATGCATGGGGCTTGCCGCAAACGTGCAGCAAGTGCAGCCGCTAGACGGAAAATGCGGCAGATGCGGGGTTTTTTTTTACCGCAACTGCCACATTTTAAAAAAAACTCCTATGTGAAGGCAGCCTTACAGGAACAGTGACTGCCGAATCCAGCAAGAGCTGTTTCTGACAGTGAGTACCGTATATACTCGTGTATAAGCCGACCCGTGTATAAGCCGACCCCCCTACTTTTGCCCCCAAAACCTGGGAAAATCTATTGACTCGTGTATAAGCCGAGGGTGGACCCTAGCACAAGTATACAGCCCCCAGCAGTGTGGTATACAGCAGTCCCAGAGGTAGATACAGCAGCCCCAGTGGTAGTATACACGCAGCCCCAGTAGTATATACAGCCCCAGTGGTATATACAGCCCCAGTGGTAGTATAGACGCAGCCCTAGTAGTATATACAGCCCCAGTGGTAGTATATACAGCCCCAGTGGTAGTATACAGGGCCCCAGCACTATATACAGCCCCAGCAGTATATACAGCCCCAGTGGTATATACAGCCCCAGTGGTAGTATATACAGCCCCAGTGGTAGTATATACAGCCCCAGTGGTAGTATACAGGGCCCCAGAGGTATATACAGCCCCAGTGGTAGTATACAGGGCCCCAGAGGTAGTATAGACGCAGCCCCAGTGGTAGTGTATACAGCCCCAGTAGTAGTATATTGCAGCCCCAGCGGTAGTATACAGCAGCCCCAGTAATGCAGGGCCCCCCCAGCCTCGCTCCGGTCACCTGTAAAGCAAACTATACTTATCAATGTCCCGCTGTCCGCGCCCGCTCGCCGCTGCCGTCCACGATCCTCCATCTTCATGCGTCTTCTTCCTGTTTCCTGTGCTCGTCGCAGGGAATTACGTCATTGCCTGCGACGAGCACAGAAACAGGAAGAAGACGCATGAAGATGGAGGATCGTGGACGGCAGCGGCGAGCGGGCGTGGACAGCGGGACATTGATAAGTATAGTTTGCTTTACAGGTGGCCGGAGTGAGGCTGGGGGGGCCCTGCATTACTGGGGATGCGGGGGCTGCTGTATACCGATGTATACATCGGTATGTACCGATGTATACATCGGTATACAGCACTGACTCGCGTATAAGCCGAGGGGGGTACTTTTCAGCCCAATGTTTGGGCTGAAAAACTCGGCTTATACGCGAGTATATACGGTATATTACACATTGTTAGGAGCGGGCTAAAATGCGATTGCATTCCCTTGCGCCTTTTAAAAATACCCTTCAAATGCAAAATGTTGCATTTTTGTGGTCTGAGGATGTTTGGTATATACACGAGCATTCTCAAGCACACAAATAATGCAAGCAGCTCAATGGAGCCGCACTGCCATATGGTGGCACCGCAGCCAGGCGGAGTGTCTGGCCGTCTGGATCCCTCTTTCTCCTCACCTTTCTTCTAGCCGCTCCGGTCTCCTCCGGTCGCTCTGCACATATCAGCACAGTGATGACATCGTGCCCCTCCATGCTGAGCTGCAGAATGCAGACAGCGGCAGAAGAGACTCTGGAGAAGAATGCTGCTGGCAAAGGTGGCTGAGACTATAGGAGAGAATCCACAGGGGGCTACCACTGGTACACATACCTCGTACACACGCGGCTCTGATTCGTACACCTCATACACACGCGGCTCTGCTCCATACACCTCGTACACACATGGCTCTGCTCTGTACACCTCGTACACACTCGGCTCTGCTCCGTACACCTCATACACACACGGCTCTTCTCCGTACACCTCGTACACACTCGGCTCCGCTCCGTACACCTCATACACACACGGCTCCGCTCCGTACACCTCATACACACACGGCTCCGCTCCGTACACCTCATACACACACGGCTCTGCTCCGTACACCTCATACACACACGGCTCTTCTCCGTACACATCATACACACACGGCTCCTCTCCGTACACCTCGTACACACACGGCTTCTCTCCGTACACCTCGTACACACTCGGCTCTGCTCCGTACACCTCGTACACACACGGCTCTGCTCTGTACACCTCGTACACACACGGCTCTGCTCCGTACACCTCGTACACACGTGGCTCTGCTCCGTACACCTCATACACACACGGCTCTTCTCCGTACACCTCGTACACACACGGCTCTGCTCCGTACACCTCGTACACACACGGCTCTGCTCCGTACACCTCGTACACACGTGGCTCTGCTCCGTACACCTCGTACACACGTGGCTCTGCTCCGTACACCTCGTACACACACGGCTCTTCTCCGTACACCTCATACACACACGGCTCTGCTCCGTACACCTCGTACACACACGGCTCCTCTCCGTACACCTCGTACACACACGGCTCTGCTCCGTACACCTCGTACACACTCGGCTCTGCTACATTCACACTGTAAATCCCTCCTGACCCCACACATAACCTTCACCTAATTGCCATGCACCTAGTACACACTCACCTCTGCTACATTCACACTGTAAATGCCTCCTGACCACACACAAACTTCACCTTATTTGAGCATCATTCATGGCCAGCACTGTCCTGGATACACTGAGGAGCTGATCATGAGACCCCTGACTCCTCCCCATCCATTGACATCATCACAGGTCCTGTAAGCACACTAGCACAGTGTGTGCACTGCAGCTCTGTCGGCTCCCGTGGAGGGGGGAGGAGGGAGACCTCCGGTGCTGCAGCCTGCAGGAGCCTGAAAATGACCCCCCAGCTGCCCCTGGATATGGCTCTGGCTGTGGGGGCAGTGCTCAGGGGCCCCTGAGGGCTAGGGTCACACTTGCATTGTGACCCTAGCCTTAAGCAAGTATTGTATGTTGCAACGCTGCTATGCGCTGGAGGCAGCCCATAGAAACCCGACGTTTACCATGACAACCAAATGGTTGTCAATGTAAACTGCGGGTTTCTATGGGCTCAGTTGCTGGCAGCGCATAGCGTTAAACGCTCTGCGCTGCAGCAGACAATACTTGCGTCAGGCTAGGGTCACAACACAAGTGTGACCCTAGCCCTCAGGGGCCCGGTGGGCCCCCTCCAAGCTGTCGGGCCCCGGCACTTGCCCGGGTACGCCGGGTGCTGACGCCGGCCCTGCTGCTGTCTAATGTACACTGTTGTTATCACGTTTCTGTTAAGTAAAACTATGATTTTAAAGAACTTGTGGTCTCTTTCAATGAATTGCTTAACAACTGGTCCTGGCCAGCTGATGCCATCAGCACCATGCAGTCTCCAACAACGTATCACCTATTCAGCACTAGTCCATACATCCAGCCTTAAGTCACTATTTCATGTACCGTGCAAAGATGATGCAGACCTCACTCATGACTAGCGCTCCATGCCACACCACACATGCACACCCCTATTCCATTCTAGCATTGATAAAAGTGTCCCATTCTTACAATCAGTGCAGGTCGCAACCAATTAACTAGTTACTATCCAATGGCTAGGTTAGAGCTTGTTATCACCAGTCAACTCCTTTAATATACAGTAAAAAAAAAACTACAGTATAAATGTTTTTACACCCCCTCAATTTGGCTTTGAAAAAATAAAGCAAATAAACCTTAAAGAATGCCAAGTCTAATCTTAGACCCCTCCTCTTTAACTATCTTTGCAATGTAAGCAAATCTCATACCTGGCACAGAGAGTATATCCTTCCTGCGGCCTTGTCACCAACTGACACCATTGACATAGCCAGAGTGGGTAGATATGATACATTAAGTTAACAGTGAGTGAGAGGACTTTTACATGGCAATAAGCACAATGCAGTGTTTACAGTAAATGCATCAGATCTGAAGTAAGTGGGCAGGAAGGACGGTAAAAAAACATATTGGAAAAGCATTTCCTTGACTGCGTGCAAGGCATCATGAAATCTGAAGACTATCAAAGGAATTTGAGTCGCAATGTAGTGCTCAGTGTCAGAAAGGTTTGCGTCCAAAGTCATATGTATTCCAGCAGAACAATGACCTCGAAGCATTCAAGAAACACCAAGAAATGGATGGAAACAAAGTGTTGGAGAGTTCTGAAGTAGTAACAATGAGTTTAGTTCTAATCCCATAAAACACCTGTATAGAAATTTGAAACTTGATGTTGAGAGAAGGCACCCTTCAAATATGAAGGGGCAGTTTACATAAGAAGAGTAGTCCAAAATACCAGTTGAGAGGTCTAAGAAGCTTGTTGATGTTTATAGGAAGCAATTGATTGCAGTTATTTATTCCAAAGAGTGTGAAACCAAATAATAAGGTGAGTTTGGCAACAATTTTGTTAAGCCCATTTTTGGGGTTTTATGTCCAATTTGCTTTTTTTTTCTCTTTTTTATGTTGTTCCAATACAGACAAAATGAAATAAACATATTTATAACAAAATGTGCAATTACAATAATTTTATGGGAGAAATACTATATTTTCTGGAATAATTTCAAGGGTGCCAACACTTTTGGCCATCACTGTATGTGAATATCTTATGTTCAATGCTGAGTAAAACTGGGAGATAAGTATAACGAAGGATCCCAGTGTACTTTTTGATCACAGACTAAATAAATGCATGCAATGTCAATCAGCGGGGCTTTCAAAGCCTTCACAGTCTAATTGCTTGTGCTATACAAAACCATGTTGATGCACAACTCAGCACAGCACAAATCATCTACCATGAATGCAGGTGTTTTCAGCCAGCATTCACAGGAAGTGAGTCATCTGATCCCCTCACTGTCATGGGAACATGTTGGTGCCCTATAATTGCATCAAAAGGTCGCTAATGGTGCCGTGGAACTGCATAAAGGCATAAAGAGAAGAGATCTACCCACCAGAAGTGGTAGAATTTGTCTACATAACTGACAACACTTATATCAAGAAGCAAGTCCTTAAAATGGAACATCTGGTGCTGAAAGTTCTTTCATTTGACCTTGCTGCACCAACTATCATCCAAGACCTCGTGTGTTTGATCGCATTGTCAGAGTTTGACAGCACCACCTAACTAGACAATGGGTGCAGGTGGATCTCTGATCCACACATAACTGTTAGCTGCACATTGGCTTATCAGATCAGCTGATATGTCCGGTGAACAATGCTAGCTCAGTACGTGAGCTCGCATCAAAGCAGAAAAGAAGACCAATGATGTACTTTGTGAAATAGCGAAAGCCCAGGGCACCTGGAAGACTTGCTTGGCAGCAGAATTTGACACAACACTTGTGGTTTTAAAGTAACACTATATACAGCAGTTTATTTTCATGTCATAAACCGCATATATCACATATATTGCAGAATAATAATCACAGTTCACATCACAGTAGTTCACGTATCACATGTACACTTTAGAGACCATTATACCTTCACCTATAGTACATATTCACATAATATACAAGACCTATACAGACCCACAGGGATCCGGTACGCAGCCGTCACACCCCTGTTCACACATCCACACAGTCTCAGACACGCTGCTACACTGAACACAGCCTCCACACATCTCATATATTGGTCAACAGGACCCTTACGACCTTTGAGACATCCCCAGTTTCTCACACGCTACACAGCATACAGTCCATTGTGAGGCTACATCAACTCCAACCCATCACAGGGTCCATACACATACATATACAGTCCATCATAATACATCCATGGACTACAGCCAATTCAGGCCCACAACAGGGTTTAGCATCCTGAGCTACAGGGTAAGCCAAGCGTCCCCAAGGACTCCTCATTACGTCCTATTCTGGTCGCCAGCCACGTCCAAGCCTTACCATCCCAGGCAGACTTCCAGGCCCACAGCTGCACCAACACACCAGAGCAAGCCCCTCCAGGTTCAGCCAGTCTTCTCAACTCTGGGAGCCATTACAACCCGCTGTCTTCTGGCCTTAAGCTCCCGTCACACACAACGACGCAACAGCGATCCCGACAACGATAACGATTCTGGAGAGATTGTTGGTGTGTTGTTACCTGGTCGCTGGAGGGCTGTCAAACAGGCAGATCTCCTCAGCGATCAGGGACCAGGGAGCCACCTACACATTGCTGGAAGAAGGACAGTAGTAACTATGATAAACACCAGGTATCTAGGCAGCGCACACTGCCTAAATACCCGGTGTTTATCATAGTTACCAGCGTCCTCCCTGCTTATGTGGCACCCCAGGGGTTAATGTGCCACAGTAACATCCAAGTGTTAACTCCCCACACAACACTGGACACTGCACTAGCGCCTCTAGGCCAGAAGGGGGAGCTAAAGCAGCTCCCTTATATATTCTGCTCTGAGGAGGAAGTAGTGAGTTGATAGTTGACAGTTGACAGTTCAGTTTAGTCCAGGGAGCACTAGGAGGACCTGTAAATGGGAGCAGTGCTGAGCTCCTGACAGGGACCACTGACTACTTTTAGGCCTGAAGCCAGGGTCTGAGGAGAGGAGTACAAGAAACAGAGGAATATATCTGAGAGACTGAGTTACCTCATAACTCGCCCCAGAGGAGCACAGAGACCAGATACCGGACGCAAATCTGTGACTAAAACACGCAGCACAGAAAACACGGGGATAGTGGAGGTTGTAGATCTACACTGTACCTCAGCGAAGCAACACGGTGGGGTCAGAAGCACACAGAAAGACTCAAGTTGCCTAGCAAAGGGGGTACCTGTGAGGAGGAACAGGACCAGCGGCCTAGCTAAAGCAGCAGCAGGGCCACACACACAGCGCAGCAGTGGGAAGCTGAGGACCCAGACAGGGTGCAACCTCTACCTGCGGAGAGCCATTACATCCCCAGCTGCCCAACATCATCCCCGGAGGTTCTGCAGCAGCGGTGGTCACCCTGACCACAACCTGTGGGTGGCGTCACGACAAACAATATCCCCTGTAAATATCCCCCATTACTTGTGGAACCCAGGACACGGTCCGGACCAAAACCGCCGTGATATCCCCAGCAATACCCCGGTCCGGTACTGAGTACCCCATCCCAGTGGGCTCCACAACTTGACGCCACGAACAGGATCTACCGTGCCCGGTAAACCGGGCATTGTGTGTCGTGATTTGTGACTGTTTTGAACCTGCCGCCATTGCGCGGCAGACAGAATTTGAACTGCGCCACAAGGACTGTAATTTTGAAATTCCGCCATTACAGATGAGCGGGAAGAAAGGGGGCGTGTTATTGTGGGCGGCACTCGGCAAAGCGCTCTGACGTCATCCGGCAGGAAAGAGAATCCCTGGTGCACCATGGAAACTTCAAGAGACATCCGGACGGAAGCAGAAGACAGGAGCTTCGACCTTAACTAAGGGGGCACAGTATGTCGCAACCGGAGGAACCAGCGGCGCCGGGCAGCGGTGGAGCAGCAGGCGAAGTTCCAGCACCGGATAATAGAAGAGTACCCGGCAGTGCTGCGGCGCAAGGAGCAGCACCTATCATGCCGTTCCTGATGCCGTATACTCCGGGAGCAATGTGGCTGCTCCAATACTCCAATGAGCTTAACACCCTTAATGACTTTATTACTAAAATACAAGCTTACTACGTGATGTACCCCTGACTGAAGCCCAGCGTGTCGGTATGATTATTGGACAATTAACTGGCAATGCACAGCGGGAAGTAGCGTCCTGGCCGGACACAAATAAGGACACGGTAGAGCTTCTTGTGGCTGGACTAAAAGCAGCATTTGAATCTAGTGCTGACACCCAGGTTAAAATTAGGTTCTTTGGATGTCAATAAAAGCCCAAGGAGAGTGCCAGAGACTATGCCTTAAACTTGCAGGAAGACCTCAAAGCACTTAAACTAGCAGAACCTGCCTTGGCCCCGGGAGCTGACAAAATGCTAATCGACCAGTTTATAGAGGGCCTCTTATCCCCTTCTCACAGAGGACAGTTGAGTATGATGATTATCCAGAATCCTGAAATGACTTTTGCTGTGTTAAAAGACAGAGCCATCCCTCTGCAGCAGGTAGAGGCACCCCGGGATCTAAACTTCATCCAAGGCCCCACAGCAGCACCCCAGCAGCCAGGAGTATCAGCGACATCGCCCATGTCAGAGACGGCTGCTGAACACAGAGAGCCTATCTCTAATGAGGCCCTCAACCAAAAGCTAGTTGCCCTGACAGATACTGTTATTTCCATGGCTAAAGTCATCAAGGAGCTGCGAGGATCCAAGCATGCACCCAAGATCGAGTTGGTGACCAGCAAGGAGGATGTCCCATGAATGAGGCCCAGGAGGTACCAAGCGACGAGAGGACGACCCAGCTACCATTATCAGCCGGATGGACAGCTCATTTGCCGCCGTTGTCAGAAACCAGGTCACTTTGCCCGGGAATGTGCTTTAAACGAGGATTCCCTGGGCAGGCGGGCCTCTTCTCAGGAGTAAACTCTCAAGGTCCTTCAGTCTGGTATGACAGATTCGTGGGAGGACGTCCTGTCATCCCTATCGTGTTGGATGGCATTCCCTTTAATGCCTTGTTGGATACAGGGTCCCAGATAACATCAATTCCACATGTTCTATACAAAGGGTACAGGGCTGATTCAGACATTAATAGTGGTCCAACTGACATTGTAGTGAACTTATGGGCTACTAATTGTAAACTAATACCGCAAGTTGGGTTCAGAGAGATGACCATTCAGATTGGGAAGGTAGAATTGCAGAACCAGGGTATTGAAGCCAAAGAATATGAGTCTGCACACATTGGAAGCAGCAGTGTGAACTGCGACCAATCCCCACCAAAAACATGAAAAAACAAATGCAAAAACCGTATAAGTGTCACACAAAAGGCGCTCTGGTGTAAAAATTATAAATAGCAAGTGCCATGACAAAAAACAGGGCCTTTTGGTTTATACGTTTTTGCAAGAAAACGTACAGTAAGCTGCCTCACCAGGGTATTGTGATTGTAGATGAGATCGTGAACCAGTAATGTTACTAGGAATGAACGTAATTGAAAATTGTTTTTCCGAGGTAATTACTGTCTTACAGCAGATCACCGAGACTGCCAGAACCGGACAGAAGAGGCTCCTGCACAAAGAAATAAAAGCCCTGTATGTTGAAACAACAGGTAGAGATATCCGGAGGTGAAATCGGCAGTGTACGAGTAAGTGATCCAATACCCATTGTAATACCTCCCAAAACTGAAATGTTGATCTGGTGTAGAGCCGCAATAGGCATTAAAGGGCAAGACTACCAAGCCCTGGTAGAACCCGTGTACTCAGACAGTAGGCCCACTATACTCACAGCCAGAGGGGTAGTTGAAGTACACCGGGGAAGAGTGCCATTACGCCTTCTAAATTGCGGGGTCAGATGAGGTCACAATATCAAAGTATGCTACCATGGCTAAACTGGTCTCTGTTGATAACAATGCCATCACAGCCGTCGAGCCCTTCAACCCATCAAGTCATCAAGTCAGGCGGATGACAATGGCTCAAGGGAAATGCTGGAGGATTGGTGCCAAAAGCTACACGTGGGTACCAGTTCTACACCTCCCCATCAAAAGCATGGAGTATACCGGGTAGTAAAAGAATACGAGCAGATATTCTGCAAATACCCGTTAGACTTTGGGCAAATTAAAGGGTAGAGCACACTAGACCCACAGGTAACCATCAGCCTATAAAAGAGAGGTATAGACCATTACCACCTGCCCACTACCAAACCACCAAAGATATGCTCAAAGAAATGAAAACTGCAGGAGTAATAAGAGACAATTGTAGCCCCTGGGCAGCGCCTTTAGTGTTGGTTAGAAATATGGATGGGACCATGAGAATGTGCGTAGATTACCGGCAGATCAACCGCATCACACATAAGGACACATACCTGTTACCTAGGATTGAGGAGTCATTAGCTGCATTAAAATCTGCTAACTACTTTTCTACCCTTGATCTGACTAGTGGGTACTGGCAAGTTCCTGTGGCAGAGACCGACAAGGAGAAGACAACTTTTACTACGCCGATGGGTCTCTGTGAGTTCAATTGTATGCCGTTTGGACTCTGCAACACACCCGGTACCTTCCAACGCCTGATGGAGAGCTGCCTAGGACATAAGAGCCAAAAACAGAGGGGCGCAAATGAGAAGCACCTGAGACACTAAATTGGTCAGTGGGTAGCAGTATTGCTCACCTTGGTGTGTTGTGCACCTCCGCACAACACCAGTTATCGCTCAGGACTTTAGACTTCCAGATCCTGCCAGGCACTGTTGCTGTCGCTCCAGCGATCTTTTTCAGGATGTCGACTTCACGTGATCCAGGACCCGGAAACACGTCACCGCTGGTTCCCTGAACGGTTCCAGTCGCCCAGCAACCACAGGTACTTTTGCTCCAGTGAATGGCTCCGAGGTTAAAAGTTAATCTTCCTTCCCACAGCAGCTCCTGCCAGCCTCCCAATAGGGATACCACGAATATAAACAAAATAAAAGGCGGTCTAATGGAGCGCTAAGAAGGAGAGGATTACTAATCTTATATTAAAGCATCCAAACCTTTATTAAGATGTCCCCTATACGCCACAACAGGTTTCGACAGTCTACAGCCGTCTTCCTCAGGTGATATCTTCCTCACCTGAGGAAGACGGCTGTAGACTGTCGAAACATGTTGTGGCGTATAGGGGACATCTTAATAAAGGTTTGGATGCTTTAATATAAAATTAGTAATCCTCTCCTTCTTAGCGCTCCATTAGACCGCCTTTTATTTTGTTTATATAGGACATAAGAGCAACACGGCGGGGTCAGAAGCACACAGAAAGACTCAAGTTGCCTAGCAAAAGGCGTACCTGTGAGGAGGAACAGGGCCAGCAGCCTAGCTAAAGCAGCAGCAGGACCACACACACAGCGCAGCAGTGGGAAGCTGAGGACCCGGACAGGGTGGACGCAACCAGGCCCCTGTACAGACTCTGTGGGCAGTACTCTGCTACCAAAATCTGCAGTAAAGCCTTGGAAAACTTCAAAACCGTGAGTGTGTGTGATCCTTGTGCTTAAACCCTGCGTGCCCTCACAAACTACCATCATCTCTACTACTACCCCTATCCTGCAACATCCATAGCACCATCTATAGACTATTATTACGTCTGCCCCGGGGAACCCAGCTTTATCTGCGGAGAGCCATTACATCCCCAGCTGCCCAACATCATCCCCGGAGGTTCTGCAGCAGCGGTGGTCACCCTGACCACAACCCGTGGGTGGCGTCACGACAAACAATATCCCCTGTAAATATCCCCTCATTACATGTGGAAGCCGGGACATGGTCCAGACCAAGACCGCTGTGATATCCCCAGCAGTACCCCGGTCCGGTACCGAGTATCCCGTCCTAGTGGGCTCCACAACTTACAGACTGCGCTAAGCAGGGAGGATGCTGGTAACTATGATAAACAACGGGTATCTAGGCAGCGCGTGCTGCCTAGATACCCTCTGTTTATCAAAGTTACCATCGTCCTCCCTGCTTAGCGTTGGTAACCATGATAAACACCGGGTATCTAGGTAGCGCGCGCTGCCTAGATACCCGTTGTTTACCATGGTTACCAGCCTGTGAGGTCACTGATCGTTGGTCTCTCGCTGTCACACACAGCGATGCTTGCTGACTAGCGGGAACGCAACGATCAAAAAATTACCTAGAGCACTTTGTAACGATCAGCGGTCTCACAGCAGGGGCCTGATCTCTGCTAAGTGTCACACTTATCGAGATCGTTAGCGAGATCGCTGTTACGTCACAAAACCTGTGACGTTACAACAATCTCGCTAACGATCTCGTTATGTGTGATGGGGATTTTAGGCTCACACTCAAGTCAGAGGGACAGGTGTCTCCCACATGGAGAGAACAGGCTTCTCTCCACATCCCACAGGGACAGGATTCCTCTGACTCACATTCTCATCTCTCAGAGGATCTGTTCTTTCTGTCTCTCTGTCTGTCTCACAGCACTAGGCAGCTAATATCCTGCCAGCCACACCCACACCTGGGACGCTGTGAGCAATCAACCACACACTCAGACCTAGGTGCAGTTAACCTTGTGTGCACCATTCAGGTCTAGGGAAGCAATCACACATTTACACACACACAGGTCCAGATGCCGTTAACCCTGTGTGCACGGCTCAAGGCCCATGTGATGAATACCTGCCATGGGCTATCATGAAGGTCATACCTCACAACCTATACATCATTGGTCATAAGGAGGTTAAAAGCAAGCCAAACATCAGAAAAAAGTCCTAATCATTATCATATCCTAGTCATTATCATTACCAGCTTTCCTTTCCAAATACCGTATTTTTCGCTTTATAAGACGCACACGATTATAAGACGCACCCAGATTTTGGAGGTGGAAAATAGGGAAAAAAATATTTGAAGCAAAAAATGACTTTGATATGACTGTCAGGCCCTGCGACCAGTCAGCGCTGGCATCTGTCTTCTTCGGATGCAGGAGCAGCATGTGAGCAACACCAATGACTTCTTGCTCCAGTGTCTGATGGCGGGGAGACAGACGCCAGCACTGACTGGTCGGAGGGCTGAGTCTCATATCAATGTTACATGGGAGATGACTATGCAACTTCTGACAATGTTGGAACCGCTGCAGCATCGTGGGTAAGTATAGTCTTTTTTAGGCTGGCTTCACACTAGCGTTCCCCTCCGCTGCTTCCTGTGGAGGGGGACCGCAAGCTGAGTGCAGGCACCGCAAGTCCCTATGTTTAACATGGGGACGCGGGTGCCTGCGCTCAGGGGCAGATTGGCATGGCACCCATTCACCGCCATGTATGATTTGTACGCATGCGTACACTTGCGCACAAATCACACACTCTCATCCACACCCTGAATGCGACATGTGTTCCTAGTGTGGACGAGACTGTATGATTTGTGCGCATGCATCCGCCTGCGTACAAATCATACATTGCAGTGAATGGGTGCGCACGCCAATCTGCACCCGAGCGCAGGCACCCACGTCCCCATGTTAAACATAGGGACTTGCAGTGCCTGCGCTCAGCTTGCGGTCCCCCTCCGCAGGACGCCGCAGAGGGGGACACAAGTGTGAAGGCAGCCTTAATTATACAAGGGCCAAAAAGGTGAATGAGATGGCATTTGTTCATGTAGTGGCTACCCCTTTAAGAACTATAACTTCCAGCATGTACTGTAGATCCTATAGCATGCTTGAAGTTCTAGTTAAGCACAGTATTGGCAGTGTTAACTTTATTAGTGGTTATGTTACATATACATGTGCACTCACTTTAATGTATCCTGCTTTGCCATCACCCTGCTGAAATCAAGGAAGTGGCGATAGTCTGCAGATCAAGTTCTGATGTGATGTACTGTATGAGGGAGGGCCAGGGAGGGGGTCTATGCACTGTGCTGAAATATAATGCTCCAGCCCTGTCTCCTAATTACAAGTCACCACAGCAGAGCTTGACCTGTAGATGCAGGATGTAGATGCAGGAGCTGTACACTGGTGTTATGCAGGCTCCAGCCCTGCTTTCCATACACAGAAGCTCCTCAACTGCAGACCGAGCTTCCTGGATTTCTGCACTGTGCAGGGCTCAGCAGGACACATTACAGAGAGCACCACACTGTGATAAGGTACCGATCTCCCTGCTCTGCCCCTGACTACATGGCAGTGAATCAGCACAAAGCTCAGTGCTGATTCACTTACAGCAGCTGTGCCCCGCTCCTCCGTTCTCACTATCTCCAGCACACAGTCTCCCCAGCCACTGCAGGAAGCTGGGGAGAGACCATGTGTGCAGGCTAAGCAGCTTCTCCTGCTCCCCGTGCTCTCACCTCTCCTCGCTGTGTTCAGTGCAGAGAGGTGGGTGGAGACTGGGAGCAAGTGAAGTGAATATCTAAGTAGATAATGAGCCGGGGACACGTGGTGCTCCTGCCGCCTGATTCTTCAGCAGGGACCATTCCCTGCCACTTCTGTCCCCACTTCACTGCTGTCCCCCCCTCCCCAGCAACTGAGGATACTAGAATGTTATATTCCTTTTATAAGACGCACCCCCACTTTCCTCCAAAACTTGGAGGAAAAAAAGTGCGTCTTATAAAAGGAAAAATACGGTACATTTTTAAATTTTGGAGGCAATTTAAACCTTCCCAAAACTGTTGATCATGGTACAAAGTATACAGAGTTTTAGGCTAGGTTCACATTAGCGTTTGGAACGCACGCGGATCATCCTCATGCGCAAACACTTGTAAAAACGCATTCAAATACATGCATGCGCAGCATATTTTTGGCCTAATGTGCTTACGCATGCGGTTAAAAAAACGCTGTGTGTGCATGCAGTCAAACATGCATTTGCGTTTTTATATCTGCATGCGTTCAAACCAAAAACTCCATAGGAAATCATTAGCTAGAGAGAAAGAGTGGGAGAGAGATTGTGCACTATCCAGAACTGGAAATGGCATGGGAGAAGCTGTATTTCATTATTTGTAAAAAAAAAACAAAAAAAAAAAACAAGCACAAATGCTGCGTTTGCTGCATTTGTCTGCAGATGGCAGTGTGTCTTCATTCACTGTCATGCATTGTTTCTGCGCATCAGGACGCTTGCGTACACACCAAGCCTCCTGATGTGCAGAAAAAATGCAATATGTTGCGTTCGGATGGCACCGAAGATATGCGCTTCTGAAAGCAATGCATGCAAACGCAGGTACCATACAGTGTTGGCCAAAAGTATTGACACCCCTGCAATTCTGTCAGATAATACTCAGTTTCTTCCTGAAAATGATTGCAATCACAAATTCTTTGGTATTATTATCTTCATTTAATTTGTCGTCAATGAAAAAACACAAAAGAGAATAAAGCAAAAAGCAGAACTTTGATCATTTCACACAAAACTCCAAAAATGGGCCGGACAAAAGTATTGGCACCCTCAGCCGAATACTTGGTTGCACAACCTTTAGCCAAAATAACTGCGATCAACCGCTTCCGGTAACCATCAATGAGTTTCTTACAATGCTCTGCTGGAATTTTAGAGCATTCTTCTTTGGCAAACTGCTCCAGGTCCCTGATAATTGAAAGGTGCCTTCTCCAAACTGCCATTTTTAGATCTCTCCACAGGTGTTCTATGGGATTCAGGTCTGGACTCATTGCTGGCCACCTTAGAAGTCTCCAGTGCTTTCTTTCAAACCATTTTCTAGTGCTTTTTGAAGTGTGCTTTGGGTCATTGTCCTGCTGGAAGACCCATGAACTCTGAAGGAGACCCAGCTTTCTCACACTGGGCCCTACATTATGCTGCAAAATTTGTTGGTAGTCTTCAGACTTCATAATGCCATGCACACGGTCAAGCAGTTCAGTGCCAGAGGCAGCAAAGCAACCCCAAAACATCAGGGAACCTCCGCCATGTTTGACTGTAGGGACCGTGTTCTTTTCTTTGAATACCTCTTTTTTTCTCCTGTAAACTCTATGTTGATGCCTTTGCCCAAAAAGAGAGAACATTCTTCCAAAACGTTTTAGGCTTTCTCAGGTAAGTTTTGGCAAACTCCAGCCTGGCTTTTTTATGTCTCGGGGTAAGGAGTGGGGTCTTCCTGGGTCTCCTACCATACATTCCCTTTTCATTCAGACGCTGACTGATAGTACGGGTTGACACTGTTGTACCCACGGGCTGCAGGGCAGCTTGAACTTGTTTGGATGTTAGTCAAGGTTCTTTATCCAACATCCGCACAACCTTGCGTTAAAATCTCTTGTCAATTTTTCTTTTCCGTCCACATCTAGGGAGGTTAGCCACAGTGCCATGGGCTTTAAACCTCTTGATGACACTGAGCATGGTAGACATAGGAACATTCAGGTCTTTGGAGATGGACTTGTAGCCTTGAGATTGCTCATGCTTCCTCACAATTTGGTTTCTCAAGTCCTCAGACAGTTCTTTGGTCTTCTTTCTTTTATCCATGCTCAATGTGGTACACACAAGGACACAGGACAGAGGTTGAGTCAACTTTAATCCATGTCAACTGGCTGCAAGTGTGATTTAGTTATTGCCAACACCTGTTAGGTGCCACAGGTAAGTTACAGGTGCTATTAATTACACAAATTAGAGAAGCATCACATGATTTTTCTAGCAGTTCCAATACTTTTATCCACCCCCTTTTTTATGTTTGGTGTGGAACTATATCCAATTTGGCTTTAGGACAATTCTTTTTGGGTTTTTTTTCATTGAAGACAAATTAAATGAAGATAATAATACCAAAGAATTTGTGATTGCAATCATTTTCAGGAAGAAACTGACTATTATCTAACAGAATTGCAGGGGTGTCAATACTTGTGGCCAACACTGTATGTCCCCATGTTAAACATGGGGACGCGGTACGCATGCATTTGGAGACGCTGCTTGCCAAATGCAAGTGTGAAACTGGCCTTAGTCACTTGCACAATAATATTAACTGACATAATACTTTAGTAAATTTCATTGTATTTGCAGCACTCCAAGGGTTCTTCCATCTGTGACTTGGACAGAGAGCCCACTTAACGAGTTATTCCCATCCCAGGCATTCATTGATCCACTGGAGGTGGATTCACTGTGTTATGCTGTTTAAACAGGGGCTTAGCTCCACCTCTAGAGGGTAAGGACCTAGGGGAGATATTCTTGTTTCAGCCAATATTCTCTATCATATGTCTTTACAGTGTGTGGGAAATCCATATTAACCATGGGGAGAACATACAAACTCCTTGCAGATGTTGTCCTTAGCAGGATTTGAACCCAGCATCCTAGCACTGTAAGACTGCTTTGATAACCACTGAGCTGCCTAATGCTTATGTACATGGATTTTACATTTTGAGGATAAATCTGTTCCACTATTCAGGGAGCGTTATCATTTTTAATAGCACATGAATCCATTTAGTTTTGTTCATATAAAGATGGAACATGAGGAGAAATATAAAATAGAAATAAACAAAACTAACCAGGGTAAAGCAAACAAATCATCTTATTTGTAGAAAGCACTCACTGTTTAAGTATCACCATGCCGCTACTGTGTATAGGGACTGTCTTGAGCTTACACTGTGGGTGTAACCTAGACATACATTCAGGGGTGCCTTGTTATTTTTTTAAACCATTTTAATTGGTTATTTGACACATCACTTATACCATTTATCATATTCATTAAAAAAAAAACTTTACTTAGCCAAAGCTCACTTAGGCTGGCTTCACCCCATGACACGATCAGGTCCGGGACTGTCCGGGGTGAACCTGACAGCCCTGGGCCCGATTTTGTCCTAATGTTGCCCTATGGGACCGGATGGAGCTGGATGGCAGCTATCTGCCATCCGATTTCCATCTATCCGGGGGGATCAAGGGTGTATTCAGATTCTCCCTAACAATGGAGTCTATGACACCGGCGCTCCCCTGCTGTGATTTCAGGACTGTGGCTAGCGAACTTGCAGCAGCTGCGGCTGCTATCAAAGGCAACCGGCTGCAAACAGGACCGGTTCAGTTTGTAAATTGGGTCTGGGGCTGTCCGAATCACATCGGACAGCCCTGGACCTGATGCTGCCGCAGTGTGAAGCCAGCCTTAGGCATCTTCTACTAACAGCCTTAAAATCAACAGGAATGGTTATAAATTACAGCAAAAACTTGCTCTAGAATGTTTTTCTCCTTCATTTGTAACAAAAGTGTGTCTATATGTGTACACTATAAAGTTATATGGATCTTGAAAAGGATAATTTTTTTATCATTAACCATTTTCCTGATCGCATTAATTTTGAGTTTTGAAATTCTTCAGCTGAAAAAAAATGTGAGCTGTTAACACCCCGGCTGTCTGTAATTATTCGTTAAATATCATGTCATGCGTCCGGTGAACCACATTCAGTGGGCTGACTGATTTGGCGACTTTCTTCTAATTCTTTATCAAGGGTTTTAAGAAATGTTGTCAGTTAAACCCGAGGACATTGCTATAGTAGACTGAACTAAGAATGTACTTACGTTGGGCGACTGCCAAAGTCATTACAACTGTTGTAATTTTTCAAGCTGTAATTTTGTGGAATTTTGATGAGAAGAGTTTATGGAGTTTGGATTATCAAAGGGCCTCAGGCTGTTGCTTGATACAAGAAAATTATTAGAGCTTCAGGCACTAAGCTCCTCTAATTTCTAAACAGGGGAAGAGTTGCCAAACATTTGTTTTAAAGTTAAAGAAGGCATAAATCAAAACATGATATCAAGCAAGAGTTCAACCATCACAGTCTACACATTAAGTGCAATTGGTGGTTGTCATAGCACATTGGCCACCATGGCATTAAAAGCCATATAGTCTGCAGTCTACTTGCTGGTATTACTGCCTGTCTCATGTTTTCTTTTATAAGTGAATACTTTCTCTTACTTGCTACATGTTATAACATATATGAAATCCCAGAAGAGATGATCACAGTGAGATCTTATAGTTTATCCAAAGGTTGTTATTAACATATTTACAGATAGATTAAAAACTACACAAAGCAACAGGAATTTATTTTATTTTATCAACATTAAACATTGTAATGTTTTTGCTTTCTAAATTGGGTAGGTTAATAAATACTTCTCTGCGTTTCTATAAGGCCAAATGTTTAAGCAGTCCATGTTTGTGTTAAACATTTCCATTTGCAAAGGTTTGACCCATACCATAACTTCAGACAATATTTTTTTTGCTGTTAAATGATCAGATTCTTTTTTCCATATGTAAGGCGGTGGACCTACAGTCGTGTTTCACCCCTGAAGACAACAATTGTGTCAATGATGTGTAATGTAATGCATGATACATATAAGTGTTAAGGTACCGTTACACGGGGAAACATCTCTGGCAACATCACTGGCAACCCACGGGAGCGCGCACGTTTTTGCACGCTAGCCAAGATCGCTGTACTGCTGTTACACTAGGAGACATCGCCGACAATGCAGCAGCGATGTTGAAAGCAACTATCGCTGCCAGGGTTAAATTCACACCTGGCAGCGATCGATAACATTAGACTCAAGGGGGGAAGTTGCTTTCAACATCATTGTCCCCAATCCGCTGTAAAAACACAAGTTTGTATTTTTATTGTGTTTTTACCGCAGATTTCCAAGTTCTCATTACTTTCAATGGTTCCTACATCTGTTCAATTGCAGAAAAAAATTAAAAAAAGAGTTGACATGCTCATTCTTTTGAAAACGTACTAAAACCTGTACAGGAAAAAAAAAAAAAAAAAACTATGTATGTGGACAGTTTTTCCAAAAATCACACAGGTTTGGCTGGGAATCCAAGCCGCAGGTATAGATTAGTATAGATTAGCATAAAACGCCCTGTGTGAACATACCTTAGCACGCAGGGAAAGAAACAGATTTCCTTCTAGAACTACAGACAGGGATTAATTTGCAGCTAGAGGAGACGTGATTCTGAGTGCTCGGCAAGGCCTCATTTCATGGATCTTCCAACAGCTAAAAGACACGGGAGTCAGGCATAGCGTGAAAAAAGGTGACGGGTACACAAACTATTACACGTAGTCGGGTCAGCGTGTTAACAGAAAGACTATCAACTGGGGTAGTCAGTTATTCTTACAGGACGTTCAGCATCAGGCCGCAGACAGTCTACAACTACAGAAGGTGAAGCCCTGGTCACACAGTATGTGAGACAAAAAAAGGATAGATGTTTCGAAAGTGTCAGTAGCGTGACGCTAGGGCTCGGCCATAGTGGTAATCTGTGTCCTTTACAAGGAGAACTGGACATGGAGTACACAGAAATTGTTGGAATATAATAATAATAATAATTTTTATTTATATAGCGCCAACATATTCCGCAGCGCTTCACAATACAAAGTTCACATTTAAACAATCATAAGAAACAATTAGAAAATACAATACAATGCCAAAAACAATACAATACAAAGCATAACATAATACAATAATTGGAGCAAAAAATGGCAACCCTGCTCATAAGAGCTTACAATCTAACAATGAGGTGGGGGTGACAAGGTACAGGTGCTCATTTGCAATGATAGTATAGTCAACTTGAGGAGATGGGGAACAGATAGGAGCAGAATAAGTGGCCACAACCCGTTATATGTGATCCACCTGAGGCGGAGCGGATAGGCTATGTCTAGATGACTGACTAGGGATCATGATAGGCCGCCCTAAAGAGATGTGTTTTTAGGGATCGCCTAAAACTATTTAAGTTGTGGATACATCTAATTTTTTGGGGTAGAGCATTCCAAAGAATTGGAATGACTCTCACTGACAGTACTGAGATGTTGAGCTGGGTGGTGGTGAAACAACTGGGACTAATAACAACAGGAACAACTAGACTGGAAGGGATGAAGGATTTATTGATGGTGATGCTTTGTATTGTAAAAGATAGTCTGAGAACACGTGTACCCACTATTTCTTGTGTACTGTGTTTTCCAAATTACATTTAAGTAAACTACTGTGTTTTAAAAACTGGCAGTCTCCTTCTTTGCTTAAGTTAACATCTGCTCCTGGCCAGTCAAAGCCATCAGCAGCATATGGCGTGCACAGGCAAATCGCCATCATGATGCAAGTCCACACACCTACTTAAGACCATGCCATCTTTCCTGTGTGCTAGAGTACAAGAGAATAGCACCTCACCAACAACTATCGCACTGTGCCACGCAACACATACATCAAAAGGTCGTACAATTTATAAATTCATGTCTGTGTCTTAATCCAGGATGTTGTACAATTTCTTATATACACTATGTTTCATGAGTGTATGAAATATGGAGCAGGAAAGGGATGCTGCCCCACTTAGGGCCCTTTCACATCAGCGTTTTTTTAAATTTGCGGCAGATGCGGTGAAAAAACCGCATCTGCCGCAACTGCCGCATAACGGTTCCACTTGCGGCACGGTTGCGGTTTTTTCCATAGGAAGTATAGGGGACTTGCGGCAGATGCGGCAAGTGCGGTATTGCACTTGCGGCAGGTGCGGCAGAGAAAAAAACCGCGGCTTACTGCGGTTTTTTTCTCTGCCGCACCTGCCGCAAGTGCAATACCGCACTTGCCGCATCTGCCGCAAGTCCCCTATACTTCCTATGGAAAAAACCGCAACCGTGCCGCAAGTGGAACCGTTATGCGGCAGTTGCGGCAGATGCGGTTTTTTCACCGCATCTGCCGCAAATTTAAAAAAACGCTGATGTGAAAGGGCCCTTACAAGGTGGGTGCCACCCACTGATTCTGATCCGTTGCCATGCACCTGTTTCAACTGTATCAGCATTTACATGAGAAGTGACTTGTCAGCTATTGAGTCAGTTTTTTTTAAATCATGCCCAGAATAATTTCGGGCTGGTCTTGTAAAGTATATGTACACTGATGTTGGCACAAAAAAGATGTACTGTATTTTGCAGATTATAAAATGCCTAATTTAGAGAAGGAAAAGAGAAAAAAAAAAATTTTTTAATGTTAAATAGGATCCATCTTATAATGCCATTGTCCATTTTACAATTGGTTTATAAACTCACCAGGGTGTGTGCAGTGGTGGAGCAGGATCTCAGGAGGAAGGGTTAGCGATGCTGCAGGCACAGGAGGAGGGGGTTTCATGGCGGAGTGGTTCATGCACCATTTATATCCAAGTGGTGGCACTATATATATGATCTTCCAACCTGGTATATATGATCCCATATTGTGGTATATGTCCCCAATCCTGGTATACGGACCCCCCATCCTGGTATGTCTGGCCCCCAGCATGATACATGGCCAGTGGTGGTGTAGTATGGTCACAGGAGGCAGGGACGCTATCGTACCAGTGAGGTGATGTTGCGGGCACAGAAGGAGGGGGTGTCATGGTGGAGTGGTTCGGGCTGCATTGATCTCGTAATGGTGACACGATGGACGTAAGGAAGATGGCTGTGGAGATCTCAATCTGCGCATGTGCTGCCTCCATAGCCATTTTCCTGAAGTCCATCATGTCGTAGGCAAGGCAGGAGCAGATTGAGATCTCAGCTGTCCGACCCCCTCTTTCCACAAACTGATTGATGCTACTGTAACGGTTGACAGCATAAGAGGGGTTAAACACTGGCAATTGGCGATACATAGCTGACACCCACTATTTCTCCGCATGTCATCCAGCACGATCATAGCTGGATAACATACATGGACAGCGGTTTGTGGGAATGCACCTCCAATGGCTGATATCATGATGAGGTTACAAAGCTGTATGAAAATTTGACCTTGGTGTGCATTTTATAGGGAAATCAAGCATCAGGTTTCTTGCTTCTAAAGAGTAGCACTATATTTTGTGCCATCTAATCAATATCCTAACAAGCCATACTTTATAACCTCCAACAGATCCAAAGGGGATATTAAAGAGGACCTGTCACCCCCCAAAGATTTCAATCTAAAGGTAGCACTGAATGTAGCATGTATGCTGCATTCAGGCAAGGGGTCCCCTAAGTGTTTCTGATGTCTAAATCATGAAATACAGCCTTTTAAAATGTGTACAACCGAGTCAGGAGGGCATTACCAGATCCATGAGTCAGCTCCTTCCCGGGGGCTATTCCTGCCCCCTGCTTCTCTGTTCCTCCCTCCTCCCTGTCCTGGCTGCCTCCTTGATGGCCTGTCATTTCTCCTCACTCTGTGCCTGCGTCTCCATGTGCTATCTCACACAGGTGCAGAGCGAGATGTTGCTACTGTGGGCCCCTCGCTCCTGCTCCCGCTTCCCGTCCTGTCAGCGGCAATTGTTCCCGCCCTCCTCCATGTATAACATGGAGCAGGGCGGGAACAAGTGCTGATGCCCCTTGCTCCTGTCCCGCCTCCCGCCCTGAAGTCAACACTTGTTCCCGCCCTGCTCCATGTTATACATTAGCAACACCTCGCTCTGCGCCTGCATGAAGTAGCACAAGGGGCACAGACGCAGAGTGAGGATGGCTGACAAGGCACAATGAGGTGGCGAGGAGGGAGGAACAGAAACTGAGGGGGCGGGAATAGCCCCCGAGAAGAGATGACTCCTGATGCTGGGAATGCCCTCCTGACATTTTACTACACATTTTCAGAAGGCTGTATTTAGGGCTAAAAAAATCACACACACATGGGGGACCCCTTGCCTGAAGCAGCATACATGCTGCATGCAGTGCTGCATTTAGAATTTTGAAATCCTTGGAGGGGGAATGGCAGGTCCTCTTTAAGATTGATCTTGAGAAAGTCCCTTTTAAACACAATGCTGATGATTTTCACCATGGATTGCACCTTTTACAACGAGTTGAAATCAGCAGCTGTGGCAATACATACACTTAACTCATGCTGATTTTTTTCCAGTTAGCTTACCTCGTATATGTACAGTAGTGTTCAAAATAACAGCAGGCCAATATGACTATCCATATTACTCACTGAGTTTGGTGTTATTTATATTACCACATGTAAAACAATTTACTAAATGGTGCAGAAGATGTGTATCCACGTCAAAACAGATACACATGTATCCGATTTTGCCTCCCATGTATCCCTATGGGCAACGGATCGGATGTGTCCCTATTGGCATCCGATTTTAGCACCATCCGTTGCTGTCTGATTTAGTCAAAGAGCCAAAATCGTAGCCTGCTACGTTTTTGGTCTCCGTGACCCAAATCGGACACAAAGAATCCGTAACGGATCCGTTGCGTTCTGCTTTACATAACATGGGAGTCTATGTATCTTGGATCGGTCAAAAAATCGGATCTGTAAAACAGATCCGATTTGCTGTACTGCGCATACTCAGAAGAAAGGCACAGCCCTATATGTGCTGATGACGGATCCGTGAAAAACACGGCTCTATGGGCATCAGTGGCATCTGTTGGCACAGATCCGTGCCTGTCCATGTGATCCTTGAAATTCAAGGATCAACCACGGATGTGCAAAAATCGTGATGTGAAAGCAGCCTTAGGAAACCAACTGACTCAGCATTCATGATCTAATTGTTTTTGAGTCTTTGTATTTGAATAATTAATTGAAAGGGGGTGTGTTCAAAATGATAGCAGCAGTTCAATTAATGGGGTCAATCATTCTGTGTAGAAATAGGTGTGAATCAGGTGTTGTACATGCATTTCTCTTCGAAACCTGAGAAATATGGGTCGTTTAAGACATTGTTCAGAAAACATTTACTTTGATTAAAAAGTTAATTGGAGTGGGTAAAACTTATAAAGGAGTAGAGACAAGTATGGGCTGTTCAGCTAAAATGATCTCCAATGCTTTAAAGCCAGAAAGATGTAGAAGAAAATGGATGACTACCATTCGAATGGATCAAAGAATAGCCAGAATGGCAGAGGCTCAGCCAATGATCAGCTCCAGGATGATCAAAGTCCGGCGAAAAGTTACCTGTGAGTATTGTGACAGTTAGAAGACATCTGTGTGAAGCTAATCTATTAGCAAGAAGTCCCCACAAATTCACACTGTTAAAAAAAAAGGTTGTACTGAAGGGGATACAATTTGCTAAAGAACACATGAACTGGCCTAAAGAGAAATGGAGAAACATTTTGTGGACCGATAACATTTTTCTTTTGGGGTCCAAGGGCCGCAGACAGTTTATCAGATGACCCCCAAACTCTGAATTCAATCCAGAGTACACTCTGAAGACAGTAAAGAATGGGGGTGCAAGCATCATGATATGGGTAGGTTTCTCTTACTATGGGGCCGAGCCTATATACCGTATACCACGGATCACGGACCAGTTTGCATATACAATAAATACTTAAAGAGGTCATGTTGTCTTACTCTGGAGGAAATACCTTGCAATAGGTATTTCAACAAAACAACAACCCTAAACACACCAGTAAAGTAGCAAAATCTTGGTTCCAATCCAACAAAATTGAGATTATGGAGTGGCAAGCCAAAGCCCGAACCTTAATCTGAAGAACATTTGTGTGGTGACATCAAAATGCCATTTCTGAGGCAAAGCCAACAAATACAAATAATTGCGGTATGTAGTCAAAGCATCCTGGGCTGGAATAACAGTTGACAGGTGTCAGAAGTTGGTTGACTCTGTGCAACATTGATGTGAATCAGTTCTATAAAACTGAAGTTATACAAATAAATATTAGGTTAGTGATTAAAGGGAATGTTAAATGCCAAATCCTAAAGAAAATGGGATATATTTTGAGTTAGTAAAGACAAATGCAGACACTACTAATTTTTTAACGGCCAATGTAATTTTTTGTTATTTTCTGTAAAATAGTTAAAAAGTATCTAGATTTTTTTTTTTTATTTATAAAACAGTGTGCAATGTTCCCAATGCATGGAAAATTTTTTGAACACTACTGCTATTAGTTTGAACACAACTGTATATATCTGTATACTGACATTAAATTATTCAAGATTGAGTAATATGATGTTTGTTTAGATACAGCATATACTATTGAATACACAAAGTAATATACTTCTGAACAAGGGTTATGATTGTCACAAGTTTCTTGACATCCCTGTTAAATTAAGCTATCAAATGATAATCAGTATTCTCCATCACCCAAGACCACCCACTCAGCGGACAATATAAAACACATGCTTTCCTAACATAAGTACTTCTGTCCTGAAAAAGGATCAGAACTATATCTTTGCTACAGGCTGAGCTGGCAGAATCACATGCTTTGTTCTTCTTCTCCATAATATGTAAAATAAGTGTTCTTTCAAAAAAATGCAAATTAAAAAAATTACATTTAAGAGAGTTTTCATGTAACAATGAGACAAATCACATAATAATGAAAGGGCCACTAACTGTGGTGTGAATGTTAATCTATGCTATTAGAGTTTATAGCAATGAGACTTGATAAGCTGCAAGAAATGTAAAAATACTAAAAACTAACTTAGTTTCTACATTTCTTAGTTCTAACGAAATTGTAACAACTCTTTTCTTATGAAAATAGAGGAGTAGCTGAAAGTAGTGGGGCAGAGTGATAAAATAAGTATGTATGAATGTTTTGGATATTACTAGTACTACATCATTTCATAATAGTCCTATGGAAAAAAGTGTTGAGCCAGGAGTGAGATGACAATACACTAGAGGAATGCGAATTTACAAAAAATATGCCAGACGTTTCTTGTTGCTGCAATTTTTGGGTCCTTACATCAAGCTAGGACCATTTTTCCTTTAAAGCCATCTGTCCTACGTTGCCTAGAGGAAACTCACAAAAACTTTAAACCACCATACATGCAGATGTTGCTGTAGTTGTACTTAAACCTGTGGCAAAATTTAAGGATCATGAAGTATTTATGATATTAGCATAATTTGTAATCCAGAACCACCTAATATGATTTTTAATTGAAATAAAATCTGATATATATGTGTATATACATGTGTGTGTATATGTATAACATGGTGCCTTGTTTTACAAGTAACTTTATTTGTGAGCATTTTGAAAGACGAGCTTCCATTTCTGAAAAATTGTAACTTGGTTATCAAGCAATGATTTGGATTATGAGCACTGGGCCGACCAGCCGACACTGCTCATACTGTAGATGTGTGATGCTGCTGACTCAGTATTAACTGGTCACCCGCCGTTGTCCACAGCTGTATTTATTCTGGTGCTGCTCTGAGCTCTCTCAGCCGCCCTACATGTACGCAAGCCGCCAGCAGCAGAGAGCTCAGAGCACTGCTGTCCAACACTACTCTGAGCTCACAACAAGCAGACACTCTCTCTCACTGATCCACCACTGCACTGCGCTGCTGTTTCCAGGCTGCCGGGAGCCGCAATGAGCTCTCTCAGCTGCTGTACATGTACGAAAAGCCAGCGGCCAATCAGACACCAGCAGCCGCCGGAATCGGATTGGCCACCAGGTTCCCATACATCTACAGCAGCTCAGAGAGCTCAGCGTGGCGCAAGTGGATCAGAATACAGCATCGCAGTGCAGCTGCAGATCGGTGAGAGTGTGTGAGTGAAAGTGTGAGAGAGTGAGAGTGCGAGTGACTGTGTGTATTGGGCGCTGCATGGGGATGATGGGGGCAGTAAAGGTACTGTCACACGCGGCAATTTTACTAGCAATTCACTGGCAATTTGCTGGTTGCAGTGAAATCATGGACACATTGTTCTATCTTGTTGCCGTGTACAAACGGAACAATGTGTCCATGATTTCACTGCAACCAGCAAATTGCCAGTGAAATTGCTAGTAAAATTGCCACAGCAAAAGGATGATGGGGATATTGGGGCTGCAAGAGGATGATTATGCTTTTATGTTTTACTGTATAGTATTTTGTATTGCTGTAATAATGTTACAGTTCTGCATGTGCATGTATATGAATACAGTAGATATTTTTGGGTTGTGGAATAAATCTGTGTTTCAATTATTTCTTATGGGTAAAACTGCTTTGATATAAAAGCGATTTGAATTACAAACACACTCCCGGAACGGATTTGCTGTAATCAAGGTTTACTGTATTTATACACAGACATAGTGCTTTGAAAAAGTTTTACTCATTCTGTTTACTTTACACACACAAACGTAAATTAATTTTGCAAAAACGGAGTGCAAAAATCTGCACAAGTCACACAAAAAGCACTCTGTTATAATAAAATTTCCAGTTTTCAGCAAGTGCTGTCAAAAAAAGTATGAAAAACAGGGCTATTGGTTTGTACGTTTTTTGCAAAAAATATACTATAAGCTGCCTCACCTTGTCACGGTTACCCTGACAGAGGCAGTCCCTAACTGTGTGCAATTAAAACTGCTATGTGGATCGTACCTCTATACAGGCTCCAGCCTGGACTTCATACTCTGTGGGCTTACCTGTGAAGCTAGCTTGTGTGTGAACTACTCATAAGGGAGGGGTGGAGCACCTCCCTTTCCTGCGAACAGGATAAATACATTGACCAGACAAATATGAGTTGTGCACACTGATGAATGCGATTAATAGCCGCATTCATCTACCACCAGAAAAACTGCAAAAACTGAGTGCAAAAATCTGCACAAGAGTCACACTAATAGCACTCTGTTATAATAAAATTAATTTTGTTGGGATTTTATGTGATATACCAACACAAAGTAGAAATTATTTGTAAAGTGTAAAGAAAATGATTCATGGCTTTCTTAATATTCTACAACTACAAATCTAAAAATAGTGAGTACATTTGTATTCAGCCCCTAAGTCAATACTTTCTAGGAACACTTTAGCTACAATTACTGCTGACATCTTTTGGGCCATGTCTCTACCAGGTTTGTAGTTCTAGAGGCTGAAATTTTGCCCACTCTTCTTTGCAAAATAGCTCTAGCTCAGTGAGATTGGATAGAGAGCTTCTGTGAACAGCAATCTTCAAGTCTTGCCACAGATTCTCAATGGGATTTAAGTCTGGATTGTGAATGGGACATTGTAACACATGAATATATTTTGATCTAAACCATTCCATTTGAAGAGTTGGCAATGTGCTTAGGGTTGTTGTCCTACTGGAAGGTGAATCTACAGCCCCAGCGAAAAGTCTTTTGCAGCCTCTAACAGATTTTCCTCCAGGATTTACCTGTATTTAGTGCCATCCATCTTCACATCAACTCTGACCAGATTCACCACCCCTTCTGAATAAAATTATCTTCACAGTATGATGCTGCCAGCACATTTGACAGTGGGGAAGGTGTTTGTAGGGTGTTAGTGCAGTGTTAGTTTTAGTCATCCTTAACATTTTGCATTTAGCGTAAAAAGGTCTACTTTGGTCTCATCTGACCAGAGCATGATTTTTAATGACAGCACCAAGTCTTCTAAGCATAAAATGAACATGTTAGTGACATTTTGCATATCTCTTTTCCAATTATTTGAGAATTAACTTTTTTAGAGCATGGATGCAGCACGGAAAGTGATGATCAACTCAATTCTTCAGAATTTCCCCAAGGTATTTGATTGGTTTTGATCGGGAGACATATTTGGCCATTGAATCATTTTCTGCCTGTTCTTCAGCAAACAACAAATTTGAGTTTTGGATCATTTCATGTTGAAACAGTGCATCTCTAACCAAGGCAATGACTAATAATAGCATCTTCTCTTTTTATCCCTTTTCCCCAAAGCCTATCAAAACCTGTTGTTTTCACCTTTAAGGCTGGCTTCACACCACAGCACAATTTGATCCAGGGCTGTCAGGGATGAACTTGACAGCCCCAGACCGGATCAGCACACAGAACCGGAGGGCTAATATGCCCTCCGGGCCAGTGTGCAGCCGGATCCCTCTAATTGCAGCCACAGCTGCTGATTATTCAAGATCCTGAAATTACAGTAGCTTGCAGCCACCGGCATCCGGTTCCCAGATCGGGGCAATCCGGCCCCATAGACTCCCATGTTAGGGAGCGCCGGATTGCCCCGGTTCCGGGGGAATCCGGGAGGATCAGATTTGGGGAGATTTTTCTCCCCGGACACAAAAATGCTGCATGCTCCAATTTTGTGTCCAGGAGAAAAATCCGAGTCCTCCCAGATTCACCCGGACACATGGAAACCGTCAAGATCTGATTCGTATGGCAAGATAGCCAACAGCCCCGATTGGATTGTGCCATGGTGTGAAGCCAGCCTAACTTCTCACTTTAGGTAGTAATAACTATGGAACGCTTCAAAATATCCCAGTGATTCTGAGAGTGTGTTTTTTTTTATCTATTGTACTTCATAATAGTTTTAAATTTAGGACAATATTTTTGCATATTTGTGAAGCATTGGAAATTTTCTCAAAAATATTGCAATTTTTCAAACTTTTAATTTTCATGCCAGTAAACCAGAGTTAGATCACATAAAACAGTTAATAAATGACATTTCCCACATATCTACTTTACATCACCATGATTTTTTTTAACTTTTTTTATGTTAATAAGTTAGAAGGGTCAAAAGCTAATCATTAATTTCTCATTTTTCCAACAAAATTTACAAAAGCATATTTTTTATTGAGGCCACATAACATTTAAAGTATCTTTGAGAGGCCTATGTGATAGAAAATACCCGACAGTTACACCCTTATGAAAATTCCATCCTCAAACTGCTCAAAATCACATTCAAGAAGTTTAATAACTTTTCCGGTGTTTGACAGGAATTGAAGTAATATGGAAGGAAAAAAATGAAAATTTAACTTTTTCCCACAAAAATGTTACTTTAGCCCCAAATTTAGCATTTTAACAACTGTAATAGGAAAAAATCTACTATACAATTTATTGTTCAGTTCCTCCTGGGTATGTGGATACCCAATATATGGTGGAAAACTACTGTTTGGACACACAGCAGGGCTTGGAAGGGAAGGAGCGCCATTAGCCTTTTGGAACGCAAAATTGTCTGGAATCGATAGCTGAAATCATGTTGTGTTTGGAGAGCCACTGATATGCCTAAAAAGTGGAAACCCCCCACAAGTGACCTCATTTTGGAAATCAGCCCCTGAAGGAATTTATCTAGATGTGTGATGAGTACCTTGAACTCACAGGTGCTTCACAGAATTTTATAACGTTTAGCCATGAAAATTAAAACAAAAAAAAGCCATAAACATTTTGCCCCAATATTTGTATTTTTGTACAAGGGCTTTAGGAAAATAAATGCACCATACAATTTGTTGTGCAATTTCTTCTGAGTATGCAGAAAACTACTGTTTTAAGTAATGCTTATTGCAAAGGCCAGGTTTCACAATGGTCAATTGTTTTCTTTCGAATTCCCCTCTTGGAGCATGGGCTGCACCTTTTCTGCATTATTTGTTTGCTCACAGTTTGGGGAACCTCACTGGAAAAATATTACCCGGGTACAATACGGGCACCATCAGTTTTAGCAGTCCTGGGACCGTCAACTTCTTCATTGTCAAAATTAAGGACTTGATGACTACCTCCTGAAACTGAAGGAGAGTTTTGCCTGCACATTGAAACAGCACAAATGTATTGTACAGTGCCATCTGTACAATGTGCATGGCCAACTTTTTGTACTATACTTTTGCTTTTCGCATGGCACTTTATGGTTTGAGGACCTGATATGAGAGATCTTCACCCCCATGAATTTATAATCCATGATAAAATCTGGCTTTGGGACTTCTGATGTGGTACCTCAGACAGTTACAAGGGACTTGTCATAGTATTTTGTAGTGAAGATATGGAAATCCATCTTGTCCTTATATTAGACCACCAGCAAGTTGTTGATACTTGGCATCTGGTGTTGTCCTTTTTCAGTATTTGCCCAAATTAGCAATGTTGTCTATGTAGATGTAATAACCCTTATCCGGCAGTGGGTGCATCAATTTCCACACAATTTTTCCACACACAGCTAAGACAGGTCGCCGTTCGGAATACTGGTGTGCTCTATAGTATATCACTACACACGTATTTGTGTTGCATATGGGTATGACCATGCCTCAAAATGTCATAATTTCTTCTGAATTAACAGGGAGGTGTTTGAGGTCGTTATGTTGGAATACTTACGGGACAGCTTCTGGAGGGAGGGGATCATGCTCTTCTTCTCTATGTCACAGTACAAGTTGTCATTTATGGTTCCCTCACTGAACTCTAGTTCTCCACAGATGGCAGCACTCATACAAGCCTAAGTCAAGACACTCCCACAACCATGCTTGGCTGTAGGCAAGACACACTTGGTCTTTGTACTCCTCACCTGGTTGCTGCCACAGACACACTTACACCATTTGAATCAAATAAGTTTATCTTTGTCTCTAAGACCAGAAAACATGGTTCTAGCAATCCATGTCCTTCATCTGCTTGTCTTCAGCAAAAAGTTTACGGACTTTCTATCATCTTTAGAAAAGACTTCTTACTTGCTTTACTATGCAAGCCAATTTCATACGTGTGCGGCGTATGGTCTGGGCACTGGCAGGCTGACCCTTCACCGCTTCAACCTCTGCTGCACTGCTGGAAGCATTTATACGTCTATTTTGAACAGTCAACTTCTGGACATGATGCTGAGTACATGCACTAAACTTCTTTGGTTGACTATGGCAAGGTTGGTTCTGAGTGGCACCGGTGTTATTAAACCAAGGTATGGTCTTTGCTACTGTGCTGCAGCAGTTTCAAGGTGGCAATCTTCATATAGCCTAGGCCATCTTAATGTAGAAGCACAACATTTTTTCATAGTCTCAGAGACTTCTATGCCATGAGGTCCATGTTGGATTCCAGTGACCAGTATGAGAGAGTATGGGAGTGATAACATTAAATTTAACAGACCTGCTCCCAAATCACACCTGAGACTTGTAACACTAATGGTGGGTTTACACGCCGCGATATCGCGTCCAACTCCGACAAAAAGTCACGTGGTTCGTGAGTTGGACCAGATATCGTTCCTGCATCGTACTGTTTGAAGGTACAATACGATGCAGGAACGATGGTAATCCGATATCGGGGGCGGGGTCGAATGAGCATGCTATTCAACCGCCCGATATCGGATGCCTGTTGGAGCCGGATCGTTGCGTCTAAACATCCAACTACGATGTGTACTTGCACCTCACCCATTAACTTCCATGTAAAATGGTCGTTACTGGGTTGGTGGGCGTACACATCGTGGGACGTTGTTTCCCGATATCTCAGCGTGTAAACCGCCGATGCGATATCGGGAAAAGTGCTCAAAAAATGCGCCACCCGCGCCGTTGTATAGCGATATCGCCCCGATATCGGGACGTGTAAACCTACCATAATAAGTCATACGACACCGGGTCTGGAAAGCAGCTAATCATGGACAATTTGGCCATTTTCACTTAGGCGTGTACTCTCTTTTGATTAATGGCTGTGTGTTTAGTTATTTAGAGAGCACACTAAATTTGCACTTTTATACAAGCTGTCCACAGACTATTTTATATTTAATCAAAGTGTCATATCTTCAGTGTTGTCCCATGAAAAGATATTTTAATTTATTTAATTATTATTTTTTTAAATGTGAGGGGTGTGCTCTTCCACCATTCTTGAATGGGAACATCTTTGCCACAAACAGCCAACATATGCTATCATATACTTACAAGGGACCATCACCATCAACCATCG
Organism: Allobates femoralis; assembly: GCA_033576535.1. Taxonomy (NCBI): domain Eukaryota; kingdom Metazoa; phylum Chordata; class Amphibia; order Anura; family Aromobatidae; genus Allobates; species Allobates femoralis. Next base: position 489,923,782 of record JARQOC010000003.1, read on the forward strand.
TTTACAAAGGCCAATGCACATAAATGCACATACACATAAGACAACTAAGTTGTAGATATTGAAAAAGATAGTTGTTTGGATCTACAGAATATCATGTCAGACATCAAAACAAGAAAGTTTTCCGGCAATCTGCAATAGCATTTTAGCGACACCTAGAAATCTATGGCAAGTAAATTATTTTGCTGGAATGGCAATTCACTAAGTGACAGATTGGGTTTCTTTGTGAGTTTTGTTATACCTGTATCTAATAATATTGCTATTAGAATTTATAAAACCTAATTTTGCACAAAAAGCATTTTTCCCTCCATCATAATGTCAGGTTTTCAAGCTCAGCCTTTTGGTTTAGGACATAAACGCCCTCACAAGTGTTAAATCTCACACTAAATTTTCATGCGGATTAATGTATGCATGGAAAGCAGCTAATCTCCCTTATGAATACAGATGATTTTAATAGCTTTGGATAGAATGACAAGTCTTTGAATTTTTATATTTTCAGAGATTTCACATATTTTTAGAAGGTGAGGTCAAGCTTTAGGCCAGGTTAGAATAATAAATCACTAATTCTTTCCTTTTTCATTGTTAACCTTTTAGACTGTTTTCTGATAGCCCAAAGCTTGGATAATGTGTTGATGTCACCTATTTGTTATTCAGTGTGGCTCATCTTTGTGTGTTCCCTGGAAGAAGTGTTTAATATACCAGCGTGAGGTTACCTTATACATGTCAGTTTGTATTTAATTCTGATTAGACTACTTTCAGGAAATGCACCTATTTCATTGGGTAGACAGGCAACAGGACATAAAAGGGGTTATCCAGGATTTAGGGGAAAAAAAGAAAGTGTCTAAGCAGTAAAAGGTAGGTAGCTGCCACCTACGTGCCTGTTGTGCCTGGTGCCATTCTGTCATGAATCAGATCTTTCAAGTCCCCATCTGCTTTGAGAATATCCCAAAGATTTTTGAGCATACCACAGAACTCCTGATTATGATAATCAAAGGAAGCCACAAGGTAGATTTTATTACCTTCTTCACCTGTTTTCAGACCACCATTTAGACATGTGTAATGTAAGTAAATGAAAGTAGTCTCATACTCAAAGCTGTGGTGGATGGTGAGATAGGGAGCCTGAAAATTAAGAGTTCAAAACACTGTTACCCTTTTGTTCGTCAGTGTACATCAGGATGTTTTCCAAGACCTTTATACATATTATACATGTGTGGCAGCCCTGTGAGGAATTGCCACAGGACCCACTGGTGCAGGGTGGGATGTACACCTTGGCACACACAGCACTCACCACCTTCCACCTCAGACCTGGAGGGGGAGCACCACTGGCTGTCCTTAAGCCAGATCCCCTATAAAGATCCAGGCCTGAGGGAAGGAGTCAGTCTGCACTTCGCAGTGAAAAGAGCAGTTAGTTCCAGAGAGACTGCAGAGGAGAGAGCAGTTAGTGAAGGAGCTGGTTGCTGGGGCCAAGCTAGGCCCAGAACCAGGAAACCTGACCCAGCTGTGCAGCGCCCTAGGGAGAGAGACAGAGGCCATTGGGAGAAGTAGGAAGAAGGACGAAGGGAACTGAGATCTGAGAACCCTTTAGCCACCTGGACACCGGAGTCCGAAGCTACTATTCATCTACAGTGTAGCAGTGAAAGTCCGGACAGACCAGGAGGATCTATTCCCCCTGAAGTAAAGAATAGAAGACTCCAAACCTGACCAAGCATAGAACCAGGGACCTAAGCAGAGAATAGGAATCCCACAGAAAGGTCCTCATTTTCGGTTGTGGAACAGCACCCTGAGAGGGAGAAAGAGCGGCAGATTCAGCTACAGGCAGAGCTTACCCCGAATACAGCACACACTAATAGAGGAGGCCTCACAACTCTCCAAGGTGAACATCCCAAGCTCCACGAAACCTGGTTACCCTCCTGGACCATGCCTGTTACCGGACATCAGTAAAAAGGTACCAAAATGGAGACTATTGTATGTGTATGCCTGATTCCCCGCAGCCGCCTGCAGCATTCACAGCAGAGCTGCTACTACTACTACTCCCCTCATCCATCCTGCTGCCCTGAGGTAAAGCTCCATCTGTGGGGAGCTGTACTACCAAAGCTGCATTTACATCACTTCAGCGGCCGGCCGGAGCACTGGTAACCTATTACCAGGTACCACAGGTGGCGTCACGTTATGATTCCCCATCATCATCACCCCCATCCCTGAGGGTCCAGGGCACAGAACCAGGAACCGACCAGCTGTGATCCCCACCGAAGTAACCCCGTGTCCTGGTATCAGAGTACCCCCTACCCTGTCGACCAGATCACATGCATTTATATGCTTTAAACATATTCAAAGGTTGTCCTCGATATTGAAGTGCAAATCCTTTGATACCAATGAGGCCGACAATACTACAAACAAATCATCAGCGCCACATTTGTCTGGGTTTTTTTGTTTTGCTTTTTTTTTTTTTAAAGAAAGTAGCCTTGTTGCCATGTTTCATTGACAACAGGCCATCAAGGTGGTTGCATGGCATTGTCCTGGGTATGACATGGCCACATAAATAATTTAAGTGACTTCTCCAGTGTGAAATTCAGGACAGTAACATTTCAATTTGAACTGGAATTCTAACATTTTGTAGATGAGACCAATCTTCTGGGCTTATTTTGCCATTGGAACTATATTTTGTTAGGATCATTTATTCATCTGTACGTTTGGAGGACTGTAACGACAGTGAAGATTTGAGTTTTTTGCATAGTGTGCATGTAGAAAAAACAAAGGTGTTATAGATGCTGTAAATGCTAGAGCATCCTGAAGAACAAATCAAGAAATGTCAGTTTCTTGCCATTTAAAAAGGACCTGCCACCAACCATACATGGTGATCTCATTACAGCACTAAATGCATGTTTAATATGCCCACCGCCGCCTCCCTGATGCCAATCATTGTCTCCCTCGCCTACAGCATAGTACACAGAGCTTATTGCAGTGCTGGCTGCTTTGCCCTGCCTCCTGCTGTGACATCACTGTCTTTCCCCGCCCTGCTCCATGGTTAACATGGAGCCGGGCGGGTATAAGCGTGATGTCACAGCAGGAGGTGGGGCGGCTGGCCTCCTGCTGTGACATCACTGCCTTTCCCCGCCCTGCTCCATGTTGACCATGGAACAGATCGGGGAAAGGCGGTGGCATCACTGCAGGAGGTGGGGCAAAGCGGCAAGCACTGCAATAAACTCTGTGTACTATGCTGCAAGCGAGGGAGACCATGATTGGCATCAGGGAGGTGGCGGTGGGCGGATTACATAGAGGGGGTGTGAAACTGCCCTTTGGCTCCAGCCACAAGTCACCTCCTATTTGGCTCCACAATGTAAGATTTCAAAGTGTAATATCTCGGGGTACAGGGGGGCTCAAGGGCTGGGGGACCCCTTGCCTGAATGCAGCAGACATGCTGTATTCAGTGCTGTAATTAGATCACCATGTATGGTTAGTGACAGGTCCTCTTTAAATAGTAACTAAACTTTAAGCCTGATTTTTGTAAATTTGGCAGGGGCTTTGAATGCCTGCAGATCGGTGGACGGTGCGGGTTCTGAGATCTCCACAGATTGTTCAATAGACACCCAGCACACCATAGCACACAGCTCAGCAGACATTAGTACATCGCAACTACAAAGCCTATTGAAGCTTTGTATTGAAGCTGTACACCGCTCTGTGTGTTACTGTCTGCTGTGCTGCAGCTATTTGTGGGTCTTATGCGCGTCAGTGCAGGCCTCAGGACCTGAACACACAATTATCTACAAACATTTAAAGTGCCAGTCAAACTTCAAAATACAAATTTATAGTTTAGTTACTATTTAAATATTATTTGTATGTTAAAGTGAATAAAGCTAAACTATTAAAAGTGACACAACCTAAAGCTGGGGATACACAACTATGTGCCAGCGACCTGACCAACGATCGGGATCGCTGGCACATTGCTATGTGATCGCTGGTGAGCTGGCAGACTCACCAACGAATGCCGAGTACTGCGACAACACCTGATAGTCGTTATGATCGTTCAGGGTCTCGTGCGCAGACTGGGGGATCGCTGGTTGTTGCCCCTGTCACACATGTCGATGCATGCGTGACAGCGGCAGACTAGCGACCGAAAAATGGTCCTGGCCATTCTGCAGCGATCTCATCACTGGTCGCTGCTGTATGTCACACGCAGCAACAACACTGCGAGGAACGCTGCAACGTCACAAAACCTGTGACGTTGCAGCGCTATTGTTAGCAGTATCGCTGCACGTAACGGGGCCATAAGGCTAACCTAATGAACAAACGCAACCTAGTGACCTAAGACTTACCTCCCACTCCTGTCCCCTACATTTTTCTCATGCTGCACCAGTTCTCTGGTATGTACTAGAACAGACAATCTGGTTAATTTCCAGTATCAATGGTTTTAAGCATGCCCTAAAAACTATTCTCTTTAGACAGGCCTATCACATCACATATCTAACTGTTCCTCCTTCTTACATCTCCTTGTTTTTATCATCTGCTCCCACAGCTTTCATGCACTCAGTAGCACTATTTATCTGGACATAGAAAGATACATGAATGCCCTTACTAATAGTAAAGATGGCTGGGCTATAAATGGGAAGCATGTTTTCCTCACGCGTCATTCCTGCTTCCTTGCGAGTAGAGTTCTCACTTCTTCTTGAATTGTAGAACTTTGTGTTACTGTGTAATGTTTGATATTGTCTATACATGTCCCCTCTGATGTGTAAAGTGCTGCGGAATATGTCGCCATTTGAATAAAATCATTATCATTAAGGCTTCATTCAGACATTAGGTTTGTATTTCATCAGTGCACTGGATCTTTTTTTATATTTTTTTGTGTTGTGTTTGTCCATCTCTTCCATTAGTGTGGCATCTGTTTTTCTCGTATAAACTCAGTGGCCAGAATCAAGCAGAAAATGCAGCACAAAAGCACCCAATAAAATTAATATAATGCACAGCAATGTTAAAGCGACATTCCCGTGCACATGTTTAGTCTTATATCTTGTCTTTTAACAGCTTCAGGGTTAAGCAGTTAAAAGTATAACATGCGCATTCCCTGGGCCACCTGCAATATATACTGAAGTATGGAGTGAAGGCCACCAGTGTTGGAGCAGCCACAAGAATAATGGCAAAGCCGCCTCAGGAAATAGAATTGCGTTATTCTTCTAAAGCAGCTTCATGTTGACAAAAAAAATAAAATAAAATGGCAGCTGAGCTAGTGTCTAAATGACACAGAGTGCATATACCATTAGCCATTAGGGAAAGGCAGCATTAGAATGCCCCTCACTTATCTTCCCTTCTTTTGAGGTACACACTAAGACTCTAAAGGCCCTTCTCCCTGCGAGTGGCAGTGGTTTATCGCCCCCCCATGTCAATTTCTTGATCACTTTGCTACCTGGCTTCCACACTTTCTAGCCTGCGATCTCCCCACTCTCATCATGGGTGACTAACATTCCTATCGACAACCCCATCTCCACATCCGCCACTCATCCTAACCTCCTGTCTTGATCTTTCACAACTTTGCAACTCTGCCATACATGAAGATGGGAATACTTTGGACCTGATCTTCTCCCGTCTCTGCTCAGTGCATGATTTTACAAATTCCTCTCTTCCACTCTCAGACCACAACCTTCTTTCATTCTCTGTCAAGTACTGTCAACCCTTCAAGGACACGCCCAACTCCTTCACCTATAGGAATATACGTGCCATTGACACTGAGAAACTTATAAAGAAATTCACTGGCCCCAATCTTCTCCCTCTCCTGTCCTGACTCTGCTCTAAAACACTATAATGAAAACTGCAAAGTGCCCTGGATGAGGCTGCACCTCCTACACTTAAAACATCTCAGCACAAACAGAGGCAACCCTGGCACACACGGCAAACACAGTTTCTTCAGCGGTGCTCCAGGTGTGCAGAACGCCTGTGGAGAAAATCAAACCTGGCCGAACATTTCATCCATTATAAGTTTATGCTAAAAACATACAACATCGCCCTTCACCTCTCCAAAAAAGCTTACTTCAACACTCTTATCACTTCACTAGCCAACAATCCTAAATGACTCTTTGACATGTTCCATTCTCTCCTCAGTCCAAGAGTACAGGCCCCAACCACCAGCCTCAGCGCTGACGATCTGGCCAAATATTTTAAGGACAAAATTGACAACATACGACAGGAAATTTCCTCACAGCCTCAGAACATCATGCTTTCTCCTACCTCCTGCACTTCATCCAACTCATTTTCGATCATTGATCTGGTCACAGAGGAAGAAGTCACCCAGCTTCTTGCATCTTCTCGCCCTACTACCTGTACCAGTAACCCTATTCCCTCACATCTCCTTCCATCTCTTTCTCCAGTTGTCACATCTCACCTAACCAAAATATTTAATCTTTCCCTCTCATCTGGTGTTTTCCCATCCTCCTTCAAACATGCCAACACACATCCATTATTAAAAAAAAAATTCCATGACCAGAACTCTGCTGCTAATTACCGACCTGTCTCTAATCTCCCCTTCATATCTAAACTCCTGGAACGCTTGGTCCACTCCCGTATGATCCGCTATCTCTCTGACAATTCTCTTCTTGACCCTCTACAATCCAGCTTCCGCTCCTTACACTCTCCTTACACTCTACTGAAACTGCCCTCACTAAAGTCTCTAATGATCTACTAACAGCTAAATTTAATGGTCACTACTCCCTGTTGATCCTGCTGGATCTCTCCACTGCATTCGATACTGTGGATCACCAGCTCCTTCTCTCTATGCTCTGCTCTATCGGGGTTAAGGACACCGCTCTTTCCTGGTTCTCCTCCTACCTCTCTGACCACTCCTTCACTGTATCTTTCACCGGCTCCTCTTCCTCTCCTCTTCCCCTCACAGTTGGGGTTCCTCAGGTTTCAGTCCTAGGTCCCCTTCTCTTCTCTCTATACACGGCCCCCATTGTACAAACCATCAGTAGGTTTGGTTTTCAGTACCATCTCTATGCTGACGACACCCAGTTATACACCTCTTCTCCTCACATCACCTCCACATTACTACAAAAGACCAGTGATTGTCTATCTGCTGTCTCAAACATCATGTCTTCTCTCTACCTTAAATTGAATCTGTCAAAAACTGAACTTCTCGGGTTTCCTCCCTCTCCTAAACTTCCGAAACCTAGTATTGCCATTTCTGTATGTGGTTCTACCGTTACTCCTCAGCAATACGCCCGCTGTCTTGGGGTTATATTTGACCCGGATCTCTCCTTTACTGACACATCCAGTTTCCCGCTCGCTCATGTCACCTACACCTCAAAAACATCTCTAGAATTTGACCTTTTCTTACTGTTGACTCTGCAAAAACTCTAACCGTTGCCCTTATTCATTCTCGCCTGGATTACTGCAATTCATTATTAATCGGTCTCCCTCTTACTAAACTCTCTCCTCTCCAATCCATCCTCAACGCAGCAGCCAGGATCATATTCCTCTCCAACAGCTTCACCGATGCCTCTATCCTGGGGCAGTCATTGCACTGGTTGCCAATCTGCTATAGAGTACAATATAAAATTATCACTCACACCCACAAAGCCCTCCACAGTTCTGCACCGCCCTACATCTCCTGCCTCATCTCTGTCTATCGCCCTACACGTGCCCTCCGTTCCGCAAGTGACCTAAGACTGACATCATCCGAACCTCCCACTCCCGTCTCCAGGACTTCTCACGAGCTGCACCAATTCTCTGGAATGGGTTACCAAAAACAATTCAATTAATTCCCTATACCAATATTTTTAAGCAAGCCTTAAAAACACATCTCTTTAGACTGGCCCATCACCTCACCTCACTTGTCTAACTATTCCTATCTTCCCTTTTTCAAATCTGGCCTCTTGCGTCATCTGTCTGCACCTGCAGACTGTCTGTCCCCCATACATAATATAGCACTTTATCCGCACTTGTACAGATCCTGACCGATAACTGATTCATGCAGCGTTACATGAATCCCCTTATTATATCGATGGCTGGACCATATATTACATCATCTGTTACTGTTACCTTTTGTGCCTCCCCTATTTCCTCTAGATTGTAAGGTTGTGAGCAGGGACCTCACTCCTCATGGTTTTTTTTAATTGCTGTTACGCTGTATTGTCTCATTGTCTGTACATGTCCCCTCCGAATAGTAAAGTGCTGCGTAATATGTTGGCGCTATATAAATAAAATTATTATTATTATTAGAATGCAAAGAAGATGGAATCCACATGCTAGCTTTTTTTATCGACACGTTGACTTGAATCATCACATCAAAATAAACCAGTTTAGAATGTAGTAGGTTTTTTTGCTTGCTTAACAAAACAAAATTGCTGCAACCTTTCTAAACAAAATAGTGTAAAGATGCCTTTTGACAAGAGCTGATTGACAAGTTGATTGACGCTCATTTAAAGGCCTGTTCATACCCTGGCCCATACAAACTATATCGGGACTCACGGTTTTGAAGATTAGGATGGGGTCAGCACCACCTTGCAGCGTCTCCCATACAGCCTGGGGAGATTTCACCGCTGCCTGCAAGCTTTCAGCCCTTGGCTATGGAGGATGATGAGGAGGGTCCTCCCTGCTGCACCGCTCTGCACGCTCTGGTGCTCACTCCCAAAAGTCCGATACGTCACATCCAGTTTTGTATTATAGGAGAAGAAAAGAAGTCGCACTCAGAGCTTCTATAAACAGCGGTTCTTTATTGTGCTTCAGTGCACACAGCAGGTGGTGGCATGCGGGTGGGAGGACGGGGGGCACGACGTTTCGCGCCGTATAAGGCGGAGCAGGAGGACTAACCTGCTGAAGCGCCTTATACGGCGCGAAACGTCGTGCCCCCCGTCCTCCCACCCGCATGCCACCACCTGCTGTGTGCACTGAAGCACAATAAAGAACCGCTGTTTATAGAAGCTCTGAGTGCGACTTCTTTTCTTCTCCTATAATACAAAACTATATCGGGACAGAACAATACAGCCGGCATAATGTCGGCAGCACATTTAATTACATGGGGTGCAGTGCTGCAACAAATAGTATACTCACATAAGCAAACCAATAAACAAGACGCTTATTTGTTGCTTGATCGGCAGCATTTTAGCATAGGCGTAAACTGACAATCGGTCAATGAAGAGAAACTTCATCTTTAGGTTTCACTAAGCTTTAGTTACCCACCTGGTATGATAACAAGCTATATGGTTTATTTTTTCATAGCTTTTGTTTAAATGTTCTGTGTGTGCTTTACCTTTGAGGTTGTCGAAAGAGAAAAAAGACATATGCTCTGATTTGGCAATAAGGAAAAATTTGACCCCCCCTTTTTTTTTACTTCTCTTCATAGTTCTCATGATTACTTTGTACTACCACTTTAATTGTTTCATTGTGGCCTTTGAAAGGTAAAGGCTGATGTATGACTAATAGAAGCCATATTCACCGTGATGCTGTAAATAGCAGTGGTGGTCTTGACTTCCTTCTCCTTTACATGTAATAGAAAACATGGATTATTGTGTGGTTGCTTTTATATTAAGCAAAATGAGGGCATTAGCCCATAAATTAGTTCACTTATCAAAAAGTTACAAAAGTTATTTATGGCTCAAATGATAAAAATGCATTGGTTTAATAGTAACAGAATGTACCATGTAGATTGTGCATTAATTAGTTAAAATGCTAGATTGTTCAGTAATTGCATACACTTTAACAGAAAGGTCAATCAAGAGACAGTACAATAAAAACAACCACACGTCATTTTGAAGTTTTAAGCTTTCCTTGATAGAAATTGCACATTGAGAAGTGGACTATACAACAAACTGTTTCAAGTATGCTTCATGCCAATCATCCTAGAGAGTCATAACATTACTGGAAAGTACACTTGTTCATTAGGAAGGAACTGAAATCCTCCCATGTTAAAAATATACAAGAAAGGAAAAAGAAAATATAAAAGTAACAACTCTTTGGGCTGAAAGAAACATGGAAATAATCATATTAGAAAACAATAATATGACATTCACACCAATTATATATTGACCAAATAAAAAAAATTATAAAACGTGGCACATACCTATTCAGACCTAAATGGAATGAAGACTGCAGCGCGGAAAACAGTGGAAATACAACTGTAGGACTAAAATATTATGGGAATATAATGCATATCCTTAGAATACACATCTAGTCAGGTCATGATCCTTCACCAATAGTGCAGTTATTATGTCATTCAGTGTTGTACAATTGCCATATACATTGACATTATATTAAAAACTGTGTAAAGGCTTTTAGGCTTTTAAAAGATTACAGGGTTACAAATCGCAGATATAGCATTTGATGAATCAGGTACCATCACTTGTATTACATGTGGCAGTACATGTATGTGTATAAATATACATTCGAAAGTATAAGTTTACATACACTATATAAAAAGACTCAAATGCATGTTTTTCTCACTTTCTGACATGAAATCCGGATAAACCTTTCCAGTTTTAGGTCAGTTATGATTGCCATAATTATTAATATTTGCCAAATGCCAGAATAATGAATGTTCTAAGGCATTTTAAATACTTTCTGCAAAATCACAAGTTTACATATACTAAGATTACTATGTCTTTAAATAATTTGGTCAGCCCACATGATGATGTCATGTGTTTGGAAGTTTCTGATAGGTTTATTGGCAACATCTGAGTTAATTAGACACACCTGTGGATGTATTTTAATGCACAACTGAAACATACTATGTAGCATCATGTGAAAAGCTAAAGAAATCAGCCAAGATGTAAGGAAGAGAATTATGGATCTGTGGGGGCAATATCCAGATATCTGAAGGTGCCTCGTTCATCTGTACAAACAATTATATGCAGGTACAAACAAGATGGGAATGTCCAGCCATCATACTGCTCAGGAAGGAGACAGGTTCTGTGTCCCAGGGATGAATGTGCTTTGGTCCAACATGTGCATATCAACCCAAGAACAAAAGATCTCATGAAGATGATGGCGGTAGCTGGTAAGATTGTCATTATCCACAGTGAAATGAGAACTGTCAACATGGACTAAAAGACCACTCTGCCAGGAGGAAGTCATTACTCCAAAAGAAACATAAAAAAGCCAGATTATTTTTTGCAAATGCACATAGGAACAAAGACCTACATTTTTGGAGAAATTTCATGTGGTTTGAAGAAACAAAAATAAACCTTTTGGCCAAAATGATCATCTTTACATTTGAAGGAAAAAAGGGAGAAGCTTGGAAGCCCAAGAACACCATACCATCTGTGAAACACAGGGGTGGCAGCATCATGTTGTGTGGTTGTTTTGCTGCAAGAGGGACTGGTGAACTTCATAAAACAGATGACATCATGAGGAAAGAAGATTATGTGGCAATACTGAAGTAACCTCTCAAGACATCAGCCAGGAAGTTAACTTTTGCAGAAATGGGGTCTTAAAATAGACCATGACCCAATACATACTGCCAAACTGGATACAAGGTTGCTTAATTATAACAAAAGTCAATGTTTTGGAGTGGCCATGCCAAAGCCCTGATCTCAATCCTATTGAAAATTACTGGGCAAAGTTGAAATTGGCAGGTGCGAGCAAGGCGACCTACAAACATGGCTCAGTTACACCACTTCTGTCAGGAGGCATGTGCCCAAAGGCCTACCAACTATTGTGTGAAGCTTGTGGAAGGATATTAAAAACGTTTGACCCAAGTCATACAGTTAAAGGGCAATAGTACCAAATACTAAGGAAATGTATGTAAATTTGTGACTTTAAAGGCATTTTTATTACTTTCTGCAAACAATTCCTCTCCCTCTCATTATTCTGGAATTTGGCAAATATTAATTATGGTAATCTTAACTGCCCTAAATCGGGAAAAGATTATTCTGATTTCATGTCAGATAGTGAGAAAAACATGCATATGTATCTTTTTAAATAGTGTATGTAAACTTTATATGTGTGTGTATATATATTATATACACACAAACACACATAGTACTGTGGAAAAACAAAGCAAGTGTGCAAAAAATTGCTTTCCAAAATAGATGCGATATGTTTATTTTTATCAAATCAATGAAATGTCCAATAAATGAACAAGAGAAAAATCTGAATCAAATCAATATTTGGTATGACCACTCTTTGCCTTCAAAAGAACATCAAACCATTAATTCTTCTAGGTACACTAGAATGCAGTGTTTGATGGATCTTGGCATGGAGGTTTTGCCAAATGGTTGAAGAACTAACCACAGATCTTCTGTGGATATTGGTGTGTGCAAATTCTTCTGCCATTTTATGTAATCTTTCAAAAAGTTGATGTTGGCAAAAGGGCACTGTGGGGTCATATCATCACTTGCAGGCCTCTGTGTTCTTCTTTATACTGAAGAATGTTGTCAATGAGGCTAAAGGTTGTTGCCTGCTGCAGAATTAATTTGAAGCCAATCAGACTCCTTAGTGATGATATTGCATGATGGATAATGTATTTACCAACCCTGGATCTCAACGAAATCATTAAAACATTTAACTAAGGCCGTTGACAAACCCCTCTAACCGTACCCACATGAGAAGCTCCTCATAGTCTAGATATGCCTCGGAACGATCCCACATAACAAAGATCCCTTCATGGGTTTACTGCTCTCTCTTCCCTTGATTGTATTGATTTATATTCATACATAACACAGTTGTTTGTTTATTTAGTTTTGGTTTCCTATGCTTTTTGGCTAAATTCTGCTTCTTATAAACCAAAGCCAATAGAAGCTGCGCCAACAGTTAAAGTTGACTTGTTAAGGCAATAGCCGACTTGATATGTATAATACTTATACATGTATAATTCACTAAGTATCCCATTTGTATCTTGTTACCCTGTCCTGTTTGTTCATCCTGTATATTTACCACCCCTGTCTTGAAAAACCAATAAAAACATTTGAAATGATAATGTATTTACCTATATTTCTCAGACTTGCAGACACCAATAATCCAGACCAAATGTCTAACTCTTTGCTGAAAGAAGCCTCAACTTACCAGGAAGCTACACTATATTTCACGGTTACATTACAGTTATGTTATTGTACAGTTCATCATATTTTTGGCAGCAAGCTGCTTTCGGTTACAGCCAAACATTTCACATGTTGATTGATCAGTCCTGATCAGCACCTATTGCCATTTGTCTGCATCCAGTTCCAATGTATTTGTACATAGTTGAGTAATTTAGTCTTGTTTTCATGGAAAGGTATGGATTTTGGTTGTTATTCATTTATGAGGACCATTTCTGGCTATACTTCACCTAATAGTAGATGGGTTGCTGCCAGTTCTGAGCTGACGGTTCTGCTGGATATCTTCTGATCTCAAAAGGAAAGTAAGCATGATTTCTCCTTCATATGCTGCAATTATTTTCCTTACCGATCACGGCCTCTATGGCCCTCAACCTTGCCCAATTTTTTTTTTTTAAGTCTTCAAAGCTAAAAGAACTCAGGCAGATACTTAGCCATCATGCAAGACCATCCATGAAACATCTGATTTGCTCCAAATTTTTTCTGAAGCCGAAGAATGATACAAAACATACAACCAATGTCATTACGAATTATCTTCAAAATATAAAAAGTACAATGAATCTTGAAAGTGATCAATATCATTAAGTCTGTGTGGGATTAGATGGATACAGAATGATTTGCCCAAGTCTGCATCCACCGAAGATCTATTGTTAGTTCTCAAATTTGTTTGGAACAATCCAACGAGTTATTTCAAAAATTATTTTGACGGAAAAGAATGGTTACACCTATATAGATTTTATTTACATCATTCTTTTGTTCATTCAGTTTGCATTTTGTTAATTGGTAAAAACAAACTATTAAAATTTTTAGTTTATGATCATTCTTACCTTGCAGTATATTTATTGTTTGTATATATACACATACACCCAAGCCACAGAATGCATTTAGAGAGATGTATTGTCCTCGGCTTGCAACTTGAAAAACTGTTGTAAAATAACTGGATGCAAATCTTTGGCGTAAGCCTTACATATCTTCAATGTAAACAGTAGGCCGGGAATGTATACATAAGTAATTTTTTTTGTTTTGTTTTTTTTTTTAGAAAAGGGTGAGCTGACCGCAGCCCATGTTCTAGAAAACCTTGACATATGAAACATGGCAGACATTGCACTATAAAATAGTAAAAATGGCGAAATTATGACTAATGCTCATAGCTCTAAACCATGTTCAAAGCTCCTCTCCTACAGCGTATTGGCTGGAATGGAAAGAAGATGATTTTGGTTTAGGGTAAACAGACTTTGTGAAGCCAAATTACAAGCTAAAATGCCATTCATAGTACAGAATAGTACGTCTTATGATGCTAATGAAGTCTTTTCTTCAAGTTTTAGTACATGAGCAATAATTAAAAATCTCCAGTCAACAATCCACAATATACTCTATATCGGTAAGTAGAGATTGTGAATGGTAATGTACGGAATCTTGAATCTAGCTGCTATGGGATATTGCATAATTTTATCACAACCTGTGCAACAGGTTTCATAAATGCCCTATCTGGTCACTGCACATCCCAAGTGTACAATTTTTATCTCTTCCAAATGGAAGCAGTAACAGAAGCCAGTGCCTTTCCACAAAAGAAAAGAAAATCCTACTAATGGAGCATATCATTTGGGACAAATAGCACAAGTAATGTGGGGACAAAATGGAAAAAATACAGAATTATATATTTCCGCAACATAAGACATGATACATATGTATAGCATACAATGGGTATCCTGACATCACTTAAAAAAAACTGATCCCAAATTATTGTATGGTTTTTATGGAAAAAGAATTTAATTTCCAAATGGAAAAAAAGTTGACATTAGTGACCAACAAATTGGTGAACTTAAAAAACAAAACAAAAAAAACAAACCTAAATATCAAATGCCATTTTGTTCATGGTAAGCAATATTTAATGTAACGGTCAGACAAAGACAGGGAAGATTTTGTAATAAATAGTCCCAAATAAAGACATTTCTACATTAATAGTCTATGCCAGGGCAAGGTCCTTATCAACAAGGAATCTGCAAACTGCCTCCACTTTCTGAAGAGCTATGTATAGTGCAGACTAATTATATATATATATTATATATATATTATATATCTACACACACACACGTGTGTATATATATATATATATATATATATATATATATATATATATATATATATATATATATATATATATATATATTTATATATATATGCACACATATGTATATATATATACACACATACATATAGATATGTATATATACACATATATATGTCTAAATACACACACGTACATATAATTATATATATATATATATATAATCTGCACATATTTATATAATTTAAATAGGGAAATAGTTTTAACATGGTAACATGAAGAAGAAAACATTGAGAAGGACATGAGCACCATGAATTGAATGGACAAACATTGCCAGCCTCAGATCAGCCCAAAGCCTATTTTTGTATCAGGACATCCAACTATTTTATCCAGTAAGACTACAAGTCACATAACACATATGGGGCAATTGACGAAGATCCTTACAACGATGTCATGGAATCAAGCAAGGATGAAGGTAAAAAATTCAGCTTGGTCCACTTCTGGGTCTACTTGTGATAAGCTTCATTTAAAGCAGTAAAAAAAGAAAACCAGTATTTGCTGTGTGAGCGGAGAAATGTTCTGGTGATTAATCATTAACTCTCTGACGGCAGTCTTGCTCAAAAAATGGAGCATGTATTTTAGGACGTACGTAATGGACCTACTAGCATTTGGTAGTGTCATTCCCACAATGATGTTTGGAACCTAGATACACGGTAATAAATAGATCAGTCACATAGTAAGGCAGTGTGTGTGCTCAAATCTGTGTGTCGCAACACATGATACTGAACACCTCAGTTCATGAAAGAAGTAATGTTGTGCATGTCTTTTTTTCAAGGCTTTCCAGGTTTAATCTCCAAAAAATGTATATTCAGTGTGAAGGCTGATCCTTCTTTAAATGTGGTTCGCAGTATACCATTCTGGGTATAACAAGAAAAGTGAAGAACATCCTATGGAGTCTGCTTTTTTTTCTTCTCCAAGTGGTTCCTTAGAGGTTCCAGGTTGTTAGTTTATCCCGAACATCTATAATCAGTTCAGTTGATGTATTTATTCCAGTCTTCTAATTGTCCGTATAGGCAGGTATGAATCATACCCTCAGGATGCCCCAGAAGTTTCCAGGTAACTCTGTAATTTACGGACTGTGGTTTTGTCAAGTGAACAAAGGTCAAAGTCAAATGTTGTGTTTGTGATGTGGAAGTGCCCAGTTTCTTCAATAAGGTTAACTATCTGTAAAATGGAGTGAGAGAAAAAAAAATATTAATTACATGACCATAAATTAGCTCTGCTAATTAACTATATGCATGTACTGTGCACTGTTCAATCAATATAAATGTTTAATTACCAGTTAGAAAAGTTCTGCAAAAGCATTAATAGTTATGTACCTTAAAGTTACCTTATTACTTTGAGGTTTTCAAGATAAGCCTATTTAATTATGGTGGCTGCAGCTAAGTATTTAGCCCAAGAGGGGGGCAAAACACTTGTAAGTAGGACTTCAACTAGGGAAACTCTTGTTTACAACTGCAGAGGCATACCCTATGTATAGCGGCCTTAGACATCCCAAATGGCACACCAGAAGATGGCAATGCATTCTGAATAAGCAATAGTATACCCTACTACATTTCTTAAACATTTTGTCCCATATTTGTCAGGAGTACACTGCCTTCCAGCCTTGGGGAGTAGTCTTTTTCAGCCTGAATGCCAGTTGAGGTCAATAGCATAGTGGCACCACTGGTCACAACTGTGTGCTGTTTGATGCTGCGAGCGAAGGCAGCATCATAGGAGCGCAGCAGAACTGAAGTTGGCCTTGATCGAGAGCTAACAGTGCTTTCCAGCCAGCTTCAGAATAGTTATTAAAACCTTGTAAGTCGTGTTGAGTGAGTGTAATCATTACTATTCGCTACTTGCACCAATAGTACGGTATTCGCGATACCACACCACTATCTGGTCTTTATAGTCGGTTCCCAGATGCTTTAATTACCCTCATATGCCAACCAAGAGGAGAGGCAGCAGACCCCCACTATGTTGGGAAGATCTGGTGTCCTCAGCTGTGGGCATATCCAGTTATCTCCGGAGCACCGCACAGCACCACGTGGAGACAGAGGAGCGGGTAATGACGGCTCGATCAGTGTGCAGCACAGAAGCTGATGGATTGCGGGGAGAGCTGAAGAGACTGGAGGACAGAAAGGCGACTCCTCACCAGCATCCCGATCCCGGATTTTGGCCTGGAGACAGTGAAGACCCGACACTACCAGTAACATCTATCCCTTCCCCCTTCTCCCTAGAGACAGCGTCTCACTCCCAGTTCTCCTGTAATATTTACTGCATGCCCTCGGAGAGAGGGTAAGACCAGAGGGGGTTAGCTACCAGCACAGGCCAGCTCTCCACCCAGAAGGGTCTGTTTACGAACTGAATACCCCTGCAACAGCCGCTGAACCAGTCCTGAATCCTCCCATTGAATCGTCATTATCGTCAGTCCTGCAATTAACGACCAGGGAGAGGTACCATCACCCATAACATGACCTGCAGCATAGGAGGGAAATGGGGAGCATTTGTTCTTTGTGCTGGCTGACCCAGCCCTGGGTATGAACGCTTACCCTCAGGCACTTCTGAGGGGTCCTGTAGAAGGCCATATTGACATCGCTCATACTCTGCCACTGGGCCCTGAGGCAGCACAACAAAGTCGAGGTGAAAGATACCCTCCTACTCACCAGCCAGTGACACCGTTTCCATCCCCCCAGGCAAAGAAATATGGGATGATCTCAGACTCCGTATTCAGGCTATTCCTACCAGGGAGGAGATGGAGAGCTTTATATCTCAGATGGAAGCCGCCTTTAGAGCTGAATCGACTGTGCTTAGAAGGAAAGTAGAGCAGCTGTCTGTACTCGTCAGAAGACCTACACAAGAGACTAGGGGTTGTGGAGCAAACAGTTTCTAGACAAGCCTTTCAAGTCGAGCAGATGTTAGATGCGATATGGATTTAAAAAACAGAGAAAGGCGTAACAATATAAAAATTAGAAGCCTCCCCGAGTCTGCTAGCTCCAGGGACTTCGACATTCTCTGTCATATTTTTAAATCTATCCGCAATATACTGGAAGATTCTTCATTAGAATTT
This sequence comes from Allobates femoralis, assembly GCA_033576535.1. Classification (NCBI taxonomy): domain Eukaryota; kingdom Metazoa; phylum Chordata; class Amphibia; order Anura; family Aromobatidae; genus Allobates; species Allobates femoralis. Next base: position 489,941,972 of record JARQOC010000003.1, read on the forward strand.
GATAGAGCCCACAGATCTCTGGATCTGCCACCCACAGAGGGAGCTAGGCCTAGAGACGTTATTCACAGAATACACAAGTACCAGGTGAAAGAGGCCATTATAAACAAAGCTCGTGGCTTGGGCTCGATTCGATTCCAGGAATGCCCACTTGAGCTCCTAGCTGACCTATCAAGGGGCACTGTACAGAAATGTAGAACATTGTGCCCTCTCTTAGAAGAACTGAGGTAGAGAGACATTCCGTATTCTTGGGGCTTTCCCTTTTGCCTTCAAGAGCATTGGGAGGGTCTTCTCCATAAAGTCACACACGCATGGGATATCCCAGCCTTTGTCTCAGCACTGAAGATTTCTTCGGTCACCATCTCGATGGACAAATGGCCAGACTCCTTTGGAGGTTCCCTTGGAACAGTGGACCCAGAGGTAAAAGAGAGGCAGAGATCCATCTGGACAGAGGGGCAGGGGGAGGATGAGGGATAGATCATCTGGAGAGGGCTGACAAACTACTGCGTAGTCCTGTGATATAATAGTTGAGAAATGTGAAAGGTCTTAAAGATGAATTTCTAGGCCATCACTTATGTCTGCTTTGCCCAGAGGTTATTTTTCCTTTTTTTCTTTTTGATGGCCGACGGTTTCAGCTCCAATGCGGTCTAATGAGACCACTTTAGCTATGGGCGAATGGACCGACTTATACTGTAACACAATATAAAAATAATTTTTCCCTGATTATTTTATATATTTTTTCTACTCTGCTATATTCTTATACTTGAAGGTTTTTTTGTTTTTATTTCTGTTCTATGTTGTGTTTTATCCTATGTGAAATTGAGACTTTTGATGGCGTGGGGAAAAGGAACCCCGGGTGGAAAGGCTACGCACCACTGGAGATCCATACTCTGCAGGCAGGTATGGAACTGTCGTATAGACTACCCTGTCTTTAGTGAAGTCTCGCGAGGCCCTGTAGCTAGTGATTAGTGAAGTCTCGAGAGACATCTGCACTATGTTCTATGGAGCATGGACACCCGCTTCACTGCGGCGGCGCAAGTGCTCTTGTCACTCAAGCGCCGGCTAGAGGAGGGGCAGGAAGTTTAAAACATGCTGGGCAGGTTTTGCAGCCCGGAGGGGCGGTGAGAGGTTTAGCCACCATGACCATATACCAGCCTCCGTGACTTAATAGGAGGCCACCGCTGGACACAATAAAAGTTGTTTTCATAGGTATGAGGGGTCAGTCTGGGCACATACAGGGGTTAAAAGAACCCCATTTACATCATGTGTGAGCTGGTGGGCACGGTTTAAAATGCCTAAAGTGGGTGACAGGTTCCCTTTAAACCCCAGCTGACACCTCAGATGTTGTCCACCTTTAATAACGTTATTAACAGATTGGACTTCATTCCGCAGCCTTTAGATGCGCATATTAGCGAATTTCAAATTATAGACCAATTTTGTTACTGAATGTGGACATTAAACTCTTCTCTATTGGCTGATCGCTTGGCTTCGCTCCTCCCTTCAGTGATTAACAGAGAGGCGAGAGATAATACCATCAGAACTCTGATCTTAGTAGCTAAAGCCAAAGTTAACTCGACCCCACCTGGTCTTATATCTGTTGACACAGAAAAGGCCTTTGACAAGGTCCACTTCTGGGAGCTCATGAGGAAGGCGTTGATTCAGCTCGGTATAGGCCCCAGGCTCTTGCAGGGAGTCCTGTCCTTGTACTCTGGTCCCACAGCAAGAGTGAGAATCAGTGAGTTTTATCCTCCCCGTTTATAATCCAGAATGGAACTAAACAGGGGTACCTTGTGTCTCCTCTCCTTTACGTTATTGTAATGCAACATTTGGCTAATGCCATCAGGAAAAACAAGGACGTCCTTGGCTTTGAGATAGGACAGGTTCCCATAAAACAGCTTTATTTGTAGACGATCTTTTGCTATATGTCTTCCACCCCTGGATATCTGTTCCAACCATCTTAAGGGAATTTCAGAAATTCGCCACCTGAGCGATTTCAAGGTTAATTGCTACAAGTCCGGAGCCCGGAACATCTCCTTATCTAGGCAAGATGATCCTTGCATGACTAAGAATTTTCGTTTTAAGTGGAAATTGGAAGCCATAAAATACTAAACCCTCGGATTTATCAATATCATTTCAATTAAACTACCAGACTTTATTAGCAAGTATAGAGATGTCGTTACTTTCTTACAGACGACTTAAACGGTCTTGGTTCAGTGGAATGAATATAATCAGGATGGATGTCCTGCCTCGCCTCTTGTATGTTTTTCAGACAGTCCCTATTTCACCTACTAGAACTTTCTTTGCTAGGTTGCAGTCCTATGTAATTAAGTTTATTTGGGGAAGCATCAGGCCTAGGATACGTATGGATACCCTCACACTACTGAGGTCCATGGGTGGGGCTGGACTTTCTAACCTGAGGACATATTTCTTGACCTCCTCAACAGCTATGGTAATAGATTGGCATTTTGGAACCACATCCAGACAGTGGGTGGCTGTGGGACAGGACGGCTTAACAATACTTTGAAACATCTCTTTTGGAATTCCCCCACAGATATATGCAAGGCAGGTTCGCTTTTAGACATGACTAGGGAGGCATTGAAAGTCTAGCATTCCCTCATGAGGGACCATTCCCCTGACGACAAACCTAGTCCGCTCACTCCCGCTTTTCTAACCCAGCGTTTGGTCCTGGCCTAAATAGGCAGTCTTTCCTGTGCTGGCAGAGCGTGGAGGATACGCGATTAGGACAGACGCTTTTGAATGAGGGATACCTCGATTTGAGGATCCACAGTTGAGGTCCCCGACAAAACCATTGTGATGGTTTGAATTTGTGCAATATCGGTCCTCCGTGTACTCGGCGGAACACGATTGCCGGGTGAGGATGGTATCCACTCCGCTGAGAAGAGTTTTCCTGCAAAACTGCCCCCCACCCCGTGCCATACGATCTCTACTTTATATCGCATTATAATGGAAACGAAAGGTAAAGGAAAACAACATTTTCAACAAATGTTGGAAAGAGAGCTGGACAGGGAGATCTCTGGGGTGGAGTGGGAGAAATGCTTTCTCGTTACTCATAAATTCGCTAACTCCTGTGCAGCGCAAGAAAAAAAATTATAAAATGTTAACCAGATGGTACCTCTGTCCAACCAACCTGCACACTATCTTTCCCGGGGGGTTCTGAGCTTTGTTGGCGCTGTGGAAGGGAGAGGGGCACAATGCTCCAGATTTGGTGGAGTTGCGCCGAGATCCAGAAATTTTGGTCATGAGTGTTTGCTAATTATAACTTAATCACGGGTAGACAGATGGAAAGTAGCCTGGAGGTAAGCTTTGCTATCTATTTTCTCCAATTCCTGGTGGGGCAAGGCGGTGATTACTTCTCTAACATCAGAGAAGGAATTAATGATCAAGATCGCAGGCACAGGATTTCATGGAGCTTCCCACTCACGCCTCCTGACCTTTATTAGAAGTAATCATATGACTGTGATACTAATGAGGTATTTACATTGGATACACTCCTGTTGATGGTCAGGTTATGACTTCACTTGTTGAACGTTTTATCTTTATCGTCACATACGCTTTTGTACTGCAATTTTTTATTAATAAACAGAGATTGAACTTAAAAAGGAATGCAGAAATCATGGCAGTGGAGTTGGAATCGGATTTGTGAATCAGAATCGGTGACCATTTTGGTGGAGCCCAGAGTTGGTAGAAAATGGACCAACTCAGACGCCTAAAATATATAATAAATTGGGTACAGTAGTTCAAAGCAGTATGTGCTGAATATACATGTTATGAATTATTATGTTCTATCTGAAGAGCTTGATTATCTACTCACAGAATTGCTTTAGTGACTTGATTGCCACTTGATTGGTCAACTTAACACCACCTCATTGGCCACCTGAAATGGAAAAAAACCTTGTGGCCACCATATTGGCACACCCAAGTGATGGTTGTGTCAAGATGGTGGCAGTTGGCGGAATTGCATAGTGGATGGGGCACACTGTGTAGTACCTCCAGCGGCACCACATGCTGCTGCTGTCTTCCTCTGCCACTAGTGTTGCTGTGCCACCGCCTCAGAGCCCACCCCCATCGCGACATCAGACCCCTTCTAAATGTGCAAGCACCCGCCATGTTTATACACTCAGTCCGCTACTGCGCATGACACGAAGGATGAACAAGGCGTTGTAAATCACAATCATCACCTAAATGGCCTCAAAAGAAATGATGCCACCATTGCACGAGCCCGTCCAAGTGCCACGGAGACCTACCCCATTGTAACGTCCATAAGGATGCTGCCACTGCAGGAGCTCGCCTAGGTGCCACAGAGCTCTCCTCTATGAGGTCATCACCACCGTCATACAAAACAATGCCACTGAAGCACGAGTCCTCCCCCATCGTTACATCACCGCCCTCCTGATGCAATAGTATCTAGTTATATCATAATAATGTTTAAATGCCTGATGTTACCATCTTACCACAATTAATTTATCACTTAAACATGAGCCATGTATGAGAGAGTCAGAGTTGGAGTCAGGAATAATGAGGAGTCGGTGGTTTGGTTTACCGACTTCACAGTCCTGGCAGAAATATGTATGAATGTATACATTTTTTGAGAAAAAATACAAACAGTTGTACTGTCAAAACATATACAGTATTAAAATATTATAGATCATACTAAACTATTAAATATTTGTAATGTTTGAAAGCATAAATTTATGTTTTATATAGCTCATTAGCTTCCAGTCTAGAATATAAGCTTTTTATTTTAATGGTGCAAACATGGGAATAAGAAGAGTTTCGCCTAGCAGTGGACTACTCCTTTCAATTTACACTTAAAAGCAAATAATATTTGATCACCCCGCCCCTCCTACTCAGCCAAATAATTACAGGCATCTGGATCACTGAGATTTTTGTCTATTTACTTCTGGTGAGTAAAGATTTAAAGGGATCCTGTCACCCCCAAAACACCTCAAAACCTATTAAAAGCTGTCCCTACAGCATAGTAACACTTACCCTACACTCCTTTTACCTCCTAAAAGCACCAAGTGAAATAGGAGAAAAATGTTATTATAGTACCTCATTATGGATGATAAGGAGTGACTATGCTATTCATAGTCACTCATCCAGGCTCTCCCACTGCATGATATCACGCCTCCATAGGCGTGATCTTGGAATCTGATTAAAATGCGCGCCTCCCCGCCGCTCTCCTGTGTCTCGGCCGGCCTGTATTGGGGCTTGGTGACGCGATACGCGTCATTTCCGGCGCCGGGTGACGTATTTACACCCGCGCCGCTGTTGGCTTCAAGACCCACACTGCGCATGCGCAGTGCGCGTTTTGAAGCTAACAGAGCGGCGCGGGTGTATACGTCACCCGGCGCCGGAAATGACGCGTATCGCGTCACCAAGCCCCAATACAGGCCGGCCGAGACACAGGAGAGCGGCGGGGAGGCGCGCATTTTAATCAGATTCCAAGATCACGCCTATGGAGGCGTGATATCATGCAGTGGGAGAGCCTGGATGAGTGACTATGAATAGCATAGTCACTCATTATCATCCATAATGAGGTACTATAATAACATTTTTCTCCTATTTCACTTGGTGCTTTTAGGAGGTAAAAGGAGTGTAGGGTAAGTGTTACTATGCTGTAGGGACAGCTTTTAATAGGTTTTGAGGTGTTTTGGGGTGACAGGATCTCTTTAAGGTTCTGATTTAGTCAGGTTTATAGTCACATGCTGTCATGTGTGGAGCGGATGAGGGGAATGGAGCAGGAAGGGATAACTGGCAAAAACAATTTTAAGGGAAAAAATAAACAGGTTGTGTAACTCAACATAAGGACGTTAAACCTTTCCCTGACATGGCCCTGTCTCATACATTCTAAAAAAATTGCTTTTTATATAAAGTGCGTATATAGAGTTCTGTATTTTCATGCCAACAAACCATAACAAGCACACTGTGGCATGAGGCAACTGGGAGGCTAGTCTGGCCCTAAAGCTTGGGGTCCCTGATTAGCCCTGTTCCCGAAGGTACCTCTGAAGGTGAGGGGTTGAGGACCACTACCCTATCCCTCAATCCTCAACTTGCCCTCAGCTAAGAGCCCCTATCTTCACCCATGGATCAGGAAAAGGACACCTCTCCAAGTTAAGGGAATAGCTGCTGTTCAGGCAGCACGTCTGCACAGCACGGGTCCTACATGACAAATGACCTCAATCTGAGACATCTGGTTGAAGGAAGCAGAACTACTTAAGGCTGATGGGGTGGAGAGAAGAAAGCTCAGACACACCCCTCCACCTGTGCTATGACTCACTCCTCATCTGCAGAGCTGCCCACCACACATTCAGCAACTGCAGCAGACTAAGGAAAAAATAACTCAATTAAACAGCACAGCAGCAACACTCCAGGACAGCAAAGGTAGTCGGTAGTCAATATGTGACACAGGCATCCTTTTTCTCTTACAAAATATTGGATGACGTCATCCCACTGCGACCGCCGGGTCACATGAGACCGGGAACACAGCGCGCGAGGATGGACTGGAGGACCCGCGGTGATGAAGACGCTGGATGGTAAGATAATGCAGCGGGGGGGCTCTGCACAGTGTGGGGGGAGAGTACCACTGGGGGCCTGCTGTATACCCCACTGGGGGCCTGCTGTATACCCCACTGGGGGTGCCTGTATAAAATACTGCTGGGGGCTGTATACCACTGGTGGGACCTGTATACCTTACTGCTGGGGGCTGTATACCTGTTGGGGCTGTATACCCTGGTGGCTGTATACCACTGGGAGGCCTGTTCCTCATGTGGGGTTGTATACCTGTGCTGGGGTCCACCCTTGGCTTATACACGAGTCAATAAGTTTTCCCAGTTTTTGGGGGCAAAAGTAGGGGGTTGGCTTATACACGGGTCGGCTTATACACGAGTATATACGGTACCTTATATATAGGTATATCGCATGCTCATTAAAAGTGTGAGAACTGTCATGGCAGTGAAAGTTATATTAAAAGGTTCACTTTATCAAACACTGTTTTATTATAAAAGAAAAAAAAACTTTATATATTTCTTACTAAGGGCTCATTGAGATGCCAGTTTATTTTTGCATACGAAAAAAATCAAACAAAAAAACATTCCAAGTTTCATCTGTGTATTGGATTAGATGTTCATCAGTGTCTGGTAAGTTTTTAGCATTAGTGTTTCAGAGTTTTTTTGCATGAAAGAAAGAAAAAAAAATCTGTTGGCATTGTGTCAAGTTTTTCTGACAGTCTGTGATAAATGTACAAAACACCGATGGCATACGATGAATGTTGTCCAATCTTTCATGGATTCCAAGACTTGCACTTTGTGACTTGGAAGAAAATCAGACATGTCTCCATATTTTCATGCGGTGCACTCAGTTCGCAGACACGTAAACACCTTCACTGACAATAATGGGGACGAGCTCTGTCTATGGAAACATGCACAGACCTTGTTCATGGAGAACCCATGTCTGAATGAGGCCTAACACACATTCTGTGTCTTGAACGAGAAATAGGTGACCAATCAATAGAAAGCATAGTTACTGCTGGATCACACCACAATGTGCTTGTTATGATTTGTTGGCATGAAAATACAGAACTCTATATACGCACATTATATAAAAAGCTATTTTTTTAGAATGTATGAGACAGGTCCATGTCAGGGAAAGGTTTATTGTCCTTATATGGAGTTACACAACCTGTTTTTTTTTCCCCTTAAAATTATTTTACAGAATTCTAAAGGAAAGAACAGATTCATAAACAGTTGAAACCTTACAGAGCCTTGGATTTTAACAATTTCATGTCCACTCTCCATTGGAACAAGGCCATTTTAACAATGGTCAGGCCTAATATACTCTAGCTGATAAGATTTCTTGCGATGTATCATTTGGAGCATATTAGCAGCAAATTTGGCCACAATTCCAAACTCAATACTAAATCATAAGGAAATGACAGCCACATGTTTCATAAACCAGTACCACATGGTTCAGAAACACACACTTAAAACATTTTTTCTTTTTCATCATACCTACATTGTATTAAAAGAGAAGTAGCAGAAATATGAGTTGGCTTTACATGGTTATAGCTGCAAGTCATTCAGACAGAAAATTGGAGACGTTCAAATCTGTACCCAAATCACCAGTCATTATGCTTACAGTATCAACCTCATTAAATTGTCATCAATTGGAGTTGATTATTGGGAGTACAAAGTTTTTTGTATTTTTTTCTCTTTCAATCTAAATAAATTAAGAAATGGGAGAAAAGATATGTGAACCCGTTCGGATTCGCTGGAGAAAAATGAAGTCTGGTTCAGTATCAGACTTGACCCGAACTTGAGCCCGGACTCTGAAACCCATATAAGTCCTGAACTTCTGTGCTATAATATGGTGGAAGGCTGCAAAAGGAAGCAAAATGGTAATTAAAGCAAGACAATTATTCTAAATGGGTTTCAGAGCAGCTGTTGTGCTGCTTCCAGGTCCACTCATTAAACCTTATGCATATTCCTCCACCGCCCAACCTCTGTATCAGTGTTTGTTATTGGTGCAATAAGAATGTGTATCCACTGTCTGTGCCAGCATCTGTGATTGGTTGCCCAACACACAGTACTGTAAAAAGAAATAGTTGCAAAAAATGGTGTAGGGTACACCGTATTTTTATCCACAGTGCACATAAAGCAGACTGCTGTGGCCTGCATCTGAGTGCTTCATCTTGGCTGGGGGATAAAAATACGGGGACCCTATGCAGTTTTTTTTTCTAATTATTCAAACAATTAAAAAAAATTGGTGTGGGGTCCCGCCCAATTTTGATACCCAGCCAGGATAAAGCACACAGCTGGTGGGTGGTATTTTCAGCCTGCGGAAGCCCATGGTTATTGGGCGCTCCCCAGGTAAGAATAGAAGGCCACAGCCACCCTGAATCAGTGTATCCATTAGATGCGACAAATCCTGGCACTTTTCCCAGCTCATCCAAATTACCCAGGTGCAGTGGCAATCAGGGTAATATGAGGGGTTAATAGCAGTGATTTGTCAAAACATCACAGCTGCCTTGAAGTCCTAGGTTAGTAATGGGTAGGTGTCTATGAGAACCCACGATTACTTACCTGTAAGTCAAAAGAAATAAACACAAACAAAACCTTTATTTGAAACGAACACCCCACTCCTTCATTCCTTTATTAACCCCATAAATTTAGTTAATTCTTAAGGGGTACACATGTAGGGGGTCAGCACATGTGGCATCTCATGCAAAGTGGTATTGAATGCAAAGTGGCTTGCAGTTACTTCATGGCAGTTAGTCAGGGTGGGAGTCAGGTAAGCCACTCGCTCACATTTTTTATTTTTTTCCTCTTACCATGTTCTTTTGTCATGCTTGGGAGGCCAGGGTAACAAGGAGCAGAATGTAGGGGTCAGGGGAGCCTACTCTGGCCATGATACTGCGGTCCCTGGCTCGCCCTGATCTCGGAGCTACCTCTAAAGGTTAGGAGGTCCAAGCCACCAGCTTAAGTCCCTAACTCCTGAGAAACCCTAGGCATAAGCCCCTACCTCCACCCACGGACCACGGAGCCTAGCAACTTCCAATGGAGAGCAAAGCAGCAACTTCGGATCAGTATTTGCACACAACAGGTCACAGTGCAGAAGTAAACTCAATTAGCGACATCAGGTGGATGTGAGGTGACCCATTTATGGCTGAGGGGTGGGGAGCAACCAGCCCAGGCAAGCCCCTCAGCTCACCTAAGCAAGAGTTTTATTCTTCACATACACCTGCACTCTCCGCTCCCGCTCATTAGTGTTCTCTCTCCACACAGAGCAGGAAAAAAAAAAGGCTTCATTTAAACCACAGCAGCAGCACTTCCATACCACAATGCAGTCAATATGCAACAGTACCCCCCTCACAACGAGAGGCCTCCAGACTCACAGCTGGACACATCCGGCAAAGTTTCAAACTTCCAGAGGGATGAGATGTGGAAGACCTTTCGGGCGCAAAGCACTGGAGGGTCGGCTAACTGGAACAACACGGGGTTGCAAATGGCCGAAATCCTAAACGGACCAAGAACTCTGGTAGTAGGAGCTCCAGCCACACATTTCCACCTTACATGTCTTGACCGCACCCACACAGTCACCCACACTCAGGTCTGGACCTGAACATTTATTGCATCACACACGACCACAAACAGGGGACACAGGCAGGATGGCAATCAGCAACAGCATCGCCCCGGGGACCAGGGATACCTCCGCCAGAATGCACAGTAGGGGCCACCGTCCGTCCCCGGCCACCCCTCCTGGGATGATGCCTAACCAAAAAATGAACCCGAGACACAGACTGGAGCCCACTCCTGGATCCAGACTTATTCACAGAAACCTCTGGTAGAGGGACAGGTGCTGGCGCAACCAGAACGGTATAAAGTAGTGTAGTCAGGCAATTGTTCGAAAAAAAAAAAAACCCGGGTGACCACCTGTCTGGCCCGCCAGTCGATCACCGGGTTGTGTTTTTTCAACCAGGGCAATCTCAACACAATGGAAGTGGACAGGTTCTGCATGAGGTGACAGGACAGCACCTCCTAGTGGATAGACCCTAAGCGCACCATCACGTTGCGCACCACTTGGGAGAGGACCCTCTGGCTGAGCGGAACTGAGTCGATCGAGGCGACTGGTATGCTGCTAGTGAAACTATGAGCCCAAGCAAAGCGAGAATCCATCAAACTGACCCCCGCTCCGCTATCGACCAGTACCTGCCTAGTCTCGGTTTTGCCATCTACCACTACCCTGGCAGACAGCGTACACTGAGAACTATCGAGGAAGAAAAGAAAAACTCTCTGGTCATCTCCTTCCGAACTACTCTAGGTAGGCTGCTTTTGAGACTGCGCAGTCTTTTGTGCGAAGCGGGCAAACCTTAATAAAATGATCTGGTTTTTCCACACAAAAAACAAGCTCCACCCTTTTGGTGACTAGTAGCCACTGGGGGTTTAGCACGAGAACCTACTGCCCCCAACTGCATGGGTTCATCAGGCAGCTTCTCCTCAGCAGGGATAGGAACAGGAGACGAAGCAGGTCTCATTCTCTCCTTTAGGCGTCTGTCAACCCGAATGGCTAGGGACATCGCAGCCTCCAATGACTCAGGTGCCGTGTACTGAACCAGGTTGTCTTGCAGTCTGGCTGACAAAGCCAAGCAGAACTGACTCCTGAGGGCTGGGTCGTTCCACTGGGTATCTGTCACCTACCTCCGAAACTCAGAACAGTACTCCTCCACTGCTCGGTGCCCTGCTTAAGCTTACGGAGATTGGACTCAGCAAAGATTACCCTATCAGGTTCACCATACACCTGAGCCACAGCAGCAAAAAAACGGTCCACCGACCGCAGAGATGGAGAGTCGGACAGGAGGGAAAAGGCCCAGGTCTGGGGATCCCCCTTAAGCAGGGAAACTATTATCCCAACCCGCTGTTCCACAGTCCCAGATGAACGGGGCTGGAGCCTGAAATAAAGCTTACAGGCCTCACAGAATACAAAATATTTGTCCCTTTCCCCAGAAAACCTATCTGGGAGAGGGACCTGGGGTTCTGGCACAGCCTGAGCATGAGCCGATGCCAGAAATCCCACGACTTGCTGCAGCTAGTGCACAACCTGAGTTTGCAGACCTGCTATCTCCTCAGAGAGGGTCTGCATCAGGCGAGTCCACGTATCCGCTGAAGCAGTCTGAGACATGATAACTCAAGGAAAAAAAAAAAAAAAAAAAAATGGCAATGGGTCGCTAATTATGTCACGCTTGGGAGGCGAGGGTAACAAGGAGTAGGATGTAGGGGGTCAGGGGAGCCTACTCTGGCCTTGATACTGGGGTCCCTGGCTCACCCTGATCTTGGAGGTACCTCTAAAGGTGAGGAGGTCCGAGCCACCAGCCTAAGTCCCTAACTCCTGAGAAACCCTAGGCATAAGCCCCTACCTCCACCCACGGACCACAGAACCCAGCAACTTACAATGGAGAGGAAAGCAGCAGCTTCAGATCAGTATCTGCACACAACAGGTCACAGTCCTGAAGTGGCTTGCAGTTACTTCATGGCAGTTAGTCAGGGTGGGAGTCAGGTAAGCCACTCGCTCACATTTTTTATTTTTTTCCTCTTACCATGTTCTTTTGTCATGCTTGGGAGGCCAGGGTAACAAGGAGCAGAATGTAGGGGGTCAGGGGAGCCTACTCTGGCCATGATACTGCGGTCCCTGGCTCGCCCTGATCTCGGAGCTACCTCTAAAGGTTAGGAGGTCCAAGCCACCAGCTTAAGTCCCTAACTCCTGAGAAACCCTAGGCATAAGCCCCTACCTCCACCCACGGACCACAGAACCCAGCAACTTACAATGGAGAGGAAAGCAGCAGCTTCAGATCAGTATCTGCACACAACAGGTCACAGTCCTGAAGTGAACTGAATCAGAAACATCAGGTGGACGTGGGCGGACCCATTTATGGCCGAGGGGTGGGGAGCAACCAGCCCAGGCATGCCCCTCAGCTCACCTAAGCATGAGTCATATTCATCACACACACACCTGCACTCTCAGCTCCCGCTCATTAGTTTGCTCTCTCCACACTGAGAGCAGGGGAAAAAAAGGCTTTATTTAAACCACAGCAGCAGCACTTCCATACAGCAAGGAAGTCAATACGCAACATCTTTACTTCAATGTATATTGTTCTACCGTGTTTCCCCGAAAGTAAGACCCTGTCTTACATTTTTTTGGGGGCCAAAAGTGGCCCCCATCTTACTTTCGGGGGGGGGGTCTTATATTGGCAGCCCCACCCACTGCAGCCTCCCATCCACACACAGCCACCCACCCATACACATACAAACACACATACACACACACACACACACACATACCGCTTCTTACCGGCTCCCCGCTGTCCTCCGCTGTGTCCAGGCTCCTCCGCTGTGTCCAGGCTCCTCCGCTGTGTCCAGGCTCGCCCGCTGTGTCCAGGCTCGCCCGCTGTGTCCAGGCTCGCCCGCTGTGTCCAGGCTCGCCCGCTGTGTCCAGGCTCGCCCGGTGTGTCCAGGCTCCCCCGGTGTGTCCAGGCTCCCCCGGTGTGTCCAGGCTCCCCCGGTGTGTCCTGCAAGTGCAGCCGCGCTGGAGCAGATGGGGTTAATCACAGCCTAACTTGCTGTGTCCCCCTGCTCATCTCCGCCCAGCCTGACGTCACTGCAGCCCGGCTCGAGCTCCGATTGGCTCCCAGGAACCAGCGGGCGCGGCCAGATGACGAGCCAATCAGAGCTCATAACGTCATCTGGCCGCGCCCGCTGGTTCCTGGGAGCCAATCAGAGCTCGAGCCGGGCTGCAGTGACGTCAGGCTGGGCGGAGATGAGCAGGGGGACACAGCATGTTAGGCTGTGATTAACCCCATCTGCTCCAGCGCGGCTGCACTTGCTGGACACACCGGGGGAGCCTGGACACACCGGGGGAGCCTGGACACACCGGGGGAGCCTGGACACAGCAGAGGACAGGTACCAGGAGGCGGCGGCGGCCTTATATTCCCCAGCACCCCCCCTAGGCGGTCTTACTTTCGGGGGGGGCCTTATATTAGCAGACCCCCCCGTTCCCCTACCCTGCCTTACTTTCAGGGGGGTCTTACTATCGGGGAAAGACGGTATGTGCCTTTGCCATTCACCTTTACCGTCCCATCCCCCCTCCATCACCCCACATCCACATAAGCCCATCTCTCCTTCCCTCTACTTTATCGAGCTCCCATACGCTCAACGTATTGAATAATCTCAGACCACCATATTCCAAAGTCACAATTACAAAAACTATTTGCCCTTTCTCTTTTTACTGCTGCTCCTGTCAGGTGATATCTCACCAAATCCTGGTCCACCCTCCACCAACTTCAACCCCTCTCCCACCACACATAGAAACCCTACTAACCTTATTACCATTATGTGCACACCTTCATCTCTATTTTAATTGCGCTCTCTGGAATCCAACGGTCTGTATGCAACAAGCTTCCCTTCAGCTACAACCACTTTCTCACTAACTCTCTTAACCTCCTGGTTCTCAAAGAAACCTGGATCCAGGATTCAGATAGTGTCCCCTGCCGCTATTTCTTATGGCGGCTTACATTTCTCTCCCCGAGACCTAGGAACAGACATGGTAATGGTGTTGACTTACTCCTGTCCCCACAATGTACTTTCCAGGTCATCCCCCCCAGCCCCATCACTCGCATTCCCCTCTTTTGAGGTCCACACAATTAGGCTCTTCTGTCCCCTCCCCCTCAGAGTAGCGGTGGTATACTTTTCCCCCCCCCAGGGTCACCCCACCCAGTTCTTCAACCATTTATCCTCGTGGTTGCCGCATTTCATGTCCTCAGAATTACCAACCCTTATTCTGGGAGACTTCAACATCCCCATAAACAGCCCTATCTCCCCATCTGCATCCCAGCTCCTATCTCTAACCAGATTTCTTGGCCTCTCACAGCCCTCAACCTCAGAGACACACAAGAATGGTAACACCCTTGACCTGATCTTTGTCCGGCTCTGCTCAATCTCCTCCTTAGATAATTCACCTCTTCCCGTCTCTGACCACAACATTCTCGCCTTCACGCTTACAAACCCTCGCCCACCCCAGCACAGTCTGACCTATCACACATCCAGAAATCTACAGGCCATTAACCTCATACACTCACAGACTCTCTGCACTCATCACTGTCCCCAATCTCCCCATTCTCTTGTGACGATCTGACAGTCAATCACTTAAATGACTCTCTCAGAAGCTCCCTGGACCAAGTAGCACCCCTCATCCTCTGAACCTCCAAACAGAGTGAAACAGCCCTGCCTCACATCACAAGCTCTATTCCTCTAGCGATGCTCTAGGAGTGTTGAACTTCTACGGAGGAAAAGCTGCACTCCAGAAAACTTCATTCACTGTAAATTTATGCTGAGAACTTACAACTCTGCCCTTCACCTCGCCAAACAGACCTTCTTCACCACCCTGATCTCCTCACTATTCAACAATCCAAAAAGACTCTGACACCTTTCACTCCCTCCTCAGTCCTAAAGTGTAGGCCTCCATCACTGACCTATGTGCTAATGAACTGGCTTCTCACTTCACAGAGAAAATGGAACACATCTGTCAGGAAATAAACTTCCTACCTCAAATTGCTGTTTCCCCTACCTCTCCACACATTTCCTCCGGCTCACTCTCCACTTTTGACCCAGTCACAGAAGAAGTCGTCTCCAGGCTCCTCACTTCCTCTCATGCCACCACATGCACTGCTGACCCTATCCCCTCACACCTACTCCAGTCTCTCTCTCCGGTGGTCACTACTCACCTAACTAAAATCTTCAATCTCTCCCCATCTTTCTCCTCCTTCAAACATCATTACTCCATTACTAAAGAAAACATCTTTTGACCCATCCTGTACAAACAACTACAGACCAGTCTCCAATCTTCCTTTCATCTCTAAACTCCTGGAGTGCGTGGTCTACTCCCGCCTCACTCATTACTTTTCCACTCACTTTCTTCTAGACCCATTACAGTCTGGTTTCCACTCCCTACATTCTACAGAAGCTGCCCTCACCAAAGTTGCCAATAACCTCCTGACAGCAAAATGTAATGGTGGCCACTCTGCTTATTCTTCTTGATCTCTCTGCAGCCTTTGACACTGTTGACCACCATCTCCTACTCTCCATGCTGCACTCCATCGGCATCAAGGACACTGCTCTCTCCTGGTTCTGTTCCTTTCTTTCTGACCGCTCTTTCAGTGTATCATTTTCTGGCTCCACTTCCTCCCCTCTTCCTCTCACTAGTGGGGTCCCTCAGGGTTCAGTCCTTGGACCTCTTCTCTTCTCTCTGTACAAGGCCTATATTGCACAGATCATCATCAGATTTGGCTTTCAGTACCATCTTTATGCTTATGACACACAATTATACACTTCTTCCCCTGACCTTACTACTGCTCTAATAAAGAACACCAATGACTGTCTAACCACAGTTTCCAATATATCTCTGCTCTCTATCTGAAACTCAACCTTTCCAAAACTGGACTTCTGCTCTCACTCTCTACTAACCTCCCTAAATATGACATCTCTCTGTGTGCGGCCCCACAATAACGCCTAGTCAGCAGGCTCGCGTCTGGGTGTTAAGTTTGACTCTGATCTTTTCTTCACCCCATATATACAATCTCTCACCCGATCTTGCCGCTTGCACCTGAAGAACATCTCTAGAATTTGACCCTTTCTCACCTTGGAAACCACAAAAACCCTCACTGTGGCCCTGATCCTCTCCCGCCTTGACTATTGTAATTGTCTTTTAATTGGGCTCCCCTCGCACTAGACTCTCCCTCTCCAGTCCATCCTTAAAGCAGCAGCCAGGATCACCTATCTAGCTAACCATTACTCAGACGCTTCTGCTCTATGCCAGTCATTGCACTGGCTGCCTATACAATTGTACAAATATTCACTGGCTGCCTATAATTCAAACTGCTTGTTCTCACCCACAAAGCTCCTCACAGTGCCGCACCCCCATACATCTCCTCCCTCACCTCTGTCTATCACCACACCTGTTCTCTTCGCTCTGGAAGTGACTTTAGACTCACTTCTGCATTAATCCGAACCTCTCACTCCTGGCTCCAAGACTTCTCCCGAGCTGCACCAATTCTCTGCAATGCTCTACCCCAAGAAATTGGGTGTATACACAACTTCCATAGTTTCAAGTGATCCCTAAAAACACATCTTTTTAAGGCAGTCTATCATCATCCCTAGTCAAAGTCATCTAGACAAAGCCTACCTGCTCCACCAGTCTCAAGTGGATCACAAATAATGGTTGGTGTCCACGTATACTGCTCCTATCTGTTCCCCATCTCCTCAAGTTGACTATACCATCATTGTAAATAGACAACTGTACTATGTGTCACCCCCACCCCATTATTAGATTGTAAGCTCTTATGAGCAGGGCTGTCATTATTTTGCTCTAATTATTATATTATGCTTTGTAATGTATTGTTTTTTGCATTGTATTTTATTTTCTAATAACTGTTTCTTACGATTGTGTAAATATGAACCTCTGAATTGTGAAGCGCAGCGGAATATGTTGGCGCTATATAAATAAAGATTATTATTATTAAAACCCCTACAAGTCCGAAGTAATCCACCATGACGTCCCTCAAACATTCTGGCTCTACTACATCAAGGAGCTGCAGTGATGGAAAATGTAACCACCCTCGGCTGTGAAAAGCGGTGACGTCACTGAGTTCACAGCCGAGAGCTCCCCAGCTGCCATCAAGGAACTCTAACAGAGGGTTCTACTGAGTTCACTGAGTGCAGCAGGGAACCCCCAGAGTGAACTTCGGTGACTTGACTGCCAGACTGTTGGCTTGCTGTGGCACCGTGTCCTGTAATCCAATAGCCAAGCAGTCAGGTTACTAGAGTTCCTACTCGGTAGCTCACTCGCTGCCTTCAGTGAACTCTGTTGAACCCACCGTCAGATTGTGGGACATGGTGGCACAGCTGTCCAGAAATGGAGTTCACACAGTGGGAACCTGCAGCTGTGAACTCACTTGAAGTGCCACTGGATTGCTGGACTGCTATTTTGCTATGTCCAGCAATTCGTCAACTCAGCAATAGGTTTAACCAAGTTCACGGACGACAGCGGAAAAGGCCTCGGTTACCAACTCGGATGAACTAAGTGACATTATTGCTATAATAATATCAATGAATTATAATAATATATGGATGAGTGTTATAATGAGCCTTAGAGAAAGAGCAGTAATAAAATATAATTTTCTTGAGGTCTTTCAATTCAACCTTTAAGAAGGGCAAAGAGTAGACAAATGGATATAAAGCTCTTTCACTTTCTTACTGAGATTTTATGCATGCTACATTGTGAAGTGGCTGGAGCAGCAAAAGAATGCAGTAAAATGTTGTTTTTCAAAGGAGCACTGTCAAATTCCTTCTAGCTAATAGTCATTATCTGAGCAACTTTGGACAAGATGGCACATTTTCAAAGGCAGAGGGATCTCACAAAAGCCTAGCAAGTTCATCTTAAATTCTTTATTTACATTAATAAAAAGGGGAGAGTGTATAATGGAATCAAACCATCAGAAGTTTTTTCTGCTATGTACGTTCTCTAGTTTGGCTACAATCCATCAGGATAACTCGGCATTTAGTTTAATGAGTGTTAAAAAGCTTGTCAGGGACATTTTCGTTATATAAGTAGCGTTATGGCTACAAAATGTAACCAGTGGCTCACATGCTGCATTCAGTGCTGCATTTAGATTGCTATGCAGGAGGGGGGGGTGACAGGTCAATGCCCTAAGGTTTATTTTAGCCAAGCAGCTATTTAATAATCATTTATCCACAAATAATTAATACATGTGAAAATAAGATATAGGTTTAAAAAATTGCTTATCAGAGAAATCTGCTTCTTGGTCTTCTTGTACTGATCATTCATTCTCAGTTAGCTTAAAATCTGTATTCAGTGAAGATAGATATTCTCAGTTCTGAGACAGAAGATGGCAGTTGGTGCTGTTAATTTATAATGAGGGGAGGGGCAGACACAGACATTCTGCTGCAAGTTCACATGGAATGATAGTTACAGTTTTCCATATAACTTCACAGGCACCAACTGCCATATCCTATATCAGTAATGGGAATATTTGTTTTAGGGGCCTGTTCACATCAGCGTTTTCGCTGATTCGCTGATGTGCAGCCGATCCGGCAGGTGGCGCCACCTCTTCCGGATCTGCCGCACTTGCGACCCTGATCAGTCAGGCCCCATGCATTGATTATGGGGCTTGCGGCCGCAAGTGCTGGATCCGGCCGATCCGGCGTAATCGCACTTGTCGCACTGGACCGCAAGCCCCATAGACAATGCATGGGGCTTGCCGGATCCAAGAAGCAAGTGCGGCCATTAGGCGGCAGATAGGTAGATAGGGTAAATCTGCCTGATCTGCCACACATCAGTGAAAAACGCTAATGTGAAAGAAGCAGATTTTTCTATTAAGATATATTAAAAACATTCTTATTTTCATGAGTACTATTGATTAATAAAATAAAAAATGAACCTACGGTTGTTATAATCCATTATGGATTCAGTTTACAATTATGGTAAACTGCAGATGGTGTTTACTATGAGGAAAAAGGTCTACCGCAAAAAAAAATCTTCATTATTTTATCACACAAATCATCTCCCTGAAGGAAAAGAACATTGAAGTCTCTTTAAAGCATTTTACAATATAACAGTTAAAATACACATATTTGTTTTGTGTAAATCCATCTTTTATCAGGCCACAAATCGTTAAAGTGTACATGTGCCATTCGTTTAATTTGCTTTCAAATGACTGTAACTTTGGAACGACCATATAAACTTGTGTCTACAGGCAACGGGAAGGGATTTTCTCTGCTCCTGTCAACAAGCAATCTTTGCTTCCATCCCCAGGGGCTTTTTTTCTGCACCTGGCGAGGTTATTGCATGTAGTTTTTTCTACTTCTTTCTGGTAGTTTGGTGCATTACGAACATCTATAGCTTATCCATCAAAGAACTTAAGTGAACTAAGTGCCACGCTGAAGATTTATATTTTTAGCTTAAATCCACATGAAACACCTGTAGAAAATAACTGTAAGCTAGAACTTGTGGAAACAGTAATGTGATATCCTTTGTCTGATTCCTTGTCTGATGTTTTTTTAATGCTTCAGGGATCTAATGGTGAAATTAAAAGTGAAAATAATAAAATATCAAGAAGGTAAATTTTAAATCCTTAAAAACTTGCACAATATTCTTAACATTTTTTTCAGTACTCCGTTTTTCTGGTAACGGAGTAAGTCTTAAAGGGGTTGTGCCATCTGGACAGCCCTGCTCATACATTTCATGTGAGCTAGAAGAGATAGCCGCTTGGAGAAAGGTCTATAATGTAATATAGACTATGATTTTCAGCCAAATCAAGAGTACACACTGAAAGAAGAAACTTTGTCAGACATCTGATTAAAGAAATCTGCTTCTTTCTCCTCCTGAACTTATCTGTAATCCTCAAAATTCTCAATTGTCGGGTACAATCTGTATTCTGTGATGACAGATAGTTACACTACTGACATAGGAGATGACCATGTGTGCTCGTTCTATGGAGAACTTAGACTGTTGTTTCAGGAGAACTTACAGCAGAATGTCTATGTCTGCCTCTGATCATCCTCCTATTCCTCATCCTCTCTCAAAGGCATCTCTATCTTAGTAGTGAGAAAGTCACGGAATAGAAAGTCCAAGAAGAGAAGAAGCAAATACTAGTTAAGGGCCTTTCACATCACGTTTTTGAAATTCGCGGCAGATGCGGTGAAAAACGCATCTGCCGCGATTACCGCATACGGCTGCACTTGCGCGCGGTTGCGGTAAACGCCATGCAAAGTATAGGCGTACTTGCGCAGGTGCGGCAAGTGCGGTTTTGACTTGCGCAGGTGCGGCCGCAAAAAAAACCGCGGTCAGCCGCGTTTTTTTTCGCGGCCGCACCTACCGCAAGTGCAAAACCGCACTTGCGAAGTACGCCTATACTTGCATGGCGTTTATCGCAACCGCGCCGCAAGTGCAGCCGGTATGCGTAATCGGGGCAGATGCGTTTTTTCACGCATCTGCCGCGAATTTCAAAAAACGCTGATGTGAAGGCCCAAGATATATTAAAACTGCTTATTTTTCTGTATTGTTGGTTTTTAAAATAAAAATAAAATGACAGTTAAGGTACCGTCACATGTAACGATATCGTTGCCGATATTGTTCAAAAGTCACGTGTTTTCTGACGAAACGACATCGTTGCGTGTGACACTACAAAGGATGAACGATCAGTCGGCTGATCGTTCATCGTTTGATTTGAGGATAGGACCTCAAATCTATCGCTGGTCACCTGTGACACGCAGCATCGCTGCGTGTGACACCGGAGACGAGCGATAAGCCAGCTCCCAGTGCCTCTCTGCAAGTGCTGGGAGCTGGTCTCCAAGGTAAACAGCGGGTATCTAGGCAGCACGCTCTGCCTAGATACCCGAAGTATACCTTGGTTACCAGCCTTCTCCGCTCACGGGCTGGTATCCAAGGTACACATCAGGTAACTAGGTGACCCAGGTCCAGCAGGTGAGCGGAAGGCTGGTAACCAAGATATACATCGGGTATCTAGGCAGAGCGCGCTGCCTAGATACCCGTTGTTTACCTTGGAGACCAGCCTGCTTCCGCTTACCGCAGCCTGGCAGCGGGAGCAAGACATCGTGGAAACGATATTTAAATCATTTCCATGAGGTCGATGGTCCATTGATCGCTGGTGAGTCTGCCTGTGTGACAGCTCACCAGCAATCTGAACGATTTTGTTAGTGATCGTGCGTGCATGTGATCGCTAACAAAATCGTTTATTAGATTGATGCGTCTGATGTGGCCTTTACTCTTGAAGTTTTCTTTCTGAATTAAACTTCAGTTTTTCCTGAAAGCTTGTAGTGTTACAATATTAACTAGACAGCTTCATTAATTTCAATGTACACAATAAGGGTAGACATGCTTAGACAATGTATATTGCATACAATATAGTAATGAAGACTTTTTTTTAATGACGTTGCGGTTTTAATTCCTGCGATATTGTTTACCTGTTGTAGTACATGTCTTTCTCTTAGAGTCATTAATCTTCTGTGAAGCTCGACTAGTTCATCGAGGTACGCCTGCAAGAGAGTCACACTAATATTTAGATGATATGAAGGCAATATAGTCAATATAGAAAAGTATTTAGAATTTCTGCAGTATTAGACTGGGGACACACAATGACTTTGGTTGTGACACCTGTGAAGTACCCAAAGTATTCTAGGTTTTGCGCTATAGCGCAAAGCAGCACAAGTGATTTTATGTTATTCCATCATACAGAAACATTTGGTAACTGAAAAAGTGACCATAAGAAGAAATGAAAACATTAAGGAATGCAGTTCTCAGAGGGTCACCATGTGGTCACATGAATATGAGAAACATACTAACAAAATACATATATACAGTGCCTACAAGTAGTCTTCAACCCCCTGCTGATTTAGGTGGTTTGATAAGATGCAAATAAGTTAGAGCCTTCAAACTGCAAACGAGAGTAGGATTTATTAACAGAAGCATAAATCTTACAACAAAAAGTTATGTTGCTCAGTTGATTTTTAATAAATTTTAAACATAAAAGTGTGGGTCAATTATTATTCAACCCCTAGGTTTAATATTTTGTGGAATAACCCTTGTTTGCAATTACAGCTAATAATCGTCTTTTATAAGACCTGATCAGGCCGGCACAGGTCTCTGGAGCTTTGGGTCGTTGTCTTGTTGGAAGATGAAATTACGACCCATCTTAAGATCCTTGATGGAGGAGCGGAGGTTCTTGGCCAAAATCTCCAGGTAGGCTGTGCTATCCATCTTCCCATGGATGCGGACCAGATGGCCAGGCCCCTTGGCTGAGAAACAGACCCACAGCATGATGCTGCCACCACCATGCTTGACTGTAGGGATGGTATTCTTGGGGTCGTATGCAGTGCCATCCAGTCTCCAAACGTCACGTGTGTGGTTGGCACCAAAGATCTCGATCTTGGTCTGATCAGACCATAGAACCTTGAACCAGTCTGTCTCAGAGTCCTCCAAGTGATCATGAGCAAACTGTA
This sequence comes from Allobates femoralis, assembly GCA_033576535.1. NCBI lineage: Eukaryota > Metazoa > Chordata > Amphibia > Anura > Aromobatidae > Allobates > Allobates femoralis. Next base: position 489,964,573 of record JARQOC010000003.1, read on the forward strand.
GACGAGCCTTGACATGACGCTTTGAAAATAAAGGAACCTTACGGGCTCGTCTGGAACGGAGACCATTGCGGTGGAGTATGTTACTTATGGTATTGACTGAAACCAATGTCCCCACTGCCATGAGATCTTCCCGGAGCTCCTTCCTTGTTGTCCTTGGGTTAGCCTTGACTCTTCGGACAAGCCTGGCCTCGGCAGGGAGGAAACTTTCAAAGGCTGTCCAGGCCGTGGAAGGCTAACAGTAGTTCCATAAGCCTTCCACTTCCGGATGATGCTCCCAACAGTGGAGACAGGTAGGCCCAACTCCTTGGAAAGGGTGTTGTACCCCTTGCCAGCCTTGTGACCCTCCACGATCTTGTCTCTGATGGCCTTGGAATGCTCCTTTGTCTTTCCCATGTTGACCATGTATGAGTGCTGTTCACAAGTTTGGGGATGGTCTTAAATAGTCAGAAAAGGCTGGCAAAAGAGATAATTAATCCACACATGTGAAGCTCATTGTTATTTGGGCCTGAACTACTTCTTAATACTTTAGGGGGACCAAACAGAATTCTGGTGGTTTGAGGGGTTGAATAATAAATGACCCTCTGAATTAACTTTTAACGCTTAAAAAAAAAAAAAAAAAAAAGGTTTATGTAGGCTACTGCCCAGGGCTCCAGGTTGGACCATGGCCACTTTGCCCCCACTATATGTTTATGTTTTGCGTTGTCATGGCTATCTTTAGTGCAAATTAGATCAAAACTACCCAATTTTTGTTAACCTTCCATTCCACCGTATAAGTGAAGTTATTGGTGTGTTAACAGTGTAACTCGGAGGGCAAGACTTATAGGGAAAGCCAACAGTAATAAGTAAAAGTTATACAGGACAGAGTTGAGCAAAAAAAGATTTAAAATTAGTATGGCGTCCACACTGCAGTCAGTGGCTGCTGGATCAGACCCATGTTAAACCTTGTACCTGCAGGTATACTCGGTGCCTCTTCTAAGTTTTAGGACTGATGTAACATCATGGGAAAACAATGACATTATACCTGGCCTACTAATAAAGAGAGGTGCAGGGAATTCATGCAGGTAAAAGGAGGTTTGCAGTGCTCTTGTCAGGAGGCCAAGGATGACCAGCAAAGCCGCTGGACCAGGCTCTTTCAAATCTTTTTACCCAACTCTAATATAGGACAACATGGAGTGAAGGCAGCACCTACACTAAGGAAAGGAACGTTGAAATAAATTATTGCAGAGATTTTAGACAATCTGAGGTACTGAGTTGTATTTAGTCTATAACTATGAAAACCTTTAATGCAACGTTCACACACTTTTATTGGCTTGACTCCCAATTTAATTTGTTTAAAACAATTTCACTAACAATTTTTATGGCTGGAAACACATACGGTACATTGATACTGAAAGTTGAAACTTAATTGTTCTATAAATGTACTCTATAAATCCAACAAAATGTATCTCAATATATGATGTTTTTTTGTCAAAGAAGCAATTCATAAAATGTTCCTAAAAGTGCATTCACAGAAAATTACATTGCTGTAATGCCTATAAAAACCACAAATCACAGTTTTCCCATTTTTTTTTGTTCTAGTCAATAGAAAAGAACTGTAATAAAGCTAAAAAGTGGGTCAACAACACTCAGCATCCCACCATTCAAACAACCAGAAAATGCAGTGAAATTGGTGTAGAAGTGCCTCTAATTATTTCATATAGAATTCAAAACTGTCCAAAACATATCCCAATATACTCTACAATAATTTATTATAAAAGAGCAGACATTGAAGTGTCTAAGATTTATGCTGTAGGAATCGAGATGGCTAGGATTTGTATTTTATTAAATTCTTAGCAATTGAAAAAACACTCAATTTTTAGACATATAAAATGTAATTAACACTGTAAAAAATATCAATATAGAATAGCTGAGATTTTATTCCATAACCAATTTACTTTGTTTCCTCTGGAGAAATTTAGACGACTGTTCTAGAACCCACATGTAGTGTGGGGAGAAAGTCAATTAAGTGGTTGCCAGAATAGGAACTAAAAACAGCCATGCTGTAGCCGAAAGTGAGATATAGAATACTTTAGGCTTGTAAAAAATAGATTGGAGTACTGTTGTATTTTTCTTAGAGGAGAAAAAAAAAGCATGACTATATTAAAAAGCAGAGTTCTACTTAGTTAAATATCAGAACTTAACCCACTGGCCAGTCACAGCTGCCATTTACCTTATCACAGTCTCCATTTTTTATTTGTTTTTCAGACTTGCTTTGTTTAATCGGACTCTTCACTTCCAGGATCTAAAAAACGAATACGCATAATTCAGTATGAAGTAAACTTTTGTCATTCTTTCTTTAACATAGCTATGTATATATGTCTGTGTGTACGTATATGTATAATATATACACACACACACACACACACACACACACATATATTATATGTGCATATGCTCATACATACACACTATCTACATCCTTCTCCATCGAAACTGCAATACCAAGAAGGAAAATGTCATGGAGTTATGGCAATCCACCACACTTTGTATGGCTTGGAATTCTATCAATGAGGTGGTTGTCTGAGGATTGTATTGCAACACTGAAAATGCTTGGGCACACAAGTCATCAAGATCTGCTGCTGGCAGCTCCTTTTGCAATTTGCTGACCAATTAAATCCCAAGTGTACTCTATGGGAGACAATCCAGAGACTCTTGAGGTCATTTGTAGCATGTTCAGGTAAGACAGGTTGCTCAAAGCTGCAGGAGTAACAAGTGTCTTGACGATGACATCTTGAAGACGGCTCCTGTGACCCTTTTTATCATTTAAATAACATGTTTATTGAGCCTGTGATTTAATAAAAAATCCACAACTTTTCCTTCTTGCTAATGCAATTTCAATGTTTAGGTTGGAGACACGCTGGCAAGAGTAATGCAAGAGACTCACCTGAGCATCTCATCACTTCACCTGCCCCCTGAAACACTGAAATGCATGTGGATGCACTCTCCTATCCAGAGTGTGGCAGACTTGCCAGGTGATGCAATGAGATACTTGCGCGAGTCTCTAGAATTACTCTAACCAGTGTGTCTCGGCCTTGGGAGTGTGATCGGAGATGTAATAAATCTGACACAATTAGAGTATAATTAGAAGAGATTCCAAAAAAGGACTAAGGACTTGTATTCATCTGCTCCTAAAAACTGTAAAGAAAAGTTTCAGGTTAAAAGACAACATAGGCTGGGGTCACACATACAAATGCGTTTTTTAAGCCCTTAGAAAAATGAATTCAGTGTCCCCTGAGGTCCAGGATGTTTCTTGGAAATTTTGGGACTTAGTCATTTTTTCACAAAACAATGCATCGTTAACACATGGTGCCTATATGTGCCATGCATTAACACATGCATCTCCCATAGGGTCCCATGTTAACAAAGCCGCATGCTGCATAAAAACGCATGCGTTTCTTGAAAAACGCACATACGTTTTAAAACTTTGAAAAAAAATGTCCAAAATGTTCCCAAAAATGGATGTAAGGCAAAAATGGATTTTGTGTGTGACCCTGGCCATAACCAGATAGAAAGTGATTTGTTTATTTGCCTCCCCACTTTGTTAAACTATTTTAGGCCTCCAAATAAAGAGTTAAAAAAAAAAAAGCATATAGTAAATTCTGTCTGGTCTCTGGTGGGACTGATAAAAGCTCTTGACCTCTGGTCCTGCACTTTATGGTTTCTGCCAGACGCACTGGAATTTACAGCTGTATTATAAAGTAACAAGTAACATTTTGACAAATCATGCCAGCAAATCAAGCAGGAACAGGAATTATTCATATTCTGGGGAGGCCATTTCTTACCATTTTTCCCCTTTAAATGTTAACGGCTTGTAATACGAAATACTGGTAAAGTGACTACTATAATGGCAAAAAAGAACCAATAACATCATGCATATAGATGCACAAGGAGTCTAACTGAGTCATAAGAATGATTAGGTGAATGGGATACATTATTTATGAGCCATTTTATACCAAATTAAGATGTTTTCATGCACAATAAAATCATGGAAATGCTTACAAAGTGGTTGTGTCAGAAATATAAAGTAAATCATGGCCCCTCAAGATTAAGTATTTTTAACAGTTTTTCAAGAGGACTTTGATCAGCTGCAGTTTTTATTGACACAATTATGAAGCACACAATTAAAAAAATAAATATACCGTATATACTCGTGTATAAGCCGAGTTTTTCAGCCCACAAATTGGGCTGAAAAGTCCCCCCCTCGGCTTATACACGGGTCTATACGGTAATGCTGTGGGGGGGGCTGTGACCGGGAGCTGGAGGAGGCAGGAGGGGGCCGCGGTGACCGCGGGCGGTCACGTGGGGCCGCCTCATTAGTGCAATGAATATGCACGGCATCCCCCCGTCCATCAACGGCGGGGGGATGCCGTGCATATTGCACTGCACAGCCCCCCTCCTTAATATGGGTCCCCCAGTATTAATAAACAGCCCCCCCCCCTCCTTATCATGGCCCCCCAGGCTGCGGCAGCTGTCAAAATAACAAACAGTTTATACATCACCTTCCGACGCAGCTCTCCGCTTCTCCGGTCCTCAGCTCCTCCGCTCGCCGGCTTCTTCTTTCTTCTTGTGCCGGTGTCATGTGACCGGGCGCAGGAGATGACGTCATTTCCTGCGCGCGGTCACAGAAGTCGGCACAACAAGGAAGAAGAAGCCGCGAGCGGAGGAGCTGAGGACCGGAGAAGCGGAGAGCTGCGTCGGAAGGTGATGTATAAACTGTTTGTTATTTTGACAGCTGCCGCAGCCTGGGGGGCCATGATAAGGAGGGGGGGGGCTGTTTATTAATACTGGGGCTGCTGTATATACCTCTGGGGCTGCTGGATAGTACCACTGGGGCTGTATACTACCACTGGGGCTGCATATACCTCTGGGGCTGATGTATACTACCACTGGGGCTGTATACTACCACTGGGGCTGTATATACATCTGGGGCTGATGTATACTACCACTGGGGCTGCTTGGGCTCCTGTATACTACCACTGGGGCTGATGTATACTACCACTGGGGCTGTATACTACCACTGGGGCTGTATATACATCTGGGGCTGATGTATACTACCACTGGGGCTGCTTGGGCTCCTGTATACTACCACTGGGGCTGCATATACCTCTGGGGCTGATGTATACTACCACTGGGGCTGTATACTACCTCTGGGGCTGTATATACATCTGGGGCTGATGTATACTACCACTGGGGCTGCTTGGGCTCCTGTATACTACCACTAGGGCTCCTGTATACTACCACTGGGGCTGCTGGGGCTCCTATATACTACCACTGGGGCTGCTGTATACTACCACTGGGGCTGCTGGGGATGCTATATACTACCACTGGGGCTGCTGTATACTACCACTGGGGCTGCTGTATACTACCACTGGGGCTGCTATATACTACCACTGGGGCTGCTGGGGATGCTATATACTACCACTGGGGCTGCTGGGGATGCTATATACTACCACTGGGGCTGCTGGGGATGCTATATACTACCACTGGGGATGCTATATAGTACCACTGGGGCTGCTGGGGATGCTATATACTACCACTGGGGCTGCTGTATACTACCACTGGGGCTGCTGTATACTACCACTGGGGCTGCTATATACTACCACTGGGGCTGCTATATACTACCACTGGGGCTGCTGGGGATGCTATATACTACCACTGGGGCTGCTGGGGATGCTATATACTACCACTGGGGCTGCTGGGGATGCTATATACTACCACTGGGGATGCTATATAGTACCACTGGGGCTGCTGGGGATGCTATATACTACCACTGGGGCTGCTGTATACTACCACTGGGGCTGCTGTATACTACCACTGGGGCTGCTGGGGCTGCTATATACTACCACTGGGGCTGCTGGGGATGCTATATACTACCACTGGGGCTGCTGGGGATGCTATATACTACCACTGGGGATGCTATATAGTACCACTGGGGCTGCTGGGGATGCTATATACTACCACTGGGGCTGCTGTATACTACCACTGGGCTGCTGTATACTACCACTGGGGCTGCTGGGGCTGCTATATACTACCACTGGGGCTGCTGGGGCTGCTATATACTACCACTGGGGCTGCTGGGGATGCTATATACTACCACTGGGGCTGCTGGGGATGCTATATACTACCACTGGGGATGCTATATAGTACCACTGGGGCTGCTGGGGATGCTATATACTACCACTGGGGCTGCTGTATACTACCACTGGGGAGGCCTGTATACCACTGGGGGGGGGCCTGTATACCACACTGCTGGGGGCTGTATACCTGTGCTGGGGTCCACCCTCGGCTTATACACGAGTCAATAGGTTTTTCCAGATTTTTGGGGCAAAAGTAGGGGGGTCGGCTTATACACGGGTCGGCTTATACACGAGTATATACGGTATATATATTTTTTTAAAAGGGAAATGGAAATAACTCAAATCTGCCCCGTTTTTACACAATTTTTCTCCTCACTCCATGAACTGTAAATAACATTCTATAAATATAATTATGGCGATTCCAAGTTATATACTGTCGTTTTTATATTACCATAATTCATGTATTATTTGGTAACTAAAAGCTTGTGCTGTTGCGGAGAAATACATTGTGACATTGTGGTCACAACATTTGTGTAGACATACATGGTCATTTTTCTATGGCAAGGTTATTTTCTGTTTGCATTCTTTTGAATAATGTAATTTATTGGTGATCTTCATTTCTATTAGGGGAAAATGAGGAAAAATGGCAATTTTGATGGTTCTCTTCCAATTACGATTTTCTTTGCTAAAATTGGGCAGATTTCTTTTTTTTTTACCAATTCTTTCAAGGAAAAAAATAGTTTCCCAACTCAATTTTGGGGTAATTTTGGGGTAATTTTTTTTTCTTTTGGGTGGGGGGGTGAGAAAAGGAGGGGTTATTAATGATTTTTTTAACCCTACAAGATGAGAAACAGCAATCTTTTAAACACTTACATCATTGGAGGCATTTGACAATGCTTTAAGGGTTCCATCAACAAGTATTACTATTGTAAGTTGTTTTCGCCACCTAGGGTGTAATTTTTCCTGGAGTTTAGATCCCTGGAGGGTTTTATATTCAACTTTATTTCCATTCTTAGAATGCAATAAAACTAACCATTACAGTGCAGAGTAAAAGGCATTCATTCCCTGTCGCAATTTAAGCTTCTGACATATTAATGGACACATCTTTGGAGAGGACAAGGTCATCTCGAGTGGTGCTCAACTCCCAGGACAGAAGAGACCTATAGCCTACACCACTGGGTGCAAAGTGGAAACATGATTTGCACAATTACTTTTAAGGTAACAATACTGTTGTGGCCTCCAGGGGGGCACAATATTTGGCATAGTTATTTTTAATCTTACAGACCCCTACTGTTGGGGTAATGCTTTTAGCCACTATGGGGCTCGAGAGCAGTCCTCAGGAGCCACCAACGAATCATGTTTTCAGGATCTCCTTTGTATTGCACAGGTGAAATTCCATCACCTGTGCAATATTGGGGAAATCCTGAAAATATGCACAGTTGGTAGATCTTGAGGACCAGAGTTGGGAAACACTGCTCTAGAGCAATTATTTAAGTTATTGTTGAGCATCTTTACTGACAGGGTAAAATCTGCTAAGCATCATCATAAATGAAGGAATTCTTTAAGGTATTAATTACTGTGAATTATGTAAAAGAAAAAAAACACACAAAACAGGATTCGGATGTATGCACCCATGGGGTCATTGACTATATTACTGCAGACAAAGTCATCATGTGCTCGGTCATACACCATTTACTGGAAGCGGACACCCAGAGGCAGTGTACTATGACTGAGTATCTGCCTGCAGTAAACGTATACTCCTGAAAATGGTGCAAGTCAGATGACTCAGTCTACACTAATAAAGTCAAGGACACATTAGCATATGCGATACAGGTCGCCACAGGAACCCTGGAGCATGTAGGCATTTCCACATCAGGTACACCTCACATAAGCAACACCTGCCACCCCTGGCCTGTAGGGGGAGCTCTAACAGCTGCCGTCAGGTGAACTGCTGACGTCAGTTGAGGTCCCCTATAAATACAGGTGCAGGGGCAGAGCTAGACAGTTGAGGAGAAAGTCAGAGTCCGTGCAGTGCAGGCAGCACTGTGAAGAACCTGGTTAACGAAGCTGTGCTAGGCATGTACCAGAGAACAGGCTTAGCCAGTGTGAGGATCCCGGGAGTGAGGGACGAAGGCAAGGCGAGAAGCAGATAAAAAGGGGTCAGAGGAGCCATACCGGTTCACTTCACGAAGCAACCCGGACACCGGAGTCAGAGTCTGCCTAAAGAGCTTAGCCCAGCAGAAAACACTGGTACACTAAGGAGACTTCAGTCTCCCAGACACCCACAGCACATCCAACTCGAGAGCCAGGAACCGAAGAAAGAATAGCAGCATCCAATAGAGGGTTCTCAGTGCAGTCAACAAGGGTGAGAGAGACAGTGGAGGCCAGACCAGGATTCATATAGGTCAGGGCTTCAAAGGAAGGAGACAGGGACCAGGAGGCCTTACAACTTACTTGATGTGGAGATCCTGAAGTGCTACCTGATCACCTGAAGTGTATCTTAGACAGTGCCTGCTTAACATCAGTAAATGGTACACGAAAACTACTCCCAGTGTGTGTGTGTGCCAATTCTTACCGCCCTAAGCCTGCACCGAATACAGACTACACTACTTACTACGCCTGCAGAGTTGCCCCCGTGTGTACCCATATCCTCACTGCCCATATCCCCCCCTGCTGCCTACCCATCGTCCCCAGAGGTCTGCTGAAAGCGCTGGTGCCATCACCAGAAACTGCAGGTGGTGTCACGAACATTTAATTATTTTTTATTATTTATTCTTTTATTAAACCCCTTTTTGAGCATCCACCAGGGCCACGGGTCCGGGCACTGGCCACCGCTGACAGCATCCAAAATTAATGCCCGGGATCAGAGTACCCCGGCCCTGGGGTGTGACACATATATGCCCCGGGATTTGGACATAAGCCCTGACAGGGCCACTGAATGTGTATATGAACGCAATGTGAAAACACCCTTATTTAATTTGTTTGCACTGTTGGCCTAAAATACCCGGCGATTATTTAATTGTACTTTTTTTTGTTTGTTTTTTATGCAGTTTACCAACTGGGTTAATTTTATATTTTGATTGATCAATCTTTAATGGAAGTGGAGCTACACGTGTTTTTTTTTTTACATTTTTTCTCAATTTTTAAATTGTGAAAAAAGTTAACATTAATAAAAAGTTAAGAATAATATTTTTATTCAAATCATATTAAATTTGATTTATATTGCGCCAACATATTCTGCATGTAGCCTTGCAGCACTTGGGTCCTGGGTTCAAATCCCATCAAGGACAACATCTGCAAGGAGTTTGTATGTTCTCCTGTGTCTGTGAGGGTTTCCTCTCACATTCCAAAGACGTGTTGATAGGGAATTTAGATTGTGAGCCCCAATGAGGACAGTGAGGACAATGTCTGTACAGTGCTGTGGAATATGCTGATGCTTTATGAACTAGCTTAATAAATACGGCATCAATATATTAACCATAAAATCAGATTCACAACCCTCTATACTATTCAGTAATCAAGGCTTGCATGGCTTACTGCTGCATAACTGTTGTATTCATTCTGCACCAAGACCAACGCAACCTAAAAAGAGCAGTCAAGATACTTATGTGTAGCTTCATGAGGCTGAAGGCCTTGGCATCATGCCAATCACTTGTATTGCCTGTTATGGCATCCTGAGCAAACCTGTGGCAATTGATTTTTTTGTGACTTTTCAGACACACGCTTCAGCAGATACAGCATAGACACAACTGACTGTATTCTCTTTTTTCAGTATGTTTTTCATTTATAAGTTATTTATGTAGGGCATGGCTTGGCAGAGCATCAAATAATCCACAGGAACGGTAAAATGCCGTGAACAAAGGGGGTATCAGAACAATATGCACACATAGTTCAAAGGAACTTAGAAGACACTCACAGGCAGCTTTTATCACGGAACAATGGCTAGGTTTAAGAATATGGCCGATATATGTCTTTCTCTGACAGTTGGGACAGGACACATGTTATATTGTATCTACTTAGGGCAAATTGAATAAAAAAAACCTGCTTTCTATATTTGGCCTTCATTCTTCTGCACAGTCTTCAATTCTTTTCCATATCAGATCACATATTAATGTCTCATTGTAGATTACATTTTAGTTAGATTAATGCAGTTATGGAATCAAGTCCCTTTCTTCCAGAATAATAAAAGTAGATTTTATTACATGTGACAGATGTAAATGTATTGGAGGATAAAATGACTTTTGCTACAACACTAAATGGAATGGATTCTCCAATTTAGACAAATCTAATGTTATTCAGTAATGAAAACCCAGACAAACAGAAGTGGTAATGTGTGGCTGGCCCACCGGAGCAATACATGGCTAACGTGCTCCGCTGTTGAGGACGGCTATTAGCGCGGTGAGATGTACACGCAGGGTGAGCCCGCTGCTATAGCAGCAGTGTTTAAATGTTGGCAGCATTGTATCCCTGTGAGAAGCCAAATCGTCACTGTGTATTATGTGCTCTGTGTAAAGAACAGTGTGTGGGCAGCTCTTATGCTTCTGTTCTCATTGTAAGGTTAACAGATTTGCAGCCGTATCAAGAACTCGATGTGATGTGGAAAAAAGCGAGACAAAAGCAAGTGTAGGTAGTTAAACACAGAGGAATGGAAAACACATGCTATACAGAATCATTAGCATAGCACAATTCAGGCAAAAAAAAAAAAAAATCAAACATACCGTACCTCCTTGTAAGACCGTTTTTAAATAATAAATGTAGCAAGTTTTTCGATATAATGGGGACACTGCTCCACTCTACACCTTTTCTACCAAAGAATCTTTTTTGCCACATCTCTAGGACTAAATGAAGCCTATGTGCCAGTGAGATTTCCAATGCTTACCTGATTGTTGGCATTCTTTAGCAAAGTTGGAGGTTCATTCCGCAATGGCGATGAAACGGAGCTGCTTTCACTATTGCTTCCATCACTGAGACTGATTCTGCAAATAAAGATGGCAGGAAACATAAGCTGAAGCTCCAAAAGGCACACAAGAAATTTAAATATTCCTATACTTCTGCAAATAATAGACTAAGAACTACACTAATGGTTATGACTGATTATACCATGTGGGAGTGTCAACTACATTTGTGTTCTGCCCCTGATGAAGCTGCACTTGGGAACAGCGAAACACATTGGTTTTTTTTCCCTGCATTCCCTGACCCTCATCATCTTGGCAAAATGGGTTTAGCATTCTTTAGTCATGATTTTTGATATTTCGATACAAGCATTGTTTTGTTTTTTTTATCTATACTATACATTGGGTTTTTTTTTTCGTTTTTGCTTTTTTTGGACTTGTATTGATTTTATTAACATATTTTTTATGTTTCAATGAAAGATCTTACCCTATAGACAGGTTACACAGATGACCTCCTCTTTAGGGGTTTTCCCCACAAACATAAGTATAATCATACTAGATGGGTGCCCGATGCACAATGCATCGGGATTCTAGCCGAGCGAGTCTCTGACTCGCAATGGCCGCTTCGCGGCCAATGCTTCGCGCTGCTAAGGCGACTCGCCATGCCCGCTGCGCGGGCATAGCGAGTCGCCTTAGAACTGCTCGCAATGGCCGCTTCGCGGCCAATGCTTCGCGGTGCTAAGGCGACTCGCCATGCCCGCTGCGCGGGCATAGCGAGTCGCCTTACAACTGGTCGCATTGGCCGCTGCGCGGCCAATGCATTTTTCGTATCCACATGACCACGCTGAGTCGCATGCGACTTTGGTGCGCGAAATCCATTCGTGATTATATAATAGATATATGTGTCCCTGCTATGTACTGTGTAATGGACGTGTCTGACTGTACAGGGACATGGTCTGATTATACCACATCTCCTGTGCCGAGATAATCTTATATATGTGTGTCTGCTATGTAATGTGTAATGGCTGTATCTGACCATACAGGGACATGGTCTTATCACACCACATCTCCTGTGCTGAGATAATCTTATATATGTGTCCCTGCTATGTACTGTGTAATGGATGTGTCTGACTGTACAGGGACATGCTCTGATCATACCACATCTCCTGTGCCGAGATAATCTTATATATGTGTGTCTGCTATGTAATGTGTAATGGCTGTATCTGACCATACAGGGACATGGTCTTATCACACCACATCTCCTGGGCTGAGATAATTTTATATACGGTATGTGTCACTGCTATGTACTGTGTAATGGCCGTTTCTGAGTATACAGGGACATGGTCTGATCATACCACATCTCCTGTGCTGAGATAATCTTATATAAGTGTCCCTGCTATATACTGTGTAATGCATATGTATGACTGTACAGGGACAAAGTCTGACCATACCACATGATCAGCAGCAAATACAGATGTGTGAGCCTGTGTCAGGTAGAGGACACGGTGTGTATACTGCACTATGTATCAAGTGATCATAAACCTTGTAGACTTCACACACACACAGTCATGCAAGGAACCATCTACATGGTCTTCTCCAGTCAACCAGGCCAGGAAGTAAGCAAAAGAGAGTATACAGACATTACAGCATAGGATGACAGCTCATTCTTTTTATGAGGCAAAACATTTCCCTACCTGTTTTTAAAAAAATGTTTTACCTTATTCAAAGAATGATTTGTGGGGCGTGCCCAGGATGCAGAGCTGAGCGGTCGCACTGCGTGTGAGCTCCCGCCAGCACCCAGCGATTTCCAGTAACGAGCGGCTCATACTGCCCAGTACCAGCTTCCAGGATGGGCCCTAAGAAACATAAGGCTTCGCAGCAGCCTCCGGTCCCGCCACCAGACCAGAGGACAGTGCTGGAAGCCTTCAAATCGCGGGAAACCGGCGCGACCCGGAAGCCGGCGCCATTTTCCCCACAACACATGGAGGAGGGGGAGGCCTTCACAGCCACGCAGGGAGAAGACGGGATGGCCGCAGAGGTAGGACAGGAGCACGTTGAGCCGGACACGGCTGCTCTGGGTGACCCCAGATCAGCCACAAGCCCAAGATCAGCGTCTACAGACCTCTCGGGCCCCCCCTCCCCACTATATTATGGTCGATATGAGGCCCTTATGGTGGATGACCTTGGGCACATGACTACACCTCTGCCCCAAAGGGAAGATGCCCTGCGACGGGGTAGATCCAAAGGGGAACCCTTACAGACCCTGCGGGATCCCCCTGCACCTATGACCACCCGGAGGGCTTCCCAGTACTCCCATTCTCACAACTATCCTGCGGGCCATGGCTGTGATGAGCCCCCCAACCATGGTGAGGCTCCAGTGGACTTTGCTCAAATAGCCCCAGGCAATTGGAAGGCACTCCTAGCTCTCATACCCTCCAAAGAGGATTTTAAGTCCCTGATTAATGAGGTGAAAGAGACATGCAGGGTGGAAATTGCCACTGTCAGAAAAGACATACATCAGCTTTCTGGCAGGCTGGACTCTCTGGAAGAGGATCATGATGTCACCAGAACCCACTTGGGTGACTTGCATGACTTAGTCCTCTCTCAACAACAAGCCATAGATGCCTTACAGAATCACCTAGAGGACCTGGACAATAGAGGACGGCGGTGCAATATCAGAGTCCGAGGGGTCCTGGAGTCGGAGGATCAGGAATCTCCAAAGGCTATCCTCCAGTCTATATTCAACACTATCCTGGGTGATCCCTCCTCCCCGCCGATAAAGATGGACAGAGCTCACAGAGCCCTTAAACCCAAGGGACTATCCGGCCAACCTAGAGACATTATATGTTGTCTACACGACTTTGAATTAAAGGAGAAAATCATGGCTGCAGCAAGAAATATCGGACCCACGCATTTCACCGGAGGAGAGGTTCATCTGTTCCCTGACTTATCCCTGATCACCCTGCAGAAAAGGAGGCATCTTAAGCCTCTTACCAAAGTTCTCATGGAGCAACAAATCACATACAGGTGGGGTATCCTTTTGCCCTCATTGCTCGCCGGAACGGACACACGGCCATCCTTCGCACCCCTGCAGATTCGATGGCCTTCTGCAGGGAACTGGATATCCCTCCCATGGAACTGCCCCACTGGAACATCACGCTGCCGGGTCTGCCTCCGGCCCCGGTGTGGTCCGGGGGTTACTCCCGGAAGGTTTCTAGGAAAAGAGGGGGGGGTCGAGGGCTTCCCTCCTCCCGTCGCCCTCGCTGATTGCACTTGCGACGCCTGAAGTGTTTTTCCTTTCGATTTTTTCATTTATACTCATGTTGGCCACTTATGGTACCAAACGTATGCCTAACTAATATTCTGCTCATGTTTATATGTTTACATTTTTCTTGATATTTTACTTAAATGCTGGAAACTTTTTCACTAACGGGTCTGGGGTTACCTGCCCCTCTCCCAGATCTTTTCTTCTAATGTTGGCGGGATCCCTCACGTTCTCTTTTGAGGCGTCTACTCTCCGACGGGGGTCATAGTTTTTTCTCCCCCCCCTCAGACTGAGGCGATGTGTCCGCCAGCTCTAGCTGACCGGAGCAGATCCCCCCCTCTGTTCTCTCTGGACACCGAACTGGGTTGAAAATTTTTCCCCCCATACCCATCGGGTGTGGTGGTCAACCCTCTATCGAGGTCCAGCCGGACAATTGTCCGGGAAAATTATGTCCACAAGGACTAGTTCGACTTACTTTTCTCTTCTGTTGTTTGTATGTATTTGTTGTTTAGATTTTTCTGATCCTCCCTCCTATCCTCCCCCCTCCAACCCCCCTTCCGGGTCCAGGGATGCCTTTACCAGCGACATGCTACGCCTGTGGATTACCACCTATGGTACGGTTAGTAACACTTAATGTACGGGGTCTTAATTCACCCTGCAAACGCAAACTTACTCTGCACGAGTTAAAAACCCTGAGGGCAGATATAGCTTTCCTCCAGGAAACGCATTTTGATGCTGGGGGTTCATTTGCCTTTGCTAAGAGTGCCTACCCGTCCAGTTACTCTGCATTCTCTAATACTAAGAAGGGGGGGTTGCCATTCTAATCTCAGTCAACTGTACGGTCCAGGTTCAGCAAACACATAGTGACCCAGGGGGCAGATATGTGATCCTGGAGGCTCAACTGGGAACACAGAAATTGATTTTGGCAAACATTTATGCCCCAAATTCGGGCCAGGTTCCCTTTTTCAGGAGGATCCTCTCCCTTCTCCGTGGTCTCCCTCCAGCTCCCATTCTATTGGGAGGGGACTTCAATGCTCCCTTCTCATGTACACAGGACCGCCACTCGGTCAGGGGAATCCCCCCTTCGGAAGGCCTACAGAGGCTATCCCTAGCATTTAGGAAGCTCGTCAGAGAGGAGATCCTATTTGACACATGGAGAGTGGATCATCCTGGAGAGAGATCCTTTTCCTATTACTCTGCCCCCCATCAGACGCACACAAGAATTGACTATTTTTTTTGTAAGTAGTGCCTTGCTTCGTCTGATGGTGGGTTCTGAGCTGAGGTCCATAACTTGGTCAGATCACTCGCCTGTGATCCTTGATCTTAGGGACTCCCAGCCCCCGAGATTCTTCGGGCACTGGCGCTTGAATGAATTTCTGGTGAAGGATTCCCAGGTCAGAGCCTCGTTACAGACACACCTGGAAGAATATTTCCAGTTTAATCAGACTTCGGTCTCATCAACATCTGTGCTTTGGGAAGCCCATAAAGCGGTGATGAGGGGGCACTGTATTAGAGAAGGTACCAAAGTTAAAAGAGATGATGCAACCTGGCGCCGTACGCTGACCTCTCAGCTGGCGCTCCTAGAAGCTAAACTAACGGCCAATCCGTCTCTCCCTACCTTACGCGAAGTACTAGGCCTGCGCGAAAAGCTAAAGGGCATTGCGATTAAAAAAGTGGAAAAAATGCTCCTATACTCTAAACAACGATATTATAAAAGAGGGAACAAAGCCCACTCTTTATTAGCACGACGGCTAAAAGAGCGCACTTCTAAAGCCTGTCCGCAGGCCCTGAGAGACACTGATGGCACAATTCATTATAGTCCCTCAAGCATCTCTAATGTTTTCCTCTCTTATTACACACGTCTCTATAATTTGAATGAACATGGGGGGTGGGGGCCTCTCTCGGGGGAGCGGAGACGTAGAGGCTTATCTCGCCAACCTTAACCTCCCTAGGTTCCCAGCGGAAGCTCTAGCGTCCTTAGACCAACCAATCACATGCGGAGAGGTAGAGGAGATTCTACAAGACCTCCCACAGGGAAAAGCCCCGGGTCCAGACGGTCTTCCATATTTATACTACAAAACTTTCTCCAAAATTCTCCTCCCCCACATGACCTCCCTATTTAACTCCTTTATGGAGGGTGTGGAAATCCCCTCTTCTATGTCACATTCCCACCTTGTGCTTCTCCCCAAACCGCCCAGGGACCCTATGGATTGCGCTAATTGTAGGCCCATTGCACTGTTGAACTCGGACATAAAAATATATGCCAAAATTTTTGCAAACAGGTTGGGTCCTTGGCTCCCTCAAGTTGTCCACAAAGATCAGGTTGGGTTTATACCCTGCCGACAGGGAGGTTATAACACAAGACGTGTAATAGACTTGATAGATGTGGTCAACCGGCGGAGTCAACAGATGCTAGCCTTAAGCCTAGATGCCGAAAAGGCTTTTGACCGCTTGGATTGGTCCTTTATGTTCGCATGCCTTCAGTCCTTTGGCCTCCCGGGGAGATTCCTCACTGCAATCAGAGCCCTTTACAGAACCCCCTCTGCATCTATTAAACTTCCTTTTATCACGTCTCCCTCCTTCCCTATATCTAATGGGACGAGGCAGGGATGCCCGCTTTCCCCCCTCCTCTTTGCCTTGTGTATTGAACCGCTAGCTGCTGATGTCCGTAACAACTCAAACATTTCAGGAGTGGCTCTCAGCACGAAGGAATTCAAAATATCCCTTTTTGCTGATGATGTCCTTCTCACCCTGACGAACCTCCACGTCTCCCTCCCTAACCTGATGTCCTCCCTAAAAACATACGGCTCTCTTTCGGGCTAGAAGGTCAATAGGAGTAAGACAGAGGCTCTACCCATCAATATTCCACCTGATGTATTGGAATATCTGACCCTGAATTTTAAATTCAGATGGAAGACAGACACTATAAAGTACCTAGGGGTCAATATTTCGGCCTCCTTTGGTACCCTATATAAGCATAATTTTCCCCTGCTCTTTAAGGAGCTGAGGGCCCTCCTCTTTAAATGGGCACCACTGTCTTTGTCCTGGTTGGGTAGGATTGCCGCGATAAAAATGACGCTGGTCCCTAAGCTTCTGTACTACTTCGAGACCTTGCCTGTGACGGTCCCTCTGGGGAATCTTAGATCCCCCAGACAGCCATCATGAGATTTGTGTGGAATAATAAGAGACATAGAATAGCAAAGGACATCATGACAACCCACAGATCCCGGGGTGGCCTTTCGGTTCTGGACATAGTGCGGTACTATTGGGCTACACACCTCAGAAGAATCCCGTCCTGGTCGGCTCTTTGGGCGTATAACAAATGGACGGAAATTGAAAAATTGTGGATGGCACCTGTTCATCCCAACTATTATGGCCACCCACCCAGGTGGTCCCACAAATTCCATTGCTGGGTCCAATGCAGGTGACCTGGGAAGTTTGGAAGTATTGCCAAAAGAGATTTGCCCTGGCCTCCCCATCGTCACCAATGGTTTCATTTATCTACCACCCCCTGTTACCGGGGGGGATGGAATCGGCAATGGTTCACCCGTGGCTATCCGCGGGCCTTTTTAGGTTCGCAGATGTAGTAGACAAAAGGACTATGGGAATCCGATCCTTTGAAGACTTGAAACATATCCCACCTCTCACTAATAGAGCTTTTTATCAATACCTCCAAATTCGGGACTTTGCCTCCTCCCTATATGGCACCTCGGGGGTTTCAGTCCCATCAGATTTCGAAAGAATATGCAGGAGGGGAACAAGCACTAAGGGTTTGATATCAGAAATCTACCAACTTCTGGCGGTCCTGGGCAGCGGAGACCGAGGGAGTTTCTCCTACATGACAAAATGGGAAACCCTTTTAGGCAGACAGATTCCCCCCCAGACCTGGCAATACATTTGGGACAGAGCATCCAAAACCTCCATATGCACACTTTATAAGGAAAACCAATATAAGCTCATGATGTTTTGGTATCACACCCCAGAATTCCTTCATAAACTAAACCCCCTCCTACCTGACACTTGCTGGAGGTGTAGTAGAGATGTGGGCGACCTGCTCCATATCTTTTGGTCATGTCCAAGACTAAGGGAATTCTGGAGTTCTGTTAGAGATCTTATTACGCGGATTCTGTATGTTGATATGGAACCGGATCCAATGGTATACCTTCTCAATGCACACACTGGACGGGTGGGCAAGCTGGCCTCTAAGCTTCTTCTGCATATCCTTACTGCAGCCAGATGTTTGATTGCCCTCTTTTGGAGGAGATTAGAGCCACCTTCCCTCAGGATTTGTTCACTAGGTTGTTGGACATCAGAAGGATGGAATATCTGACAGCCTTGTTGGCGGCCAGAGTCGACCAATTCAATCAGGTCTGGGCCCCATGGGACTACTTTGCTGCCCAGGAGGGTATTTAGGGACGAGGCAGTTTCCCTGGCCCTGGGAGGCACTACTCCCTGAACCCTTCCTTCACTACTTTTTTTCCTCCATTCCAGCCCCCCCCTCTTCACCCCCTTCCCTATCCCCCCACCTACTGTTCTATTCCCTGTTGTATCCCTCTTAGTTTTTATGGTTGTTATTACTTCACCTGTCCCCTATCTGTTATTATTTGATGTTTTAGGGAGGAGAGTATAATCGGTGACCCTCCGTACCTGGAAGTTCCTTTTCTGGGAAATATTCCAGAATATACTGACTACTTGGAAGTGGTAGATCGCCACCACCAAGGACTTGAAACATATTTGGCGATATGGACGCTAAACTCCTAAGTATTTCACCTTAAAAATACGACTACCTAATTTACATGACTCCCTCCTCCTATCTTGTTGTATTATCGCAATTTATTTGACGGTATACTGTTTTTTCTTGTATTATATAAAACTCAATAAAACATTTATAGTTGGAAAAAAAAAAAAGAATGATTTGTGATCCTGTGTTGTAATGTCTGTATTCTCTCTTTTGCTTCCTCCCCCACCCAGGAGCTGTGGTATGATCAGATTATGTCCCTGTACAATCAGACACATCCATTACACAACATATAGTAGGAACACATATATAAGATTATCTCAGCACAGGAGATGTGGTATGATCAGACCCTGTCCCTGTACGGTCAGGCACATCCATTACACAGTACATAGCAGAGACAAATATATAAGATTATCTCAGCACAGGAGATGTGGTATGATTAGATCATGTCCATGTACAGTCAGACACATCCATTGCACAGTACAGGGTGGAAAATGTATATGGATGCACCTAAA
Source organism: Allobates femoralis (assembly GCA_033576535.1). NCBI lineage: Eukaryota > Metazoa > Chordata > Amphibia > Anura > Aromobatidae > Allobates > Allobates femoralis. The sequence goes on from JARQOC010000003.1 coordinate 489,984,099, forward strand.
TAAAATAGGAATGGTTAGTAATCTCAACTTCCTGCTTGTGGCACATTAGTATATGGGAGGGGGAAAACTTTTCCAGATGGGTGGTGACCATGGTGGCCATTTTGAAGTTGGCCATTTTGGATTCAACTTTATTTTTTTCAATGGGAAGAGGGTCATGTGACACATCAAGCTTATGAAGAATTTCATAAGAAAAACAATGGTGAGCTTGGTTTCAACATGGCTTTATTCTTTCAAGAGTTATTTACAAGTTTATGACCACTTATAAAATGCGTTCAAAGTGCTGCCCATTGTGTTGGATTGTCAATGCAACCCTCTTCTCCCACTCTTGACACACTGATAGCAACACCGCAGAAGAAATGCTAGCACAGGCTTCCAGTATCCGTTGTTTCAGATGCGGCACATCTTGTATCTTCACAGCATTGACAATTGCCTTCAGATGAGTGATGAGGCAAACTTTTTTTGTGATTGGTGAAGTTAACAAACAAAACCACGGCTATTGGTCTGACCCTAACCCACAGTGGATAGATCCCTCCAAGACTGTTGGAACGCAAAAAATTGGTTGTATTGTGTGGTATATGGGGTAAAAAGATAGCGGGCCATTCTTCATCAATGGAAACCTCAATGCCACTAGATTTCTGCATCATGTAGCAATTTCTCTGGAAGAGAACGGTCGATATCATACTGGTTGACAGCTGGCAATCCCGAAATTAGTCATTGGGGAGTCAGCTGTCAATAAACAGGACATCAGCAGTGACGCCCTGTTGACAAAGCAGAGAGGAAGAGAAAACGTGCTCTGTGGACGCGACACCAGTAGAGAGGTATCAGGTAGAAAAGAGAGGCAGCTAGTAACAACCCTTCTGTAAGTTCTTTGCCCCGTTGCAAAGAATATCTTGGATAACTCCATTAAATAAACATGCTATTTATATTTTTGATTACATTTGCTGGTGTGCGCAGGTTTTTTTGTACGTGAATCTTTTATAGTATCTTTTTAAAGTAAATGCTAGCATGTATATATTGCAGCATGCCTGGGCTTTTTTAATTGTGGTGTCCATCTCCACCCTTTTTTGCTCTTGATTTTTAAAATAAAGCCGCCAGGTAACAAACTAAATCTCCGTAGGCTCATGAGAAATAAAGATGTTCCTATTACTGATGTAAAAGACAGATCAAGACATTCACTAATGGTTCTGACTGATTCAGGTTTGTGTTTAGAGTTTAAACTAAATATGTGCTGCGTTCGTTCATCCACCCACAAACGTTATTTCACAAATTAATGTTTTCTTTCACGCAACACATAAATGTGATACCAATAAATGAAAAGGATTTCAAACATTTCCATCTGGGTCCCAGAGCGCCGTCTCGCGTCCTACATCTGAGGACCGGAGATAAATTATTTACTTGCATCATGTCCATAAAGATGAGTTCATTATTTGCTACATAAATACCGCAAACCTAAACTATGGACAGATAAACGGCACTGCCTGGACACATTAACGTATTTTCTTTACCTACTAAATTTCTGTGATTAGGAATAATTAAGGTCACCAAAAAGCAAGCTTGTAAAGCAAAAAAATTTGCTACAATGAAACATTAGATAGACTTCACAAACAACATTACAATTTTATTGATCTGTATGGTTCCTTCAGTTTTTTTTTTTTTTTTTTATATATATATTTTGCTCTTGTATGTCCTCTTTTATGTCACAAATTCATAATCTTACTGAGCCAAGAATAAAACCTTACAGACACAACAGTGTCATATACAATAAATTGTATATCATCACGCATGGGGAATTATGCTGGGGATATTCTCCTTTAGAAGCAAAGCAATGAGGCTACAAAAATGAAGGTAGAGTAAACCTGCAGGCTTCATTCTGTTCATATCTAGAAATGTGAGATACAAAAGAGCGCATACGGTCATGTCTCGTGGCAGAGAGGGGTGATTGCCCGTTGAAATTTGCTCACCTGAACAGGTTGTGTAAACCCACAACTAGTATCTGCGCTCCTACAGCTGCTGCTGCATACACGCCTCCACGTGCAACGTGGCATACGACTGGAACAACAGGACGAAGTGCTAGTGATCTTCGCTACAGAAAGGAACTACCAGGACCCAAAAAGCTTGGTGCAATGGTATTGCTTTACTCCAACGTGTTTCGGAGCAACCTCTGCTTCTTCCTCATGGATAATCCTTGAGGAAGGAGCAGAGGTTGCTCCGAAACGCATTGGGATAAAGAAATACCATTGCACCAGACTTCTTGGGTCCTGGTTCTTCCTTTCAGCAGCGCAGATCACTAGCACTTCGTCCTGTTGTTTCATTCTGTTCATGTCTGTTATACAGTATAAGGTCTACGTCTGTATCTGAAAAAAGTGGATACAAAGCTCATCCCAACTGTAAAAAGAACGATCTTTGTGTCAGCATCAAGGTAAAAAAACAAAACAAAGGCTTTGTTTTCAATATTTGTATTTGAAGTGAAGACACGTATACATCTTCTGTATTGATAGGAAAATGCTGTATGCCACTGAATGGAAAAAAAAAATTAGACTGCACCGTTTTTTTGCCACCCTGAATAGTTTGCAACAAATATCACAAAAGTAAATTACAATGAATACATATGATACAGAAAGAAAAATGAATGAAGTGCATTTATGTACCTGCGTGCCCGGCTTCCTCCATGCATGTGGATAGTCCTCTCGTTCTCAGAATCATTGTCCTCTGCATCATCGGATTCATCCTCATTCTCATCAGAATGTAAGTCCTTCATTATGGACCTCAGAGAGCCTGGACAAGACATAAGGAAACCTGAGAAAATTAACATTCTGGTGGACATGTGCAGTGACAGAAATGATTGGTTTTCTAAATTGTGCTTCAAATATTTGTTGCTTCTTGAGTGTTCAAAAGATAGCTAACAAAAAATTTAAATCTCATCAATATAGCAAATTCTTCAATGGCAAATCCATCCATCCATCCATCCATCCATCCATCCATTCTCCATCCATGGTACCAGTCAGATGGTTTCACACACCTTTTCAGATAGTGGATATTCTGGAATATTCACATTGTAGACTGAGCAAAGGCATCAAACCATAAAAACAGCTGAATCTATAATGGACACATTTCAATAAGAACAAGGAAACCCATAGCATGAACAAGTGTGTTAAAACTCTTGTCTGGTACTACATATAAACAAAAGATAATAATACAAATATCATACATACGTAAATGTACATATACAGTATAATAACATCTATATATACACACAACACATTATGTAATATATGCACACACACACAGATATAGTGAGGGATTCGCTCAACCATGTGCAACGCGCTGGGTGTTATGGTGGGCATGGAAGTGACAAAGACCTTAAACAGTCCATACACAGGGAACAGAAGGCTTTTACTTTACGTCTAGCCAACCAGAATTCCACACATTACATCACATGATATGCATTACAGACTCGCGTGCCTGTATTCTAGCTAATACAGCTATACCTGTCTGATGCTCCTGCCTACACCACTGTGCCTGCACACAGCACACGCACAGCCCCACCCTGTGTATGTGATGTGATATGCACACACACACACAAGCTATTACATGTGCCACATTAACACAATAGTTAAAGGGAGCCTGTCCGCTAGATTTAGCCCCCTAACCTATCACTATCTGTCTTTGCACCATCCTAGCACATCCCTAACCACCCCTCTTTGACCTAAAACTACACTATAACGTTTGTAAAAACGACTTAGTAACTTACATATTCCCATGGTAAGGAGGCATCCAGTCCATGTCTGTAGACTGACATGGTTGGTCTCCAGGGCGCCGTCCTTTCCCCCCCCCCTTCCTGCTCTTATCATGCCCAGCTGGGTGTCATCACTGATTTCCTTTGCCCGTTCCCTTCTCTGTGATTCAAATCTTGAATACTGAACCAAATGCAAATCAAGGGGAAGGTTTTTCTGGAAGATTTCTCTGAAAATATTTAAGTTCCCCATTAATTTGCATTAGGTTCAGTATTCGAGATGAATACCTGAATAATAAAAAGTATTTGGTTAGAATAATCCGAACCCAAATATTTCAATAATCAGTGATCACTAGGCACAATATAATCTGCTACTGATGCCTTATATTGTCTCAACCTATACTTCTATAGAATAATAAACTGTGTAGTGTGATAAATGATCGCATACTGCCTTTGTATATAGTGCGCCAAGAGTACTGTGTTGAGCATTGATCAACAAGGGCCACCCGAAGGATTCCCATGTTCCCCTGTGGGCCAAGTCTGCTCACAATTCACATCACACAACATAAATTTTTCCCTATTAGAGAAATACACACAGGAACAATTTAACAGAAATCCAATATTTTACTTTACTTTTCCTAGAGAGGTATACTACAGAGAGTTTAACAACCTAAATTTGATACCAGTATCTGGACCTTTGGGACAAGCATATGATCTTTAAACAGTTGGCAGGTGTGTGTTATTAAGTGGCTAAAGCAGTCACAAATCAGACAAAATAAACAAGGTTTCCTAAAAATGTGCCTGCGTCCTGCAGACATGTCAGGCAGGGTGTAGAATTGTTGAAGCAATGTCTTGGCGTGTCCACGATTACTCTAGTGTTAACATAACCTTCAGTGTTCACTTCTCAGTCATCAAGTAAATTGGGCAATTTACTTTTTACATTTTTTTTTCAGCAAGCTCCTATTACATATGACAATAATTGACATTAAAAAAAAAGAATTTTGACAAACTGAGTTTTAAGGTTAGAAAGGCATGCACTCATATTTACAATTACAGTAGTCATTGTTTTTTGTGTTCCTCGCACGCAGATATATTTCGGTGTTGCCTCACTAGAAGAGGTTTATGATTCAAAAATATGATCAATGGCAAACAAGCAAATTCTTACTGGATCATTTCACTGGGTCCGGATTACAGGCAAATGTATTGAAACATCAATAGTTTATACATTTTACACAATTTTGACATTCTGTCCATCTTTAGCTTAAAATTTGGTAACCACTTCTCTAACACCAATTGTAAATTACAGCCATAAAAATAATGATTACCACAATTCTCATATATAGAATGTATTTCCACCAGTCAGAAGTTTATTCATTCATTAAATATTTAAAGAAGTTTTCCCTCAAAGGTAATGTTAAAGTTTATTTTGATTAATAGATCTGGAAATAATAATAATTTCCACATTTGGATGTGTTTAAAATAAATCTTCCTGTGCTGAGATAATCTTCCCGTGGGTACAGAAAGTATCCAGACCCCTTTAAATTTCTCACTCTTTGTTTCATTGCAACCATTTGGTAAATTCAAAGAAGTTCATTTTTTTCTCATTAAAGGAAAACTGTCAGGTCAAAAATCCATATATAACTGCTATCATTTTCTAATTCCTCCCGGTTCATGTATTTCTTTTATTATTATTATTATGTATTATTATTTATATTATAGAACACCATTGATTCTATAGTGCTGTACATGAGAAAGGGATACATACAAACAAATTAAAAATACAAAGAACAAACTAACAGTGATGGACTGATACAGAGGGGAGAGAGGACCCTGCCCTTGCGGACTTACATTCTACAGGGCAATGGGGAGGGAGACAGTAGGTTGGGTCTGCTGATGTGGGGGTGGAGCGCCAGGTCTGATGGTGGTGAAGCGCCGGGTCCGATGGTGGTTGAGTGCCAGGTCCAGTGGTGGTGAGCTGGCACTGTGGTCATTGCAGGCTGTAGGCTGTTCTGAAGAGATGGGTTTTCAGGTTCTGCTTGAAGGTTTTGAGTGTGGGGGACAATCTGAAAGTTTCAGGTGCAGAATTCCAGAGAATCGGTGATGCTCAGGTGAAGTCTTGCAGGCGGTTAGATGAGGAATGTACAAGTGTGGAGGAGAGGAGGACGTCTTGGGAGGATCGAAGATTACGAGTTGGATGATATCGGGAGATTAGTTCAGAGATATATGAGTGGGACAGATTGTGTACAGCTTTGTAAGTCAGTGTTTGAATACACAAGTACACAAAGCAAATGGGAGACGTTTATTAGCATCCTGAATAGGACCTGTGCACAATATATACCCTATGGGAATAAACATGCTAGAAATAAGAGGAAACCACTATGGCTAAATAAAGCTGTAAGGAGCGCAATAAGTGACAAAAAGAAACCATTTAGGGAATTAAAGTAAGTAGGTAGTGATGAGGCATTAAATAAATACAGAAAATTAACAGCTGTAAAAAGCAAATCAAGGCAGCAAAGATTGATAGACTCATTGCCGGAGAAAGTAAGAAAAAAATCCCAAAATATTCTTTAACGACATAAATAGTAAGAAACTAAAAAATGATTGTGGTGTGAAATGGTGGATGAGGACGAGTAAAAAGCCAATATGCTAAATGACTTTTTTCAACATATTTACACAAGAAAATCCCATGACAGACAATATGATCAGCGATAACAAAAATTCTCCATTAAATGTCACCTGCAATAACACAGCAGGAAGTACGGCACCGCCTAAAAATCACTAAAATTGACAAATCCCTGTGCCCGGATGGGATACACGCCAAGTACTGCAGGAATTAAGTACCATCTTAGATAGACCATTATTTTTAATATTTAAAGATTCCATAATAACGGTCTGTACCACAGGACTGACTATAGCAAATATGGTGCCAATATTTAAAAGGGGGACAAAAACTAAACTTGGAAATTATAGGCCAGTAAGCTTAACCTCTACTGTGGGTAAAATCCTAGAGGGTTTTCTGAAAGATGCTATACTGGAGTATCTGAAGAAAAATAACCTCATGACCCAATAGCAACATGGGTTTACGAGGGACCGTTCCTGTCAAACTAATCTGATAAGCTTCTATGAAGAGGATAAGTTCTGCAATGGACCAAAGAAATGCAGTGAAGTGATGTATATGAACTTTTCAAAAGCTTTTGATATGGTGCCGCACAAAAGGTTGATACATAAAATGAGGGCAATGGGGATAGGGGAAAATATGTGTAAGGGTTAAGAACTGGCTCAGTGATAGGAAACAAAGGGTGGTTATTAATGGAACACACTCAGAGTGGGTCACAGTTAACAGTGGGGTACCCCAGGGGTCAGTAATGGGCCCACTTCTTTTTTAACATTTATTATTGACTTTGTAGGGGGCATATAGAGTAGAATCTCAATATTTGCAGATGACACTAAACTCTTCAGGGTAATCAATGCAGAGGACAATTTTATATTACAGGAGGATTCATGTAAACTAGAAGCTTGGGCTGTAAATGGCAAATGGCTTTAATGGGGATAAATGGGCCTGGAGAGGAAATAAAAGGTATAATTATGTACTTAATTGTAAAACAAAACTATCACTGAAAAAGACCTGGGTGTATGGGTAGATGACAAACTCACATTTAGTGTCCAGTGTCAGGCAGCTGCAGCAAAGGCAAATAATATAATGGCATGTATTAAAAGAGGCATAGATGCTCATGAGGAGAACATCATTTTACCTCTATACAAGTCACTAGTGCGACCACACTTAGAATACGGTGTACAATTCTGGTCTCCGGTGTAAAAGAAAGACATAGTTGAACTAGAGAGGGTGCAGAGAAGAGCAAACAAGGTTATTAGAGGACTGAGGGGTCTGCAATACCAAGACAGGTTATTACACTTGGGGTTATTTAGTTTAGAAAAACGAAGGTTATGGGGTGATCTTCTAATTATGTATATATATATATGAGGGGACAGTACAGAGACCTTTTTAATGATCTTTTTACTCTTAGGCCTGAAACAGGGGGGCATCCTCCATGTCCGGAGGAAAGCAGGTTTAATCATAATCACTGACGCAGATTATTTACTGTAAGAGCAGTGAGACTATGGAACTCTCTGCCACATGATATTGTAATGAATGAGTCACTACTAACATTCAAGAAGGGCCTAGATGCCTTTCTTGAAAAGTATATTACCGGTTATATATACTAGATTCTTGATAGGGCGTTGATCCAGGGAACTAGTCTGATTGCCATATGTGGAGTCAGGAAGGAATTTTTTTCCCCAATGTGGAGCTTAGTGTTGCCACATGGGGTTTTATTTACCTTCCTCTGGATCAACATGTTAGGCTATGGGTTGAACTAGATACACTTAAAGTCTTCCTTCAACCTTAAAAACTATGTTACTATGAATTGGAAGCCAGTGGAGGGATTTGCAGAGGGGAGAAGTGGAGGAATAGAGAGGAGAGAGGTGGATTAGTCAGGCAGCAGAGTTAAGGAGAGATTGGAGGGGTGCAAGAGTGTTAGCAGGGAGGCCACAGAGGAAGGGGTTGCAGTAGTCGAGGCAGGAGATTATGAGGGCTTGCACTAATAGTTTAGTAGATTGAGGGCTCACGTGACACGGCAGTGACATACACATACATACGCATATATACACGCATGGTGGGTCATGTGATGCAGCGGGGATACACACACACACAAATGCGGCAGGTCAACACATATACACACATACATACACACACACACTGCGGGTCACGTCACACATACATACCCACACACACACTATATATATTACACACAAACATAAATACACATGTGGCGGGTCACGTGACGTGGCGGTGACATACACATATACACATGTGGGTCACGTGATGCAGCGGGTCCACATATATACACACACACACGGTGGGTCATGTGACATGGCGGGAACATACACACACATATATATTCACACATACAGTGATGCAGCAGGACAACACAGATATACACTCAGATACACACGCAGGGGGTCACATGACGTGTTGGATACACACACAGGCACACAAACTCACGCTGCCGCCATGTTTTGACACTCGGGTATACAAAGATGGTGGCGGCGGAACGCATCACACTGCCCCACTGCAAGATTACAGTAATTACAGGATTACATCAGAGGGAATCACAGTGGAAGCTAATAAAGTGGATAACTAGGTGTCTCTGTCTATTTGGTATATAAATAAAGGATTTCTGTCTGTGTTGTGTTTTTTGTTTTTCTATTTACTGAAAGTATTGCTAATGGTTGGCTGTCATACTGACAGCTGACATTAGCGATAGGACTTGAAGTCAGCTGTCAAAAAAAGCAGATATCAACCCTTATTACCCAGTCTGCCATGGCTACATAACAGCAGGAAGAGCGGGGTAACCACCAGTTTCTCTCATGGAAGCGCCAATTCTAGGGCCATCAATAAAAGGAAGGATACCGGTGCTACATTGCACAAAACCGCAATGTGGCACCAGTATCCTTCCTTTTATTGATGTATCCAGGTGGCAAGCCAGCCGCCGCCGGTTGCCTGGGAGTCCATAGGATGTTGGGTTAAGCCTTTCCCTTCCCCCTTTCCTTGCCAATTCTGCGGCGCCTGCTATTTTTAGCATGGGGGACCCAGAATGCTTGGGCCTCACCATTCTGAGAATTCCAGCCCCCAGCTGCCTGGGTTGCCTTGTCTGGCAGCAGAAAAGTTGGCGAAGCCCACGCCAAATGTTTTTTAATTAATTTATTTAAATAATTATAAATGGGCTTCCCTGTATTTTTCATTGCCAGCGAAGTTAACACCAGGCAGTGGGGGTTGGCAGCCAGTAGCTGCTTGGTTTACCTGCACTGGCAGTAGAAAATACAGTCAAGCCCTACACATTTTTTACCGGGAAACACAAACAGATTTTTAAGTAAAAATACATTTGTTTACATACATTACACACAGGGGGAAGACAGCTCAATTGACAGAGCACATGAGGGAGAGAGACACAGCACACAAGGGGAGAGAGTGCACATACGGAGACAACTTGAAGGACAGAGCTAAAGAGTGGAGACTGCACAGGGGAAAGACAGCTCAAAGGAGGGATCACATGAGGGGGGGATAGAGAGTAGGCAGGCGGAGAGTGCTCAGGGGGGGAGAGATGGCCAGCACCACAGAGCCCATCCACATCATGATGTCTCTGCCCTCCCGATACGAGAGCCTCGGGCCTCTATCTAGTAAACTATAAAAAAAAAGACACATACACATTTTTCTCAATATTTGACATGAAATCAGAATAAACCTTTTCTATTTTAGGTCAATTAAGATTACCACAATTATTTATATTTGCCAAATGCCAGAATAATGAGTGGCAGAGAATGCTTTAATACATTATTATTACTTTCTGAAAAACCACAAGTTTACATACATTTCATTAGTATTTGGTACCATTGCCTTTAAACTGTATGACTTGGATCACATGTTTTGGATTTCCTCCCACAAGCTTCTAACAAGAAATGGTAGGATTTGGGCCAATTCCTCCTGACAGAACTGGTATAACTGAGCCATGCTTTTAGGTTGCCATGCTCGCACCTGCCTGTTCAGCTTTGCCGATAAATTTTAAAGGGATCCTGTCACCCCCAAAACACCTTTAAAGCTATTAAAACCTGTCCCTACAGCATATTAACACTTTCCCTACACTATTTTTAGCTCCTAAATGCAGTAAATGATATTGCATAAAAACGTTTTATAAGTACCTGATTAGTGATGATAATGAGTGACTATGCTATTCATAGTCACTCATCAAGACTGCCCCTCTGCTTCATAGCACGCCTGAATAGGCGTGATCTACATCCAGGATTCAAAATCGCGCGTCCCTTCTGTGCCCTGTGTTCGTAGGAGGCTGCAGTGTGGCTTGTGACGCGATCCGCGTCATTCCCGGCGCCCTGTGACGTATTTACAGCGGCGCCGCGCTGTTAGCTTCAAAATGTGCACTGCGCATGCGCATTGGGCATGCGCAGTGCACATTTTGAAGCTAACAGCGCGGCGCCGCTGTAAATACGTCACAGGGCGCCGGGAATGACGCGGATCGCGTCACAAGCCACACTGCAGCCTCCTACGAACACAGGGCACAGAAGGGACGCGCGATTTTGAATCCTGGATGTAGATCACGCCTATTCAGGCGTGCTATGAAGCAGAGGGGCAGTCTTGATGAGTGACTATGAATAGCATAGTCACTCATTATCATCACTAATCAGGTACTTATAAAACGTTTTTATGCAATATCATTTACTGCATTTAGGAGCTAAAAATAGTGTAGGGAAAGTGTTAATATGCTGTAGGGACAGGTTTTAATAGCTTTAAAGGTGTTTTGGGGGTGACAGGATCCCTTTAAATAAGATTGAGATCAGGGCTTTGTGATGACCACTCCAAAACATTGACTTTTTTAACCTTAATCCACTTTGTAACCAGTTTGGCAGTGTGCTTTGGGTCATTGTCCATTAGAGAGACCTACTTCCGCCCAAGCTTTAACTTCCTGGATGATGTTTTCAGATGTTGCTTCAGTATTGCCACATAATGTTCTTTCCTTATGATGGCATCTATATTGTGAAGTACACCAGTCCATCCTGCAGCAAAACAACCCCACAACATGATGCTGCCACCCCCTTGTCTCACAGTTGGGATGATGTTCTTAGGCTTCCAAGCTTCTCCTTTTTTCCTCCAAATAGTTACATTTTAGTTTTGTCAGACCACAGGACATGTTTCCAAAATGTAGGTTTCCTTCGTGCATTTGAAAAAATTAATCTGGCTTTTCCATGTTTTTTTTTTTTGGAGTAATGGCTTCTGCCTGGTCGAGTGGCCTCTCAACCCATGCTGATACAATACTCATTTCTCTGTGAATAATGACAATCTTATGGTACCAGCTTCCGCCACAAGGTATTTTGCTTTTGTCCTTGGTTTAATATGCACATGTTGGACCAAAGCACATTCATCTCTGGGACATAGAACCCATCTCCATCCTGAGCGGTGTAGTGGTTGAACATTCCCAACTTGCTTGTACTCGCGTATATTTTTTTGGTATAGATGAACAAGGCACCTTACGGTACCTGGAAATTGCACCCAAGGATGAACCACAATTCTCTTCCTGATATCTCGGCTGATTTCTTTAGACTTTCCAATGATGCTACAGAAATAAGCAGTGTGTTTCAGGTGTGCATTAAAATTTATTCACTGGAGGAGTTACAGGGCATATTGGGGAAACCGAAGATTACAGGATCTTGCCCAGAACAGGAGAGATGAGGGAGGGAGAAAGAGGGGAGTAGGTAGGGGGACGGGGGAGAGGAGGGGAGGGGGGGGTTTAGAGAAAAAGAAAATGAATAGGTCCCAGACCACAAACAGGTGGGCAGCTTGGAAGAACCAATGCTTTACATAGCGTATGGGAGAGATACCCTCTTCCGGTCTCCCATTTGATCAAGGTGTTTGGGTGGGGGGAGGTGAAAGGGAGGAATAGTTGGGTATAAGGGGATATTTGTATGTATATTATCGCTGAACAATGAATGAATATGTATCATTAATATGGTGGATGATTATTCCCTTTTACTTGTTGTAATATTTCTGAAAATCTTCAATAACAATTATCAGTTAAAAAAAAAAAATTCATTCACAGGCGTGTAACTCAGATGTTGCCAATAAATCTATCAGAAGCTTCCAAACACATGACATCATCATGTGGGCTGTCCCTAATTGTTTAAAGGCATAGTAATCTTAGTGTATGTAGACTTGTGACTTTGCAGAAAGTAATAAAAATGCCTTAAAACAATCTCTCTCTTATTAGTCTGCCATTTGGCAAATATAAATAATTATGGTAATCTAACTGACCTAAAACGGGAAAGGTTTATTCTGCTTTAACATCAGGTAATATAGTTATACCAGTAGTTTCTCAACTCCAGTTCTAATGAACCTCGGAAAGTTTGGGAGTGTGGTCCACGATACAGGACCAAAAATGCTGCCGTATTACTTATCTGAAAGCAAATTATATTAGGCATGAAGATTCATGGATTACAGTTTCTATAAGAAAGTGCAGAGTGTGAAAACTGTACTGGCAACCAGGGGTACGAAAAGTACAGAAACCCCTAGCAGCATAAGGTCTAATTCACACATCAGTATTTGTATGACAAAGCCAGGAGTGGAACTTACATAGAATACTATATATAACTGAAAGACTGACACCTTTTCGGTGTTTTGGAGACACTTATGGTTTTGGCACACAAATACTGATAAAATGCTGATGTGTAAAAGAGGCCCAGGGCTACCATGCACATGTTGAATATTTTGTGAGTTTTTACCACAGTATCTGTAAGCCAAAACCAGGAGTGGGTAATAAATACAGAAGTGGCGACGTGTTACTATTATACCTTTTCTGAGTTTCACTCATGGTTTTGACATACAAGTACTAGAGGTAAAAACCTCACCAAGTACTTAATGTGTGCATGTGGTCTTTGGGTTACGAAATTACCCTGGAAAACTGCTATGTAGAATACAGCAGTGTTTAAAATAATAGCAGGTCAAAATGACTAACCAGATTATTCACTGTGTTTGATATAAACTATATTACCACATGTCAAACAATTTACAAGTTGGTTCAGTAGATTCTTAGGAAACCATTTTTTGAGTCAGTGTATTTTAATAATTAATTAGAAGGAGTTGTGTTCAAAATAGTATCAGTGTGGAGTTCAATTAGTAAGGTCAATCATTCTGTGAAGAAACAGTAATCAATCAGGTGGCCCTTACTCAAGGGTGAAGCCAGTACATGTTGTACATGTGTTTCTCCTTGTAAGCCTGAGAAATATCAGTTGCTCAAGACATTGTTCACAAGAACAGCATACTTTGATTAAAAAGTTGATTGGAGAGGGTAAAACCTGTAAAGAAGTACACACTATGTTAGGCTGTTCAGCTAAAATTATCTCCAATGCTTTAAATTGGAAAGGAAAACCAGTGGCTTGGAAGAAAACAGAAGACTACAATTCGAATGGATTGAAGAATAGCCAGAATGGCAGAGGTTCAGCTAATGATCATCTCCAGGATGATCAGACAGTCTTAAGTTACCTGTGAGTACTGTGATGGTTAGAAGACATCTGTGTGAAGCTAATCTATTAGCAAGACTTTTCTGCAAACTTCCACTGTTAAAGAAAAACATTTACTGAATGGGAAACTATTTGCCAAAGAACACATCAACTGGCCTAAAGAGAAAAGGAGAAATATTTTGCGGACTGATTTAAGTAAAATTGTTCTTTTGAGGTACAAGGGCCCCAGACAATTCGTCAGATGACCCCCAAACTCTGAATTCAAGCCACAGCACACTCTGAAGACAGTGAAGCATGGGGGTGATAGCATAATGATATGGGCATGTTTCTCTTACTATGGTGCCAGGCCTATTTACCACATACCAGAAATGATGGACAGTTTCCATATATCAAAATACTTGAAGAGGACATGCTGCCTTATGCTAAAGAGGAAATGGCCTTGAAATAGGTGTTTCAACAAGATAATGAGCCTAAACACAGCAGTAACCGAGCAAAATCTTGGTTCCAGTCGAACAAAATTGAGGTTATAGAGTGGCAAGCCCAATTCCCAGACCGTTATCAGATAGAACACTTGTGGGGTGACCAGAGGCATACTTTGAAGCTCATGAGCCGCGTTGCAAAAACTCCAATGGGGCTCCAATTATTGCAAATCTTTATTAGCATTGGTCATTTTTTATAGGCCAAAATGGACTTTTGGGGCTCCCTTGGCTCCAGGGCTTCTGTGCGATTGCAACCCCTGCACCTATTGTAGTTAAACCCCTGATGTGATATAAAAAAAAAAAAAAGCCATTTCTGAGGCAGAGCCAACAAATGCAAATAAATGGTGGGATGTAGTCAAAGCATCATGGGCTGCAATAACAGTTGACAGGTACCAGAAGTTGATTGGCTTCATGCAACATAGATATGAAGCAGTTCTAAAAAAACAAAAAAACGGTGGTTATACAGCTCAATAGTATGTTAATGATTCCCAGGAATGCTAAATACTTGAAAAAAAAGTGCATATATATCGAGTTTGTACAGACAAATGCAGACACTATTTTTTTGAACAGCCCAATATTCATTTTATGTTATTTTCTGTTAGGCTGCCTTCACACTTGCAGATGCATCTGCAGCGTTTTGCAGATGCATCTGCAAACATCTGCATGCAGTCGGCAGCCCCTATCTTTATAATGGTCCGCACGTTGTCTGCAGATGCTTGCAGACAGCCGTGCGGACCCATTCACTCCTATATGTGATCTGTACGCATGCGGATGCCTGCGTACAAATCACACACTCCCCCCGCACCCGGAATGCGACATGTTGCGTCCCTGGTGCGGGCGGGAGTGTGTGATTTGTACGCAGGCATCCGCATGCGTACAGATCACATATAGGAGTGAATGGGTCCGCACGGCTGTCTGCAAGCATCTGCAGACACCGTGCGGACCATTATAAAGATAGGGGCTGCCGTCTGCATGCAGATGCTTGCAGATGCATCTGCAAAACGCTGCAGATGCATCTGCAAGTGTGAAGGCAGCCTTGGTAGTTAAAATTATATACATTTCTCTTCATGTTTTGATTTAGAAAACAGTGTACTATGTTCCCAATGTATGGAAATTAAATACACTATAAAGATTTGGGCTTAACTCTTGTTTTTGAACACTCTGCTATTATTTTGAACACAACTATCTCCCATCCCATCATATGATCAATAGCTATATCCTCAATTATTTTCAAGATCAAAAATTAATAGGTTGAGGTGAAAAAAAAATTGCATAACGCTGTAATAAAAGAATGCAACGAGTAAAAATGAGTTTAATGGAAGAATACCAAATGGTTCATGTAAATATGGAGGATTTATAGATCTACTGCACCTTACATAGGGTAGAAAACTTAGTAATGAAATATCAGTCCGAATGCAGCCTCACTTTAGCATTATTGAGCGGCGTGGCAGCAGTAATGTTAAACATAGCGAGAAATAAAGGGCAATAGGGTGATATGAAAGCACCATACAAGTCACATTAAGACTTGAGAAAAAGGCTTCCTTGACCAGAATTTGACCTTGAACTCGGAGGAGAACGGCAAAAACTAAATGGATCAAAAACAAGCAAACAAAAGCTCCAGCTTCAGAGAGAACTGCAATCAAAGTGATTTGTTATCCCGATTGTTTGATAAGTTCACCATCACACTTTTGCCGTGGGTCGCTTTTGATTTTTATAACGTTGGAGGGAGCTTAGTTGGGTTTGATTTGTTATTTTCCTACATTCTATTTACTTTGTTTATAGAAGCCATCATCAGAAAATGACCTACTGTTAGTTTTTGGGTTAAAGGGTTGGTCCAAAGTTCAAAGTAAAATTTCCTCCTAAATCCCTATATATTTAGTGCCATAATGTAAATTATTTTCTAATATACTTGAATGAAAAATTCTCTCTCCTTTTTTAACTATGCAATATAACTGCTTTTTTATAGATTTTTTTCACTTTCCTTATGATGATGATTTATTACAGAATCCGCGTGCATACTGGGATACTCTTAACATCATCAGTGACTTTTATTTTAGGGCAGGCAGGGGTGGGGAACCATTTTTCTGCCAAGGGACATTTGGACATTTCTACCATCCTTCGGGGGCAGCACAAAATTATCAACTTGAAAATTACCCCCTATATTTGGTTAAACAATCAACTCACCCCCATTGTGGTGGTGGAAGCGGCTTCTCTTTGGCGTGGGTCATATTGGTCATGTTGCTTCTCAACTGCTTTTCCAGGTTTGCTAGAGCCTTAGACATCATAGGAGAGGCTGGGAGCATATACCTCACTGGGGATGCTGAGGTTGGGACATAGAGATCACTGGGGAGCTGGATTTAAAGGGCAGACAGTCGGTAAAACGTGTCTGCCAGCCCGAGCACTGCGGTCCCCAGGAATCTGCCAAGGGGCAGCAAAAAAGCCATCGAGGGCCGCATTCGGCTCTGGGGCCTGAGGTTCCCTACCCCTGTTTTAGGGGCTGGGCTAATGGTATAGTCAGAATATGTGGCATGCAGAGGCTAGTGGTCTATTTGGACTTCGCACTGTTTCTGTCCCCCAATGATGTTTCATCTGAGTATCCAGGCATGCACTGGGATTCTCAAATGAAGTGTCATCAAAAAGGAAGTCAAATAAATAAAATAATTAAAAACAGATAGTGTAGTCAGGGAAAGTTATAGAATTTTTTATTCAAGAATATTAGAAAATAAGTTTAGAATATGGCACTAAATAGATAGGGATTTAGGAGAAAAATTACTTAGGACCACCCATTTAAAAAAAATAAATAAATAAGTGTCAATGTTTTTGTTTGATCATTTTTTACACATAACAATCTGTACTAAAAATTTTAAATCTTGCAAATTTTCAAACGGGCACTGTAATGTTTTCTTAGACCAGGGGTGGGGAACCTGAGGCCCCAGGCGGCCCTAGATGACCTTTTCTGCAGACCTTGGGCAGATTCTTGAGGACCACAGTACTTGGGGCTGGCAGACACATTTTGCTGACTGGCTGCCTTTGAAAACCAGTTCCCCTGTTATCTCTATGCCCCAGCCTCAGCCTCCCCAGTGATATATATGCCCCCAAGCCTCACCTGTGAGGTCTATAGCCCTAGCAAATCTGGAAAAACAGTTGTAAATCAACATGATCAATATCACCTAACATCACAAGGCATGCCAAAGAGAAACCGCTCCTGCCACCACAGTAGGGTGAGATGATAAGTTAATTTTCAAGTTGATAATTTTGTGCGGCCCCCGAAGGATGGAGGAAATTTCCAAACGGCCCCCAGCAGAAAAAGGTTCCCCACCCCTGTCTTAGACTATCTTCCTGTTTCAGGAAATAACATATTAACAAAGACATAATGCTTGGATCTTGACTCTACCTCCTGTATTAAAGTGCATGTTAAAAAGTACGGTAAATAATTTTGGTTAAACACTTTGCTTTAACATGATTGACACTGATAGCAAATACAACTACAGACTTATGGAAGCGGGGGTTTCTATTAATGGAATCCCTAATACCAGATGGCCATGCTGAGCAGTTATTTGCTTTCATGGCTAATAGTGATGTTCAGGATCCTTTTTTTTTTTTTTTTTTCTTTCAACAGGACAAGGGATGAAAATGCATTAAATAATGAAAGAAACATTACTTTCCCATTTGTGGCCCTGCCACTTCAGTGGTCCTGCAGTGCAACCCATCATTCACGTGACAGCCAATCAATGGCTTTTACAGTAAGATTTTCATGTATGGCAAAGACTATGGAGGTCAGCGATTGGTTGCAGTGCTCACGACCAAGGCTGTGGAGTCGGTAAGCCAAACCACCAACTCAGACTCCTTCACACATGGCTCGTGTTTAAGTGACAAATTTACTGTAGTACAATGTGAACATCACATTTTAATAATTATTTAGATAAAATAATTAAAGCGATCCTAAACCCAGAAACTGACCCCCCCCCGTATCTTTAGACCTGTCCCTGCACCCCCTCTTATCATTTCTAGCCATCCCTTTTGCAAAAAAAAAATCACTTTTGTAAAGTAGAGAAAAAGTAATATTACTTTGTCCTGTGTGAGTTGTCTGTTTCTGAGCAAGCCGCAATGGGCGGGGCCTGTGTGCTGCTGCCTTGTAATTATGCACGCCCCTCTCTGCTTCTAAGAGCCTGGCCGCGTCATGAAAGGGGCAGGGCTAAATAGCGTCATGCCGGAGCCCCGTCCCCTTTCATGACGCGGCCAGGCTGTTAGAAGCAGAGAAGGGCGTGCATAATTACAAGGCAGCAGCACACAGGCCTCGCCCATTGCGGCTTGCTCAGAAACAGAGAACTCACACAGGACAAAGTAATATTACTTTTTCTCTACTTTACAAAAGCGATTTTTTTCTGCAAAAGGGATGGCTAGAAATGATAAGAGGGGGTGCAGGGACAGGTCTAAAGATACGGGGGGGGGGGGGGGTCAGTTTCTGGGTTTAGGATCACTTTAAGCTATTTAGCTAGAATATAATAATTCATAATAATATTCAGCATTTACTGCATCGAACTACTGTACCCAATTTATAATATATTTTAGGAGTCGGTCCATTTTTTACTGACTCCAATAAAATGGGCACCAACTCAGACTCCAACTCCGAATCCACAGACCTGCTCACGACAATGATGAACTTCACGTTACCACTGCAAGACTGGCAAGAACCACCAAAGCGGTTGTCAAATAAATAGGTACATTTTTATTTTCTTTAAGAAACCTCAGACATCTGTTCTAAAAGACAATCTAAATATCTATCCTAACTGATAAAAATCTTAAAGGTAAACAATACTAAATATAATCAACCAAAGCAATAATTTTTTTTTTAATTATGGGGACTCTGTCTGGTCATTTTTTAGTGCAATACTAAATTTACCATTGAATAGTGCCAGGGCAGATGTAAAAACATTATTGTATGTTTCGTAGTTTCCTTGCTATAAGCATTTTCACACCCTGCAGGGAGCTGGTGCATTAGTCCAGCTCCTTAACATTTACACAGAAGGACTGATCGGCTGTGTAAGTAATTTAAATATCCACACCTATCCAAGCTGGTGTTCTGTCTCTCCCCTCTGTGCTCTGGAGGGTGTTTTGTTCTGCACTGTGTGGTGTCTGGAAGAGATTTCTATGTGTTCATATGAACTTTGGTTTTCCTACATACATGTAATGTGTGCATCTGCTAAGCAAATGATCAAATGCTCTTATAATCACATAGAAATATCTCAGACTGCCCACAAGACACTCACATGCCTCAGACACACACAATGACATGAAGATCTGCTGCTAAGTGCACAGCACACACCTCCTTCCACTTCCCCCTCCATCTGAAATGAGTCACACAACATACAGATCCGAGGAGGGCAGGGCAGTGCAGTGATGTATGAATATTCATTCACTGGGGAGTGGGCAGCTGAAAACATACCGTGATTGACAGATGGAATTAATCTTTTATTTTGCAGTTTACAGAGGATTGGAGGATAACATACATAATAGAAATACATGAAAAGAGAGAGCATAGAGAAAAGAATTAGAAAATTATATCAGTTACATATGGATTTTTAACCTGACATTCCATTTAAATACATTATGTTCTACTATTCCTTTGTTTAAGCCTGAAAGGTGTCATCCCACAACATCACAAAGCACCCACTGACCTTGTGGAGACCAGTGGAGGATAACACTGCGGGCACCAGTTAAAGCACTCAAACACAGTGAAACCCAAGGTGCATTGCTCCCTAGAATTTGAATATGCAGATGAAGTCCATGGAGCCTCGGTTAAGAGTCTACAACATGGACACCAGCCAGTTATCCCACCAGGGAAGGACCTAGCCCAGGGTATTAGTAGCCCTTAAGTCATTATCCAGCCCTTGCGAGCTTGAAGATATGGCCAGGGGTTTACCATTTCGGAGATCCCCCTCTCCGCACTTAAACTTCATATCCCCTCTCTGAGCCTCATCCGCTGGAGGGAACGTGGCTTGGAAAACGTAAGTGACCTCTTTAACCGAAACGGCTTGATGACTTTTTCAGAATTTGTGGAGATGTACCCGACCATGGAGCACTCTTTTCTCCAATTTTTTCAGATAACGCACTTCCTCCACTCAAAACAGTGCAAGCATGACTTGCTCCCCTCGGGACCTTCCCCCCTGATACACCTTGCCTCCAGGGAATCGCTCAGACCTAAAGGCCTGTCGCTCCTATACAGAGGGCTAGTGGATGACTGTTCGCCGTCCAAGACCCCACCTATGGAGCGTTGGGAAGATGACTTGGGCTTTGTAGCTGCTCTGGAGGACTGGGAAGGAGCCGTGCAATGCATGATACGGGCTACCAGCTGCATTAATCATGTGGAACTTTTGAAAAAAATCCACTTGCACTGGTACACCCCCCCCTCTAGACTGGCGAACTTTGGCCTGGGTATTTCTCCCTTGTGCTGGAGACAGTGTGGCAGGAGGGGAGATTTAGCCCACATGTGGTGGGGATGTCCTAAATTGACCCCATTCTGGACTATGGTAGCTGGCCTCTTGGAAACTCTCACAGCAATTAAAATCGCACTAACGCCACAATTGGCGGTCCTCCACATTGGATGTGAAGACTTCCCTCCAGTGCTCCGTCACCTTCTCACTTATGTACTAACGGCGGCCAGAATAAGCGTAGCTGCAAAATGGAAGCTTAACGCCCCTCCTGCCATGGCAGACCTGGTAGAGAGACTGAATACAATGTTCTGCCATGAATATTATTTAGCTCTGGACTTAGGATCCAGACGCTACGTAGCGGAAGCCTGGGACATATGGGTATCGCACCCTTTGGCTCTTCAGGTTCCGTGCTGAGTTGACTGATCCGTCCCTACTGGAGAGTAAGGCGCTGCTGACTTCCTTTTCTTGCTCTCTCCTTCTTTTTGCTTCTGCTGTGATCATCCACAGTCATGGGCTGCTTCCTTCTTTGCTCTCTCCCCTCAAGCTGTTGCCCTTACTACTTCCCCCTTCCCCCTTCCCTCTGACCCTTCCCCCCCCCTCTCCATCCTCAACCTTCCCTCTCCAGAGGTTTACAGATTTTCATAGCTCCCCTCTAACTTTTACCTCCTTCTCTCTACCTACCCCTACCCCCATCCCCCCCCTCCCTTCCTTTAACCCTAGGTGTATTTAGGGGATCCCAGTACACGGATTCCCTCTTCTCCTTGGACGTGAATACGCGAGTACTGGATTTAAAGTACTAAGAGATTGACACCAAAATATCGTGCTATGCGACATGGAACGAGACTCTTAACATTGTTGGGAGACACAGTCGGTGTATCTGTTGGTGACCTTTTCCTAATACGTCTAATTGTTCATGTGCACTATGGCTTTAGTGCCACTCTTGTTTGTTACCATTATTGTTTGTTGCAATTTTAACACAATAATAATAAAAAACTATTGATGACAAAAAATGAATAGAGTCCTACAAATGATGATATAGCCCCCACAGAGTCATGCTCTACACAAAGTCTGTGTGGTATTACATAAAGACAGAAGGATTGACGCAATTCTATATCCACAGAATATTTGTGTTTAGTCCTCAAAAATGTTTGGAACAACTTCTCTGCCATGTTTGTGTGAAAGTAACTAGATGAATTAACTTATGTTTTGATGGCCTTTGGATGCAAGGGGTGGTAACACCAAATATTGATTTACCTTTGTTCATTTACTTTGCATTTTGATCATTGGTAAAAATAAACTATTACCACTACAGCTTTTTTACACACTGTATATATAATTTTTCATTGTTTTAGACATACGGTACTTCTATTTTCACTGTAACTCAGGCATCCTTAGAATACTCAGGTGTAAGGAGGAAAACAGCTGCTGTCCATACATTAGTTACTAACAGATCTGATATAGGTCTGCTAGTATTCAGCATCTCTGAAAAAACTTACCGAAAATTAGCCATGTTAAATATCCATTGCACCTAACAGGAGGCTGCTAGCTCCACTGAGAGGCAACACAAGTGTCTAAATACCGGTGCTCAATCTCCTGCAACCTAAGCGATGGGGGAAGTTGTGGCACCTGCGACCAGCCATGCTAACAGGGAGGTGATTGGTGGTATATGTAGACACAAGGTTACCACTGGACATCAGTCACACTGGTATATATGATGCATAGTATCAGACTGCAGCCTATTGGTCAAACCCATGCTATTAGATCAGGCGGGCTGCTCTGCACCATATACCTGCATCACAAGTGACAGACGCCCCCAGAGGGCTCAGCCACAAACTGCAAGAGATAAACAGGCGCAACAAACACTAAAGATGGAGATGTGAGGTGTTAGTGGATATTTTGGCCAAAATACGTAAGCTCGTAACCCATGCCCTCATGCTTACGAGTCCTAACCATACGTTTCATAGCCATTTGTTTGTTTAGTGAAAAAAAAAAACATCAAACATTTTGAAAAAAATCACCAAATAGGACATTAAACTCTGAAAAACCTCACTGAAAATTAGCCATGTTAAATATCCATTGCATTGGAGGCTGCTACGGTAACTCTACTGAGAGGCAACACAAGTGTCAGTTTTTGCCTGATCTAATAGCATGGGCATGACCAATAGGCTGCAGTCTGACACTATGCATCATATATACCAGTGTGACTGACGCCCAATGTTAACCTTGTGTCTACATATACCACCAATCCCCTCCCTGTTAGCATGGCGGGTCGCAGGTGCCACAACCGCCCCCATCGCTTAGGTTGCAAGAGACTGAGCACCGGTATTTAGACACTTGTGTTGCCTCTCAGTGGAGCTAGCAGCCTCCTGCTAGGTGCAGCGGATATTTAACATGGCTAATTTTCGAAAGGCTTGGATAGGAAGGAACACCAAGCCCATTTGATTTTTGTAACGCAATGTTGGCTGGAATAGACTGTGGATTCCATGTTGCATTTGAGGAAAACAATACAACTAGATCCCTCAAAAAATGAACAGATAAAATGCAAAATCTATACACATAATCTGCAGTTTTGCACTTCCGGCCACTGTGCCGGTATCACGCGCTCAAAAACGCTGTCGCCGCCACACCACCTACCCCCACCAATGCCCGCCGCATCTTCCCGCTCCCCCGCCGCGTCCCCAGCGGCAGCAGCCGGGGGAGCGCCATTACAAACGGGGCCGGCGCCACCATCAGCACCCGCCTTCCTCTGAGACGCCGCCCGTCGCCGCACTGCCCGCCACATCTTCCCGCTCCCTCGCCGCGTCCCCAGTGCCAGCAGCCGGGGGAGCGCCATTACAAAAGGGGCCGGCGCCAGCAGCACCACCCGCCTTCCTCTCAGACGCCGCCCGCCCCAGCCTCCCCAGGTAAGAAGGCGGCGCCGCTCTGCCGTTCTAGGCTGCAGGAACGGCGGGGCTGCAGCCTCCTATCACCCCCCCTCCTCCCCGCGCCTCAACTAAGGCCCCCGCACGGCCCCCTGTAGACTCTGCGTTCCCCCCGCACGGCCCCCTGTAGACTCTGCGTTCCCCCCGCACGGCCCCCTGTAGACTCTGCGCTCCCCCCGCACGGCCCCCTGTAGACTCTGCGCTCCCCCCGCACGGCCCCCTGTAGACTCTGCGCTCCCCCCGCGCTCCCCCCTGTAGACCCTGCCCTGCCCTCCCCCCGCACGGCCCCCTGTAGACCCTGCCCTGCCCTCCCCCCGCGCTCCCCCTGTAGACCCTGCCCTGCCCTCCCCCGCGCTCCCCCCTGTAGACCCTGCCCTGCCCTCCCCCCGCGCTCCCCCCTGTAGACCCTGCCCTGCCCTCCCCACCTGTATGCCCTGCCCTCCCCCCCGCACGGCCCGCCTGTAGACTCTGCGCTCCCCCCCGCACGGCCCGCCTGTAGACTCTGCGCTCCCCCCCGCACGGCCCGCCTGTAGACTCTGCGCTCCCCCCCGCACGGCCCGCCTGTAGACTCTGCGCTCCCCCCCGCACGGCCCGCCTGTAGACTCTGCGCTCCCCCCCGCACGGCCCGCCTGTAGACTCTGCGCTCCCCCCCGCACGGCCCGCCTGTAGACTCTGCGCTCCCCCCCGCACGGCCGCCTGTAGACTCTGCGCTCCCCCCGCACGGCCCGCCTGTAGACTCTGCGCTCCCCCCCGCACGGCCCGCCTGTAGACTCTGCGCTCCCCCCCGCACGGCCCGCCTTTATACCCTGCTCCCCCCCGCAAGGCCC
Organism: Allobates femoralis; assembly: GCA_033576535.1. Taxonomy (NCBI): domain Eukaryota; kingdom Metazoa; phylum Chordata; class Amphibia; order Anura; family Aromobatidae; genus Allobates; species Allobates femoralis. The sequence continues at coordinate 490,008,576 of JARQOC010000003.1, forward strand.
CCGCACGGCCCGCCTGTATACCCTGCTCCCTGCCGCACACCCACCTGTATACTCTGCTCCCCCAGCACGCCCGCCTGTATACCCTGCTCCCCCCCTGCACGCCCGCCTGTATACCCTGCTCCCCCTCGCACGGCCCGCCTGTATACCCTGCTCCCCCCCGCAAGGCCCCCCGCACGGCCCGCCTGTATACCCTGTTCCCCCCCGCCACCCCGCCTGTATACCCTGCTCCCCCCCGCAACGGCCCCCTGTATAGCCTGCTCCCCCCCGCAAGCACGCTCGCCCGCTGTATACCCTGCTCCCCCCCCGCACACCCGCCTGTATACCTACTCCCCCCGCACGCCGCCTGTATACCTGCTCCCCCCGCACGCTCGCCTGTATACTCTGCTCCCCCCGCACGCCCGCCTGTATACTCTGCTCCCCCCGCACGCCCGCCTGTATACTCTGCTCCCCCCGCACGCCCGCCTGTATATTCTCCCCCCCGCCTGTATACTCTGCTCCCCCGCACGCCCGCCTGTATACACACAATTCATTTCACCGCGCTCCCGATGCAATTGCATCGGGCCTTTTTACTAGTGAATAAAGAGCAGATCAAGAATTGCTTTCATTTTAATCTTTTTAATGCCATGAACTGTGCGCTATATGTGATTAAACAAGTTTACTCTTCGTCAGATTACAGCTATACTAGGTTTACATAGGTTTTTTTTAGGTTTTGCTATTTTTGCACACTGAAAACGATTTAGAATGTTTTTTATCACCATATTCCAAAGAACTACAACTTTTATTGTTATTTTTTGGGTTTATGGACTTATATGAAGGCTTGCTTTCTGTGAGAATAGTTGACGTTTTTAATTGGCATTATTTGGGGAGATACATTATATTTATTGATTGGTCTTTACATTTTTAAGATGCAGAATAAAGAAAACCCAGCAATTTTTGAATTCTAAGTGATAGACATATTTGTTCTTTGGGATAAGTAGTTTCTTGCCACATTTTTTGTCATATTTCCCTAAGATATATGTCTGATTAAGGCCGGGGTCAGACTGCCATATAGCACGGAGTGGCTGGAGGCTCCCCTGATCAGAGTACAGCAGATTCATGAATTACTGTGCAGCCGTCATGCTCGGGCCAGGGGAGCCTCCAGCCACTCCATGTATTACAATGCGATCACTGTCCAGATTATACGGCCGTCTGACCCCAGTCTAGATCATCTAATTTTTGTCTTCTGTACCCGTGTACTTAGTGTAACTTTCTTGCCTTTACATTAGCTCCTTTTGGCTTATAGACAGGGATGAGCGAGTAGCGAAATATTCGTAATCGCTATATTCGTAACAAAGAGTTTTTAATACTTGCATACTCATCCAAATAGAAAGTCCAATGTTAGTTAACTAGTGATAGGCTCCACCGACAAACATCTAGCTATATAACTAGTCTTTCCGAAGCAGGGCGGGAGGGTGGGCTTTTTTGCGTTTTTACTGCATAAAACACCTTGCTGTGCCCCCCCCCCCCAGATAGACCCTAACTTTCAAGCTGCTCTCACTGAGGTGCCAGCTCTCATTGTTTACTGAAGAGAGCCGACAATATGTGTCAGATCATTCACGATTGACATCACTCACGAGCACCAGTGATACCCGCCGAGTAAGAGTATCGCAAATACCGTACTATCAGTGAGAGTAGTCATGATTACACTTGCTCAACACTACTAATAGACTCTGCATATACCGTATTTTACGGATTATGAAACACACTTTTGTTCCCCCAAATTTTGGGGGAAAGTGGGGTGTGTGTCTTATAATCCGAATCTACATGGGAGGGGTCGCTTTGGAGCATGTCCGGGGGCTGGAGCGAGCTGTAGAGGCAGCGGGAGGTCATGTGCTCCCACTCATTAGCCTCATGTATTATGCACTGCACCCGCTGTCCACCACCTCGGTGCTGAAGTCACACCAAGATGTGAACAGGGGAGTGGCACATATTACCTAGGCCTGCAGTCATTCCCCCCTCGCCATTTTATATGCCCCCCTGCTGACGCGCAGTGTGTTAAATAAACTCTTATAACTCACCTTCGGTTTCTGGCTCCACTGCTCCCATCTCCTCGGTGTCTCTTGCTGTCTGCACTCAATCCGATCATGTGACCGGGGTGCAGAGTTATGTCATCACTGTGCTGTGCTGATGACATGATCGGATGCCAGCACACACAGGAAAAGAATGAGGAGCTGGGAGCGACGGAGCCAGTGACGGAAAGTGAGTTAAAAGAGTTTATTTTACTATGTGTGCACCAGCAGGGAGGCATATAAAGTGATGAGAGGGGGTATGTGTGTGCCAGCATAGGGTGGGCATATGTTTTTCCTGCACAGGGTGGGCATGTGTGCCATCACAGGGTGGGCATATGTGTGCCATCACAGGGTGGGCATATGTGTGCCATCACAGGGTGGGCATATGTGTGCCAGCACAGGGTGGGCATATGTGTGCCAGCACAGGGTGGGCATATGTGTGCCAGCACAGGGTGGCATATGTGTGCCAGCATAGGGGAGCATAATGTGCCAGCACAGGCAGGGGCTATAAGTGCCAGCACAGGGGTAAGGGGGGTTGGAGGGCTATATGTGCCAGCACAGGAAGGGGGGCTATATGTGCCAGCACAGGAAAGCTATATGTATGACAGCAAAGGGGAATATATGTGCCAGCATAGGGGAGCATGTGTGTGCCAGCATATGGGGAGCATGTGTGTGCCAGCAATGGGTGGCGCTACATGTGCCAGCACAGGGGGGGCTATATGTGCCAGCACAGGAGAGGCTATATGTGCCAGCACAGGGGGGGGCTATATGTGCCAGCACAGGGGGGGGCTATATGTGCCAGCACAGGGGGGGGGGGGAGGGAATATATGTGCCAGCACAGGGGGAAGGGATATATGTGCCAGCACAGGGGGGGGAGGCTATATGTGACAGCACGGGGGCATATGTGTGCCAGCACAGGAGGAGCATATGTGAGCCAGCACAGGGTGGGGTCATCTTGACGAGGTGGGATGGCTTAATACGTTTTTTGTAAAAAAAGGTATGTACCAAGTACCCTATGTTTTTAACAGCACTAGATTTTATTTATTTATTGCAAGATATTTGGTCATAACATACACATACCTTTTTTTAGTTGTTTCATTCAATTTGGTGTTTAATATGAACATGCTATACAGGTCTGGTCACAAAAGTTCGCTCTGGCTCAGGTTTTTCTGTATAACAAATACGGAAGGTAAAAAAACTCACCAAACACTGAACGTGATCACGGGACCTTACACTTCACAAATACTTGTTACTTAATGTTGGCATATCACATAAAATCCCAATAAAATACATTTAAGTTTGGGAGTTTAACATGAAAAAATATGGAAATGTACAAGGGGCATGAAAACTTATTCAAGGCAGTGTATATGTATTTATACGAGTATAACTTTTTAATGGGCTAAATAACTTTAAAATATCAAACATAAATTCCTCTCGTCATCCACAAAGAAAAAAATACAATTTCTGGTGTCTATGAATGGAAACACAAAATAAAGTAAAAACGTTAATATTTGCAGATGGCATGAATAGCTATTTTCAGCAACATCTCCTTTAGTGCTTTGCCTCTGTCTAGGCTTTTTGTGGGCTTGGAGCTTACATGATAATAGTTTGCTGCTGCTCATGGAACCTTTCCAAACCCTGCCTGAGGGTCATTCCATCCATGGGGGACTTTCATCTTACAATAATTAGAAAACAAGTAGTTAAGTTTCTACAGATGGCACAAAAGACTATTAGGCCGTACAATGACGTATAACCAAGAGCTACGAGACTGCTAGAAGTTCTAACAATCTTAAACGTCACATGGATTTCACACACAAACCACTACTTCATTATTGGGTATTAACCCATAACACACTATGAAAAAAATATTAGAACGGGGTATCATAAGAGAAATACATTTACTCTTTTTAGGACTATAAGTCGCAGAAATAACTACAGCACAAATATAAGGAAAAATATATATTTTACTGCAGACGTCCTGGTGCAGTTGATTTAGTATAAACATATCACAGTGTCAGCCACAATGCCCCCAATTATGCCAGCCGCAATGCCTCATCATATAAACAGCCACAGTGCTCCCTGCCAAACATAGTGCTCCCTGATCATATCAGTTACCGTGCCGCTGAGCTATGTCGGCTACACTAGTCCTTGATTATGTGATTACAGTTGACCATCATTAATCGGGGCAATAAAGTACATTCACCCCAGAGATGACCAGTCATAAGGAGTAGGCGAAAGCTGAACTGCTCAGAATCTGTGTGCTCAGTATATTGCCCAATACACAATAGATGTCTGTACGCAGCTACCTCTCCCGATTCCTCCATACAGGATTGTGTCTCTGTTGAGCGCTTCTGTATTTTCTACAAGAGCCGCTGGCCGACTCCTCTTGGTGCAGCCTTTCTCTCCAACAGAAAGATCAGCAGTCCAGAATAGTACATGCCAGGTGCTTTATTGCCGCCTGACATCACCTGTCAGGGGAAGAGTCAAAAGGCCCTCGTATTCAGACTGTAGGTCGAGCTTGTTGATATCAGTGGGTTCAGTATAATTTGTCTAATGTGTATTGGGGACTTAAAAGTAAAGAGAAGTAAAGCATTTTAGCAGCTACTGTGCATTGCATTTGAGAATAAAACACAACAAAACCTGCACTGTCAAGAATAATGGCAGTCTATGTGCATTGAACAATCTTTCTCTGATTGTTTAGTGTGCATCTGAATCACAGTCAAAAGACTGCCAAATAACATGTTGCAAGTCGCTTAACGCTGCGAATATCAGTGTGATTGCACCTTTAGTCCCACTTTGCACAAACCCATGTATAAGATGTTATGATTAAAGGGACTCGGTCAGGTCATTTTTTCAGTATGATACTAATATTACCCTTGAATAAGGCCTAGGCAGACCTTTTAAAAACATGTAAAATCATTATTAAACACTTTCTAGTTTCCATGCTTTAAGCATTTTCACACCCTGCAGGCAGCTGGTGCATTAGTCCTCTGAATGATATTCACAGCCGAATAGTCCAGCTGCTGTATAAGTGTTATTTAAATATCCACACCCACTCAAGCTGGTGTTCTATCCCTCCCCTCTGTGCTCTGTACTGGGGAGGGGGAGGTGTTTTGTGCTGCACTGTGCTATCTGTAAGATTTCTATTATATGAAGGTCGGTTTTCCTGCAGGCATGTAATGTGTGTATCTCCTGAGAAAATGATCAAATATTCTTATAATAACATAGAAATATATCAGACTGCACACACTACACACATGCCTCAGATAAACACAATGGCATGAAAAGGTTAGAGCTGCAGCTAAGAAGTAAAACACCTCCTCCACCCTTCTTTCTTCTTGTCTACAATGAGTCACGGAGCAGACAGATCAGAGAGAAGGGCAGGACAGTGTAATGATGCATGAATATTCATTCCTTGGGGAGTGGGCAGCAGAGAGATCACTGTGATTGACAGGTGGAATGAATCTTTTATTTTGAAGTTTACGGAAGATAGGAGTGACGTATAAATAATAGAAAAATACATGAATAGAGTGAGCCTAGAGCAAGGAATTGAATTAGAAAATTATATCGGTTACGTATGTATTTTTGACCTGACAGATTCCCTTTAAGTGAGTGGATAACACTTTGAAGATTGTAGTATAGGTTTTAGAACAAAATGTCTGCCCAATTGTTGGAAAAAATGTAGTATATTTCAACGAGTGTCTTACGGCTTATTAAAAGATCCTTTTTTTGCATATGAGTGCTATCCGTGGTTTTCACGGATAGCACATGTATCTACAATAGTGAATGGGGCTGTTCACATGTCTAATTTTTTGCGGACTGAGCAGTCCATGCAATAATTCAAGTTTCAAATCAAAATCTGTAATGCGAGTTTTGGAATCCGTGAAAAGTTAGAGTACTTGGATCCAATCCCAGTATGGTTCAATTTTGACTGTTAGATAGGAGAAGATGTACAAAACTATTTTTTTTCACGTACGAGAAATAATTCAGGTCAAACTCTGATGAAAGTGTGACCGAAAGCACTGATATGCAAATTGCCTCTTCAGAGAGGAAGAGGGATAGAACACTTGTGTCAGACCAGACCTGGCATGTCACTCTCCACAAGATGAAAACTAAATCTAACCTTTAAACTTTCAAAAGTGTTTTTTTTTTTTTAACAGGTTACAGGGGAGCTAGAGACATGGGAGACCCCTTTCCTGAATGCTGCATACACACTGCATTCAGTGGTGCTTTTACTTTGGAAAGCACCAGGGGTTACAGGTCCTCTTTAAGGAGAGTATTAGATCAGAGCAGAGGAACAAGGTAGGTGGATGGTCAAGGTCAGGCAGCAAAAAAAATAATTCTAAGAGTGCGGTTTCAAGAGGGCAACTAGCACAAGTGAGCTGAAGACTAAGATTGGCAATGCTCTGGGACTGATGGTGGGGTTACACGTAGCGATATCGTCCCGATATCGCATACAACGCCGCGGGAGCGCGCATTTTGGGAGCACTTTTCCCGATATCGCATCGCCGGTTTACACGCTGCGATATCGGGAAACAACATCCCTCCGATGTGTACGCCCACCAACCCAGTAACGACCATTTAACATGGGAGTTAATGGGTGAGGTGCGAGTACACATCGGAGTTGGGCTGTCACACGCAGCGATGCTGGTACAACGGCCATGCGATATCGGGCGGTTGAATAGCTCTGCTATCGTTTTGGCATCGTTCCAGCATCGCGTTGTATGCTAAAACAGTACAATGCGCACCCGATATCGGCTCCAACTCGCGACCCACGTGACTTTTTGTCGGAGTTGGGTCGGAGTTGGACGCCGATATCGCGGCGTGTAAACCCACCATGAGTGCTCAGCTAAATAGCTGGGCAAGCAAATGAAACAGGGCACACCTGGAAAACCTAGAACCTTCCAGTCTCAGATTGGATGTCTAGGTAGTCAATCAGCATACCGACAGTTTAGCACACAATCTATAGTGTAGAAAACAGTCACTTTTTGGGTCCAAGATGTACAGGAGGAATTGTAACCCTATACCTTATCCTTTTTTTTCATCATCCACAACATTTTATCAATTCATGTATATGTCCATTTTCATACCAGTTCTGCGTCTTCTATAAGTCTCAGAGCATGTCCTATTCTTATCACTTTTGCAGCTCAGACTCGCAGAAACACAGAAAACAGACTTTGTACTTCAGTAGTCCATTCAAGCTTCATCTGTTTTATACTGATACATTGCTAACAGACAATTAATAAAATAAAAATTTCAGTCTGCCCCACTTTTGTTAAAAAAAATAAATAAATAAATAAAAGGAATATAACTAGAATGAGACATGAGTAAAAATAAATTGGTTAATTTCTTATGAATGGTAACATATACATATAGAAAATATATATAAAGCACCGGGATGGGGGAAGGGGGGTGACAGGTCCTCTTTAATCCCGACGTGATCTCCTGACCCCAGAACATTTGCCTATCCTGCCTCAAGACTTGCCAAGTAGTGACTAGAAGTACTAGAACAGTACTAAGATGTGTCACACAGATGTGTGAATGTAGCCTGACAAAAAATTTTTTTCCACAATCATGATCCCTTTAAATACAGTAGGTTGTCCAACTAAAACAGTAGAGATTGATGAAAGAGAAGAAGATGGAAAACTTAATTACATGAGGTTGTACAGCCACTTTGACATTTTGGGATTTCAGTACCTGACCCACGTGTACCTAATAAGTATTTATCAACCATATTGTACATTCTGTGGCTCGAATTATAGAACACAAAATGACCAGTATATAAAAACATTTACGTGGATTATCCAATGTATAAAAATGTTACTACATTCTGGGCAACAAAGAAAAAAAAGTGTTACATCCCGCCTGAGGATTTTTATCGCCCAGTTAGCTCCCATGAGGATTGTATTACAGCAAGGATAATATAAGGGAACTGGACTCTTAAGTACAAAGCTTACATAAGCAGCTGCTCGCATCATTCGCACATGCATACATACATTTCTCTGGAGGGTAGCGAGTGAGAAATGCAACGGTGGAGGGGACCGATCTAAGGCTGGATTCACATTTGCGTTTGTGTCTGCATGCGGAGAGCATGCAGGCGCAAAAGCAGTGCAAACGCTGCCATACTGATGTGAACACAGCGGAGATTCTTCGCATGTGTTCACATCGGTGTGGTCCCCGGCCAGCCAATCAGCGGTCTGGCAGTGGCCGGGAGGCGGAGATCAGCAGTGGAATTCTCCTCCTCCCGGGAGAGATTTCAATTAGATCCGCATGTTATGCGGAGGACACTGCGGATCCATTGAGATTGATGTATTGTTTGTGCGCTTGCAGGCGCTTGCTAATAAAACAAGCGCCCGCAAACGCACAAAAAATGCAATAAGCTGCGTTTGGAGGATGGTACACAAATTATGCGCATTCGAATGCAACCGCACGCAGCCAAACGCAGGTACCATGCGTTCCCATGTTAAACATAGGAATGCCGTTTGCTTGCGTTTGACTGCGTTCGGAACGCTGTGTTCACAAATGCAAACGTTAACCCGGCCTTATAGACTTCCACTTGACAGTTTCAGTGAAATGATGACCAACAAACTGAAATATATAAATACAGTATGGGATGGTAAGTAATGATAGCTCATTATTAGTTTAATACCTTGTCTGTGGTTAGGAGGTGCCACCAAGCTGGAACTGGAGCTGGACGTAGAACTCGCTGGACTTGGCTGTCCGGACTGTAAAAATTAAAATAAAAAAGATTAAATTGTTACATTTGATAAAATGTTACATTTAAGACAAAAGTTTCCTCCCAAGTTTCTTAGATCTCTGCTTCACTTATTAGACTATGATAGCCTTCATTGGTAGACACTATAGAAATATCTTTCCAACTGTTCCCATTTTTTAGAATGCCCCGTCATTCGGCTCACAATCATAAGAAGGGCTAAGACTTATTATTTACACACGTGTTCAAAATTGTTGGTACCCCTCGTTTAATGAAAGAAAAACCCACAATAGTCACAGAAATAAAGTGAGTCTGATAAATGTAATAATAAATAAAAAATCTATGAATATGAACAAATGAAAGTCAGACATTGCTTTTCAACCCTGCTTCCACAGAATTTAAAAAAACTCATGAATTAGGCCTGGACAGAAATTATGGTACTCTTAAGTCAATATTTTGTTGCACAACCTTTTGAGGCATTCACTGCAATTAAATGATTCCTATAACTGTCAATGAGACTTCTGCACCTCTCGACAGGTATTTTAGCCCATTCCTCAAGAGCAAACTGCTCCAGTTGTCTCGTATTTGAAGGTTGCCTTTTCTAGACGACATGTTTCAGCTCTTTCCAAAGATGCTCAATAAGATTTAGGTCAGGGTTCATAGAAGGCCACTTCAGAATAGTCCAATGTTTTCCTCTTAGCCATTCTTGGGAAATTTAGCTGTGTATTTTGGTCAGTATTCTGTTGCAAGACCCATGACCTGTGACTGAGACCAAACATTCTGACACTGGGCAGCACATTTCTCTCTAGAATCCCTTCATAGTCTTGAGATTTCATTGTACCCTGCACAGGTTCAAGACACCCTGTGCCAGATGCAGCAAAACAGCCCCAGAACATAACACAACCTCCTCCATGTTTCACAGTATGCACAGTGTTCTTTTCTTGATATGCATCATTTTTCGTCTGTGAACATAGAGCTGATATACCTTGCCAAAAAGTTCAATTGTTGTCTCATCTGTCCATAGGACATTCTCACAGAAGCTTTGTGGCTTGTCAGCATGTAGTTTAGCAAATTCCAGTAAGGCTTTTTTATTTTGTTTTCAACAATGGTGTCCTCGTAGGTCATCTCTCATGAAGACCACTTTGGCACAAACAACAACAGATGGGGCAATCTGACACTGAAGTTCCTTGAGCTTGAAGTTCACCTTTAATTTATTTAGAAATTTTCCTAGCACTTTTCTTACCATTTGTATTATCCATCTCTTTGATTTGTCATCAATTTTCCTCCTGCTGCAACATCCAGGAAGGTTGGCTACATTCCCATGGATCTTAAATTTCTAAATATGTGCAACTTTAGTCACAGGAACATCAATCTGCTTGGAGATGGTCTTATAACATTTACCTTTAACATGCATGTCTAGAATTTTCTTTCTAATCTCCTGAGACAACTCTTTCCTTCACTTCCTCTGGTCCATGTTGAGTGTGGTACACACCATGTCGCCAAACAGCACAGCAAGTATCTGCAGCCCTATTTACAGACCCACTGACTGAGTATAAGATTGTAGACACCTGTAAATAATAATTAGTGGACACACCTTGATTTAACATGTCCCTTTTGTCACATTATTTTCAGGGGTCCCATCATTCCTGTCCAGGCCTATTTCATGAGTTTAAGTTTTAAAAAATACTTTGGAAGCAGGGTTGATAATCAATGTCTGACTTTAATTTGTTCATTTTCATAGATTTTTTTTTATTGATTATTACTTTTGCCAGATTCAATTTATTTCTGTGACCATTGTGGGTTTTCTTTCATTAAACAAGGGGTACCAACAATTTTGACCATGTGTGTATTTACTTTACTCACTTACGGTATATAACTCCCCAGCACTGTACTGACATTGTCATCGCTGTCCCCATAGAGGGCTCACAATCTAAATTCCTGATCAGTACTTGGTGGTGAGGGAAGAAACTGGAGAACCTGGAAGAAACCCACACAAACAGTGGGAGAACATGCAGATTCCTTGCAGATGTCATCCTTGGTAGGATTTTAACGCAGGACCCCAGCGCTGCAATGCCACAGTGATAACTACTGAACCCCACAAGAATGACTATGAACATGTAGTCTGCCAATGTCATCTTCCCTATATTCTGTCTTCCCCAATGTTGTGAACAGTTTAATACTTAACAACTGTCAGGCATGCAAGAAGTTTCCAGATCGCTCTGTCAGCTTGTCAAAGGAATATTTTCATTAGGATTACATTGTCAGTAAATCCAGCAGAAGCCTAGAGACTGCAAGTAACAAGGAGGCAATGAAAAGCCCTAGAGCTTAGCTGCATCTTTCGGCACATACACTAAATAAGCCGAACAGTTGCTACACCCTGTAAATCAATCCATTGTTACTGTTCATAATGAGCCAGCAGATTTACAGCCTTTCACAGTCCTTTTCTCACAATTAGAAAGATGCTGACTTGGTAGCCAAATCAAATGCTCAAGTTTCTGGTAGCATAGAAAACAATATTATGTGGCGTTTCTTTAATGATCGCTTAAAGGGGTTGTCCAGGTTTTCTTAAAACAGTAATATAATAACCAAGTCACTTCTTATATTCCCTGAAGCTCCAGTGATGTTGGTTCCCACCAGTACAGCGGTGATGACATTGCATTCATCATTGACGTTACCACTGCGTCAGCAATGATGGAGGTGTAGACAGCAGGTGGCCACTGAAGTCAGTGAGGGGCAGTCCAGCAAATATATTAATAATAATCATAATATAATTCATATACAAAGAGTCACAAGTAACATGGTTTATATAAAAAAGTACAAAAATTACATTTTTATTTTTATTCATTTTTATTTACATTTTCTGAGATAATGACCTTTGGGTTTTCATTGGCTGTTTATTTCATAAATCAATAGGACACACGAAAATAAGAAAAGTTGAAATATATCATCACAGAAATATTCTCTCTCCCACTGGATTGTTCTTTCACTCAATTTTTAGATACAATCTGTAAAATCTGTATTCAGTGAAGACTGATTTTCGTACTGCCAAAATAGAAGAAAAACAGTTGGTGCTTTTAAAATTCTATGCAGAAAGGGAAGGATCTAGCAACAGACTCAAGACATTCTGCAACAAGTTCTCCAAGAACCAAAAGTTACAGTTCTCCATAGAACTTTATAAGCATCAACTGCCATCTCCTATATCAGTAATGGGAAAAATCTGAATTCAGACAGATTTGACCTTGCTTATCTTTAAGTGTACTATTGATTTATGAAATGAAAAGTTAAACCACAGTTAGGCTGTGAAAGCATCGGATGGGAATATGCTACACTCAGCTCAGACTCTGCTGCAAGTGTGGGACAACTTTCATTTTACTGTGCTCCAATCAGATCACAGGTGCAGAGGAGAGGGAGAGATTAATCACTCAGATGTGATTTGAATTAAGTCCAATATTTCATTTGCACCCATTGACTTGTCTGGGTGCAAGTGACCTGAGAGTCTATGACAATCGCAGCATGCTGACATTATTTCCTAAGTCTGATTAGGGCTGAGGAAAACATCGCAGATCTGAGCTGCCTGATTTTCTAAAATAAGGCTGAATGAAAACATGATTTTCTTGCATTGCAGTCGTATAATGGTGTGTTTACACGTCCCGATATCGGCGTCAACGCCGACCAAAAGTCACGTGGTTCGTGCATTGGACCCGATATCGTTCGTGAGTTATATGGTATAAATGTCCAATTCGATGCACGAACGATGTCAAACCGATATCGGGGATCGAATGAGCGTGCTATTCAACGAGCCGATATTGGATGGAGGTTGGAGCTGGATCGTGCTGTGTAAACGCCCAACTACGATGTGCAGTACAGCTTCCCCTATTCTCTCCATGTTAAATGGTCGTTCCTGGGTCGGCCGTACAAAGGGGGCGTAGACATCGTAGAGACGTTGTATGCCGTTATCGCACTGTGTAACATCTCCTATGCGATGTTGGAATTCTGCCCAGAAAAAGCGCGCTCCCGCGTCGTTTGATACAATATCGGACTGATGTTGGGACGTGTAAACCCACCATTAGTCATACGCCAGTGTGACTATGGCCTTATGGTGTGTTTACACGTCCAGATATCGGCGTCCAACTCTGTTGTATGCCGATATCGCACTGTGTAACATCTCCTATGCGATGTTGGAATTCTGCCCAGAAAAAGCGCGCTCCCACGTCGTTGGATACAATATCGGACCGACGTTGGGACGTGTAAACCCAACGTTAGTGTTTTATGGCGTATGGTGAAGTAGGCTGTTATTCTTGTGCATGATTGTGTGCTTCCAGTCTGGTTAACTTTTGTAATCCCTGCAGACCAAGAGTTAGAAAAGACAGGGGCGGACATATCGCATGTGTAGCCAGTGCGACTGCACAGGGGCCCCCCGAGGCTGGAAGGGAGCCCTGCTGTTCTGGAAATAATGAGGACAATCTGGTCAGTTGTTCGTAGCCCCAGGCTCTGGGGACCCTTAACCATATCGCCCTCATTACAAGTGGTGTGCCCTGCAATAAGCGATCCTGCAGCGGAACACAGGAGTCTGTCTGCTTATTGCTGGGCACTTATTGCTGTGACACAGGCATGCGCCTGTGTCATTTAAAAAGACCCAGCAGAAGAGAGGAGAAGAAGTGCTGCGGGAACAAGAGGTGAGTTTTTCTCTTTTATAGGCTGTGTGTGGAGCAAAGGAGAAGGGGCAGGGTGAAGAGAACATGCAGGGCCCTCCCAGTGCTGTGACCCGGTCAGTGCTGTCAACAACCTCACTGCTTTGAGCCCCCCCACTGCTGTGGCCGCCAGTGCTGTAAGACCGCCATTGCTGTGCCCCCCCAGTGGTGTCTGTCTCCAAAACCCAATATGTGCCTCGCAGTGCTGTGTGCCCCCCGCAGTGGTGTGTCCCGAAAACCCCATGTGTGCTTCCCAGTGGCGTCTACCCCAAAACCCCATGTTCGCCACATAATGCTGAGTGCCCCCAAAACCCCATGTGTGCTCCCCAGTGCTGTGTGGGATGGGATTTTGAGTTATGTAGTATATATATATATATACAGTGCCTACAAGTAGTATTCAACCCCCTGCAGATTTAGGTGGTTTGATAAGATGCAAATAAGTTAGAGCCTTCAAACTGCAAACGAGAGTAGGATTTATTAACAGAAGCATAAATCTTACAAACCAAAAAGTTATGTTGCTCAGTTGAATTTTAATAAATTTTAAACATAAAAGTGTGGGTCAATTATTATTCAACCCCTAGGTTTAATATTTTGTGGAATAACCCTTGTTTGCAATTACAGCTAATAATCGTCTTTTATAAGACCTGATCAGGTCGGCACAGGTCTCTGGCGTTATCTTGGCCCACTCCTCCATGCAGATCTTCTCCAAGTTATCTAGGTTCTTTGGGTGTCTCATGTGGACTTTAATCTTGAGCTCCTTCCACAAGTTTTCAATTGGGTTAAGGTCAGGAGACTGACTAGGCCACTCCATCACCTTGATTTTTTCCCTCTTGAACCAGGCCTTGGTTTTCTTGGCTGTGTGCTTTGGGTCGTTGTCTTGTTGGAAGATGAAATTACGACCCATCTTAAGTTCCTTGATGGAGGAGCGGAGGTGGTTGGCCAAAATCTCCAGGTAGGCCGTGCTATCCATCTCCCCATGGATGCGGACCAGATGGCCAGGCCCCTTGGCTGAGAAACAGCCCCACAGCATGATGCTGCCACCACCATGCTTGACTGTAGGGATGGTATTCTTGGGGTCGTATGCAGTGCCATCCAGTCACCAAACGTCACGTGTGTGGTTGGCACCAAAGATCTCGATCTTGGTCTCATCAGACCATAGAACCTTGAACCAGTCTGTCTCAGAGTCCTCCAAGTGATCATGAGCAAACTGTAGACGAGCCTTGACATGACGCTTTGAAAGTAAAGGTACCTTACGGGCTCGTCTGGAACGGAGACCATTGCGGTGGAGTACGTTACTTATGGTATTGACTGAAACCAATGTCCCCACTGCCATGAGATCTTCCCGGAGCCCCTTCCTTGTTGTCCTTGGGTTAGCCTTGACTCTTCGGACAAGCCTGGCCTCGGCACGGGAGGAAATCTTCAAAGGCTGTCCAGGCCGCGGAAGGCTAACAGTAGTTCCATAAGCCTTCCACTTCCGGATGATGCTCCCAACAGTGGAGACAGGTAGGCCCAACTCCTTGGAAAGGGTTTTGTACCCCTTGCCAATCTTGTGACCCTCCACGATCTTGTCTCTGATGGCCTTGGAATGCTCCTTTGTCTTTCCCAGGTTGACCATGTATGAGTGCTGTTCACAAGTTTCGGGAGGGTCTTAAATAGTCAGAAAAGGCTGGCAAAAGAGATAATTAATCCACACATGTGAAGCTCATTGTTCTTTGTGCCTGAACTACTTCTTAATACTTTAGGGGGACCAAACAGAATGCTGGTGGTTTGAGGGGTTGAATAATAAATGACCCTCTGAATTAACTTTTAACGCTTTAAAAAAAAAAATAAATGTAAAAAATCTTTTTGGCTGCAGTGCAATTCCCACTTCCAGGCTGATCTACAGTCCAAATGTCACAATGCCAAGTTAATTCCGCATGTGTCAACCAGCTAAATCTGCAGGGGGTTGAATACTACTTGTAGCCACTGTATATTTGTAGCTTTGTCTCTGTAAATGTGAGGGGACAGAAGGTGAGATAAGTACTGAACGCATCACCAATTTTGTAAATAAATGTATTTCTAAAGTTGATCTTGACGTTAATTTCTCACCAGATGTTGGCAACAACTCATCCAATCCACACAGGCAAAGGAATAAAACAACAGATGTCCATAATTTTAGTGATGTGTAATATTGAAAAATGATACAAGGAGAAAGTATTGAACATGCTTTCCGAAATGTATTTAAATGCTTCTTAAAAATGTCTTTGTTGGTGATGACAGCTTCAAGATGCCTCTTTTATAGTTAAACTACTGGCATTCATTGCTCAGGTGTGATTTTGAACCATTCTTCCACACACAACACTTCAAATCCTGAAGGTTCTGTGGGTTCCTGTGAACTCCAAGCTGTAGTTCTTTCCATACATTTTCTATTGGATTCAGGTCAGATGTTGGATTATTTTAACAGCTTTATTTCCTTTCTCTGAAACCAATTGAGAGTTTCCTTAGCGGTGTGTTTGGGATTATTGTTTTGCTGAAATATCCACCCTTGTTTCATTTTCATCATTCTGGTAGATGGCAGATTTTTATCAAGAATGTCTCTGTACATTTGTCTATTCATCTTTCCTTCAATTAGATGTACGGTAGTTTCCCAGTGCCGTATGTTGAAAAACAGTCCTAGTTATTTTTAGGGTGATATGTATGCCTTTTAGCCTCCAAACATGGTGTGTATTATGGAATTCAAAGAGTTCGAATTTAGTCTCATGACCAGACCTAATTTCTTAAGGCCCAGTCACACATAACGACACACCAGAGATCCCGATAACGATGTGCAGAGATCGCTTGTGCGTCGTTTTTTCACATCGCTGGTAAGATGTCAAACAGGTGTCTCACCAGCGATGTGAAAAACGATGCACTAGCGGATCCAGAATTATACCGAGGTCGTGTGGGATTTGTCACTCCATAGCGTAGCATTAAGATCGTTGGTCATTGTCCCTGTCAAACACAATGATGTCGCGCTCCTAGCAGGAGCACAATGATGTAGAAATGATCCAGAGCAGTGTGTAACGATCAACGATCTCACAGCAGGGGCCAGATCGTTGGTGCGTGTCACACAGAACGACATCGCTAACGGGATTGCTGTTGCGTCACAAAATCTGTGACGCAACAGCGATCTCGTTAGCGATCTCGTTATGTGTGACAGGGCCTTAACAGGTTTGTTTAACTACTATTGGGTAAACTAAGTTTGCTTGAACATGCTTTTTGTTCAATAATCTATCCATGTCTTGCATGGTTAGCGTGCACCCAGGCGATAGGGGTTGAGTGCATTACTTATTGCTTTCTTTGAAACAATTGTATCTGCTGACTCCAGGTCTTTCAGTATCTTTCCACAGGTGGCTCTTGGCCAACTTTCTGATAATGGTTGTCACTCCTTTATGTGAAATCTTACGAGCAGCACCTATTCGGGGCAATTAATGGTGAAATGATGCTCTTCTCTTTTCAGAATTATGGTCTCAAGTGTGCTTCACTGGAACCTTTAGCAGTTTAGAAATTCTTCAGTACCCAATACCATTAGTATGTTTTGCAACAATAAGGTGGTGAATGTGTAGAGACAGCTCAATGGCTTTACTCATTTATGAGATGTTTCTTGTTTGGTACCATGTACTGAGACACCTTTTCATAGATCATCAATTGAACCAGTTGCTGTTATTTTTCAATAAGTGGCAGGATTGCTTTTTAATTACGAATAGAATTCAGCTGTTGTCATGCAGAGCCGTGGAGTCCATTTTGGTGGAGATGGCATCGGTACAAAATGGACCGACTCCGACTCCTAAAATATATAATAAATTGGGTCAATAGTTCAATGCAATATACAGTTAGGGCCAGAAATATTTGGACAGTGACACAAGTTTTGTTATTTTAGCTGTTTACAAAAACATGTTCAGAAATACAATTATATATATAATATGGGCTGAAAGTGCACACTCCCAGCTGCAATATGAGAGTTTCCACATCCAAATCGGAGAAAGGGTTTAGGAATCATAGCTCTGTAATGCATAGTCTCCTCTTTTTCAAGGGACCAAAAGTAATTGGACAATGGACTCTAAGGGCTGCAATTAACTCTGAAGGCGTCTCCCTCGTTAACCTGTAATCAATGAAGTAGTTAAAAGGTCAGGGGTGGATTCCAGGTGTGTGGTTTTGCATTTGGAAGCTGTTGCTGTGACCAGACAACATGCGGTCAAAGGAACTCTCAATTGAGGTGAAGCAGAACATCCTGAGGCTGAGAAAAAAGAAAAAATCCATCAGAGAGATAGCAGACATGCTTGGAGTAGCAAAATCAACAGTTGGGTACATTCTGAGAAAAAAGGAAGTGACTGGTGAGCTTGGGAACTCTAAAAGGCCTGGGCGTCCACGGATGACAACAGTGGTGGATGATCGCCGCATACTTTATTTGGTGAAGAAGAACCCGTTCACAACATCAACTGAAGTCCAGAACACTCTCAGTGAAGTAGGTGTATCTGTCTCTAAGTCAACAGTAAAGAGAAGATTCCATGACAGTAAATACAAAGGGTTCACATCTAGATGCAAACCATTCATCAATTCCAAAAATAGACAGACCAGAGTTAAATTTGCTTAAAAACACCTCAAGAAGCCAGCTCAGTTCTGGAAAAGTATTCTATGGACAGATGAGACAAAGATCAACCTGTACCAGAATGATGGGAAGAAAAAAGTTTGGAGAAGAAAGGGAACGGCCCATGATCCAAGGCACACCACATCCTCTGTAAAACATGGTGGAGGCAACGTGATGGCATGGGCATGCATGGCTTTCAATGGCACTGGGTCACTTGTGTTTATTGATGACATAACAGCAGACAAGAGTAGCCGGATGAATTCTGAAGTGTACCGGGATATACTTTCAGCCCAGATTCAGCCAAATGCTGCAAAGTTGATTGGACGGCGCTTCATAGTACAGATGGACAATGACCCCAAGCATACAGCCAAAGCTACGCAGGAGTTCATGAGTGCAAAAAAGTGGAACATTCTGCAATGGCCAAGTCAATCACCAGATCTTAACCCAATTGAGCATGCATTTCACTTGCTCAAATCCAGACTTAAGACGGAAAGACCCACAAACAAGCAAGACCTGAAGGCTGCGGCTGTAAAGGCCTGGCAAAGCATTAAGAAGGAGGAAACCCAGCGTTTGGTGATGTCCATGGGTTCCAGACTTAAGGCAGTGATTGCCTCCAAAGGATTCGCAACAAAATATTGAAAATAAAAATATTTTGTTTGGGTTATGTTTATTTGTCCAATTACTTTTGACCTCCTAAAATGTGGAGTGTTTGTAAAGAAATGTGTACAATTCCTACATTTTCTATCAGATATTTTTGTTCAACCCTTCAAATTAAACGTTACAATCTGCACTTGAATTCTGTTGTAGAGGTTTCATTTCAAATCCAATGTGGTGGCATGCAGAGCCCAACTCGCGAAAATTGTGTCACTGTCCAAATATTTCTGGCCCTAACTGTATGCTTAATATTATTATTATGGATTATTATGTTCTAGCTAAATAGCTTGATTATTTTATAATAATGATTAAAATGTGGTGCTCACATTGTACTACAGTAAATGTATCACTTAAACATGGGCTATGTATGAAGGAGTCTTTTTCCTTGTGTCATTTCTCAATATTATATTTAATGGCGCGGCTCGCTATCAGCCGCTCACACTGTCAGCGCGGCGAGACCACGCGATCCCTGCACCTTCTATCAGGTATTTCGTATTAAATACAGTTTATATGCATACATTATGCCTATGATAGGCATGATTGAGAGTACGGTAGTAAGTTGCTACCTGATGATCCCTTTACTATTAATTTTGTATCATTTAACATGACATATGACTATGTTGCATTTTCATTTTGTATGACTGTAATTAGAGAGAGGGATTAACTGGACTAAGTGATTTGGACATGCCACAGAACTGAAAGGTTCACCTGGATAGATTGAACATTCTTGTGGTAAATAGTTTTTCTTTTACATTTCTTGCAGATAGGGGCGAAAATCAGCCCATAAGCATCATTTGGGATAATTAACCCATAAATTACAGGGTATATAACTAAACCTGAATTTATAAGGTAAATAGTTACACTGGTCTTATTTTCCAGACAGTGACATGTCCTGTACTAACTTGTATGTATGAAAAGTTTATGATTATAATAGACATTATATATTTCAGAGTGATGCTGATAATTTTTGATATCATTAAGACACATCATACTTCGTGGGTTTCACTCCATTGTGATAGCAGGTAGTAATACAGAGTTTTTGCTTATTTACCAGTATGTTTATTGATAAATTTGATCATTAATCCCCGATATCGAATTTTCAGTCATTAGGCACACCTTAATCTTTGTTGCCAGATTTTGAACCTTTTCCTTGCAAAAATTAACACAAGGTAATTTTCTTTTATTGTACATATGATGCAATTATTCGCATACATGGATCTCATAATCTCTTCCATAAATAAAAAATGCAGAATAAAAAATGTTTTCCATTGTAATAGCAATGGGGTCAGTATAAGATGTACTACATTATTCAATGCTTATAACATGGTATTATGAGATTACTCCAACCATGATTTTGGTTTGGTTTTGATTTGTTTGAGATGGATATTGACCTATGTAATATATTGTCTAAATTTCCATAATCTGTAGTGACATGTATTTTATTTTTTATGTAGATATTCTGTCTGTGAACAAGGTCAGTGTATGACCGAAACGTCAGATAAAATAAGGAAAATCAGAATATCAAAAATTTTTTTTCAAATAAAGAAATTATTAAGCAGCAATCTCTGTCTGTGTGCCGAAGTTCTTCTTGATTAGTATTTCTCAATATTACACATAACTACATTTATGAACATCTATGGTTTGATTCCATTGTCTGTGAATTAGATGGGTGGTTACCAATATGTGGTGAGAAATTCATGTCAATAACACAGTTAGAAATATATTTAATTAGAAAATTGATGTGTTCAATATTTATTTTACCCCCTGTATCTTTGGATGTACTAACATGAGTTAAGATTCATGAATAAAGTTCCCATCATCCGATTGATTGACAGCTTTCTCTTAACTCTCCAATACAGAGGAATGATCAGCCTGTTCCATAGTCTACATTCGAGATGTACTGCAAGACTTTTCTGGCAGCAACTTATCTTCAAGAGCAGCAAAAGAATTAACCATAAAAATCCTAATCAATTGATCCTTCTCTCCTCCAGCATCATCGGTCAAAGAAGACGCAGGCAAACTTGCAATTTAGATGGCCGGAAGTTAGTGTGTGTTTTGGCAACGGTGGGCATGGCTCGATAAGCATTAATTTTTAAGTCCGAGCGGTCATGGACTTGATTAAAATAGAAGTTAAAGCATAATGAAAGCATTCCAGTGGGCGTAACCAGCTAAGTTCATGGGTGTGGTGGTCATTGCGCCTGGTGGTCTTACCCCCAGAGCCCGGCTCCTATTGCTATCAACTTCACGACCGCGTGGACTTAAAAATCAATGTTTATTCCTTTGGTAAAATGCAGAGCCATGCCCACCGATGCCGAACCACACCTACCCCCTAAGTCGTTCACGTGGATATATATATTATGTAGCAATTTCAGATATCCAATGGCATTGAGGTTTCCATACCACTATCTTTGTTCCCCATATACCACACCATACCATCAATTTTTGTGTTCCAACAGTCTTGGAGGGATCTATCCACTGTGGGTTAGTATCTGACCAATAGCGGTGATTTTGTTTGTTAACTTCACCATTCACAAAAAGTTTACCTCATCACCCATCTGAAGGCAATTGTCTATGCTGTGAAGATACGAGATGTGCAGCTCTGAAACAACGGATACTGGAAGCCTGTGCTAGCATTTCTTCTGCGGTGTTGCTATCAGTGTGTCAAGGGTGGGAGAAGAGGGTAGCATTGATAATCCAACATAATGGGCAGCACTTTGAACACCTTTTATAAGTGGTCATAAACTTGTAAATAACTCATGAAAGAATAAAGTTACGTTAAAACCAAGCAAACCATTGTTTTTCTTATGAAATTCTAAATATGTTTGATGTGTCACATGACCCTCTTCCCATTGAGAAAAATAAAGTTGGATCCAAAATGGCCGACTTCAAAATGACCACCATAGTCACCACCCATCTGGAAAAGTTTTCCCCTTCCCATATAATAATGTGCCACAAACTGGAAGTTGATATAACCAACCATTCCCATTTTATTTAGGTGCATCCATATAAATGGCCCACCCTGTAGAATAGACTTATAACCTACATTTCTGTATAGGGTGAAAGCAAGTCTGTCATAAGACCACAAATGATAAAATGCTGGAGGGGAACAAAGGCGCACAATAGTGTTTATCTGTGTATCGACGTTAATCTTAGTGAAGAAACAGGTTCACCTGGGCCAGTTGTGATCTGTCACAACTACTTGTAACACATATGATATCCAGGATCGGCAGTGTGCAGCGGTTTCCCAAGCATTGGAAATCCACAAACTACACAGAAGAAAAAAGGTACAGGACTGTGCTCCCATTCAAATCATGCAATGAAATCAATAAAGACGTCTTGTGGTTGTCCTGATGAAGGGGTTTTTAACCCTGAAACATGTAGAATAAACCCCCCAATGAGTTTTTAATAACTTTATTGATTTCATTGCATTATTTGAACAGACGCGCGGTCCGATACATGAACTTGTACACAGAAGGAAAGGGTAAGACCACAAATGACACAAACAACCAGTACAACAAAATGGTTTACTCTTTTCAAACCAAATTTCCCTTTCTCACTGCACTCTATAATTGGATGGATATACGGTCCTCCTTTTAATGATGGTCTTGTATAAACAAGGAAATCTGAAAAGAAGCCTCTGCTAACCAGACCATAACTAGAGCTTGAATGTTACGTAGGGTTAGCCAGGACAGCTTAATAATACACTACGTGATTTATAATATGTACTTACAGTAGACATTGATAATTCATGTCTGACCCAAAAGCCATAACCAAATAAAGGTCTGAAAAGAACAATGTTGTTTGACTATGTCTCTCCTTAATTATAGGCTTTGTCAAAGCTCCTTTGGATTTACAATACATATTCCTCACCATAAATAAAATAAATAGGACAGACTGTGAAGTTCTTTTATACATAAAAAATGGCCTAAGGCCATGTTTTTTTTTTCACAGACAAATACAGTTAAAAGTTCCCCAGACACTGCTGCGCAGCTAGATGATCAAGAATCTAAGGCTTCAAGGCAAACCCAGCAAGCACTTTCCATGATCGCGATAGAACATAGGTTATTACTTGAGAATTATTATTATTATTATTTCTTTATATAGCGCCATTGAGTTCCATGGCGCTTTACATGAGGATGAGGGAGACAAGGACAAGTACACTAAATCTAGGCGATCAGGACGTACAGGTACAGGAGGGGCAGGGACCCTGTCCACGAGGGCTCACAGTCTATGAGGGGTGGGTTAGGATACAGTAGGATAGGGGAATGTCAGGTATGGGGCGTTCGCCTGGGTCTCATGGCAGGTTGTAGGCTTGACGGAACAAGTGAGTCTTCAGGTGACACTTGAAGCTACTCAGGGTAGGAGAGTGTCTGACGTGTTCGGGTAGGGAGTTCCAGAGTAAGGCAGATGCCCGGGAGAAGTCCTGGACTCGGTTGTGCGAAGAGGTGATGAGGGGGAAGCAGAGGAGGAGTTCTTGGGAGGAGCGGAGGTTGCGTGAGGGTAGGTATCGGGAGACCAGGTCGGAGATGTATGGTGGAGCCAGGTTGTGTATGGCTTTGTACGCCATGGTTAGTGTTTAGAATTGGGATCTCTTGGAGACGGGGAGCCAGTGAAGGGCTTGGCAGAGGGGGGAGACAGGGGAGTAGCGGGAGGACCTATAGAGGAGTCGGGCAGCGGAGTTGAGGATAGACTGGAGAGGTGTGAGGGAGTTAGCCGGGAGGCCATTGAGAAGGAGGTTGCAGTAGTCAAGGCGGGAGATGATAAGAGCATGGATGAGTGTTTTAGCAGTGTCGTGGGTGAGGAAGGAGCGGATCCGTGAGATGTTCTTGAGCTGGAGCCGGAGGGATGTGGTGAGGGCCTCGATGTGGGGTTTGAAGGATAGGGAGGAGTCAAGGATTACCCGAGGCACTTGGCTTGGGGGACTGGGGAGAGGGCGCAGTCGTTGACGCAGATGGATAGGTTGGGAGGTGGGGTGGAATTTCTTGGGGGGAAGACTATGAATTCAGTTTTGTCCATGTTGAGTTTAAGGAAGCAAGCAGAGAAGAAGGATGAGATGGCGGAAAGGCATTGAGGGATTTTCGAGAGTAGGGAGGTGATGTCAGGGCTGGACAGGTAGATTTGGGTGTCGTCGGCGTAGAGGTGGTACTGGAGGCCATGGGACTCGATGAGTTGCCCTAGGCCGAGAGTGTAAATGGAGAAAAGTAGGGGTCCCAGGACTGAACCTTGGGGGACTCCGACAGGAGAATAGATAAATATTACAATAACTTTCAAAGCGGATGAACTGAACCGTTGTTCATTCTCCTGTCTGCCAGGATACAAGACCAAGCAATATTAACATCTGTAATAAGCCAGACAGCTAAGTCCATTGTGCACCTCTACCGGACACACACAACTTGACTCATACTATGTCTCAAAAGGGAGGCTCGTGTTGCACCTAAAACAGAAGATCTGAACTTAAAGGGAATCAGTCACCAGGTTTTTGCTACCCCATCTAAAAGCAGCATAATGTAGGGGCAGAAGCCCTGATTCTAGCAAAGTTTCATGTATAAGCTGCTTGATGTAGTTTTGGTAAAATTTCTATTTTCTCTGCTGCAGTTTTCTGAATGCTGAGCTCTGTATAGCCCACAACACTGATTGGGAACTTTTTGTCTATGAACAGTGCACACAGCTGCCAATCAGGGGGGGGGGGCAGGGTTAAATAGAGCGCATGAATGTGGAGGACTACATGCCAGCAGGTTTACTAGTCCTCTGATGATAATCTCCTGCTGATAAAACAGTGATTTTACCAAAACTATAGCAAGCAGCTCAGTAAGTGATACATGACTGGAGTCAGCGTCTTTCTCTCCATATTATGCTGCTCGCAGATTACCGTAGGTGGCAATAACCTGGTGCTGGATTAAATTATTAGGACTAGGTATACTATACAGAGCATGAAAATGTTTAATGAAACGCACATAGCTTCCTGCTTACAAAAACCACGTAGCAAATCCTGGTTCTTTTTTTAGCAATTAAGCAGGCCATAGACAAAGATTTTCCCAAATGTAAGTAGACATTTTTTTTTTTTTTTTCGTTTTGAAGTTACAAAATTAATTGGTTTTGAGACCACTACTGGAAGTTGAAAATGTAAATTAGACCATAAAAATGAATAACTAGTATTTGGTCCTGAAGCTTGCAAAACAAGAAAGAATTATGATTAAAGAATTAATCCCATCTTGGACGGTTGTTGTATATTAACTAAATATGTCCTAAATGGATAGACTTTACACCTAGTTTAAAGAGAGTCTGTTAGCTTCAAAATCGGCATCAAAGTAAGCACAGGCCCCTGTAGAAGACTGTTCACCACAAAGAGATATGCCTTCAAAATTCAGCTGGATAATGTTAGAGAAAATAATATTTATCGTGTTCATAAATAAGTGGCTCAGAACTGTGGGAGGGAAGAATTGCACAGCCCTTTCCTTGGTGCTCTAATGGCTAGCGTAGGGTAGGTAGTCAATAATGGACGTGCATGTGTTTTGGTGGGTGGTTATGATGCACCACATTTATATTTGACCATAAACAATGTTATCTCTAAAATTGCCATGTGGATTCAGAAACTAAAAGGTATGACTTCTCTCAGCTCAAAGTGCCATTCAAGGACTTAAGGCCACTTTACACACACAGATATCTGTGACCAACTTCTGAACAGATCTCTGGTTGCAGTGAAATCATGGACACATTGTTCTATTTTGTGGCTGTGTACAAATGTAACAATGTGTCCATGATTTCACTGCAACCAGAGATCTGTTCAGAAGTTGGTCACAGATATCTGTGTGTGTAAAGTGGCCTTTAGGCTGCTTTCACATTACGATTTTGTGAAATCCGTCGCTGTCCGATAAAAATCGGACAGCATCTGATCCGATTTAGCCCCCATGTTCTCCAAAAGGGATCGGATCGGATGTGCACTTAATGGCATCTGATTTGCATCCAATCCGATTCTGTCCGATTTTTTTCAGGAGCCAAAATCGCAGACTGCTCCGATTTTGGTATCCGATTCAAAAATCCGATTAAAATAATATGGGAGTCTATGGGGGATCGGATCCAATATCGAATCCGATTTTCTGTATTGAGCATGCTCAATACCCTAGACCACTACCAAAACCTCCCATTTCCCTCCCCCAGTCATTTAAATTGGATCCGATAAAAAATAGGATCGGATGGCATCCGAAGGCATCTGATTCTAAGCATCCGATACTGTCCAATTTTCATCGGACAGCATTGGATTTAACAAAATCGTAATGTGCCTCCAGTACCATAGAGCAGAGCCTATGGAGCGGTCCTCTCTATACCGATCCACCGGCTCTATGGTACTGGAGGTCTGGAGAGATCAGGCGACGGGCACCGCTCCACACAGCACAGATACGGCTGCAGTGTGTGGACCCCGGCTGCACATGACCGGGACCAGGCGGAGGACCACCGGCTGCACAGGACATGGAGGTTGAGCAGCACACACCTGCAGCGGGTCCCCTGCTGCACTGACACAGTGTGCCGGAATCACTTTCACAGCAGCTGTTTCGGCACCTTGTATCAGTGCACTGGGGACAGCTGTTTTGCAGAGGGTGGGTGGTGATGTTAGGGGCTGGGGCGGCCAGTAGGAGACCTGGGGGTGGTGGCATTCCATAGTGTTCAGTGGGGAGGGGGCGGGCATGTATGTCCGGGGGGTGGCTGGCCATACTAGGAATAGGGGAGGGGGCGTGATTGTGCTAGAATAGGTGTACGCGACCAGCTCCCTATTTCTATGCACAATCACGCCCCCTGGACATTCCCTGCCAGCCGCAAATGTATTATATCTAGGAAACCCTGCAAAATGTTGACAACATGTATATTGCAGATTGTCAACATTTTGCAGCCTAGATATAAATATGAAATAAAACATAAGCCCGGACAACCCCATTAAGGTACCATCACACGCTCCAATCTAGTGAACGACATCGCTAACGATGTCACGTGACCGCTGTCATTTCCACATCATTAGAGCGGAGTCACACGCATGGATATTGTTAACGATGTTAAATTTGGCAACGCGCCAGGTACTTCGCGAACAACTTAGTGAACGATTTTACAAAGCGGTAGGAATAGGAGAATTTTGAACAACATCGTTCAAAAAGGTGTCACACTTAACGATGTTGCAGGTTGACAGAACGTTAATTGGACGACGAATGACAGATTTGAGGTCAGGATCTCAAATTTTTGATGATCGATCCAACGATTTGTCGTTTCAAGATCGTATGTTTACACACAACAACGATGCACAAACGAGATAGTTCGAACGATCTCAAAAGCGTGATGTTTCAACGATATCGTAGCGTGTGACGGCACCCTTAGACTACCAGGATTTCTGGAATACCATCACTGGTCCCTAAACCTTCATATTTAAAAGGATCATGTAAAAAAATTTGTACAATTTTGATCAACATTTTGCATTAAAATTCCCCTTTGAAATCCTACTGGTGTTCTGGGAATACGATGGCCCAGCCCGGGCCAGGTTAAAGAAAAAAACATATTGTATTTGCAGGTGGGATAAAAAACTAATGTCTTGTGCCGTGTGGAAAAAAGTACTGTCTTGTGCCAGTTTGGAAAATGTACTGTCTTGTATCAGGCTGGAAAAACAGCATGGTCTTGTGGCAGTTTGGAAAAAAATATTTTGTGCCAAGTTATAAAAAAAAAAAAAAAAAAAAAAGCATGGTCTTGTGCCAAGTAGGAAAAAATAAAAATAAAATGGTCTTTTTCCGGGATGGAAAAAAGTACAGTATATACTCGAGTATAAACCGACCCGAGTATAAGCTGAGGCCCCTAATTTTACCCCAAAAACTGGGGAAACCTATTGACTCGAGTATAAGCCTAGGGTAGGAAATACAGCAGACCGCCATCCTGGTATATTGCCCCCCCATCACTTGTATATAGCAATCATCACTGTATATAACCCTTCATCACTGCTATATAGCCTCCATCACCGGGTACATAGCACCCATCACTGGTGTATAGCCCCCATCACGGGTATATAGTCCTATTACTGTATATAGTGCCCCATCACTGGTTTATAGCCCCATCACTAGTTTATAACCCCATTACTGTATATAGCCCCCAATCACTTGTATACAGACCTCATCCCTGGTATATAGCCCCATTACCGAGGATAGCACCCCCATCATTGGTTCATAGCCCCCATCAATGCTATATAGCGTCCCCATCACTGGTTTATAGCCCCCATCACTGGTATATAGTCCCATTACTGTATATAGTTCCCTCATCACTGGTTTATAGCCCCATTACTGTATATAGCTCCATTACTGTATATAGCCCCCCATCACTGGTTCATAGCCCTATTACTGTATATAGTGACCCCCATCACTGGTATATAGCTTCCCCATCATTACATTATTTGCCCCATGCTGCTGCACACAATAAAATAACCATTGAACTCGCCCTCCATCGTGTTCCTGCAGGCACTGTGCGTCCTCACTCTGGTCTTCCTGTTTCTAATCACGATACCAGGGCTCACAGCAATGATGTCACTGCAGCACTGGTCAAATGATTAGAAACAGGAATATTGAAGGGAGGATGCCTGCATGACCGCAACGAAGAGTAAGTTCAATGGTTTATTATTTTATTGTGAGTGCCAGCATGGGGGCCATGATCTGTGATGATGGGGAGGGGGAGTACACTTTATTTAATGTAATGTGCGCTGCTCCCTCCGCCGCTGAGAACAGGAGGGTGCAGTGCCTATTACATTACACTAATGAGCGGACCACATGACCTCCAGCTCCTTCTGCAGCCTCCTCCAGCCCCCGCCACTAATATGACACTGACTTGAGAATATGCAGAGGGGGCACTTCTCAGCACAAAAAGTGTGCTGAAAAACTAGGCTTATACTCAAGTATACATAGTATTTTTTTTGTCATGTTAGAAAAAAGTACTGTAGTGTGCCAGATTGGAAAGAAAATATGGTCTTCAGTCACATTGATAAGATGCAGCGTTAGCATATTGGTGTTCAGTGTGCTCCTGAATTACAGCTAGCAATTACAGGGGGTGGGGGGAAGTATTTGATCCCTTGCTGATTATTAAGTTTCCCCACTTACAAAGACATGAACAGTCTGTAATTTTAAGGGTAGGTTAATTTTTAACAGTGAGAGATGTAATATAGAAAAAACAAAAACAGAAAATCACAGTCTAAATTATATGTATGTATTTGCATTTTGAAGAGAGAAATAAGTATTTGATCCTCTACCAACCATTAGATGTTCTGGCTCCTACCGACCAGTTAGACGCTTCTAATGAACTCATTACCTGCAATAAGGACAGCTGTCTTAAATTGTCACCTGCATAAAACACTCCTGTCTACACATTCAATTAATCGATCAGACTCTAACCTCTACAATATGGGCAAGACCTAAGAGCTTTCTAAGGATGTCAGGGAAAAGATCCTAGACATGCGCAAGGCTGGAATGGGCTACAAAACCATAAGTAAGATGCTGGGTGAGAAGGGAGACAACTGTTGGTGAAACAGTAAGAAAATGGAAAAAATGCAAAAAGAGTGTCAATCGAAATCAATCTGGGGCCCCATGCAAAATTCAAGTAACCAGGATCATAAGGAAGGTGAGAGATCAGCCTAAAACTGCACGGGCGGAACTTGTTACTGATCTCAAGGCAGCTGGGACCACTGTGACCAAGAAAACCCTTGGTAACACATTATGCCATAATAGATTAAAATCCTGCAGTGCCCTCAAAGTGCCACTGCTCAAGAAGGCCCATGTGCATGCCCATCTGAAGTTTTCCAATAAACACCTTAGTGATTTTGAGAGTGATTGGCAGAAGATGTGGCCAGATGAGACAAAAATTGAGCTTTTTGGCATTAGCTCAACGCGCCATGTTTAGAGGAAGAGAAATGCTGCCTATGACCCAAAGAACACAGTCTCCACTGTCAAGCATGGTGGTGGAGACATCATGTTTTGGAGGTGTTTCTCTGCTAACAGCACATGATTACTTCACAGCATCAATGAGACAATGAATGGAGTCATGTACCGTAAAATTCTGAGTGATAATCTCCTACCCTCTGCCAGGACATTAAAAATGGGTCGTGGCTGGGTCTTCCAGCACGACAATGACCCAAAATATACAGCCAAGGCAACAAAAGACTGGCTCAAAAAGAAGCATATTAAGGTCATGCAGTGGCCTTGCCAGTCTCCAGACCTTAATCCCATAGAAAACATATGGAGAGAGCTGAAGCTCAGAGTTGCCAAGCACCAGCTGCAAAATTTTAAAGTGAACCTGTTAACCCCCCTCCCTCCCCAGGGCCTATTAAACTAAAAGAGCCACCTACAGCAGTGCCTATGCTGCATTTCGTGAAGGTGGCTCTCATCCCCTTAACAGCATCCCTTTCCCTTCCCCGGACAACAAAATAATTACTTTATAAGAAATTACTTCAGATCTGGGAGGTACAGTGCTGTGCAAATTAATTGGGACAAAGCATTTTTTAAGTAAAATCGTAAGTTGAGGTTACCAATCAGTGATTCAAACCAGTTTTAACTGCTTTGAACAGGTGTGAGTGTACAACCTTGAGTAACAAAATGTGGTTTGACTGGTTTTAGTTAGAAAATAACAGCTAGCTGCCCCCTCAGCTTCAGTTGAGAGCTTGTTTCTGTGAGGAGTGGTTAGTAGTTTAGTGTACTTTTTCTCTTAGTGTGATTTATGCCTGTAAAAATGGATGTTACTCCACGGAAGAGGTCTAGAATTATTACTCTTAATGAACATACAAGTCTGACTGTAAGAGAAATCAATTCCACCGTTGGTATTGGAAAATCTACCGTTTCAAGAATAATTCGCACACACAATGAAACTGGATCGTTTTCTCCAAAACGAAAAGGGAAATGTGGAAGAAAAAGGAGAACGACACCAAGAACTGATAAAACACTTATCAGCAATAGTAAAACTAATGCAAGAAAAACAAGTAAAGACTTGCTTTGCCCCAATTAATTTGCACAGCACTGTATACTCCCCTTCCTGGACCTGAACAGCTTATATGTGTGATAAGCTGCCGTAAAGCAACCTCGCGCATGAGCAAATGGGTGTACTGACGTCAGGATCGCCCAAATGGGTGTACTGTCGTCAGGATCGCCGGATATGACGCGATTAGCATCATAATAGCTATACTGCCCATATAGGAGGACGAGGATAACTATGGCTTAGCACGCCCGTCGGCGTGAATAATTGAAGTACAGGCGGCGATGAGAATCCACAGGGAACGCCCTCTGTGACTTTTCAAGAACGGAGAAGCTGCAGTTCAACAGGTAATAAAAGCCCTTTTATAAACTTTATAAATACCCAATTTTAACACAAAGGGATGGCTAGAATACAATAATGATGTTGCAAGGACAGGTATTAATAGGCTGGGGAGCTGATTTTTAGGGGTCAGGTTCCCTTTAACAATGTGAAAAGAAATGCATGACCAAAAAATGCACCAAAAACGCATGCGTTTTCCTATCCCAGGGTGCAGTTTAGCAGTGTTTTGGATGAATAAGATTTCTGCACCCAAAAAGAAGCACCAGCAAATCAGCCTTAAAGAAAATTTGCCAGCCACTCCTGGTTCATAGGAAAAATAGCATTAGAAATGAAGGACTATTACCCATCTGATACATGTGTTGATCATGCACTCAAAATATTGCCTTGCATTCCAGTGTTACCACGGCTTCCAAGGTTGGTGTAGCAAATTTGGAAGATTTAGAGCAATTCCAATGCTTAGTTGACAGCTAATTTACTGCATAAATATATTAGAATATGACATCGCATAATACCACACAATTCCACAGATGAGACTATTGATTTTGCGAGACGGTTGCTGGGCTAGAAAGAAAAAGAATAACTGAATTAGGACTAAACAAATCAAAGCATGATAATTGGATGTGCTGCGTAATATCTCATTCTTGTGACAAATATCCCAGAGATTGTGAGCAGAGAGCCCTGCCATCCGTTGGTGCCCTGGCCTAATGAGAGAATTGTAAATAGGAATGGTTGTATTCTATATGGGCATGAGATATAATTCCAGTTGGGTGTCCTAAAAAACTTAGAAATAAAACCAACAGACCGCGCTTTCCTACTGCAGCCCTGTTTGCACATCCTAATGATGACAGGTATGAGCTGTAATTTAGAAAGTATATTACCATATGCAACTGTACAGGCCATTAAGGGAGGAATAAACTAAATTATTCCATAGTTTCTAGCTGGAACTTGTCACATTTTCTGCAGCTGGGTGTCATTTTTCTGTAGCAGTAAGCAGAATAAATCATTTTATCCCCCTGACAGCAAATATGGATTTAATGGGCACACTAGAAAGCTGTTGTCACCTTCTTAGCAACTCACTTGCGAAACTCCAAAAGATGATTCCGAATGCATCACTCATAGAAACCCATTACAAAACTCTCACCCGATGGTACTTCACCCCGCAAAGATTACACTCGATCAAAGAGGAGAACTCCCCACTTTGCTGGCGCTGTCTCGTAGAGATTGGAGACATCTCTCACATCTTTTGGCATTGTAGAGCATTGGAGTCTTTCTGGAACGAAACCCAAATGCTGCTCACGGACTTAACAGATGACGGATGTATTCTTTCTTCGGAACTTGTCATCCTCCTTCTTGATACTGAACACATCCCCCCTCACTATAGACCTCTGACGGTTCACATTATCTTAACAGCAAAAACACTCGTCGCATCGATGTGGAGAGACACCAAGGCACCCTCGTTCTCTACTCTTCTAGAGAAGGTCTCTACACACAATGCTTACGAGCTATCCTACGCACTTAGGCACAAATCAATTAATAAATACAATAAAAAATGGGGACCTTGGAACAGGCTATTTCCCTCTAGTCACTTCCCGAACGTGCAAGTCTAAACACACATGAACTGTATGGACCAAGTCATTCACAAGCACACTTCCAAACTCTTGAACAGTGATGACTCTTCTCCTCCCTCTTACCCCTTCCCCTTCCCTCTCGACCCTTCTATCCTCCCCCCTCCCCCTTTTAACCAAACATCAGAATTTTTGTTTATTGAATTATATTATTCAATTAGTTATAAAAGCTCATAAATTATGAGATGTGTTGTTAACCTTAACTATGCTGATTTATCGCAGACTTGTCCTATGCTCGTTGGCAAGGACATTACCTTACCTGTTTTGTTTGAACTAACTGAAACTGCCGCAGACTCAGTTATATCATATGCATGTTTAATCGTTTACCTTGTATTATAAAACTCAATAAAAACTTTTGAACAAGAAAGCTGTTGTCACAACAAAGTACGGCATTTGTACCCACTGCAAGGCAGGTGCTGAATGATATGGAAATTTTTTTTATTTATGTGGATACTAAAAAAATGCTATCTGCATTGAAACTATTAAAAGAAATACACAGCAGACTGCGCTTTTTACATATTTTTTATGCGGGAAAAACTGAATGAAGAATGAAGAATAACACACATGAATTCCATGAAGTGAAGACCAGCAGCAGTTGGCTGAAAAGCGTTACTGTATGAAAAAGTCTACCCAAACCAGACCTAAAGCCTACTACATACTCCAACAACAAGGAAATCAATTAAAGTCAAGAATATTTGATGAAGACCCTACTGACCAGGGGTGGGATTCAAATTTTTAACAACAGGTTCTGTGTTTGTGTGTAGGGAAACCACGCCCATTTTAAACCTCACCCATTTTTAAAGCCACGCCCATTTTAAACATCACCAATTTATAAAGCCATAACAACGTCAAACATATATGAATAAGGGTGCAATAGGACGGTTGTTAAAAATTGAAGCGATATTGGAATCAAGGGTGAAACTAGCCTCTCTGCTGCCTGAGGTGAACTGCAAAACAGCCTCCCCCCACCAGGCACAAGGATGTCAGCGTCATCAAACGCACTTACAAGAACCACACAGAAGAATCCCGAACAAGGATCATTAATGGTAATGGTAGCCTGGCACAAGCATACAGACACACAGTGATGGCGGCAGAGTGGTGGTCCTGTAGGCAGACAGTCCTGCATCCTTATAGCACAGGAGGCAGCACTGATTGCCAATCTATCTATGGCACATGCCTACAAAACTCTGGGCGGCTCCAATGTGGCCACTGCCTGGCACTAACTAGTCAGATATGTCCACCATGCAGCACCATCCACACATGATATGCAACAATCTTCATTCCGAGTATCAGCAAGCTGCCACTGAACTAAGCTGGGGAAATGGTGCGTGTTCCCCAATAGACCACGCCTCCTTATCCCGAAATGCTTAGCCAATCACAAGCAGCGTACACTGGGCTCTCCACAGATAATAACAGGGTCCTTCCAATTAGGATGAGCAAAGGATGTGGGAGTGGGAAGGGGGACGAGCGCCACTGACTGACCACCACTCAGGAGAAACATGGATGGATGTCTGTATGCACTGAGGGGCAGCACTGGACATGGTGTGTAAGGTATGGCCCATCAGTCCTGCAGCAGAGGCATATATGAAAGGGACAATGCATCCTGCACCAGGGACGCACATAGAAATCAAGGGATCCCATAGTAGAAGTTCTAATTGGTTTCCCCCATAAAGATATTTCGCTGGGTCACATAGATACATACATATCTCACAACTTTGCTGCCCTTACAAAGTAATTCTTCCCTTACTGAAGCCCCTAGATTCCTTTCATTGCCCATATAAAGTATCATGCCAACAGAAGTTCTCCATAAACACTGTATGATCCCCCACAGTGATTCGTCCACACATACAGTATGATGACCCTACTGTAAGCCCCTCAACTGCCCTGACATAGCATGATCTCCAAATGTGAGCCTCACACAGCCCTCCATACAATATAATGGACCTACATACAGTATAATGGCCCTTAAACCTCTTCACAATGTGTAATGGCCCCATCACAGCCCTCAAATAGCCCTGCATAAAGGCTCCCTCATCCCCCTCAAAGTATTGTCATACCCCCCACAGAGCACCAATTACTGTAAGAGGCAATACTCCTTAGAATACAAAAAAAAGTAGCGAACATAAAGTTAAGTTATTGCTTAAATTAAAAAAAAAAAAAAGTACACTCATAATTATGTGCTTCTGCAACAGACCTTGAATGTACAAGGGTTACAAGGTGAAAGTAAAGTGATGACATTGGGTTCATTATAATAAACTTCCATAGTACAATTGGCTCCATATAGTCCTCCATATATTATAATACATCATCCATAGTTCTTCATATATTATAAAGCACCACCATAACCCTCCATATATTATAATGCACCCCATAGTCCTCCATATAGTATAGTGCAACTCCATAGTCCTCCATGTAGTATAGCTCAACCCCATAGTCCTCCATATAGTATATTGCACCCCAACAGACCTTTATAAAAGTATAATGCACCCCTATAGTCCTAAATATAGTATAATGCGCCCCATAACCTTCCTTGTAGTATAATACACATATACATATACATATGTATATACACTGCGGCATTGAACAAAGGGTTAAAAATAAAAAAAGATATGCTCACCTCTCCGACGGTGTCTCACGCTGTCTTGCTTGCTCCCGGGACCGAAGGACCTGGGGTTGCCTGGCAACCCGATCAGCTGAGCAGTCATGTGACAGATCAGCTGATCGGGTTGTCACATGACCGCGCAGTTTAAATCTTCCGCCCGCCAGTCAATTTCGGTGGGCGGGAGATTTAAACCGCACAGTCATGTGACAACTCGATCAGCTGATCGGTCACATGACCCCTCAGCTGATCGGGTTGCCAGGCAACTACAGGTCCTTCAGTCCCAGGAGCGAGCGAGACAGTGTGGGACACCATCGGAGAGGTGAGCATGTTTTTTTTTTTTTTTTTTTTTACCCTTTCTTTAACTAAATTTCACTTCCGCAATGTATGTATATACATTGCGGAAGTGAAGTTAGCTGGTAAGGAGCAATTTTAGTGTACTGAGCATGCTCAGTACACTAAAATCGGGTCCGAGGAACAATCCTGTGTTTCCTCGGACCCGTGCTCCATAGGCCCCATGTTATTGGCCGCGGATCATTTTGGATCAGATTGTGTCCAATTTGATCTGCTGTGCCCAAAATCAGAGCAGTCTCCAATTTTGGGTACAGCTAAAAATCGGACAGAATCGGATCTGACAAAAATCGGATGCCATTAAGGGCAAATCCGATGTAATCCGTGGCCCATAGGGTTAGATGGGGGCCAAATCGGATCCGTGGCTGTCCGTTTTACAACGGACAGTCACGGACCCAAGAAAATCATAATGTGAAAGCAGTCTTACCTGGGTCATTTCCTAGTAATTATGTACCAGGACAGGAGCTATATGTATCAGGAAAGGGACATATGCTCCCATGCTGGTATATATATCCTTCATCCTGGTATGCATGTCCCCATCCTGATAAACATGTCCTTATCCTGGGACCATCCTAGGATATATGCCTCTCAACCTGGTACTTATGTCCCTATCCTTGGCCCATTCTGTTATAGATGTCCCCATCCTGATTTATACATTCACCATCCTGGTATATATGTCCACAATCCTTGTAAATAGGTGCCCATCTTGGTGTAAGTCCTCATCCCAGGCCCTTCCAGGTATATATGTCCCCCATCCTGGTATAAATGTCCACCCTCACGGTATACAAGTCCACATCCTTTGGTATATATATCCCCATCCTGTTATTTATGTCTACCACTTTGTCATACATGTCCTCATCCCAGGCCCCTCTTGGTATACATATTCCGCGTTCTGCATTTAAAACATTAAAAAAAAATTCTCCTTTCCTTTCCTGGCACTCACAAAGTGTCAGATCATTCTCTATAGCTTCCACAGTGGCTGGCAGCGGACATTGGGGTGCCTGCTATGGAAATGCACAATGTCAATGTCATGCGCTCCCAGTCACAGGTATGCCAACGCCTGCTGCCAGCCTCTGTTTGGACGGCAGTGTGTATTTCAATACAGGGACGTACCTCCAGCAGAAGCAGGTGCTGAGTTTGGAGAGCCCTCTCCACCCCTAGTCGCGATAGTGACCACTGTGACCACGATTGTGACACCCCTAGTTACATGGTAACCATTTATCCGGGTGTTCCCCAACTTCAACCCTCAAGAGTCACCAATAGATTAAATTTTCATGTATTCCTCTGACAGGTGATGGAATTATCACTAGGGCAATATACAGTACTAAAATAATCCTGAAAGCATGACATGGTGGCTCTTGATAACTGGAGTTTGGACACCCTAATCTAGATAAACAAATAACCTAGAAATTAAATCATGGCTCAAAGGGAGTAGCTCCTTGTACCAGCTCGAAGACCGTTGTTTTTAAAAAAAAAAAAAAAACACCACTTTCCCTTTCATGAACATTGCATAGTGAAAATGATGAAAAGTGTCAACCTACAACCCCTTTAAGCAGAGTTTTTAGGGAGGTGGGTGTATACAGTGCCCGGTATCTAGCAGAAAACATCATTAAAAAAGAGCATTGTAGGTACTATTGTATTCAGCTCAGTCAACCAGCCTTTGACAAAAAAGGCTCTCAGCTAAGCAATTTGGCCGACACTCAGGGCTTTCTTCTGCCGGGTTCATTTGGATGCCAGGCACAGATTTCAAGCTCCTCGGAAAAGCAAGCATTACTGATATTATGAGTGTGTCCCAGAGTGACACTTTAAGAAGAGATGTGTTCTGTGAGATAGACATGGCATAAAATAATTTTCTCCCTTTTGTCCTGGACATTTATTGTCACTATAAGTAAAAGTACCTCTGGGCTTGGCAGTAATAAATCAAGCACAGTACATCACTTTAAGGACTGTGTTTGGGTTGGCTGGCGCGGTCATGTTTTACTTGCAGGATTTTATCTACTCTAAAGAGAAAGTGGCCAAAATAAATGTAACTCTCTCAGAGAAGCGAAAATATAGATTTCCTTTATTCCCCCTGAGAATAACAACTGCGGAGATGAGATTAAGCTGTAATAAAACTCATGCACTTTATAAAAATGTTTGGGATAACAATCCAAATGACCAATTCCTCCCGTTCTACTGAAATATACGGAGATTCATAAAGTAATTACACGGTAAAGAAAACCAAATATTTTATTAGTAGTTAATAGGCAAGGCATACATTGTAGATTTTAATGTTTGATGTCCAGGTTAATGGCTTTTACCACATAATCAGCATCTTCCTAACAAGTTGTACTTATTCACGTCAACGCCGTGGTATTCAATATGAGGCAGAACAACGTTATCGGATAAAATCTTATTTTGGCTGTGTTCCCTGCTAAATAGGAGGGATTTGTGGCTTCATGGTTCCTGAAATTTTTACAAGACCACCGAGTGTTTCTAAAAGGTTTTTTGTACATTCATCTAGAGTCAAGTAAAAAGCTATTGCTTGCCATATGTAAGATTGCCCTGTCCTGGAAAACAAAGCGCCACTGAGGAAAACACTTAGAAGACCGCACTTTATACAGATTTGAAAACGCAAAATAAAACTAAAGAGGAAAAAAAAAATTGAAGGAACACCTGGTAAAACACATTGTTCATTGCCATCAAGAATACTAAAGGACCACATACAGTGAGCCTAACATTGCAACATCTCATCTACAGGTTTCCTATGGTGACCTCTAGTGACTGCAGCAGTGGTAGAAATCACAGCACGGAACTTGTTTGCCGAAAGATTTCAATGCAAGCAGCTAGCGTTTTTGTGATTTGATATTGTAGCACTAAAGTAATCACAAATTGAGAATTGTTGTACGACACATGCCACGATGTAACCTCAGCCCTAATGATCCGAATGAACCTATACAAACAATTATTGTAAACATGCTTGTAAGTCAATTGATGGGATCGTTTATATGAGGGGTCGGTGAACTCCAGGCCTCGAGGGCCGCGAACAGTGCAAGTTTTCAGGATTTCCTCAATATTGCACAGGTTATAATTGAATCACTTGCATTGGTGATAATTCCAAACCCTGTGCAATGCTACAGAAATCCTGAAAACCTGCACTGTTCGCGACCCTCAATTCCTGGAGTTCTCCATCCCTAGATTATATGGACCTTCAGATCATCACTGTGGAAAGCACATCTACCTATCTACCTTCATGTAAATAAATGTACCAGTAAATATATTACTAGAATGCAAAGAAGAAAACAAATGTGGTTAAATTAAAATAAAAAAAAACTTTTTTGGGGTGGGTAGGTGGTTGGGGTTGAAGGGAAGGGCTGGAAATATTTCCTAGCTAATGGAGACCAGTTTAAGGCTGGCCATACACCATATATGGCTGACAATGAAACAATGCTTTAGAACTTTGTTCGACTGCCAGCCATTTCAGCGTCACGAATATACAGGAGCACTTGTTTGACTGAGCGCCCCTGTGTTTGTAAAGGGGTGGTTGAGCCCCTGCCCTTGATGATGCGGACCACATTGTTGTTATGTAATATTGCATGTAAAATAGGTCTAAATAGCAATAAGGTATACTGTAGATAGTAGGCAGGTGTAGCAGTTTTAGTCATGTTAGTGAAACAGTTGGTAAGGTATTGCTATGTAGGTTTCTTGCATTGGTAGGCCAGATTGTAAAAAGTAGTTCAGTGGCATTAATATTAGAGAATAGAAACAGCTTCTATAGAAGGGGTTAATAAATGGATAGGGTAAGCTTTCTGAAAGCTCAGATAAGGAAGGCATGGTAGTGTTCGTGGGGAAGTTACAATCCTGTGCAAATGAGTGGTTGCTAGGCAACGGCTGGGGCAATGAAAGGAGAGTGGAAAACGGCAAGTTAGGATACCGGTCTCAGAGAGAAGAAGGACGTGTAGCTGCGGCAGAGGTAGAAAGAATATACTGGAGGGTATCCAGGACTGAAGGATCTGGCTACTGTAGTGTTCATTGAGAGCAGCAGTCTAGTAGGAAGTGAAGGATTACCATGAACTGTAAGATATGTGTAAACACCTTAACAAGGTGACACCAAGTAAAGAAGTGCCATTATCTACTACAATGGAGTGCTGCCTGATTTTGATGCGACAAACCCACAACCCTAATTTATATAGGAGTGCTAGAGTGTGTTACTAAAGACAACACCTGGAAAGGACTACTGTGCCCCCTCCTAGCACCCTTTACTTGTTTCTAAAGCCCTGTCACACTAAGCGAGATCGCTGCTGAGTCACCAGTTTTGTGACGCAACAACTACCTCAGCAGCAATCTCGCTACGTTTGACACGTAGCAGCGACCAGGCCCCTGCTGTGAGATCGCTGGTCGTGTCGGAATGGCCTGGACCATTTTTTGACCATCGGTCTCCCGCTGGCCAGCATGCATCGGTGTGTTTGACAGGGACAATGACCAAAAACCTCAATACTACAAGGTCTGAGAGACAGGGTCCCAACGACCGCTGTATCATTCCGTATCGTTGCTGCGTCGCTGGTGAGATCTGACTTTTTGACATCTCACCAGCGACCACGTAGCGACATTCCAGCGATCCCTACCAGGTCGTATCGTTGTCGGGATCGCTGGAGCGTCGCCAAGTCTGACGGTACCCTAATTGAAAGTAGCCAGCTTTTCTCGGGAGGAACAATGCAATTTGCAGTCAGATATTGGAGATGGCCAACATCTCTCCTGATCATCAGAGTATATGCCAAACCCATCTACATTGAAAGGGTCAGCCAACATTAGTCCAATGTGTATGGGGCCTTAAGAAACTAGATTCTGGTGCTACAAGTTAAACATTAACACCATGCAATTTACTCTTGGCATACATATCCTTCTGCAAATGGATCAATCTTAGTTCGTAAGAAATTCTATTCCAATAGTTATGGAATGGTCCCCCCCCCCCCCCCCCCAAACCCGCCAAAAAAAAAAAAAAAACACTATTTCTGGTACCAGAGTTGTTGGTGTGCTAAACTAAGCAGTGTGTACACTTTCAAAAACATCAGGTCAGCAAATATACACACCAAAAATACAGATGTAAACCAATCTAATTTCAAGCAGAATATATCCCACCCAGCCCGAATTCCACAAATTCCAAAATTTGACTTGCTAAGGAAAGAGTTAAAGCACCTGAGAAAATTCAGAGACGTTTACTACTTTGCCAAGAAAATAGGATGCCAGGTTTCTTGCAGCACTTTGCTTAATTACAGCTATTAGTAATTTCAATTAATTCTTAACTACTGCATTAACGTCTTTCCCAGTTCTGAGTATTCTGAATTGTATTCACGCTGACATATATTTTAAAAGATGGATAAAAATGATAAAGTTTAAATACTAAACCGTATTTCTTCTTACGCATATAATGGCACATGAAAATGTTTAAGACCTGGAATGCAACTATGATTATTAAAAATAAACATATCTAGTCTAATATTTTTTTTCCTGCTCACATTCTGTCATCTTCTTAAACATTTTTAACACTTGTCTCCCACCTCAATTTAGATTTAGAATAATGTTTTTATACCATGGGCCAAGATTTGGGAAAGTTAATGAAAGATTGGAGCTGTGAAAGTCTTTAAATATGGATGTCAAGTGTCTTGACTTCCTAGCAAATAGTCCTAGATTACTCAGCACTTCATCAAGTGGAATTGGACAGAGGGCCGTGAAGGAACACAGAAGGCTTAGTCCTAGACATCTCTATCTTTGACAACCAGCTATATTAATAAAAAAAATCTGTTTAAGTTGATGAAATACAGCATTAAGCATCTGCCAAGTGATTATTTTCTATTGCCACATACTAGTTAATCTGCCTATAGAGTACCAAAAATTGCATGTCCAAATCTCAACCATTGAATACAGTTAGCCAACTTTATGTAAAAAAATAAAAATAAACTTAAAAAAACAAAGCCCTACAACACCTCTTCATCTTGTAGCGGCTGCACTCACAAGTTGTCCACAGTGGACAGGGCTCAGAGTAAAGACATGATGCCAGCAGGACAGCACACGACCACTGTGGCAGTCACAAGTTGCCTGCCTGTAAATA
The DNA here is from genome assembly GCA_033576535.1 of Allobates femoralis. Lineage (NCBI taxonomy): Eukaryota > Metazoa > Chordata > Amphibia > Anura > Aromobatidae > Allobates > Allobates femoralis. Next base: position 490,050,265 of record JARQOC010000003.1, read on the forward strand.
AAGACCAAGAAGACTGCCAGGAAATCAGAGCTAAGTCCCTGAGGGATAGAAAAGATGAGTAGTCAAGACAGAAGAGTGATTTACTCCCTGCACTGAATACATTTGTATCCACTTCTTAGCGGTTAGAAGGCAGTGAGTGGTTAAGGTTTCTATCGTCTGCAAATGAACATCGTTTTTATACAATGATCTTGAAAGTGGTGATGGAATGAGGCACAATGGAAACTAAATTGATTAAAACTATTAAGACATTAAATTACTGAAATTCTAAAAATGTAAGCAAGAAAGAGCATCCAATATATTTTTGAAAAAAATTTTTTTTTTATTAATGTGCATGTTGATGGAAAGATGTGTTAAAAGAATTTTCTTCTCAAGAAGGCACAAAACCTTCCAGCAGCACTTAGACAATTGCTACCATGGTGTTTGTATAGAACTAAGCCCCAAATAAAGCATATCATACCAAGTATTCATTGGCAAATTTTTTAAGAGAGCAGATATCGGGAACTAGTAATAGAGTTCATTAATCAGGATACAACCTACTGCAAATGTCACTAGTCTCATGCCACTTACAGACTGTACTTGTCATATGCTAAAAATAAAAAGACGTGTAAAGTTATTGCTGCTAAATATTAGGATCTTTTACATCAGTGCTTTTTAAATGTTGTTTTTCTACTTGGTCATAGAAGCACAACAGCTAATTAATGGCCAGACTCCTTACATGCAGAACACCAGCTGACTCTGATGGACTGTATTGACACTACAAGGGTTTGTAGGTATTCTGTTATGGAGCACATGAATTTACTAATTATATTATATATATATTTATATATGCGAAGAGTAGCATGGCTTAGCAGGGGTTTTAAATGCTGCGCCGCGGGATTCATATTTCCCGCCAAGCAGTACCGCTTCACTGATTGGTCGCAGTAGCCGGAGACCGGATGGAGCCAGTAGTGTCGGTGTGAAGCAGTGTCGGTGTGAAAAAGTCTGCGGTGTGTGGCGGTGTCAGTGTTGTACGGCGGTGTAGGTGTGCGGCGGTGTCGCTGTTCAGTCACTGGGCAGGATGGAGCCGGGGGGAAGGGCAGGATGGAGCCAGGGGGAGGGGTTAGGATGGAGTGCTCGGTAACCGGGAGCAGTAGCAGGCAGTGTTCTGCTAGGACCTTGCATGATGTCAGAATGACATCAGCGTTCGGCGCGGTGATTGGCTCGCTCGCGGTCATGTGATATGTGCAGCTAGCAACCTGCGGTATCTTCAAGTGCCGCAACCAAAACCGTACACACTCGCATAAAAAGTGGCCATGACAAGGCCCAAGGCCACTGACTTGGGGCTCTACGTGCGAGGCGCGGGGCAGAAGGGCAAGTGCCAGCGCAGTGAGTCGACCTGGAGAGGATATCGGAAGGGGGTACCGGTTGAGTGCCACCAAGGTACACGAGAGTCAGCTGGATCCCCCTTCCAAGGACTCGCCGCTAAATTGTGATGACAGTTGTCACCTGAAACAACAGACTGAGTAAACATCTTGAGACTGCACCCCGCCGTGTCTGTGAACTTTATAGCTGCACCATCAGCCCCGCGCTATAACATCAGTACCAACTCACCATAGTAACATCTCCTGTCCTGGGATTAGCCCTTCCTGTGGAGAGCTTTCCAACTTAGCTGCATTGCCATCCACCCCAGAGATACTATACTGCAGTGGCGGCCATCAATAGCCGCAACCCAAGGGTGACGTCACGAGGGCAATTATCCCCGAATCCCCCAACTCCAGTAATCCCCTAAAACAGCAACAAAAATGTCCCCTCTTTATTGACCGCTCAGAAGGGTGTTACGGACCGCGTCACGCCACCCTGACATCCCCAACAACATAAAACAGACTCGGCATAGAGTACCCTATGGCCTCCACGGTGCACGTCACGTCTGTCTTTTGGGCTGAATTTGAGGCTCTTTCATATTGGCAATGTACATTAACTTTCTCAGTCACCTCTTTAATGGAAGGCAATTCCTACCCCCTCCATTTAGATGCAAGGGCAAGCCTGGCTACTATCAAAATATGTGAAACTATTCCTCTGAGATCATGTGGAATTCCATGTATCCCAATATGTAAAACTCCCAGTTTGGACTCCAGGACAACCTGCATCCCAGTCATCTCTTATAGTAAAGTGGCTGTTCCAAAAATCAACCACTACAGGACATGACCACCACATGTGGCTGAGTGTTCCCCTACTAACACATCATCTCTACAAACTTAAGGCTGATTGGGCCTGGGTACGAACAATTTTGACAATGTGAGTATGAACTGGCTATATAGCCCATAGTGTATCGTGGAGCGAACTTTACACAGAACACATGGAAACTGTGTTATTTGTCTAAATGAGGCTTTATATTTAAATATATTTTTTGTGCACGAGTACTGACCAATTGTTTTCACGGATATTACTCATGCCTAAAATTGTGAATGGGGTCATTCACAAGTCTGTGATTTTACGTGGATCGAGTAGTCCTTGGAAAATCGCTAAGAAACGTCCGATTTTGCTCCAAACGTCGTATCGACATCAATAATGCTAGACTATGGATCAGTGAAAAAAACGGATGGCATCCAAATGCCTTCTAATTTTCATGGACTGTTAAATACAAAATAACTCGTTTTTTTTTTCTTTCTTTCAATGTACAAGAAAAACTGAGGACACTTGCAACAAAGTAATTACACCCAGATAAAACTCTGACTGAAAGAAATTGGTCTGTGTTTGTCGTACTTGAAAAAAATAAATCTTGTTGTCAGAATGAAGCCTAAAGGTATTAGACATCGAAATCTGTTTAATACCAACTTTTCAATGACCTTTTTTCTTTATAGGAATAATGAAGGAATCCTACAAAGTTTCCATAAAGTCTTAATGTGCACATTTAGGCTACATTCACACACGGTGCTTTTTGTCGCGTATTCGGCAGTGACTTTTTTTTGCGCAACTGCATGCCGATGCCGCGCTTTCCCCGAGGCCATGTTATCATGTAGCCTATGGGGAAAGCACGCCAAAAAATGTGCAAAGAATTGGCATGACAATTCTTTTTGCACATGCTCTTTTGCAGTGAAAGCGCCCGCGCAAAAATATGCGTCGGCACGCCTTTCAGCAAATGCCATAGCTTTTGCTGAAAAGTGTAACCAGCTTTGTTTTGCACTGTTTTTACGTGAGCACTTAAAAGCGCCACATAAAAGCAGGAATACTCAGCCATTACGCCACGTGTGAATGTATCTTACACGCACTGGTGACTTAAGGCCCCTTTACACGCTGAGACTTTTTAGCGATCCCACAAGCGATCCGACCTGGCCGGGATCGCTGGAAAGTCTCTATGCAGTCGCTGGTGAGCTGTCAAACAGGCAGACTCACCAGCGACCAGTCAGGCAGCGTGCTCTGCTTAGTTACCCGATGTTTACCCTGGTTACCAGCGTACTCCTGCTTAGAGGCTGGGCTAAGCGAAAGGATGCTGGTAACGCTGCTTAGTTACCTGGCTTTTACCCTGGTTACCAGTGCCCAGCATCTAATGTGCGGCGCTGGGCATTGGCTGGGAGGTCGCTGATTGTTGGTCTCTCACTGTCACACTCAGCAATGCGTGCTAACCAGCGGGAGACAAACGACCAAAAAATGGTCCTGAACGATTTGTAGCGATCAGCGACTTCACAGCAGGAGCCAGGTCGCTGATGTGTGTCACACACTGCAACATCGCTGGAGAGGTCACTGTTACGTCACAAAACCTGTGACGTTTCAGCGATATCGCTAGCGATGTTGCAGTGTGTGAATGTACCCTTTACACATCAATTCACTGCACCAGGTAAGGGTTCTTCGTAAGATAAGCCACACTACTTCCTCTCTTTACACCGCCCTTGAAGTTTTGTGTTGAAGGTAATTAGTAACCAAGGGGTCTAGACTGGGATCTACACAATAGAGTCTGGACATTCCAGATTGGGGGATACAATTTACTTCATTGTCAGGGTGGCCATTAATAGAAATCTTCACGCCGAAAACATGAAAAGGAGCACTGTGTTCATTAAGGACTGGTCAATCGATGTCACCAACAGGAGCTAGTGCAGAATTTGCAGCAAGTAACATGAATAAATAATGAAAGGACATGTTAAAAATGAATGAAAAATAAAAAATAATACCCTGATTAGTGTGTCTTTGCTTTATATAATCAATGGTACACTTGGGAAGTACCGAAACAACTTCTTTATTAAAAAGAGATTGTACTGCAGAACAAAAAGAAATTAGCATTGGAAAAATGACAGATCAATAATACCAGGTCATGTTCTGTAGATTCACATTGTTACCAGAAAACATTGGTTTTATTAGTTGCCATAAAATGTTTTACTGCCACCAAGCAATGCTGTACTATAGGCCTATTCATGGACAGGAGGTAACATGTTAATTCAGAAATTGCAGAAATGTTTATAGGTCCCATTCTTACAAGCCCTTTAAGGAAGAAGCTGCCATGCTAACTGTAAAGGCAAAAGGCTTCACACTCTGTTTTACAACCCAAGAGAGCAACTAGAGAAGATAAGGTGGTTAAATGAGATCCGAGGGCTGCTGAACATCCAGCATAATTGTGTATCCCTGGGGTATATTTTGTTCTTAGCTGATCTCCACAAAAGAAGCAATGTCAGGAAATTGCAGGCATTAGGTGACTGTCATGATATTAAGAGAAAGTAATGAATCAGCTGCCACCACAATGATGTTACATGCTGAATGTTTCTCTGATGAGGGCTGCACAGCGTCAGTCAAGTGGTGAACTTTCAGTGGCAATGGCTGAAGTGTTCCACGGGGACATCCTCAAGCCAAAATTTAATATAGAATGATACATGCGACTTCATCGAGGGCTATGAACAGAAACTACTACTCCGGTAAGAGCAAATAAAGCTCTTGTGCTCACAGACAATGAACAGTTATGTGGAAGCTGTAACAATTACAATGTTAAGCACCAAGCCAGTATTTTTTTTTTATTGCACAGCTGAGTTGTCCTTCAGAGGAACCTGTCCCTCCTTTGGACATTTTAAACTGTGCCCACTATCTTAGACATCATGTAAATTGGGGTTCTTGTAACCCCTGTATGTGCCCAGACGTGCCCCGCATACCTCAGAAAATAACACTTTTTGTGCCCAGCACTGGCTTCCTATTGAGATCGGGAGACTGCTGGTTGCTGTTTAGTCCTCATGGATGATGTCCTTACCGCCCCTCCAGCTGCAAAACCCGCCCTGCACTTTTTAAATTTCCCACCCCTACTCTGACTGGCGCTTGAGTTACAGCCGCACTCATGCCGGCGCACTGGAGCTGGTGCCCGCGCTCCATTCAACAGGCTGATGTCAAAATCTCAACATATCTCACGAGACGTCAGCATTGAAAGGCGCACCTGCGCAGTGGAGCGGGTGTCTGTGCATAGTACCAACATCCCGCAAGATTTGTGAAGTTTGTGAAACATCGGCACTATTCAATGGAGCATTGGAGACCCGCTCCACTGCGCAGGCGCTAGTGCGGCTGTCACTCAAGCGCCACCAGAGGAGGGGAAGGAAATTTAAAAAGTGCAGGGCAGGTTTTGCAGCCGTAGGGGCGGTGAGCACATCATCCATGAGGACTAAATAGCAGCCTCCTAGTCTCAATAGGAGACCAGCGCTGGACACAATAAAAGTTATTTTCTGAGGTATGTGGGACCAGCACATAGCGGAGTTACTAGAACCCCATTTACATAATGTGTAAGCTGGTGGGCACAGTTTAACATGCCCGAGGGAGGTGACAGGTTCCCTTTCTTTAAGTTCCCTGAGCCCTGTATATACTATCGTCATCCTTATCTGTTATCACTGCTGCTCCAGTCAGGCTCTGGCGATGTGTGACCTGCCTATAGCTCCAGTATTTCTTGGAGAGCACCGGCCAAATCGCAATGCAGCTCTATGAGGGCATCGTTCTGGCTCTCATAGAAAAGCATTGGAAGCTTGTGATGTAACTTCTGACTTCTGTCCTATCAGAAGTTACGGGCACAAGAAGGCTATGTGACTGGAGGAGTAATGAAAAAGCATGAAAATGCCAGAGCGTGAATATAATACTGAGGGCAAAGGGCTTAGATTAAAAGGTGTTGACGAGCTCTTTCTATAATTTACATGTATATCTAGGCGGCAAAATGTTCACAGTTTATAATATACATCCTGTCAACATTTAGCAGGGTTTCCTAGATATTACCTATTTGCATCTGCCAGAGAACGTCCAGGGGGCATTTGTGCTGAAGCTGCATATAAATGAAGAACTGGTCGTTTACTCCCCTCTCCTACAAACACGCTCCCCCCCCCCAGTCTACAATATATACAGCCGCCCCCAGACTGCTACAGCCCACCCCAGTCCAAAGCATGACCACCCACCCCCTCTGCACAGAGTGGGCTATTTCCTCCTCTGGTACAGTGTACCGAATCTACAGTTCTAGGCACCACTCTGAGCTGCAGATTTGGCAAACTGGGTCAGTGTAGGAGCGGAGGGCTGTGTGAAATCCTGTATGCCCTCACCTCATGCTCACCTGTGGCTGCTCTGTGCAGGAGCCGATACTCCCCCCTCTCTCCCCAGCTGCCAGCTCTGTGCTCCTCTGTGTGCAGGAGATACAGAAGAGGACCGGCTTGCCTGCACACTGCACACAGCGGCCACAGGGGAGCACATGCTGAGGGCACACAGGGCACCTAGCCCTCAACTCCTACACTGACCCAGTGCGCCAAATCTGCAGCTCACAGAGCGGTGCACAGAGCTGAAGATTCGGTACACTGTGCCAGAGGAGGAGGTAACCCACGGTGTGCACAGTAGGTGGATGGTCATGCTTGGGACTCCAGTTTAGACAGGCGATGCTTCCTTCCTCCTTGTCACGGGTGGACCGCGCCTGCCGGTAGTGGGGCCCAGTGTAGTGCAGATCAAAAGTTGCGGACGTCTTGGTGGAACAGATTAAAGGGGTTTTTAATTTATTCGTGACGCCACCTATGAGTAGTTCGGTAAGGGCTACCGACGCTGCGGAACCTCCGGGGGATGGACAGCAGCAAGATGTTACGCTCCCCACAGGCTGAGCGGTGATCCCCGGAGGCTGGAGCTGCTTAAGATGTTGTGCGGCAGCTGCGGTTACCTTGTAGTGCGGACGGACAGTTCATAAGGAAGCACGGACACAGAAAGTCTCTGCAACGGGTCTTTACTGTAACCAGCAGGCAGTACATGGCATACAGTGGTTGGGTAGTAGACCGGGTGGACTCAGCAGTGATGGTGTCCCTTAGAAATCCGTAGTGTTCCTCCATTCTAACTAATTGGTTGCCAGTGTCGCCCAGGAATACCAGGTCGGGTACGGGGAGGCTGCTTCAATGCCCTATCCATGATGTACGTTCTGGATGTTTTGGGGAGCCTTGGATCCCTCGGTGGGTACACCGCTGGTTAGACGACTGGAAGTTGGCTGGTGGTGGGGTGCTCCTGTGAAGCTGCTCCTCCACGCTTCTGGTTCGCGTAGCAGAGGTGAACTGCTGCCAGCTTTGGTACCAGTGAACCGGCTGTGAGTTGTGGGCACGGGAGTCTTTTGGAACCCGTGGTTAATGATGCCCGATCCCGGTTGTTGAGGCCTCAGGTGCTGACACCCGACCGGTGACGGCCCGGGGGCTGCACGGGGTGCGGGGCCCCCGCTCCTCTCCAAGTTCTAGTTCTAGACCCTTCTTCTGTCAGTTCTAGACTATATTCTCACTATTGTGTTGTGTTCTCCTACACACTACCCTAGCACTCCGCCCACCAGGACCTAGGATTGGCCCTCTGTTCTAGGTGATGCATGCAGGGTTGGATTTCTAAATTAACCAGATCATTGCTGGGTCAGAGAATATTGCGGCTGCATTTATGGCTGCAATACCCTCTTGTGACGCACTCGTTGCGGGGCGCCACACTCCCCCTTGGTTGAATACGCTTGTCCCCAAGCGGCACACTACCCACATTACAGAGATTTTTACATTTTATAACAGGTAATACACTTTTATTAATGACAGGTCATCGTATGCATAAAAGTGAGGTAGGTAAATAACAGGTTAACACATTGCGCGGACCCGGCGGGCGGTCGGCTGTCCTTAGGTAAAAGTTCAGGCTGTAGCCGCCAAGTCGCGGTGTTATTTTGCAGACAGGAAGAAGTCTCTGGGTGAAAAGTTCAAACAACAAAGTCACTTATGGAGGGCAGTGTTCCGGACTCGTATAGCGAACCACCCGTCACAGCATACATGTCGCTCATAGGTTACTATGTCCCCTCTATACAAGTCTCGGTTAGGATGCCCTCGCGGTAGGTGCGATTCCACATCACGACGCCCCACAAATACTTCGGTACTCACACCCTCCTCCCTTACGAATCCCCACCCGGTGGATAAGTTGAAGGTGCTTACCCGTCCAGTTTTACAGAATTGTTCAGGCAATGGGGATTGGCGGCGGGCCTCGGCGCGAGCCTGCATATTGGCGTGCAGCCGACTGTGCCACTCCTCCCTTCGGATACGACGTACCTCTTCGTCGGAGTGGTGCGGCATGTGGATAAAGTCACTACGGCGTGATGGTTGTTGAACCGCTTGAGTTTGGTGGGCAGTCTGTAGAAAAGCCCGGTTCAACGGGACCGGAGAAGATGTTGTTGCGGCGGCACCCGACCAGTGCACCCAAGCTGATCGCCCGGCAGAAGGATTCTTTGTCTCCCCAGGCAAACCCTGTGTAGAGGTCCTCAGCTGGGCTGTAGATCTCGTCATCATCCTCCTTGATCTCTCCCTCGATGACTACGTCGGGCTGCTCGGCTGACGAAGACGGTGGAATGAAATCCTCTGGGTCGGTGGGTGGCTGGGCTGCAAAGTTCTCCTCGGGAACGTTGTGCAGGACTTCCAGGCTGCCTGCCTCTTCTTCTGTAGCAGCGGGAAGTGGTGTTTCGATCCCGGTCACCAGGTAGGCCTCGGTATTTGCAGAGGAGGCCTCCGGTTCAGGGGAGAAACAGGCGACAGTCTCGGTAGTGGTGAAACTAGTCGCGGGTTCCGCAGGTGGAACCAGGTATGTGTCGGCTTCTTCGATGGAGCGTATTGGAAGCTCCGGCTCAGGAACGGGGTCGGCTGCGGGTTCAACCGCTGGAACGGGTCGAGCTGTGGCCTCCACAGGAATGATACAGTCAATGGGCTCCGGTGACGAAGCAGGACAGGTGGTGGGCGACGGCGAGGCGGTTGAGAAGCTGGTGATGTCGTCTGGGCCTGGAGAAGCTGTACCCGGTCGGCTCTGCTGCATCGCATGATGGAGTCTTCTGCCTAGGGTCGCGCTCCAGCTGCGAATCGTCCACTCCACAGTCTCTAGTAACCGCACCCGGAGGTCTTGTAGAGCCTCTAGCCAGAAGTCGGGGCTGCCGTCTATGGTAAGGGCAGGACCCGGACCCGGTTGGCCTATGGATGCTCTGGCCTCCGCCTCGACCTCCCGCATTAGGTCTTGGAGTCTCATGCTGGCCATTCTCTTCTTCGGAGGGAAACCACACCCGTTCAACCGGTAAGCGTTCTGGTAGAGCTGGTGAAGAAGGTCTGTGACACTCCCATTTCCTCTGGGCTTTTGTAGTCCAATCGTGGGAAAAGTCTTTGGGGTCCGCCCCCATGGTTGATTCGAGCAATCAGGGCGGACAAAGAGTTTGGCGCCTTTTGTCTTTAGCCCTCCCACGATGAGGGGGGGGTTGACTCACTCCTGGGCTTGCACGTGGCGGATTCTTGTGGCGGGAACGCCATCTTGGGCGCCATCTTGGCCCACGGTGAAAAGGCAGGAAAGTTCTTTTAGGGACAAACAAAGTCCAAATTGTAGACAATAAAGTCCATTTTAAGCACATTATACCCGTTTGGTAACGGGCCTGCTCGTATCCTGTTCGTGACGCCACTTTCTGACTCACCATGGCTGGGACTCCGGTTTATACAGGCGATGCTTCCTTCCTCCTTGTCACGGGTGGACCGCGCCTGCCGGTAGTGGGGCCCGGTGTAGTGCAGATCAAAAGTTGCGGACGTCTTGGTGGAACAGATTAAAGGGGTTTTTAATTTATTCGTGACGCCACCTATGAGTAGTTCGGTAAGGGCTACCGACGCTGCGGAACCTCCGGGGGATGGACAGCAGCAAGATGTTACGCTCCCCACAGGCTGAGCGGTGATCCCCGGAGGCTGGAGCTGCTTAAGATGTTGTGCGGCAGCTGCGGTTACCTTGTAGTGCGGACGGACAGTTCATAAGGAAGCACGGACACAGGAAGTCTCTGCAACAGGTCTTTACTGTAACCAGCAGGCAGTACATGGCATACAGTGGTTGGGTAGTAGACCGGGTGGACTCAGCAGTGATGGTGTCCCTTAGAAATCCGTAGTGTTCCTCCATTCTAACTAATTGGTTGCCAGTGTCGCCCAGGAATACCAGGTCGGGTACGGGAGGCTGCTTCAATGCCCTATCCATGATGTACGTTCTGGATGTTTTGGGGAGCCTTGGATCCCTCGGTGGGTACACCGCTGGTTAGACGACTGGACGTTGGCTGGTGGTGGGGTGCTCCTGTGAAGCTGCTCCTCCACGCTTCTGCTTCGCGTAGCAGAGGTGAACTGCTGCCAGCTTTGGTACCAGTGAACCGGCTGTGAGTTGTGGGCACGGGAGTCTTTTGGGAACCCGTGTGAATAATGCCCAATCCCGGTTGGTAAGGCCTCAGGTGCTGACACCCGACCGGTGACGGCCCGGGGGCTGCACGGGGTGCGGAGCCCCCGCTCCTCTCCAAGTTCTAGACCCTTCTTCTGTCAGTTCTAGACTATATTCTCACTATTGTGTTGTGTTCTCCTACACACTACCCTAGCACTCCGCCCACCAGGACCTAGGATTGGCCCTCTGTTCTAGGTGATGCATGCAGGGTTGGATTTCTAAATTAACCAGATCATTGCTGGGTCAGAGAATATTGCGGCTGCATTTATGGCTGCAATACCCTCTTGTGACGCACTCGTTGCGGGGCGCCACACTAGCCCTACTGTAGACTGGGGGGAGGGTGTGTGTGTTGGAGTCTGGGAGTCAATGACCAGTTCTGCCTTGGATGCAGGCTCCAGCATAAACACGCCCCTGGATGTTCTCTGGGAGCCGCAAATCAGTGATAACTAGGAAACCCTGCAAAATGTTGACAGGATGTATATTACTGTCAACATTTTGCAGCCTAGATACATATGTAAATTATAGAATAAGCCAGATAACCCCTTTAAAGCAACTCTCCAGCAATAAAAAAAAACAAAATATGCTGGAGTGGTGCTTTAGACTGCAAGGAAATTGTTAATTGTTAAATTGGTAGCATTGCAAACAATTAAAAAAAATGACCAAATCTACAAAAATAAGACAAAAAAGAAAGCATTTAAGCTTCTCCAAACAAAACAATAAAGCCTGGGTGCAAAGCGTTGGCCTTTCTTTATACTATACCTGGGGTTGCAGTTAAGCTATACATTTTCCTTTTCGTCAAGCAGGTTAAGTAAATAAAAAAAATATATAATGGTAAGGTTACCATTTCTACATCTATCGACCTAATATCCAGGTTCCTCAGTGAAGGCGTACGATTTATTGGCATGGCTTGATGTTATCTGTGCTCCGCACAACCTTACGTCGCACCAGCACAGCAACTCTAGATGGATCAAGACTCCCAGAAGTGGAAATTGACACAGGCCCTGTCCACAGCCAGAGAGCTCTGAACTGGGGTTGAGCAACAGGGATTATCCCTACTTCTGACCCATCCATTAATGATTACATTTAGGGTGCGCCCGCATGGATCACTTACGCTGTTGATTTCTGCCACATGTCAGCAGACATACCGCAGACTTAAACCTTTGAATGGCGATGGGTAAAACCCACAGTGAATACCTGCAGCATAAACTGACATACTGCCCATGTGAAATCTGCAGCACTGACCAATTTATGATGGAGATATAATAATCGAAAATAATTTAATCTTTATTTCTCGTACCGCAATACGCAGCAGAGTCTCTGTGTGGAATAAATCTGCTGAATATACCGTAGGCCTCAAGGGAGGCGAGTTGTGTCCTGTATTATTAGACCAGAGCTGCAATTTTGCAAACATTAGAGATAAAATCTGCTATTATGCATTGCTTTGGTGATTGCCCATCCTGAAAGATGCAGTACAGCGCATTGTAATAATCTGATGTAAAACCCTGACATATTATTATTGGGGCTCTGACTAATGAGAGGAACGTGGACACTTTGCATTAGCGAGCAGCAGAAATGAGAATACAGCTCTGCAGGGTAATAGAACTATAAATATATTAGGTTAAAATTAATAACTGTGTAACGCCCATTAACAAATTATTATAATACACAACAGGGAAATTAATATTAACAGTATAAACTGAATCCCGAAATGAGTGCAACGTATTGGGTACAGTCATATTACAAGTAACACAAGTATGTTATAACGCCTCTTCTATATTATTTGGACAAGTCTCGGGAATAAAAACTATTCTTCAAGAGCGTGTAAAATACTTTTCTCCCTAAACAGATGTATAGATAACTGCAGACTACACAGTGTGATCCTTTCCATAATCACTATGAAAATAATCAAGCCTTAAATTATGCAGAATATCATGGGAAAGTAGAAAAAGGATTTCCTAATCCCAGTATGAATTCCATTGTTCTTCACTTCCGATTACACACAGCTCATTCTTCATCGACAATGTTAATTATGATACACAACACTTCATCATTGTTCCTTACAATGCTCTCACTTTCAGCAGAATCAGAATGCAACTCTCCCAGAAATGGGACTACAATATTACAATGTGAATACAATTAAAACAATAACTACTCAGATGGTGTGATAATCTCATTATTCAAATCACTCCTTTTACAGGGAATCTGTCTCCAGGTTTTTGCTGCCCTAATCTGAGAGCTGCATAGTGTAGTGGAACTGACTCTGATTCCATCTGATTGCTGCAGATCTACCAGTTCTCTGAATGCTGAGCTCTATAAAACTCTGACCACACAGATTTCTGTGCATACCAAGCTGCCAATCACTTGTTGGGAGTGTGTTATACAGAGCTTTTTAATATGCAGAACTACTTGGCAGCAGGTTTACTATTCCTCTAGTGATCATCACCAGCTGATAAAACATTGGCAAAGATGTCCCAGACAAGAACAAACAATTGCAAAGGAAGCTGCCAGCAGTGGCCCTTTATGATTTGTGAGTCCAAGTACATTCAGCATAGCAGAACATTGTTCACAACTGTTAACAATCTCACTGATAGTATGCCAAGGTGTGCAAGTGAATGTAATCTGCACATAACACTCATACTCAATACTGAATAAATCTAAATATTTTGAAGTTTTGCTTCCATATATTTTTGTATCATTTGAATCATCATGAACATGTCTTCTGATTGTGCAATTTCCATAACTCTATGATTATTTATTACTTCATGCCTTTGCAATTTCGATGATAAAGAGTTTACATGTGGGATATTGGTGTTCTTTGAACACGTATTGACAACAAATGCTATAGAATATAAACAGATATATGAGAATTATACACTCAAGTATGCACAAACAAACACTATTACTAATAGCCTCGTTTTTTATTTGCAAATATAGTCATTCTGTAGGACAGCCTTAGTGGGAACAAGGGTTTAAATCAGTAAAGTAAATTTCTTAAAAAGCAAAATAACACAGTAAATAGATCTAAATACTGGATGCGGTCCACAGATTTACTTTAACCCTAGAAACACAATAGTAACTCTTGAAGCTTGCTCTTGGGTCCCAATGCAGTCTCTAACAGGGCCCCCAAGTTTTAAAGGTCTTTATTAGTAAATGTCTTTTGATCTGAGCCCCAATGAGCCCTTTGTCCTTTTCCTATTGTTCCTAGGTCCGGATTTGATTGGAACCCCTTCATTATAGTCATGTCCCTGTACCAAAATGTAAGTATGTTAGCAGTTTAACAAAAATGACTAGCCTTCAGAGGAGAATAACAACACTATATAGCAACCATTTGTTAAAATATTTGGCAACTACACAATTTCAGATACGATCTCTTTATTAAAGACTGCTCAGAATTTGGGATCTGGTGAAAAAAACACAGACAGAAACGAATCCCGAATCCGGGACGATCTGATTACTATAATATGGGAGTTATGGGCACCGGATCCAGGAAAAAACAGGATCGTTTCCTGGATCTAGTTTTAGTGTACTGAGCATGCTCAGTACACCAAAACTGCTCTGTTCCCGTAACTTCACTTTAGCAGTGTATCTACATACACTGCGAAAGTAAAATTAAATAAAGGAATGGTTAAAAATAAATAAATAAATGCTCACCTGTCTGCAGAGTGTCCCGTGATGCATAGCATCCGCCTCCGATGGCTGAAGGACAGGTGAGCATTTATTTTTTATTTTTAACCATTCCTTTATTTAATTTCAATTTAGCAGTGTATGTAGATACTCTGCTAAAGTGAAAGTAATAGCGCCAACACCACTTGCCTGGCTCGGCACCCCCAGCTCTTTCTGTGTCTGGATCCCTCAAAATCCCGGATCCAGACACAGAAATGGCATTCGAAGTTTACAATCCAGGCCTGTCCGTGTGCTTCTGCAAGAAACAGGATCCCACAGACAGGAACAAAACCGTGGTGTGAAGCTAGCCTAAGGGAATGTGTCACACAACCACGTGAACCCTTCATATCTGGATTTATTCCAGCCTCTAAGCAGGCACCACATCTATATGGGACCTGAAAAGTGACTGTGCAGCATATCTCAGGGGAAAAACATTGTACAGTAGATTCAAGTCTTCATTAAACAGAGAATTCATTATCAATAAGACACATCAAAAATTTTCTATTTCAAATTTTCCCTATCTGATTCCAGATCAAAAGGATCAGGTTATTTTAGGATTGCAAAAATCTTTGGCAGCATATATTCTTCCTTTCTAGCAGATTTATGTCTTAAAACTGGAGGTAGAACCAACCATAGCGCATTCATTATTAGCCCAAGGCAATGAGATATTATCAGAATATTTGCAAATATGACAGTCAGGTCTGCTTGTTACTTTTTCATTATTTTAGCAGCAGAAAAAGATATAGTAAAGCAAAACTACGAAGATAATATATACGATACCTCGGATTTAGAAGACATGTTATCCTCCATATCTGTATCATTTGGGTCCACAATGTCTTCAAAAGGGGGCAGCGACACCTTCTTCTTATCCAAGACTTCACTTTCAACTTTTAGTTTCCCACTTTTAGGCTGAGATTTGTCTTTTAAAGATTTTTTGTCTGAGGAGGACAATATAAGTAGCGAGGAATTAGAAAACGTTTTAAGAGAAGGTTCAGAGTTGCTTTTCCTCCTTTTCCTGGATAATGGATCCTCAGAGTCAATATGTGGTGGCCTCTTAGTAGAGACCTTCTTTTCCTGTTGATGACCACTAGATACTGTAAGTATATTATTGTTCTCACACCTGGGCTCCTTTGACATGGGCTTAGGTTCCTTAAAGGCCATTTTAGGGACAATTTTTTCATCCTTCAGTGGTTTGTTTTCTTTGGGTTTTTTTGAGGATTCTTTGGAAGATTTTGTATGTTCCCTGGATGGTTCTTTGAAGGCACTTCGATGTTCTTTTGAGTCTTTTGATGATTTCTCCTTGTGCTCCTTTGATGATTTGTGAGGTTTAGATAAGCTAATTGGATTGCTGTTACTGTTTATAGTAACTGGTTTACTTGGGTCCTGAAAAAGACATAAATAAGTTTAATTTTTGACAGTAAAAATTTATACCATTTCCATTGGTGTACAATTGTTTTGATGATCAAAATTTGATAATAGAGTTTTTATTTGAATCTGTCATTAAAGAAGGTGTCTAATCAACCAGCAGATTGTTAAGGACCAGGAATAGCTAAATAGGTTCAAAGGTATATCGGAAAGGACTCTTTAAATCACTGCTCGTTCTAATTTTAATCAGCCACAGGGGAGATCCGAATCAGTGATTGACACCTACAGTATGTCTGAATGGATACTTAGTCAGGGAAGGCTGTGAATGACTGATGATAACCAAGCCCTTAACCTCTCTTGAACCATTGAAAAAGCATAATTTTAATGATCAAAATACAAGTTATACTGGATCCATTTCTTCAGATATATACCGTATATACTCGTGTATAAGCCGACCCGTGTATAAGCCGACCCCCTACTTTTGCCCCAAAACCTGGGAAAACCTATTGACTCATGTATAAGCCGAGGGTGGACCCCAGTACAGGTATACAGCCCCCAGCAGTGTGGTATACAGGCCCCCCAGTGGTATATAGGCCTCCCCAGTGGTAGTATACAGCAGCCTCCCCAGTGGTATATACAGCAGCCCCAGCCCCATCCACACACCATACACACACATACATACACACACATAAAACACACACATACACCGTTCTTACCTATCGTGCTGTCCCGCTGTCATGCCCGCTCCCCCAGCCGTCCGGTGCTGTCCCGCTCCTCTCTGGTCTGCGTGCGGTGTCCGTCCATTCCTGCTGATCGGTGCGGTGCCCGTCGACTTCCTGCTTCTTCTGTAATCTCCGCCCAGGGCAGGCCTGCACCAATGAAGTGCAGACCCTCCGTCAATCACCACCAGATGCGCAATGACGTTGGCCTCTGATTGCCTGACGTCATCAAGTCGCGGCGCCTTGATGACGTTGGGCCAATCAGAGGCCCCAACGTCATCTGGCCGCGTCTGGGCGGTGATTGACGGCACGGGTCCTGCGCTCTCATTGGTGCAGGGCCTGACTTGGGTGAAGATTACAGAAGGAAGCAGGAAGTCGACGGGCACCGCACCGATCAGCATGGAACTGGACCGGGAACTGCACCGCAGACCAGGAGAGGAGCGGGGACAGCACCGGACAAGGTAGTGTATATTGCGCAGCGCCCCCCCCTGTCTTATTTTCAGCCCCTACCGTATTGACCCGTGTATAAGCCGAGGGGGGGCTTTTCAGCCCAATTTTTGGGCTGAAAAACTTGGCTTATGCACGAGTATATACGGTATATCAATTTGTTCAATTTCTCCTTCATTCCACTGTGTCAATGCCTAACCAATCAGGATGGTTCCTGTCTAGTAACTTAACATCATGTGCTAGCAGGCATCAAAAGTTGCTGTGGAAAGCTGAAATACAATGTGCACCATTATGGATCCAGCTACTACAACAGGTGTAAATGCCAACCAAGTCGCTCTGCCCCTGTATATTTTGATACCTGCTTGTGTATAACAAGGAAAATTACTAGCAGAGGGACTGGTTGGGTTCACCTTGTCACAATGGGATGGCTTTTGGTAATTTTCGATCCAAAAAGTATAACCAAGTATCCTATGTTTTTTTTTGTTTCTTTTTACATCTGTTAATATTTAGTTACTGTAGGGTTTACATGCATTGTTTTTACTCTGTTATATACTAAATGATATTAAGTCTGACCTGCCTTGATAGCACAAGTTAAGCTTCCAGTACACAATAAGTGATTGCTCAACTTAAAGCCATCTCTCCTGAGACGCCCATACACAAGAACGCTCATCTCTGCCAAATGGTCCTCTATTCTGAATAAGCCTATCGTGTTTTCCCAAAAATAATAAATAATAAAAAATTTTTTTTCCATAAACAACAATCAGAAATTTTTTTAGCTTGAAGGTGTATGACTAGCGTTAGGGTTAGTAACCTTAAGCGTAAGGGTCTTTTCACATCAGGGTTGTGCTGTGTTTTGAACGCAATGCATTTTTAAGCTGTGTTAACGCAATCAAAAGCTAGCATTAATGCAGCTGAACGCATCCCATAGACATATATGGAAAATGCTTATTAATATGTTCCACCAATAAATTGCCTGCAAAACATGTATGAGCTTCATGATCAATACATGACTATAGGCCCAGTCACACATAACGACCTGCCGGAATCGCTGGAGCGTCGTTACCTGATCGCTGGGGAGCTGTCAAACAGGCAGATCTCCCCAGTGATCAGGGCCATGGGAGCCACCTTCCACATCGCTGAAGGCGATGTCAGCATCTTCCCTGCTTAGCGCTGCCTTATAGGCAGCGCCAAGCAGGGAGAACGCTGGTAACTACAGTATGTTAAACAGTGGGTATCCAGGCAGTGCGCGCTGCCTGGATACCCGGTGTTTATCATAGTTACCAGCGTTCTCCCTGCTTACAGGCAGCACTAAGCAGGGAACAAGTATCTCTCTAACGATATCGTTATGTGAGACAGGACTTTAACCCACTCAGCTCTAGGGCAATAATTGGACGATAAGGGGACACTCCACTGCACTTATTTACTTAGTAAAAACTACTCAGGAGTTACTGTCCAAAAATAATTAAACTTTATTGATTAAAAGCACACATTCAAGAAATAACACGTATAGAAAATAAATGGTGAGGAGATTCCAAAGATATGCCACACAAGGGTAATAACAGGAGACTGGGCTAAGTCTCAGCTATTTCAGATACACATATTAAGGGCAAAATAGTCACAGAGAAATTGCAGGGTTTGCAACCATTCATCCATCAGACTCACCCATAAGATTGTGAAGTGTGCCTGCTGATTCTGTGCCCAGTATCACTGCCCTAGTCTGTGGCAAATTATATGGAAAACGCGTTGCAAACGCAATGCCAAATGCAGTCACGGTAGAAACACATGAGTTTTCACCCAGCACACAAGAAAGGTTTCCTGCAACGTTTCCTATTCCACTGGATAAAAACGTATGTGTTTCTACCGTGCTGCGCTTGGCATTGCTTTTGCAATGCGATTCCCAAATAAGTCTATGGGATGCGTTCAGCTGCATTAACGCTAGCGTTTGATTGTGTTAACGAAATACACAACGCATTACAGCCAAACGCAGGGCAATGCAGTTGATGTGAACTTAGCGTAACTTACATTCACTTTTGCTGGTGCAGTGTCAGTTATGGTAACATTTACTGGCACTCTCAAAACAAGTTGTGTGGCAGAAGTCTCTTCTTCTCTATGCAGCCGGGAGCAGGCAGGAGGCGAGAGTCTGGAGCGGGACTCTGAAATAGTAGTTGTGACGTCCCGCCTGCCTGCTTATGCAGGAGCGAACAGAACCAGCCAAAATGTGGGACCCTGGAGTGGTAGCCAAGCCCACACTATAGCACAGTAGCAGGCAGGAAGCGGAACCTAGGAGGCAGCATCTGGGAGGCGGAACTCATGAGGGGCTTCCAAGCAAACACCTCAGCGCAGTAACGGCCGGGAGGCGGGAACCAGGTGACAACACTCAGGATGGGGGAAACAGATTTTACCCTGCTGTGGTGGGAAGAACCATCAGGACGATTTGGGAGCTAAATTATGCCTATTCCAGTCCCTCCAGCATTAGGTTACGCCTCTGTGATATAGCACTAGAGGTGCTAACTAACTAGGACTTATTTTTGGAGCAGGGCTTATATTTGAAGCCCACTCCAAAAATTATTAAAAATCAAGCTGGGGCTTATTTTTTTGGGAGGTTTGATTTTTGGAAAAAAACAGAATAAAAAGGTTGGCCTTTGGAAATCAGACATGCTGATCCTTTACTGATTGGAGGCTACATATACATTAGATTGTTAGCCTGATCTTCCCGATATAAGTGATTTTGGTCAAGGTTATTCTAACAAAATGTGAGATTTTTTGATAAATGGGGAGTTCATCTTGTATTCTGCAAATTGTAAAATTGAGGACATGCACAGCTGAACAATTTAACTGAACAACAAGAAATTATATGCGGAAGTCTTTATAAACTGATATATAAATAACACTTTTGGTAGATTAAAATAAATTGGGGTAAGTAATAAAACACCAGAAATTCATATACTGATATTTTGTGTTCTTTTCATATACAAACTAGGTACAGTCATGGCCAAAAGTGTTGACACCCCTTTGTTCCAGTAAATGACATTTCTCAGAAAAAAAATATTGCAATTAGGGCCCTTTCACATCAGCGTTTTTCGTAATTCGCGGCAGATGCGGTGAAAAAACCGCATCTGCCGCGTTTGCCGCATAACCGTTCCACTTGCGGCACGGTTGCGGTTTTTCCCATAGGAAGTATAGGGGGACTTGCGGCAGATGCGGCAAGTGCGGCTTTGCACTTGCGGCAGGTGCGGCAGCGAAAAAAACAGCGGTCAGCCGCGGTTTTTTTCGCTGCCGCACCTGCCGCAAGTGCAAAACCGCACTTGCCGCATCTGCCGCAAGTCCCCCTATACTTCCTATGGGAAAAGCCGCAACCGTGCCACAAGTGGAACGGTTATGCGGCAAACGCGGCAGATGCGGTTTTTTCACCGCATCTGCCACGAATTACGAAAAACGCTGATGTGAAAGTGCCCTTACACGTTTATTTCCATTGTGTGTATTGCTAAAATTGAGGGTAAACAACTTTTGTTTCAAGCATGTGATGCTCATTAAAACTCGCCTGTGGCAAGTAACAGGTGTGGGCAATATAAAAATCCCAACTGAAACCAGATAAAAAAGGGAGAAGTTGACTAAATTTGTACTATGTGTGTCTGTTTTTGTGTCTGCCACACTAAACATGGAGAACAGAAAAAAAGAGAAAGCAACTGTCTGAGGACATGAGAACCAAAATTGTTGAAAATGATCAATGGGATCTAAATCCAATTGAAAACCTTTGGAGAGATCTTAAAAGTGCTGTTAAGAAAAGGCACCCTTTATATATGAGAGACCCGGAGCAGTTTGAAAAAGAAGAGTGGTCCAAATTTAGAGTTGAGAATTGTAAGAAGCTTGTTGATGGTTATAAGCAGTGATTGATTGCAGTTGTTTATTCAAAGATGTGCAACTAAATAGGACATTGAAGGTGCCCCACCTATTTTGGGGGGGTTTTGTATGAAATTATGCCAATTTCTGTTTTTCTCTCTTTTTTATGTGTTGTTAAAAACATGTGTAAGTGCAATATTTTTCTGGTAGAAATACATCATTTTCTGTAACAATTTCAAGAGTGACAAAACTTTCGGCTATGTTTGTGAAATATGTTGCAATAATTTTCATATGTTCAGGAAAGATTATCATGTTTCTGTTCAATATTGCATATAGTGAGATCCATTTCTAAGTTATACTTTTTTACTAATTTTATTATTCACAGACAAAATTAAATACAAAGTGATTACGGTATTTTTCAGATTGTAAGACACACTTTTTTTCCCCCCAAACTGGGGGTGGAGGGTGCGTCTTAAAATGCAAATGTAGAAAAGAAAAATATATACCGTATGAAAAATTAAATATTACCAGGGTGGGGGGTGCGGCTGCCGAGCAGCAGGGGTGCCGAAGGCAGGTCCTGCAGGGTGAGGGGCACAGGTGCAGGAGCGGAGATGCAGGCAAGTGGTGGGTGCCGCCATGTTCTTTGTGCCCGGCTGCATCCACTGCATTCAGCAGCAGTGTGCAGCCGGGCGGTAGAGGTAGAGACTTCAAAATGGCTGTGGGTCTCGATTATGGCCACGGCCATTTTGTTGAAGTCTCTACCGACTGGCAGCACAGTGAATGCAGCCGGTGACAAAAAAACATGGCGGCACCCACTGCTCGCTGCTGATGCTCATCCCCCACAGCTCAGGTCCTGCACCTGTGCCCCTCACCCTCCGGAACCTGCTTCCTGCACCCCTGCTCAGCAGCCGCGGCTCCCCATCGGTAAGCCATGGAGGTCCGGGGGGGAAGATGGGGGCCATATACACAAAAGGACCATATATACAGGATAGGGATGGGGGCATATACACGGGGTAGGGACATATATACAGGATGGGGTGGCATATATACAGAATGGGGGGCATATATACAGGTTGGGGGCATATGTATAGGATGGGGGCATATATATAAAATGGGGGACATATATACAGAATGGAGAACATATAGACGATGAGGGATATAATATATATTATATATATATATATATATATCCCAAGATCAGGGGCATATGTACCGGGATGGGGCTATATATACAGGATGGGGACATATAAACCAGAATGAGGGACATGTATACCAGGATGAGTGATACATATACCAGGATGAGGGCATATTTACAGGATGGTGACATGTATGCCAGGATGGGTAACATGATTGCCAAAATAGGGGGAAGGGGGGGGGGGGGGGTCATATACCAGGATACCAGGATGGGGGGGTTTACGTACCAGGATGAGGGACATATATACTGATTGTTAGATGGACACTGGCATTATAAGATGGACCCTTTTAACATTAGAAATTCATTTTTTTCACCAAATTTGGGGGGTGCGTCTTATAATCAGGTGTGTCTTCTAAAGCAAAAAATACAGTACATTATTATAATCTTTTTTTTCTTTCCTCAACACCTTCCCACCAGGTCCTACTAGAGAGAAAGGGTGGTGGAGAAGACAAACAAACAAAAAAAATCCTAATCCCTTCTTTCGTATTTATTTCTTTTAATTCAATAAATGAACCCAAGGTTTACAGTGCTTAATTAGTAAGTCAGAAATCTTAGTATAAAGGATATCCTAATAGTAAGGGCTCATTCAGATGTCTGCGCATCACGGTAAAATCACTGACTGGCCAAGCGTCTCCTGACCTGAACTCAGCAGTCTACGCACTGCGGTGTGGGGTCGGACTATGACATACAGATGTCTGAATGAGCCCTAAATGGTGTGCATATTACAGAATATAAAAACACAGAAGAAAACCCTACATATACCAATGAAGATCTCTAATTTTCTGATGGATAGGATTAGGACAGAAGTTGACAAATTACCGTCACTGTTAGGAGCAAGTATAACTTTGTTAGCTGCCAGACCATAAAAACTCCCATAGACATCAAGTGAGAATAAATAAAAAATGAAGTTTCTGGGTGGATTAAACAATTTTTAGGGGATAGACATCTATTAGACTGAAATAAAATATGAATTTGTCTGCCCTGGAAAATAAAGGAAGGAAAGGTTTTGTATTGGAAGACAGAATTAGACAAAGAGGTGAAAAGATGGATGCATAAGAGAAATATATCTATACTATGTTTTTTCAGTTTTCTAGTCCTTGCATTTATTAGGGATATGGTTTATGACAAATGCTAATCATTTTTCCCCTACAAAACATTCTTGTATGTAGAAAAATGCCATGGTGGTTAGCTCTAAATCCTGTACAGAAAGCAGACTGAAGTGGCTCTTATTACTCATCTGGACCTCAGCCATAACCATAGAGTGCAAAATCTACTTTCTATGAAAGTGCATAAAACAAAGCATCTCAATGGCTCAGCTCATCTTCTGCTTCTTTATACTGTTTTCATAGAGAAGAAATGTGGAGATTGTAAAAAGTAGAACATGTCTTTACAGTGACTTTTTATGTCCATATAAGTCGCAAGCACAGTTGACGGAGTTGTGCTGCGCTGATCAGCAACTGATCGCATCAGGTCACCGCTAGTATAGGGAACAGCTGATCACGTGGGGTGCCGCTCGTCACACCCCCATCCATCTGATAAAGATGACATCCTCTAAGAAAGTTCATAAATGTAAAAGTAGTAGACAACATAACATACATTCATTAAAAAATAAACAATTTAAAAGAAAAGGTATAAAAATTGGTACAATCATAATAATAAAGAAGCTAGCTTACTATTTTTTCTGCACATTACAAATCGTCCATCAGCATAAAAAAAAGTTATGGCTGTAGCAAAAACTATGTTTTCCCATACAAAATTTTTATAATGCACTAGCACTAAAGTGAGAAAAAAAAGAAAAGATCCCATAATATACACAGTGGAACCTTGGATTACAAGTAACTTGGTTTGAGAGTGTTTTGCAAGACAAGCTAAGATTTGTAATAAATTATAGCTTGGTATAAGAGCAAGATTTGGAATAAGAGCATCATATGAGCTCTCCCCACCCATCTACAGTACTGTACCTTTGTCCCTGGACAGATACAGTAAAGTACAAGCTCTCTACACCCCTATGCAGTACTGTACCTCTCTCCCTGCACAGACACAGTACAAGCTTCCTCCACCCTCTACAGTACTGGACCTTCCTTCCCTGCACAGATACAGTACAAATTCCCTCCATCCCTCTACAGTACTGTAGCTCCATCCCTGCAAAGATACAGTGCAAATTTCCTCCACCCCTCTACAGTGCTGTAGCACCCTCCTGCACAGATACAGTACAAGCTCTCTACACCCTCTACAGTGCTTTACCTCCCTCCCTGCACAGATACAGTACAGTACAAACTCTCTACACCCCTCTACAGTACTGTACCTCCCTTCCTGCACAGATACAGTACAAGATCTCTCCACCCCTCTACAGTATTGAATCCCGGTCCCTGCACAGATACAGAGTAGAATAAGTTCTCTCCACCCCTCTACAGTACTGTACCTACATCCCTGCACAGATACAGTGCAGTACTAGTAATACCTACCGCCATTAGCGCATTCTCATAAGCAATCACGGTCTTTTTCTCACTTCCAGTTTTTGCATGTTCACCGCACTCTAACATGGAGCCCTCCATACTTGATATTGTACATGTGCGACACTGCTACTAACCAACTTTAGGTCCTGTAACTGATTAACTTCCTCCACATATGTATATTGTATACACCACAGAATAGCAATTGCAGAACTGTAATAATTTTGTATGAATACAGCAAATATGTTTGGGTTGTGAAATGAATCATCTGCATTTCAATTATTTCTTATGAGAAATTTTGCCTTGATATACAAGTGATTTGAATTACAAGCACATTCCTGGAACAAATTATGCTCATAATTCAAGGTTCCACTGTACTTATTTAGTGGTTTTATGTTCCTACTAACCAATATAAAAAGTTAACTTGTTATTTATCGCACAAGAAACAATGAAAAATATCAATTGTAAAATAACAAAATGTTAAATTGCAAGGAAAACACAGATATATCTATTACTAAAAAAAAAACTTGCCTTTGATCCATGAGATGATTTGCTTTTTTTTACATCAGTGAAGGATAAGGAATTACTAGGCAGACTGGGAAGATGAAGACTAGTGCCTGAAGAGAAGGATGATCCCTCGGACATAACCATGATCTAATGCAAAGAAGGGAAGATGGAAAAGGGAAGAAAAAAAAAAGGAAAAGGCGAGGAGGAAAAGGAAAAGGTGAGTAGGAAAAGGTGAGAAGTAAAAGGCGAGGAGGAAAAGGAAAAGGTGAGTAGGAAAAGGTGAGAAGTAAAAGGCGAGGAGGAAAAGGCGAGGAGGAAAAGGCGTGGAGGAAAAGGCGTGGAGGAAAAGGCGTGGAGGAAAAGGCGTGGAGGAAAAGGCGTGGAGGAAAAGGCGTGGAGGAAAAGGCGTGGAGGAAAAGGCAAGAAGGAAAAGGAAAAGGTGAGAAGGAAAAGGAAATGGCGAGGTGGAAAAGGTGAAGAGGAAAAGGCAAGAAGGAAAGGCGAGAAGGAAAAGGAAAAGGGGAGTAGGAAAAGGCGAGTAGGAAAAGGCGAGAAGGAAAAGGAAAAGGCGAGTAGGAAAAGGCGAGTAGGAAAAGGCGAGTAGGAAAAGGCGAGTAGGAAAAGGCGAGTAGGAAAAGGCGAGTAGGAAAAGGCGAGTAGGAAAAGGCGAGTAGGAAAAGGCGAGTAGGAAAAGGCGAGTAGGAAAAGGCGAGTAGGAAAAGGCGAGAAGGAAAAGGCGAGTAGGAAAAGGCGAGTAGGAAAAGGCGAGTAGGAAAAGGCGAGTAGGAAAAGGCGAGTAGGAAAAGGCGAGTAGGAAAAGGCGAGTAGGAAAAGGCGAGTAGGAAAAGGCGAGTAGGAAAAGGCGAGTAGGAAAGGCGAGTAGGAAAAGGCGAGTAGGAAAAGGCGAGTAGGAAAAGGCGAGTAGGAAAAAGGGAAAAAAGAAAGGGGAAACAGGAAAGTGAAGAAGGGAGAGAGAGAAAAAAAGAAAGAGGAAAAAAGAAACCAAGGAGAAAAAAAAGAAACCAAGAAATAAAGAGTGTTTAATTTTAATTTACTATACAAAAAATAACTTAGATTCTCCTAGCAAACAAACATTCAGATGGGATGAATCTCAATTCACTAAATTATTTGGAAGCATACTGTGCGTGCTTGATTGATGGCCGATTTGTTACCATGACATGTCCCTATGGGTGGTTAGAGATACATTGCTATGATTCATCTTTTTTATGTGACATGCTTTTATGCCTTGACAAGGTTGTCTACTTTATGGACAAGCATCCATGCATTAAACAGTGAAATTGTCTTGGGAAATGCATAAGTATCTGAACGTGACACTTCCACTTTGCCAGTAAAGGCCTTCAGAGACCCATCTTTGTCCTGTGTAAGCAATGGATGCGATAAATAGGATTACACTGGGGAGGATTATACAACATGGTCACCTCCTTAGCTGTCCTAACTTTCTGTGCAAGCTCTGTACATGTCTAACACTTGTTCTGAGACAGAAAGCAGGATCTTTTCTATGATAGAAATGCCATCACTGGGACTTCTCATCAAGTCCAGATGTTGGCCTTTCTTCAAAATAATGTGTATGACAGTGCATACAATATGTGACCATGGTACCAGTGAAAGTAGTGGATACTCAGTATTAAAGCTTGCAGAAACCTGCTTTCCTGTTGATGCCTAAAAATAACCAAAGACAACAAACATGAGAAGAAAACACCTACAAAGTAGTTGAAAGGGCTCACAGTGATATTTCTGCTGTGGCTGCAGTAAAAATATAGATGAGATTCTAGCGTTAGGTATCAGAATGTATGCCAGGTAAGGTAAAAGAATGGAGTAGAATGAGTTAAAAGCCACCCTACTGTGCAATAAATATGAAAGTTGGATCTTCAAAAGATGTGACTTATTTGTCACATTTTATTTAACTATTCCAATGGTTTCAGACTTGGCTTCCTAATCAGGCGTCAAGTGTTCCTTGTACCTCCTTAGGAATCGGGGCCAGTGGAAGAGCACTCAGGAAGGTGAGAAAAGACCGAAAGGAACAGAAAAAACATAAAAACACAAAAAAAGCCATAGTGAAGTATTACTGCCAGAAGAAAAGTATCCTACCACCTAAATAAGAAATGAGTAGCACAAATAGAAGAAACAGAGATAAACAATGTTTCTGCTCCATCTAATAGACAGAAATCCAAAGGCTGTATGGTTTTAACGCCAAGATGAATCCACAAAGTACATCACCAGCAAGAAAGATTAGCAAGAGGAAGGTTTAAATAGCCATATCCAAAAGGTGATAGGACAGACTAAATTAACAAATGTTGTCTGAAGAGGAATGTATCATGACCAACAGATATTAAAAACCCAAAAAGAAAGAGCCACACTGGCTTCTGAGGAAAAAAATAATCAAATCATGCAACATGATTCGCCAGTTGGAATCCTGAAGCATGACAATAACATTAAGCCTTGGAAATGAGAAAATACATTAGGTGCAATTTTTTTTTATTTACACAAAGGTATCAGGGGAAAATGGACTTTAAAACTTGTTGTGCAATTTCTCCTGAGTACAATATCCCATAGGTGGTTGAAAACTACTGTAAGGCTGGTTTCACATTGCATTTTTTTCCTGTCCGTGGGGGTCCTATTTTTTGCAAGACCCCATGGACAGGAAAGGACCGGATCAGATGTGGCCTCCTGATGCCATTTTTGTGTCCGGGTCTGTGATTTTCATGGCTCCAGACACAGAAAAGCCCGAGCCTGCAAAGCGCAGGCAAGCAGGGCACTTTCACTCCCATAATGTATATACATACAATACGGGAGTGAAGCAAGAGTTAAAAAAAAAAAAAAAAAAAAAAAGATCCTCACCTCTCTGGCATGTGTCCGGCGATGCACGCCATCTAGTTCTATGCTTAAGGACCTGGCGGGGCTACTCGTTCAGCTGATCGCTCACATGAGCAGTCTCTGATTCTGGGTACAGCAAAAAATCAGACAATCAAATCAGTGACAAATCGAACGGCAATAGAGCACCATTCCGTGCTCATAGGGTCACATAAAGGCCAAATCGGATCTGTGGCTGTCAGTTTTACAATGGACAGCCACGGATTCCCAAAAAGCGCAATGTGAAACCAGCATAGGCCCCTTTCACATCAGCGTTTTGTGCTGATCGCGGCAGTTGCGGTGAAAAAAAACGCAACTGCCACAATTACCGCATAACGGACGCATTTTTTTTCGCGACCGCACCTGCCGCAAGTGCCGAAACCGCAATTGCCGCACACTTACCGCAAGCCCCATAGACATTGTATGGGGCCTGCCGCAAGTGTGCCGCGATTGCGGCCGTTATGCGGTAATCGCGGCAGTTGCGGTTTTTTCACTGCAACCGCCGCGATCGGCGCAAAACGCTGATGTGAAAAGGGGCCTTAGGGAGCATGGCAGAGGTCAGAACCATTGTAGTGCTAAACTGGCTGGAATAGACAGCAGACACCATGTGGCGCTTGCAGAGGCCCTTATGTGCTTAAACAGTGTAAACCTCACACAAGTGACCCCATTTTGGAAAGTACACTCCTTTAAGAAATTCATCTGGAGGTGTGGTAAGCACCTTAAACCCACTGGTGCTTTACAGAATTGAACTGTGAAAATAAAAAATGAACTTTCCCCCACAAAAAATGCTTCAATTTTTTTTCATTTTTGCAAGAGTAGCATGAGAAAAAAGACCATATACTACTTAACAATTTACCCTGTGTACAATGATGAATGATACGTGGGGGAAAGCTGCTGTTTGGGCATACGGCAGGGCTCAGAAGGGAGAGAGTGTCATTTGAATTTAGTAGCATCATTTTGGCTGGAATAGATTGCAGCTGCTATGTCACATATGGAAAGTCCCTGACATGCCAGAACAGCAGAAATCTCCACAAGTGACTTTGCCTTGGAAACTACTCCTCTCGCGGAATTCATTTAGAGGAGTAGTTGGCATTTTTAACTCTTTCACTTTTTGATCACGATTTATTCCACCTTTATCAACAATAGGATGAAAAAAAACCTTTGGGACGCTGTTCACTGGAGTGTGACAATTTTATTGATAGTATCATTTTGAACACAGCAATACCAAATATGTGGATTTTTGTTTGTTCTGACAAATATACCGTATTTATTGTTTGTTTTTTTGTTTTTTAATTTTCTAAATCATTATTAAACATTTTTTATTTGTTCTTTTTACTTTGTTCCTCTATGGAACTTTAACCTTTATGCTCTGATCGCAGGTATAATGCATTGCTATGCACATACATGGCAAAACATTAAACCTGTCAGTGTTACACTGACACATCATCTTGTTAGACCCCTCTACTGCCCAGGTCTAACAAGCTACCGTAAGTGGTCCCATGGTTATCTTTTGACCTCCATCTGCCATGACAACCCTCTGCTCTTCCTGTTATCTGGCCGCGGGGGGGGTGCCGTAAGGGTGAGACAAAGAGGCCACTCCTTTTCACAAACTTCTTTATGGCATGAGCACTATTGATTGCGGCATATAGAAGACAGCACATGAATGATATTATCAGGACCTGAGAACATTACTTCTCAACGATGTTGCTGGTCAGAATATCTTTTGACCTCCGCCTGCCATGACAACCCTCTGCTCCTCCTGTGATCTGGCTGCGGGGGTGCTGGAAGGGTGAGACAAAGAGACCACTCCCTTTCACAAACGTCTTTATGGCACGATCACTATTGATTGCAGCATATAGAAGACAGCACATTAATGATATTATCAGGACCTGAGAACATCACTTATCAAAGATGTTGGTGGTTAGAACTAGTATTCTGCACCAGAATCCTGGTGCCTGCCCTTCTCTGGGTGTCCCAATCCTAGCAAGACTGCCGACCATATATAAACATTGGCGCTGCTCAAAGCCCAGCAAGCGCCGATGGTGGTCAGGAACAGGTTAAAGGAGGTGTGGTGTATCTAAATGGTTTTGTAGGTCCACATGTTTAGCCACGAAAAACAAACTTCATTGAGAGCCAACATGACATGAAGGTCCCTGTGTTTCTAAAGTACAGAGTAGCATTTCGACAATTTGCCAGTTGACTACTTTAAAACATATATTAGATTTTTAGAGTTAAAGATTTATTATTTTGTAATTCAGGTTTAATTTAAAGAAATTGCAAGTGCTAAAATTGTACTGGCTAACAAACACACAAAAGGTCAAGAAACCCCTGGCAACAAACAGGTTAAAACAGTTACCGAAAGTAATTTCCCTGAGTTTCCAGTACCACTCCTGTACTCTTCACGCCCACGTGACTGTACGGTACTGTACCTAATTTTTGTTCGATGATACAGGGACTACTGTATGAGGTGGTGCTACATCCCCAATACAAGTCTAGGAAGCATGAAAACAAGGTTCTACAGACTTCAGCTTCATACCAAACTTCTGTTTAATATAGCTAGTCTGATTTGAGGTCACGTGATCCTGAAGAAGACAGGAGCAGCAAACAAAAGCCGAAAAGAGAGCAATTGGTAAGTATTTTAATGTATCTACAAAACATTACAGATCAATTTAGAAAAGATTAGGGGAGTAAGAAATTGATGAGTGTGCTTTATTATTGGGGCTTAAATTAATTGCCGGTTATGGTTGGACTTAGGAATTAATATTAACATCTGCTTTGGAGGCTATGCAGTTGACATGGGTGCTTTGTGTGCGAATAAGAGCTCACTCACATGGCCAAGTGCTCTATTGGACAGCACTTAGGCCAATGTTATACTACAGGGCAGTGCCAACAAGAACTTTTTTCTCATGCTGATTCGGCACAATTAATAGGAAAATAATTATTAGGACATTTAATACAGTAGGTAAAAGTCGCATTTTTCATATTGCAATACAGACCTAGTGTGGTAAAATGATAACTCTAAAGATAATGTACGATATAACGGCACTTCTTTACAGATTGCCTTCTACTTGATTTTACAGGCCAGCAGTGATTTGCACGAAGCCAATCTTTCAATAAGCCCCAGGGTCCCTTAACATGGTTCAATTAATCTTTCTTGCCTTTTAATGCCCTGTTTCATCGGCACACACAACAAGGTGACCCATTATGTAAAGCACATAGCTCATTTCCTTTGCAGGGGAAACATTAACCTCAAAAGACTCATGGAAAAAGCTGTGCACTTTGAATTGGATGTTTTCTGGAAAGGCACCTTGTGTTTGCTCACCTGTCCCTTCACAAATAACACACACTTAGCTTATCTCTGCATATTGAACTAAGAGTCAATTTATTGCATGTCAATGAGGTAAGGTGACATTTCAATCCCAGCATTTCTCCTATAGACATCTCCCATTTACTATGGCAATATCATTTAACATCAAATTATTACCATTCCTACCATTTCCTAAATGATTTGATATTTGTATATTCTACCATGCACCTGTCCATCCAGATGCAGACAATAGTTCTAGACAAGATGGATCACGATTGTGTAGAGGTACAGGCTACATAACAAAATCTTAAGTGGTGTGGGAAAAAAAGGAGGGTGCTAAATGTGTATAGTAGTAAACCAAATACAAGCATTTACCCATAAAAAGCAAGGAAGCATTATAAATGGCAGACATACCGTATATACTCAAGTATAAGCAGAGTTTTTCAGCACAATTTTTGTGCTTAAAAGTTACCCCCTCAGCTTATACTCGAGTCATACAGTTTGCTGTGGGGTGGGGAGCGGTGACCGGGGGCTGGAGGAGGCGGGGGAAAGCTGCAGAGTGAGCAGGTGGTCATGTGGGGCTGCTCATTAGTGTAATGAATAAGCACTGTATCCCCCTGTCCATCACGGTCAGGGGGAGCCGTGCACATTACATTACACTAAATGATCTGCCCCCCCCTCCATCACTGTATAGGGCCCCCGTGCTGCCGCACATTAAATAACAAACTAATCTCACCCTCTGATGTCCTGCAGGCACCGGACGTTCTCCTTCCACTCTTCCTGTCTGTATTCTGGCTTCTAATCATGTGACCGGCGCAGCAGTGACATCATTGCTGCTAAGCCGGTCACATGATTAGAAGCTGACATACAGACAGGAAGAGGGGAGGGAAAACGCCTGATGCCTGCAGGACATTGGAGGGTGAGTTAAAGGTTTATTGTTAGCGCCTGTAGGGGGGCAGTATACCTGTGATGGGGGGTGGCGGGGAAGAAGAGGTGTCAGCAGAGGGACTATATACAACCCCTGGCAAAAATTATGAATCACCGGGCTCGGAGGATGTTCATTCCGTTGTTTATAACACTCCCCCATCACTGGTATATAGCCCACCTGCTGGCACCACCCTCATATCTGGTATATAGCCCCCTGCTGGCACACTCCCCCATCACTAGTACAACCTCTGGCAAAAATTATGGAATCACCGGGCTCGGCAGATGTTCATTCAGTTGTTTAATGTTGTAGAAAAAAAGCAGATCACAGACATGACACAAAACTAAACTCATTTCAAATGGCAACTTTATGGCTTTAAGAAACACTAAAAGAAATCAAGATAAAAAATGTGGTAGTCAGTAAGGGTAATTTTTTCAGACCAAGCAGAGGAAAAAAATTATGGAATCACTCAATTCTGAGGAAAAAATTATGGAATCACCTGTAAATTTTCATTCCCAAAATTAACACCTGCATCAAATTATATCTGCTCGTTAGTCTGCATCTAAAAAGGAGTGATTACACCTTGGAGAGCTGTTGCACCAAGTGGACTGACATGAATCATGGCTCCAACACAAGAGATGTAATTGAAACAAAGGAGAGGGTTATCAAACACTTAAAAGAGGGTAAATCATCACCCAGTGTTGCAAAAGATGTTGGTTGTTCACAGTCATCTATGTCTAAAATGGGGCTATATACTAGTGATGGGGGGGAAGGTGTGCCAGCAGGGGGGCTATATACCAGTGTTGGGGGGGGTGCCAGCAGGGGGGCTATATACAGTGGTGGGAGGTTCCAGCAGGGGAGCTATATACCAGTGATGTGGGAGTGTGCTAGCAGGGAGGGGCTATATACCAGTGATGGGGGGGGCAGCAGGGGTGCTGTATACCAGTGAAGGGGGTGTGCCAGCAGGGGGGCTGTATGCCAGTGATGGATTGTGTGTACCAGTGATGGGAGCTATATACCAGTGATGGGGAAGTGTGCCAGCAGGGGGGCTCTATACCAGTGATGGGCGGTGTGCCAGTGATGGGGGCTATATACCAGTGATGGGGGTGTGCCAGCAGAGGGGCCATATACCAGTGATGGGGGTGTGTGCCAGTGATGGGGTTATATGCCAGTGATGGGGAATGTGTGCCAGTGATGGGTTTGGCCATATTTCCAGTGATGGAGGGTGCTTGTAAGCTATACTAGGGATGGGGGGCTGCAACATTTTCCACCCTAAGCTTATACTCGAATCAATACGTTTCCCCAGTTTTTGGGGGCAACATTTTTTTTGCCTCTTTTGTGATGTCTATGGACCCTAGGAAACCTGGAAAAGTAGTTGAGAGAAAAGACACATGATCAATATCACAGCCGCACCAAAGAGAAGCAGCCCCAGCCACCGTATTAGGGTGAGTTGATTGTTTAACCAAATATAAAGGGAAATTTTCAAGTTGTTAATTTTGTGTGGCCCTCGAAGGATAGTAGACATTTTTAACTGGACCTTGGCAGAAAAAGGTTCCTGACCCATTCTATAGCTAGTCTGCTTTGCCTCCTGCTCACGATAAATTTCTTCTAGTCAATTCCTTATAAATAAGGAATAGGAACATGCAGTGTGAGGGTGTATCTCATTGGATATTCTGGAAATGACACCAGGGCCAGGGTCAGCACCCGATGTACATGGGCAAATGCCGGGGCCCAGGCGTGACTGAGGGGCCCACCGCCGCCCACATCACGCCGTTGTTAATACCTTACCGGCGGCGCGGTACGGTGTTCTCATTCATTCCTGCGGCCGGCCGCCAGCCCCCGCATCCAGGCCGTCACTTCTGCTGCGTGCAATGCATGGAAGAGGAACCCCTGCTCCACCCCTTGATTTCCTCTTCCTTTGTGTTCCACATGCGTTAGCAGCAGCAATGGTGAGTAAGTGGCTCCACAATGGAGCTGAAGATGACATGTATTGGCTACAGAGGGGCGGTATGTTGGGGGATATTATGAATAGGGAAGTGGTGGGTATATTATGAGTGGGGGCAGTGTGAAGAGGGTAATTTATGAGGAGGCAGAGTGGGGGATGCATTATAAGTGGGGGCAGTGTGTCCGGGGTATATTATGAGTGGGGGCAGTGTGTGCGGGGTATATTAGAGTGGGGGCAGTGTGTGCAGGGTATATTATGAGTGAGGTGTGCTGATGGTGGCAGTGTGTGCGGGTATATTATGAGTGGGGGCAATGTGTGGGGTATATTATGAGTAGGGGCAAGTGTGGGGGTATATTGGGGGGGCAGTGTGAGGGCATGCCGCGGTCACTTGCTGTTGGCGACACCATCTGCACCATTTGCAGGATGGTGTCCCCAGCAGTTCATGGCTTCCTTGCACTGTTTCTCCTTCCACCTCCACTGTCTTCTCCTTCTTGTCTTCTCCACCTTCTGCTCTGTCTTCTCCCCGCATGAGATAAGCGAAGTGTGCGATTGCTTCTGATTGCTTATGAATATGATAAGCTGGCAGTGGAAGATCTGCGCCTCACCATAGGTAACATCACAGGTCTCTGCTGGGGATAGTTACACTACTCTGTCGCCAGCTTATTACTATTCATAAGACGTCAGCAGTCGGAAGCTGCACTTATCGCAGCACAGCTCACATGGAGAGAAGACAATGCAAGGGGTGGACAGAGCACAGGATAAGGCGGCTCAAGGGGTGGGGGCAGGAGAGACAATACAGGGGGAAGAAAGCACACCGGGATAGAAAACAGATCAAGAGGTGAGGGCAAGACAACGCAAGGGGTGGGGGCAAGTGACACAGGGCACATGGGCACAACGCAAGGGATAGAGGACAGTGCAGATGAGGAGAAAGCAGTGCAACAGTGGGGAATAGTGCACAAGGGGGAGAAAACAGCATGGGGGGTTAGAGCGGCAAAGACATCGCATGTCAGGGGAGAAAGCACACAGGGGTAGAGACCAGAGCATATGGGGGGTGCAGAGACAAAGCGCGCAGGGGGAGGAAAGGAATTATTATGGGGATTCCATTGTATATACTACAGC